>CM053626.1:78414063-78433839 GCA_028646595.1 Phalanger gymnotis
ATCCATAGAGATCTATGCATTCTCTGTCAACTTGGAGTATTAAGAGAGTGGCTCAGAATTTGCCCAGGGTCACATAGTCAGTCTATGTCAGACAAACTTTAGATTGGTTTTGAAGCTGGATTGGTTTCCACTATATCACACTGCATCTCATATCATTTATCTGTTAAAAAATAGCTAATACTCGAGAAATGAGTTCCAGAACATAAGCCATTTATTTCCTTTTCTGAAGAAGGTATTATTAATATTATTAGTATCATTATTACCTTCATTTCAGTGATGGGGAAGCTGAGGCATAAAGAAAATAAGTATTTCAACCATAGCTATTAAGCTGGGTTCACAACCAAGTCAAAGTTCAAGTACCACCTCTGATACCAAATGGCTATATGACACCGGTCAAATCACTTAACCTTAAAGTATTTTAGGCAACTCTCTAATGCTATATGTTGCAGAGGTGCACTTACATTGGTAGAGAGAGGTTTTTATGTCAATGAAATCATAGCTCCAGTCCTTCTTTCTCTATCTATTAAACTAGACACAAAAACAGGCCTTTGGTTCTAGTGAAGGAATGGGAATGGTCTAAGAGGACTCCTATTTATTTATTTTTTTGATATGGAAAATGTAGTGTTACTCTTAAGGAAAGGAAAAATTTCAACAGTAATGTAAACCTCTTCAGGGCTTTGGCTAAGAAAATAAAGCTTAGATGTCAAAATATGGACACCAAAGAAATGATGTAAGATTTTTTTAAGACTAGCAAATATAGGAGCATTTCTCCCTTCTTCTTCTACTTTCTAATACAAAATAATTCTGTGAAACTACTGTATGCCTTACAAAGAAGCTGCACACAACAGCCAAGTATTTCTTACATGCTAGAGTTTTGCCCACAAATATTTAATGGTTAATTGTTTTGATCACATCTCTTAATAGGATTAGCATGACACAGTTACACAAATATCATTATAGACTACAATTATGTGATTAAAAAAAATTCTCTTAGCTGATATGATGCAATAATTCTAGACTAGAGTCTAGGGTTTTAGGTGGAGGGGAGTTAAATTAATAGTTCCTTTGGGGAAAAAAAGTACTACAAAACAAATATGATGCTAGAAAGGCACAACTCTATAATTTTAAAAAATAACTAAAGAAATTTTAGACAGTAACTAAATTCCAAAGAGGAAAATATCTTCACGTCAAAATTTTAAACTGTTTCTCCAAAAAAGTATTTCTAAGTTATAGCTAATAGAGTCCTTATTAGTTTCCTAGAAGAAAATCAATGAAACTACATATGAATTTGAGAAACTGTTGTAATTGTAATTTTACCACACTAATTATATAAACTACTGCCTTCATAATTCTATCAACACATTCTTTCTCAAATCACATATCTGATATATACTATACTTAACAAAATACTCAAACTAACAGGAATATGAGAGTTAATTACCTAAACTTTGGCCAAGTACATATTTATTTAAAGTATTTTTTATGGTCCCCTAATTCTTTCACTTACAAGATCTAAGAAAATCATACAATTTGCCATTCTAGTATGATCTACACAAATGCATTTAATATTCTAAGTTTCACTTTTTTGCCATTCCAAAACTAAACAAGGCTTTTCAGTAAATATAGATTTAATTGCTTTCAGACTAGTTTGCCTAACTAAGATGAACAGCAAACCAGAGCAATCTGAAGTCTGCAAAGAATATTTATGATTACAAGCTTTGTCAATATGAAAGTGCACCAACTGTTCACATATCTGACTTCCAAAAGATACAAGAATGCTAATCAGTTCATTAGAGGCTTCTAGGTTGGGATATTTAGCGACAGGATGTAGTCGCTTGCTTGTCCATGAAGTATAATTATACTCAAAATGAAAAATTGTTTCCAACAAACCACTATTCTTTCTGTTCTGATTGCATGCTGGTTGCTTTTATGAGCTGCATGCCTTTCAAGACGCTAACATCATTCAAAGCTTCCCACGTCATATTAATACAAGTACGGATAGGACCAGACTTCATTATGCCAAGTAGGATTCACTAACCTTTACATCAAACTTCCTATGCTAAGCAATTTATTACAGCTCCTGTTTTCCTGAAATTGGTGCTTTTTAATTAATGCACTCACAAAGCATTACCAAAAGCCACATGCAAGTCTACCGTTTCTAAATTGCTGCCTGCCCACAGGGAAAAATAACAGGTGAATATAACTACTTCAGATGGCAATAGTTAATGATTAAAATAATAGCTAAATGCTTTAGATGAATATTTAAACACGATAATACAATTTAAATGAAAATCATTAATGACACTGTGCTGGCATGTCATAAATATAACCTTATCCTAATGCCAAATAAAGTGAAAGCAGCATACAGAGTGCAACACTTATGAAACATCAGTATGCAATATAAAAATCTTTTGTAAATGTAATTTTGTAAATGTAGAACTTTGATATCTTCACTCAAAAAAAAACCAAACTATAGTTACAATATACTTACAATTTTATCATGGTAAGGGAACACTATCTCATATGAACCTAGAGAAGAGAAGATACTGTTGGAAAAAAATGTATTCGTTAGATTTTAGTATTTTTGGAATACATTTTTATAATATTGTGGGAAAGGGCCAGAGAAAAATATAAAACCAAACTTATTCACAATTAAAATGACTAACCACATTCTGATTTTATAATTTGTTGGAAGTTGTTGTGGGTGGACGGCTGAGGAGAGAAATTACGTACTTCTTTTTGAGTGCCTCAGTTTAAAAAAAAAAAGGTATAAAAATGTCTGTTTATAAAAAGCTCAATTTCTAAAGAAAGCTTTCATAAAGAATTCAGAAGTCCATGTGGAGTTCTAATATTATAAAGAAATAATACTCTATTATAGCATAAAAGGTAATATATCAGTTCATTTTCAGAGCACTCCTTACAAAGTAACACAATATTAGTTTTGGAATTAGTTTAATACTTCACCACCTCACAATATTAACATACAAAGTTAGTGATAACAAAGAAAACTTAACTGAAAGGAGCTCTTCAACTCACAGAAAAAATGTAAATGGATAGGATAAAATTTTTGGTTTTTTTTTAAAAATTTTGTTCACTGGATTTTTAAAAGTTCCATGTTGGAGATTGAAAATACTTGTCAAAGGAGGAATTTTGATGGAAACCACTGACAGAATTGAAAAGCATTTATAAAGAAATATTATCTGAATTTTCTCAAGAATAAGAAGAGATTTACAATATCTTGATCCTAGCTCATATCTTCAAGAAGGCATATAAAGCCCAACGGCTTTTTTTTAATTCCTAAAATATCCCAACAGTACTGTAAATCACACCATGTTTTTATATTCATACTGAATGAACGTGATTTGACTGTAATTTTAATTCACATCAGCATTCGAGGCTGAGAAAGAAAGGATATGTTACAGAGGGAAAACTGAGAAAGAGTATCCCAAGCCAGTCTAAGGAAGTAAAGACATCATGAGACACAAATCAGTATATTGCACTTAGAAGGTAAACTTGTGTTCTATTGGCTTTGAATATTTGGCCAATTACTTTATGGTAATGAAAAAGTAAAAACTTACAAAGTACAAATGCTGAAATTTGCATACAGGTCATGCAAATAATCTGAAACACTAAATAAATCTTCACACTAGTTGACTGATGTCTTTTAAGTTACATAACTGTCAAAAGGATATGGACATCTTTGTTAGAAACTTGTCATGCTTGTCCTCAGGGGAAGGAAAGGAGTCCAAATCCTTCTCAAGCTGCTGAAGTTGCCTTCCCATCTGTTTCAAGTTCTTCTCCAGGTTTTCTGCGGAGACTAAAATATGGTATATTAAAGATCTCAATATCATGGAAATTACATTAGCTTAAAAGTACAATGTTCTAGAAGCTATAGTATGTGTAAAAACAGTTATGGTAAAATAAGAATATGTACATATGGCATACATATAGTAAAACAGGAAAAATGATAAATGTTATTGAAGATTAACCATTTAATTCTAAGAGATATAGGAGTATATAATTCCATGTACTAATGTAATAATCCCCTTTTAAAATGTTAGAAGGAATTTAGGAAATATTGATATGAAAAATGTCATATTTCAAGTTATTTTCCAAACTAATCAAAGTAGAAAAGAAACTGCTATCATCAGTAGAGTTGATAGCCCCATACTATTGTTTCTTATTTCTTTCAAATCTTTAATCTCCCCCTATCTACTGGATTCTTCCTTGGTATTTACAAAAGTAACAAAGTCTTCCCCATTGTGAAAAAATCCTGATTAAAGCTGAATATCCTCAAACTATTGTCCTATTTGTTTCCTCCTTTTCTTAGAAACTTCCTAGAAAAAGTTACCTGTCCTCATTGCCTCAATTCCACCTTCTTTCACTCAATTTTTAATCATTTTTGGAACCTGGCTTCTTACATTATTACTCAATGGAAGTTGCTCGCTCTAGTCATTCACCAAACACATATTAAGCACTTACTAAGTGCTAAGTGCTTACTAAGTGCTAAGTGCTTGGAATACAAAGAATGACAAAAATATAGTCTCTGTCGATATACTAATGGGGGAGGAAAGAAGCAAATACCTCCATTCATACAAGAAATATAATAGCAGTGGGGGGAAGCAGACAGAGAATGAGACGGGATTCCTGCAAAGATGGGCTTTGAGCTGAGTCTTGAAGGTAGTCAGAGAAGCCAACAAGCGCATAGGAGAGAGAATACTGTAAGCATGGGGGACACATAGTAAAAGGCACCAAGTCAGGAAATGGATTGTTGTTCTTCAAGGAATGGCAAAATGTCAGGTGTTGCTACATAGTAGAGCATATGAAAATGAGTAAAGTCTAGGAAGACTGAAAAGACAGGAAGCAGCAAAGTTGTGAAGGTCTTTAAAAGCCAAAAAGGGAATTTTATAATTGATCTTGGAGGCAGTAGGGAGCCACTGGAGTTTACTGAGTAGTGTCAGTACCACATTTTAAGAAAATCACTTTGGCAGTTATGTGGAAGACAGATTATTGTGGGAAGAGATTTAAGGTAGGGGACAACCAGAAGGCTACTGCAATTACCTAAGCATAAAGTGATGAGGGCCTGCACAAGGTGATAGCTGTGTCAGTAGAGAGAAAGGAATATATATATGAGAGATGGCAAACATAGGAAAGATAAACTTAGCTATAAACTGGATATATAGGGTAAGTGTGAGAGAAATTATCAAGGATAATAACAAAATTGTGAGTGAGCAGGAGTGACAGGGAAGATAGTGGTATCCTACACCTTAAAAAGGAAGTTTGGAAGATTGGAGAAAAGATAAAGAGTCCTATTTCAGATGTGTTCAGTTTGAAATGCTCATAGGATATCTAGCTCAGGATTTCCAAAAGGTAGGTGGGAAATGTAAAGATTGGATCACAGGAAAATGAACAAAGGAGACAGATAAGGAGTGATCAAACTAGTAGTAGGAAAATCTAGAGATTAGCATCATAAAAACTTAGAGGTGGGAGAGTATTCAAGATAAGAGGATGATGAACTGTATGAAAGGCTAAAAAAAGGTTAAGGATGAGGACTGAGAAAAAAATCATTAGATTTGTGAACTAAAAGATCACTGGTGACCCTGGAGAGAATAGCTTCAGTCAAATTGTCAGATCAGAAGCCAGAATGCAGAGGGGTTAGAATCAAATGACAAGAAAGGAAGTAGAGGCATCAATTGTAGTTTTCTCAAAGAGTTGAGAAGGGCAGGAGAAATGGTTGGTGGCTAGCAGAGATGGTAGGATAAAGTGAGTTTCCCTCTATGGTTTACAATTGCCTAATTGGCAAAATGTGATGACTTTTACTCAAATCTTGACCTCTTTGAAGCACATGACTGTGTTCTTACTATATACATTTACTCCCTCATGGTTTTTTTGTGACTGTTTTCAGTTGCTTTTCCTACCTGTCTGCTCCATCACAGCTGCTCTTGCTGGAGCATCAGCCACAATATGTTACCTGACTAGATGTACTGCAAGATTTCAGCCTACTCAGTGACCTCCTTGCTTTCACAGATTTAATTATTGTCTCTGTGCAAGACCTCCATCTGTATCTACCAAACCGAAAAAGGCCCACATTACCAACTGCCTAATGCACATTTCAAATTAGCTTGCATGGAGACATCTCAAATGCAAAATGTCCAAAACAGAGTTATTTTCTCCCCTCCTCCTGCCCCCAACCCAACCCCTGTCTTCCTTTCAGATTTCATTAACTTCCATGAAGGGTATCATCACACTTACAGCAACCTACATTCACACTCTAATTATTATCTCCAGACTTCTCAGTCTCCCTCATTCCATAAATCCAAACAGCTGACAAATCATGCTCTCTTACTATCTCTTTCCTTATATTGGATATCAATTTCTTGTTAGTTATTTGTGTTCTGTCATTTTCACTAAAAAAGGTAATTATCTTTCACGGGGAAAAAAAAGAATTGAACTGTTTTTGTTGTCAGATAGCATCATATACCATACCTAAAAGTCCTAGTCCTTCTATGATCCTTTTTATCCCAGCATAACTAAAATATAAACAAAAAGCTCATTTTTCCATGTCTTTAGAGTTCCATGACAAATCATTCTGACTTTTAGAATTCCTGACACTTTTACAGGAGACTGCCATCCTCTTATATTCATTCATTTCTTCTTACCTGAACTTGCTTACATTTTTTGCAAAGAAAAAAAAAAGAATTTTAAATATCTAAATTGGTAGAGGAGTTCCTTGTGCATTTACAATGATCTCTCCTAACAAATCCTTTTTTTTCCTACTTTATTTACTTCCTGTTACATCTTCAAAATATCCTTCCTGAGAATCTGCCATTGTTCACAGGCTGACTTCTCTTGATGCATTTTACTTTATTGAACACTAATCACTGCTTCTTAGAATCCCGATATTTAGTTTGCACATCAGACTATATCCATAGTCTGCTCTTTTGAATTTATGCACAGATTTTCTAAGATATAAGCATTTCATGTGCACTTGTGTATTCATTCCCTTTTTCTCTTATTTGGTTTACATTTTATATCTGATTATTCATATATGTTAAATAATCAATTGAAATCTGTGATTTCTTTACTATCAATATTTTATTTTACTTATTACAATCTGATAACAGAATGTTGAGGTTCCTCAGTGCTATTATATTTTGTTTGTTTCACTTTATAATACCACTCATCTCTTTTTATGAATATCTACCAATTTTATGCTGAAGATCAGTTGTGAATTTTTACATATTTGTGATTTTTCCCCCTTTCATCATTATGTAATGACCTTATTTATAAATTTTTTTCTTAATTTACATTACACTTTTTTTCAGGTGGCATTACTGTTTAGAATTTAATATTTGTTAGTCCCTCTTCCCCCAAACATTCTTGCTAACTTTTTTTTTCTAAGAGCATTTTAATCCATTTTAAAGTGGCATATTTGGACTGTGGATTAAACTTTGCTCTCTCTCTCTTGAGTTACCAGGAAAAGAAAGAGTACCTAAAACAAAGTACTGAAAGTATTTAACAAGCAGTTGGAAAACAGTCACAAGAAACAATATACTTTTAATTGCTGTGTCATAATAAAGATTTTAAACTTTAGGTATTTCAGAAACAACATTAAAGAAAGCAATACAATGATCTTTATATTTAAGGTAACCATAAACATAAACTATATTTCTCTTTCATCTACACCTTTAGGGTTCAGTTGGTTCAGTGTTAAAAAAAAAAAAGACCATTAAAGCTTACAAATACTTGAATTAAACTGTGTATAATTAACACTAATCTTTTGGTAAATATACCCTTAGAAATGCTGTTCGTTATTCCAAGAGTTTACAAAGAAATTCTACATTCATTCTTAAAGTACCACGAACCAAGTAAATTGATTTCCATAAAGACTGCCTAAATATGAAGGAAACAGAACAGACATCATAATATTAAAACTAAAGGAAGATAATTTAGTATCTCACAGAATAAAAAAACAACACAGTACAGTAAAGGACTAAAAGAACTATACTTTCGTAAGTTATACAATTTCAAATAATTTATATAAATTATACAATCTTTGAAGAAAAAATGTGTAGGAACATTCTTATTTGGTTCCACATAATCTCACATAGAAATTAGAAGTTGGTTAAGAATCTAACCTGCTGTGGCACTTGATATTATTGGCTATTTATCTACAAAATACAGAACTTTAAAGGCCACAGAGGACAGTAAGTTAACAACCATTTATCTAGTCCTTTTATTTAGTTCTAGGTACAATGTTAATTTCTGGGACATAAACAAAGGCAAAAACTGTGCTTGTCTTCAAGAAGGTCACATTCTCATAGAGATGACAACATGTAAATAATTAGGTAGAGACAAGGTCTATAGAGTGCATGAATAATAGAAGGGAAGGCTCTGGTTGCAAGTGGAAAGACCTCTTCAATAAGGTGAGATCTGGGCTGAATTTTGAAGGAAGCCAGGGAAACAACATGGTTTAGGTGACCAGGAAAAGCATTCTAGATATAGATGACAGAAAAACAAATGCATAGAGATGAAGATGGAGCACTGTAAGGGAAGAACCACATTAAGCTCAGCACAGCTAGATGGTAAAGTTCTAGCAGAGGAGTAAAGTATTGGAACGGGATGAAGGGGCATGGCTATAAAACATCTGAAATAGCAAATAGAAAAATTTATGTTTGATCAAGACTGAATGGGAGAGCACTAAACATTATTTTTTTGTAAAGTTTATTATTTATTTGAAACTTAAATACAAAATGACAAAAGAAAAACCACTGCCAAGTACACAGTAGAATGAGAGCATTCAATACAAAACAATAAATTTCCATTTCAAGAAAACCTATATACTAAATACTACACATTGTTTTCAATGTATAGTATAGTTTAGTATATAGTATAGTATATATATTTATATGTATAGTATAGTATAGTTTTCAAAGCAGCCCAGCTTTTCTTTGCTCCCTTGTACATTTTCTTTTGTTCTCTACTGCGCGCTTTTTACTTTATCTTTTTTCCTCTCCTTCCCTCCTCTTTCCCCACTCCTACTCTAAAAAAGGCTACAATTAAGTGTCGATATATAAATGTATAACATTTATGGACAGACAGAGATAGAGAGACAGATGCATATTGATGGCTATCTAAAAACACACACATATGTGTAAGACTGCACTGTGCTCATTTACCCCTCTGTTTCTCTGAGGGGAGCAGCATCTTCCTTCATAAGTCCAAGTTTTCCCATGTTTTTTTAAATCAATTAGCTCATCATTTCCTATATCACAGCAGTGTTCCTACTCAATCACATCCTATCTCAGAATACTGTCCAAGAAAGCTTTTTTTTTTCCCAATTTTCTATGTTTCTTATGTTCTTGGCTGCATAGGATTTATTTATACAAGAAAAATTTTATGTAAAATAATAAAATCATCCATTTTATAACATCAACGATTCTCTATAATACAGTTTAAGGTCTGATACTGTTCAATCTGCTTCCCTGACATCATTTTCCCCCGGTTTCTTTGAAGTCCCTGACCTTTTGTTCTTCCCTATGAATTTGTTATTATTTTTTCTAACTCGGTAAGATAATTTTTTAGTAATTTAATTGGGATGGCACTGAATAAATAGATTAGATAAAACTGTCATTTTAAAAGTTATATTGGCTTTATCTACCCATGAACAATAAATATTACTTTAATTACTTAGACCTGACCTTAATTGTATAAAAAGTGTTTTATAGTTCCTGTGTCTGTTTTGGCAGGTATATTCTCAGGTATTTTATGCTGTCTAGTTATTTTAAATGGCTTAAAACAACATTAAATAATATTGCTGACACATAGGCTAGTTTCCCTATTTTTCTCTTTTGATTAAATCTATTTCAGCTTTAATTTTGTCTGAGATCATGAATACTACCCCTGATTTTATTACATAACAAATCTTTATTTTATCTTTTGTGTATCTCTCATTTTCGTATTTTCTGAAAGCAACACACTGTTGTTGAATTCAAATTTTTAATCTGCTTACAGTTTCTAATTTTTGGGTAAATTCTTCCCATTCACATTTTAAGATATAATTACTTGCGTATTTTCCTCTTTCCTATTTTTCCTCACTATCCTTCTCACTCTATTCCTATCCCTCCTCTTTCCTCTGCTTTAGTTCTACACACTATCTTGCCTTCCTATTCCTTAACCTACCTACCCACTCCTCCAAAAGCTACTCCTTTACTTTCCCCTTGCCCTCTTATTTCTTTCTGTATTTACAAAACTTTTATACCCTTCTAGATATATGTTGTTCCTTCTTTAACCCATTCCCATTGAGAGTAAAGTTCCATCACTACCTTATATATCATTCTCCCTACTAGCTTCTTCTTTATCAATTTTTCTTTTTCTACCTCATCTGTATGAAATAATTACTCCTTTTTATCTCTCTCTACACACATATCATATGCAGCTCAGCTCAAGCCTTTTTTTAAACTACTCAAATAATGATGACAGGCATAAGAGTACTAATAATATTTTCACATATAAGTAAATAATTAGAGCTCATTGAGTCCCTCATAGGAGGTCTTTAATGATTACCTAATATTTCTCCTAGATGTTTTATGTCAAATTTTCCGTTAAGTTTTGCTGTTTTTATCACAAATAACTGAACGTTTTTCAGTTCATTAAATGCTCTTTTTTCTTTCCTTTCAGCATTATAGCTAACTTTGCTGAGTAAGTTACCCTTGGTCATGACTCCAGCTCTTTTGCTGTACAAAATATAGTATTTCCAAGACTTAAGGTCCTTCAGAATAGTACCTGCTAGGTCTTGTATAATCCTTATTATAGCTTCATGATATTTACTTTTTTTTTTCTTGTTGCTTCCAATATTTTCTCCTTAACCTGGAAGCTTTGAAACTTGGTTATGATATTCAAGTAAGTTTTGCTCCTGTGATCTCTTTCAGGTGGTGATCAGTGGATTTTTTTCTGCTTTGCCTTCTTGTTCTAGAACTTCAAGACAATTTTTCTTGATGATTTCTTGTAATACTGTATCAAGATTCTCTTTTTAATCACAATTTTCAGGTTGTCCAACTATTCTTATATTATTTCTCCTCAATCTGCTTTTCAGATCAGTTGTTTTTCTGATGAAATGTTGCACATTCTGTTCTTTTTATTCCTTCGATTTTGTTTTATTATTTCTTGAGGTCTTAGAATGGCATTATTTTCTTCCTTACTCTGCTCTCCTACAACCGCCCACAGCCAGCAGCTACTCCTGCTGCACTCACCAGGTGTGTGCTAGCTCCTTCTCTCCTGCAGCTGCAGCCTGGGACATGACTGGTCAGCACAATTGCGCTTGGCGTCCCTCAACAGTGGAAGGTGCTTCAATCTTCTCCTGCTCAGCCATCAGACCCCAATGATGTCCACGAGATGACAGTTTCTAAGGTTGAGGCTATCTCCCAAGCCAGCTGTCCCCAGGGCTTGTTGTTTGTTGATTTTGCAGTGTGCCTGAGGTATTTGCTCTTCACTCAGGCTGAATCTCACCCAAGGAGATCTGCTCTTTGCAGAGGTCTTCACAAGTTATCAAGGAGAATAACTACTTAACCCTAACTTTTGCTGGCCCTCATTCCCTCTGAGGTAATGTTCTGTCTTTTTTGTCAAGGAAATTTGGAGAGCCAAAAGTTCTCTGACCTACTCCACCATCTTCCCAGAATCCTCTCCCGCCACTGAACATTATTAAAAATGACATGGCATGGGTTAGACCTAACCTTTAGGAAAATTGTTTTGACAGCCAATTGAAAAATGGATTGGAGTGGAGAGAATTGAGGCAGAGAATCTAATTAGGCTACAGAGACAGATTTTTTTTACCCCAATGCCAACAACATTATTTCTACTTTTATTCCTTTCTCTGAGCAGAAAGAAAAGTAAATTATGTACATTATTGAATTATTAACCATATTATTAATTTTAAAATATTTCTTTCAGTAGTAATATATTGTCTCAATTTTAAGGGAGAAGAATAAGATAAAAGGGAAAGAAATACTGGTTAAGCATGCTTAAACACAATTAGCTAAACAACAAACAAGGATATATCTCAGCTCTCAGGTTTTGGTTATATATTATTTTGGAACTATCAACTCAAAATTCCCTTTAGAAATAAAAAAATGTTAAATTTATTCAAGTGTTCATTTAAGAAAAACAATAAAAAGCCAATAATGATAGCTAGCAATAATAATAATAGCTAATTGATATGAAACTTTAAGATTTGCAAACAATCCTGCCATACTAATCCTCATTTCACAGATGAGGAAATTGAAGCTGAAAGAGGCTGGGGCTTGCCCAAGGTCACACAACTCTCTTGTCCACAATTTAAACTCAGGTTTTCTTGAATCTAAGCCCAATACTCTTATCTATCATATCTCTTACCTGCCTATACAGTACTATTCGCCATGCAGCTATACTTTGAAAGTTTTGTAATGCTGTTATTCAAAAGCTTAAAGCTATTTTAAGAAAATGCTTATTTTATGCTTTGATGTCATCACAGAATTAGAGGATTTTAAAGTTAGATATAGTCTTGCTGGCAAAATATTATGAACTATATACCCGAAAGGCATCTATATAACATAAGCAGCAAGTGGTCATTGATTAATAACAACATCCTGCTGCCACCCCCAACCTCCAACCAAGTCTAAAGTATTGTCATGTCATGACATGAGGAGAGAGAAAAAATGGACAAAAGGAGTCAAAGAAGCAAAGAGAACAAAATAAACAATTCATCATCCATCAAAAACTTTACTACTGATACTTGAGAAGTAAATAAATTGGAGGTACAAGAGGAGCCCTAAAGAGAGAGCATAAAGCAAATTTTGGGCCATCTGTCTCTGAGCAAGAAGCTAAACACACTAAAATTCACTTTGGATCAAATGTGAAGTCGAAAAATTAAACACCATTATAATGAACGACAGAAGAGTTATAGCAAGGAAGTTGCAAAAGCTTGACTGAAACTCAGACTTCTCTGAAAAAGGGAGAGGTACAAGGGCTACATGATTCCAATGGGGTACAGAAGCTTTGGGAAAGAGACTGTTTATTCTTGTCTTTGTATCCTCAAGCTCTAGAACACTGTCACTCCCTATCGTCAAGTATGCTGTTAATAGATGCTTGTCGAACTACAAGAGGAATCTAATTTCAAATATAAATAGAAAATGAATAAGAATATACATGTATGATAAAATTAAATGAATTCTATTTCTCCCAATCAAATTAATCTAATTATATATTAATCTAGCAAATTAAACTAGCTATACATTGTATTTATTCCATATGACCCGTCTCTAAATGTTAATGCCATTTTAAAATTAATATTTTCATATTTTGCTTCTGTAATTATAAAACAAAACACAACGTCAGAAATACTAATATTGAATGCATAAAATAGATTCAACTTGCTAATAAATTTTTAATTAGTATTTTTTGAAGGTATAGCATGAGGACGTTAACTGAGCCTTTGAAAAATATCACTGCACATTATAGCATAGATTCATTTGAAAATTTCAAACTCTATGCAATTTCCAGGTGGCAGCCACCTGGAAATTTAGCGTTCAAAGGGAACTCAGTAGGTGAATAAAAGGCAAATATTTGGGATTCGGAGAGGTACTTCTGTTAGATTTTGTGAGGTGGTGCGGAGCTAAAATTCAGAAGATGCTACTGTATATGTAAGCATTTTGGTGAGATAAAAGGAACTAGCTGCTAAAAGAAAATGGGATATAAAGAACATCCAAAAGAATTTGATTGAATAGAAGTTCTCGTGTATATGTGTGTGTGAAAAATGTTTGACAAAAGACATATATATGCATATATATACATATATATATATATATATATGGATATTTCCAAAAGCTAAAAATAGTAAATAGTAAGGAAATTAGTGTGTCAAATTAGATGGTTGCAAAAATTAATCTGACAATGATGTAAACAAGATTCTGGAAGACAATTTTATTCACAAGTAAGGTACAGAAGTCAGACCCAGAGCAGCAACTATCAAAGTGCTCTTTAGAACACTAGTGTTCCCCATGTAGGGAGTGTTTATAGATGGGTGCTAAATGCAAGTGTAGGATAAACTAATACTCAAGCAGAATTGATTAAAAAAAAAAAGCTGAAGGATACTTCAACTAAACTTGGCCAATAGATTGAAGGTATTAAACAATGTTGTAATCTCACAACTGCTATAATTGCCAACTTCTAAAAGAAACAAAATAATTGGACCTTATTTTCAATTTTTCAAAAGAAGTTGATCATCAACAGGCTAAATAAAGAAGAGCAGATGTGAACAAAGGGAGTACAAAACCACCTTCTAAAAGAATTAAAATCAAGTTTCTTCTCATCCATTTGCTCTTTATACTCCACTGAGAACCCTAAGATGTGGTACCCAAATCATTCAGATCTGAAAAGGGTCAGATGATGGAGGATGTAATTAATCGAAGGGCACTTTAACAGAGGAACAGGAGTTATTCTTTTGTAATGAAAGAAGAGTTAAGATTTTTTTTTGCCCTCAAAAGATCCAGGAAAAGGAAAGAGAAAAGAAAAATTAAGAGCTACTGACATAAAGAATGACCCTTGGTAAATTGCTGGGCCACTGCAATGGCCTAAAGCTAGGTTGGTTTTGAATTGATCCTGTCTCAGAAAGGCACAAGAAGAAAATAGAAAGCATTCACTAATCAATGCCAATTTAAGAGCTCAAGGCTGTGAAAATATGACAGTCATGATCTAACTCCCAGGGAAGGATGAGAATATCTAATAAGGATGTGACTAGGATAAAGTAATATGCAATAGAAGTTACAGAATTATAATTTAGTAAATATCAGTAATTTTGCTTCTATATTTTATTTAAAGAATGAGATATTCCAATTTCATAATGGATTAAAGTCTATTTGTTTTTTAACTGTTGTAAATAAAAAAGCCTGCATAATATAAGAATCAATTTAACTTTTTGCACAAGGTGGGGAAAAGGAAGATGGTAATTCCTACATCTCTCATCTGTAAAAAAGGTAACATAGGGACATATGGAGATATAATAAAGATCCAAAACATTTTTCAACAAAATACTAGTAGAAAGTTATAAGCTATCATATGTTCAAAAAGAAGCAATCCTATGAAGGAGATCTTTGGAAAATTGTCATAAGCTCATTAGTTGAAATGAAAATTCCCCCTGCTGATCTCAAGAAGTATCTAATGACCAGGATATTATTTTCAAATACAGAGGTATTTTCTAATTCATAATAGCTCACCGAGGAGACTTCAAATGTGGAAACCCTTCAGTGATAAAATATAATGTAAGAGCAGACTAAATGCTCATAAGAAAACATTCCATGTTGGCATCAAAAGCATTTCATCCACATCCTCAAAATCTCAATTCATTCATTAGTTGGAAAATATTATAATACAAAATTCTGTATTAAAAATCTGCTTTGAGGGGCGAAAATGGTCTCTAAGGTACCATAATTACATTCCAAACACATAGTAAGGGGCTCCTTGCAAAACACAGAAAGAGTATCTGTTATCCCATACACATAAACACGGTCTTGAGAGCTACCTGCCAAAACAGACTGAATAAGAAAATCTGTATAACAGAGAATGTTTCTAGGGAAACTAACCCAAAAAACGTAGAAGAAATTAATAACAACTGTGAAAGCTGACTCTGAAGAATAAAAGATTTATTATCATACAGAGCAGGGCTGTCCAACCTTAGGTTTTTATTGAAACATAGACAATATATTTTGATTTGCCATTTTAGTGAGAGCTCTGTGGTAGCTCGGCTTCATTTACTGAAGCATTTATGTAAATTTCTATGCTTGCAGGTGAGCTGCATAAATCGCACTGAGGGCCACATTTTGGACAGCTCTGATGTACGTGTAGGCTGAAACATGTTAACAATGTCAAGTTATATGGAAGATACTGCTATCATAAAAAAGAAACACGAACAGAAAAGGAGAAAGGCTGGCCAATGTAATGAAAGCGTAAATAAAGGCGTATTGTGTGTATGCTCCATTTTTCATCAGGTAATATCAAGAGATAGAGAGGAAAGCACTTGGCCTGTTGGGTTGCTCTGCTACAGGGAGGATTCTCAGCAGACAAGAGTTGCATGGGATGAATAGGAACTACCAGATATGTTATAATCTATATAGTTGGAGAGGGTATTCACTTTGTTGAGGGCACAAATCAATGTACTAAAGTGTGTTTCAGGGGTGAGAGGGCACATATTCCTCATTACAGAAAATTTATTGCATGGAAAATTCCCCCACTGACACAGATCTCTTTGAATAAACTTAAATATTCAGTTACTTGAAAACAATGAGAAGTGGGGTGGCATGGCCATCATTAGCAACTTCTATGTGCTAGAGGCCAAGACTTGAAACTAAGGCTTTCCCTACACCAAGAGCTATATACCATTTATTCTGCCACATTATTTCTCCACTGAAATATCTGTGTATAAAAAATACAAAAAATTGTCAAAACTGAATATAATTAATGACTTCTGTTTCATTTTTTCAATCCTCACATTGAAATAATGTGACTTCAAGCACCAGAAAACAAATTATTTAATTATTTTGATTTAATTATTGTCAAAAAGGTTTCTTGCTGAAAGCAATACTGAGGACAGTTATATGAAGCCCTTATGTTAAAAATAGTTTCAAAAGAAACTATTTTGGTTTTTTAATTTCAAGAAATTTTCATTTAAAAAATCAACTGGTCTATTTTTCTCTTCAAATATCAAGAAAGCTTGGCTAGTTTCATGTTTTCCTTTCACAAAATATCTTCAGAAAGAACACATTCAAGTTTTGGTTGACTGAATACAATTCTGTGCCAATTGCTAAATAAGCAGTGTTATTTCTTAGGATAAGTACTATTTTCTTTTACGTAAGTGTTCAATCAAGTTTTGCTTCATTTTTAGTCTTAGCACAATGGTGAAGCTAAGTTCATAATTTAGTATTTTTTTTTGAAACAATAGAGTTGTATTGGATTAGCAGGTACAAATGTGTTACAATCTGTATAGTTGAAAAAGGGTATTCACTTTGTCTTTTGAATTGTTTTCCTTACTCATTTAATAATCACTTGTGTGTTTCAGTAGTATCTGTACTAATTAAATGAATACTTCTATTCATTTAGAGATATATATAATATGCAATATTATATGTTACATATAAAATAATATATAATTATATACATTCATTTACATATATCACAGAATAAATCTTTAAACACAGGACTACAACAATTAGAAAGAACTCCATGAATAATCCCCACTTCGTGGTAACTAATTAATAAACAAACTTAAACCCCCTAGTACAAACACAGGTGACTCTTTTTACCTAGATATGTGCTAAGAAGGCATTACACCCAAGAAATTGAGTGAACAATGTCTATAAAAATTATCTACATTCATCACATCCTTGCTTAGACACTAAGGGCTTAACCCTGGACAAGTCAGTAAACCACCCAACTCAGTTCCTTCACCTATAAAATGGGGTTAATAATAACACCTACCTGCCATAGTTATTGCAAGAATTAAATGAGGTAACATATATAAAAGGCTTTAGAAATCCTTAAAGTACTATGTAGATGATAGCTATGTATTGCTGTTGTTGCTAATGACCATATATAACCAGAGTATAATTCATATTATCTGTCAAGAGTGAGTTTTTATAGCTTATAGTTTTACAAAGTACAAAATAAGATCAAAAAACCTTGGCAATGCAAGTTTTGCTAACCAGTAACAAAGAATAAGCCGCTCTTCTCTAAGTACTTTTTTAAACCTATACAATTCTAACTAAAAGACTTAGAATACCACAGGCCTGCTGTGCATGCACAGTCCAGAGAGCCCTTAGTATTCGAACGCAGGACATTAAATACATTAAGTCAAATTAAAATCTTTTGTCATCCCCATGATACTAAAAAGTAACCTTAAACCTACCTTGCTTTCACTTTGTCATCACTCCTGGATGTACAGTGTCTTTATTCTTATACATATTAGTCATTACCTTATTATAAATGAGATATAATGACATAAGATTAATAAACTAAAAACAGAAGACTTAAGCCAGGTAAAAAATTTACCAACAGTGGAAGGTCTTAACCTGTATTGAAAGTGTCTGGGGCAGGGGCGGGGGAGAAAATTTGGAACTCAAAAACTTGTGGAACTGAGTATTGTAAACCAAAAAGTAAAAAGAAAAAAAAGAAAAATCAAGCAAACAACAACAACAACAACAACAACAACAACAACAACAAACTCTCTCCAAGAAGAATGTTAAGATTTTTATTATTTTAACATTTATATTTGTCATTCAGCTAAATCTGGTTTTAGCACAGTATTAGTCTGATACATTTAAATAGTGTAAGATTTACCAACAGTAGCTTATGTTTCAAGACATGCGTAGACCTATTTTCAAGTGGGACTTGAGTTGGTCCTACTCTCCAGTGTTTTGATCTTCATGAAATCGTATTCAAATGCAATTTGCTCAATACAAGACAATTACTGCAGCTGTATATACACCAATTAGAAAGGCTATTGCCAAAAAACGAAACCACTCTTCTATAAGGAATACACACATACACTCAGGTGAAACACTCTAAGAAGATATCTTGAAAACTTTGATCAACAATTTCTATATTTATTTTATGTCCTATATCAAAGATGCATAGTTTACTTTTTTTTTCTTTAATTCATCTTCAACCCAGAAAGTTCTATGAATTTATTAGCTGGGCAATTTATTAGCTTTGTACCATGTAAAAACATAGTAGAATGTAGGTTTTTGAGAGGAATGAATTTCTAATATGGCTCTAACTCAGGTCAGTATTTATGTACTAAAATGGTGGTCATTTGTGATATGTTTCATAATTCTGTACTAGTACCTCCAGTTACAGCCAATTGCTCACCCTGATATGAACGCAGCCCTGAATCTTAGAAACCTGTACTGCTGAGTGCGAGTTGGCAGGGCTCAAGCTGGAAACACTGAAATATGGATCCAGTGACTGATTGTGTTTCTTTCATTCAGAACTAGTCTGGCTAAGTTCAGACATCCATCTTTATACTGACCAAACTAAGATAAATTCTTCAGCCATAACAACTCTTTAGGAAAATATATTGAGTTGTAGAGGGCTGTAATTTGCATTACTGAATGGAGCACTCACATTGCCTATTCAGATATCTTTGAAGTACGGTGGTATAACCAAAATTTAGTTTCATACTTTATTAATTTAACAACTGACACTTTTATTACAAGTTCTGAGAAGCAGGAAAGGGAATACAAGCTGGAGGAAGAAGGAGGACCACTGGGTTAAGTCCTGAGCTCCTCTAAGGACTTACAACCCCATTCAGCTCTGGAAAGCAAAATGAATGAGGTGGATGGTCAGTTGCTATGCTATTGTTCACATGCAAGGGAAGAATCAAGCAATTAGGAAGTAGGAAGAGGTCTAGGCAAGGGATCTGTAGGAATCTACAACAAAGGTAGGGGATAAAAAAAAAAAGAACAAAATATTCAGTCTTAAAAATAAAAGAACAGGGCATCAAGCGGCAAGGAGTATACCAGGAAATGGACTAAGAAATTCTCTTATCGATGGCAAGTAAGTTTCCTAAGACAGTGAACATTTAAGAGGGACTATCTGCATTATAAAAAAACAGCTGTTAGTTCCCATTCTCATAATAAAAACAAATAAAATTTAACACTTATCTTAAAATAAGTTGTTCATGGACACAAAGATGAACATTTTTTTCATAAATTCTTAAAAGACATCTTTCACTCATTACCTTTCATTATC
>CM053626.1:78434339-78458631 GCA_028646595.1 Phalanger gymnotis
ATTCAATGCTGATGAGGTTAAGGAGAAACAAATAAATTGCTGGTGTAGTTGCAAATTGGTCAAATCTTTTTGGAGAATAAACTGATAAATGGGAAGATCTCAAATTCTCTCAAACATGAAAGAATGTCTTTATCACTTTCAGCAACCTCACCAGTGTCCATGCTCCTGAATATGAGCCTCTCTACAAGGAGGCAAACATCCTCATATAAAAGAAACAACCGTTCATTTTCCAAGTCTTTTCAGGTAGAACAACACTTTGGAGTTTATATTTCCAGGATTACTAATCTGCCAAGATCATAGACAATGGAGTATAATTTTAGTGGGAGGATAAATTATAATAAAATTGCAAGGTGAGCTATGAGAAATATTTTAAAATCTGAAAAATAAAATAATGTAGAGCAAAATTAAGATAAAAATTATAACTTACCCAAAAGGCCAAATATCTCTGGTATATAGAGGTATGTTTTGTCTAATTGATAATGGGATGAGTTTACCAGGAAATGTAAACTATGAAGACACAAACTTATTCTCTTACCCACTTCAAGTATTACCAGACAGAGCAAATAAAAAATTTCTCAATTTTGAACATCAAGCCTAAAGTTATATTGACTTGAGTTGTTGTTGTTAAAAGGTTCAGTTATTTTATTTAGAGATAAAACCACAGCTGGGATAAAGGCATGCTAATAAGTTTCCCTTTTGAGCTTCATTAATTAAAGAAGTAATCAGAGTTTAAAAAAAAAGTAGGAGAAAGAGTAGCTACATGGAACCAAAAATGTAAATGTCTTTTATAAACTAATGTTGCTTACCAAAAAAGAAAAGGAAGAAGTAATCAATTCTCGGTCATGGAAGTTGAAATTTTAAGAGTACTTTACATGTAAATATATATTTACTAGTATATTTTAACTGTTATATATTTTTTCTCTGATTACCTGAAGAATGTAATCATTTTATTCAAGGAAAACTTTGATTCTCTATAATCAAAAGATAAAATCAAGTTTCACCAAATCCAGATTTTTCCCTGACTAAACTGGGCAATTTCTTCTTATTTTCAAGGTTCAAAAAGACATTTTATATTATATTCAGTATTACCTAATGGTTACTATTGGCTATTAAAAAATCTGAGTTAGTCATCTGTTCAGAGAAATAGCTACTTGAGGTTTGTGTTCTAGCACTGCAGAATGTAAAGTTACAGTAGCATCCTCAGGAAAGTAAAAATAGACAAAACAATAAAAACTCCAACGACATTTCTCTTTCCTATCCATGAGCTAAGTCACAATGGGTCAAAGAGAATGCTAAGCTATACATTTCTTTTCTAATTATCTTTCAATATACCTTGCATAGTAATATGAGGGGGTTCTGGATAGGTCAAACATACAAAAGTTATTCATTTGCCTCTATGACACAAGAGGCATTAATTAACTATGGTCATACTGAAAACTATAATACGTTAAATTTGAAATTGCATCTAAAAGATACAGTAAAAGCATTTTTTTAATTGTTCAGTTGTTTTCAGTTGTGTCTGACTCTTTACGACCCCTTTTTGAGGATCTTCTTGGCAAAGATACTGGAGGATTTGCCATTTCCTTCTCTGGCTCATTTTACAGATGAAGAAAGGTTAAGTCACTTACCAAAGGTCACACAGCTAGTAAGTGTCAGAGGCCAAATTGAATTCGGGTGCTCTGAGTCCAGTCCCAGAACTCCATCCACTACACCACCTAGCAGGCTAATTTATGCTAGCACAGTTATCACTTCTACATGGTGGGTTTAGGTGCATGGCACCCCCATGATCTGGAAAATTCATGTAAAATTTTTTGGCTCTCCCTTCACACCGGAGAATAAGCCTGAATTATTATGTTCTTAAAAAATGAAAGACGATGATACTATATGTTACTATACATATATTTTATGCATTTCTGAATTGCTTGCTGACCTTCATGTGTTGTCTGTGGCTTCCACAAAACTCCCCAAAAGTCCGTATTTAATTTCTTATGCCGATCCACGATATATTGAAACAGCAATGGGGAAAGTCACAATGTGAAAGGGATAACTGTACTGTATTCAAGTTTCAGCCTTAAAAATTACATATGGTCTATGTCCACTAAGTTAGTAGTACTTAGCCCCATTTGCAGAGGAAATCAATGTTTTTTATCTTAAAGTGTAAGTATGTTTTTCTCTATTTTTTTAGGCTCACTTTAAGACAAAAACAGGAATTAAAAAAACTGGAAAAATTTCATTAAATTGCATACTCCAACTATTCATTGCTCATATATTATCTATACTTTGTATCTTGTCCAATACCTAACACCATAATCTTTAAATAAATGTAAGATTAAATTGAACTGAAGGTGGTCCCATGTTACGTGACCTCACTCTATTTTATAAATTTGCATTCATTATTTCATGATAACCCTACAATAATTTAAAAAGGTTCTTAAAGAGTTCAAAGAGACCTAGCAGGTTATCTAACCCAATGTCCCACAGAATTTTGGAATTACTGGTACATCATTTAAGTCTATATTCCAAAGAGACTAAAAAAAGGAAAAAGGAAAAGGAATCATAAGTAGAAAAAACCTTTATAAGAAGCTCTTTTCAGAGTCACCAAATTGGTGAACTGGTAATCAAACTGTGGTATGTAAATATAACTGAATATTAATTTGCCCTAAGAAATTACAAAATCAACAGTTTTAGAGGAAACTGGGAAGACCTCTATGAACCAATGTAAAGTGAGTAGAAATAGGAAACAGTTTTATACCATAACAATGACATTATAAAGAAAAACATCTTTGAAAAACTCTAGAACTCTCAATGCATTGAATATCCAGAAGACTAGAAATGAAAACGCTCCTGCCACAAAGATGGCTGGCTTAAAATATAGAGCAAATCATACATTTTTACATGTGCTCAATTTGGCAATTTGCTTTCCTATACTATGAATATTTGTTATGACAATTTTAACTTCCTGTTGTTGCTATTCAACTAGAAAGCCTGGCTAAGTGAGAAAAATAATAAATGTTTATTAAAATGAAGTTAAATTGACATATTTTTTAAATTACTAATTTAGGGAATTACTAATACAACAGCCACAACAGTTATGTATCTTTTTTTGGACATTTGTTTGATAAAAAGCTCATTATCTCATGAGCCACCATAAGTGGTTCCTTTCCTGGCCAGGAGGTCCCAGAACCCATCTAGGAGAGCCAGGAGGCAAAAAGACTTGCAGCCACCCCAAACTACTTCATTTCCCTTTTATCTTTGCTTTCCTTGTCCCATACTCCCAGAAACCTTTGGGCAGACTGCCTCTGGGGCATCTTTCCCCTTTGCCCAACTGAATGCCTACTCACATATTTGGTAGAGATAAGAATCTATTCCTTCAGATAAGATGGAGAACCATTACGTTTGCCACTAAGCTTTCCAAAGCCTGCAGTACTGACATATGACCTTACAGAGACTAAGACCCCTAGACCTTGTCATTCATATTACTGAAGAAACTGACCACTTCCCAGACTTTCTATTCACATTGCAGCTCAACTTTGTTTTCTTCCCCATACCCTAATTAGAGTGTGAGTTCCTTGAGAAGAGGGACTGTTGCTTTTTTTTTCTATTTGTACCCCCAGTATTTAGACAGTGTTTTCTATTGTCCTTAAGTAAATACTTAAGCAAGCACTTAATAAGAAGCAGAAGAAGCAGAAGCAGAAGCAGAAGAAGAAGCAGAAGAAGAAGCAGAAGAAGAAGAAGAAGAAGAAGAAGAAGAAGAAGAAGAAGAAGAAGAAGAAGAAGAAGGAGGAGAAGAAGAAAAAGGTAAAACGGGAAAACTTACATTTAACAAATCAAACTGCTAAGTAATTTTTAAAAATCAAAGATTTTGAACTTGCCTTTTCTTTGACAACAAAACGTATTTTCAAGTTTACAGAGCAAGTCTGTGTTCTCATATTTGTTCTCATTTGCTTTTAACCAGAAACAGTTTTCAGTCATTTCATGAGGTCTGATCTGAAATCAAAGGAAAAGCTGTGTGTAAACAACGATGTACGACAAAAATGGCTATTGTAATTGCACTGTATGCCAAGAAAGGGAGACCAAGTAACCTGAAGGATGACTGAATGGCACAACTAAAAAACCATATTTACTAAACAGTGAAATCTTCAACACATTCCCTTCCCTCATCCTACTTATTTGTCTTCTCCCCCCAACACCTATCTTTTGCCCGGGTTCATCTTGTTCTCTTATACCTATCTTACACTATGATATTACTTTGTAGGGCTGTAACATCCCACTACAATGCGAATTGATGATAAATTTAGGTGTAACTCATCTTCAACAGGAAAAGCCTTTGACAGAAGGATAGGCAATGGGACTCCCATTTTAAGGAATACTCTAAAATCTGGGACTAGAAATTATGCTTTATTACAAAGAGCTGTACTCTTTCTCTCAGCCCTCCTTTTGTTCTGCTGCCCCAAAACCAAAGCACTGATTGGGTAGTACTAAGCTGGGATATACTCAACCTACTGAAAGGTACCAAGAAAATATATGTCATTTCAGCAGGTGGCAAAAAGAGTGAAAAACACAGTGAAGGAAGCAATGAGGATTTAATGACCTCAGAAAGGTTATTAATTCCTAATATAAATAGCTTGTATGCTGTATTTTATTTTTTACATATACTAATAAATCCTGTTTAGGTATGAATAGTTAGGATATATATTGTTTCTGATGCAAACTTCTTTTCAAATTAAATTCAACTAATTATCCTTTTAAAACATCACTATAACATAGTGTTACATAAAGTAAACTTGAACACTGAAGAACACTAGAACTGCCAGTCAGAATTTTTGACTTCTAGGTGCAGTCTACTATTAAGTATTTATATGACCTTGGGCAAATGACCAACTTTGGGCTTGAGTTTCTTCATCTGTAAAATAAGGCTGGACTACATGATCTCAAAGGTCATTTTGCTGTTGTTGTTCAGTTGTCCATCAGCTGTGCCCAACTCTTCATGACTCCATTTGGGGATTTCTTGACAAAGATACTAGAGGGGTTTGTCATTTTCTTCTCTAGCTCATTTTATGGATGAAGAAACTGAGACAAACAGGCTTAAGTGACTCGCCACATCACTAATGTGGCCACACCACTAATAAATGTCTATGACCAGACTTGAACTCAGAAAGAAGAGTCTTCCTGATTCCAGGCCCAGCACTTTACACACTAAACCATCTTGCTCCCCCAAAGGTTACTTCCATTTCTAGAAATCTACAATTCTAAGAGTTAAGGGCTGACTTGAATAAAAAGAGTTGGTTATGACAAATGTCTATTGTCAAAGAAAAATTCTAATCTGCTTAAAGCTGCTAAAATATTTTAGCTATGTGCATAGATTTAGTATGAATATCAATGTATTAAATTTCTCTTCAGAATAATCTTTTTTAAAAGTACAAAACTAATGCTAAAATGAAGAACACCCTTAGTATTCCCACATGTATCAGTGACATTATCTTTTAGCTTTGGTTAGGAATACCAACACTGGAAAACGTCCACAATCATCTCTGCTTTAGTAAAAATAGAACTAGAAACTTCACAGAAGGATTTAAAACAAGCATTTAAAAACCAAAGTAATCCACCTAATCTTAATACCATTACGGTATTCAAATAAATGCCATCATAAGCTGGTTCTCAATACAAAATCATATTGGAATCATTGGTTTTCAGAACCAGAAGAAACTTCTGAGTTCATTATAGTTTATTTTCCGTTTCTCAGAATTACCACATGACCATCCTTCAAATATTTGAAAAAAAGATATCGTGTAGCCTTCTAAATCTTCTTTTTCTCCTGGTTATACAAATCCCCAGCTCTTTCAACTATTTCTCATACAGTATGATCAGCAGAACTCTCACCATCCTAGTAATGTTCTTTGGCACAAATTCCATTTCCTAATGTCCTTCATAAGATATCAACCAGTCAATCAATAAGCATTTATTAAGAGCCTACTAAGTGCCAACACTGGCACCCAGAAATAAATATAATACTTCACAGGAGAACTGATGAGGACAGAGTGTAGCAAGATAATCATTTACCTTCTCTGGGGTACTTAGTTTCTACTAAGGAAGCCAAATATCTCATAGTTGCTTCTTTTAGGGAAGAAAGGGGGTAGAAGAAGAGTGGGGGGACTTATTATCACACTGACTCAATGCACTTCAATTAACTAAAAAGCCCAGAACTTTTTTCCATGACCTACTGAACATCTACATCTCCCCATAGAATATTGAAATCATGCAATGGACAGAGGGATATAGTTTTATATCTGAATCTAAATGTATGTCTTAAGGTTTGTTTAAAAGAATACTTCCTATTTGTGGCTGTTTTACCTTTAACCAGTTCAGTCTTTTCATGGTGGTTTCAGGTTTGAATTCTTTTTTTGGTTTCAATCCAAATGGCAGTGTTAATGGAGGAGGAGATCGGTGTACTCCAAGAAATCCTGGAGGGAGAGGTGGAGGAGGAGGAGCACCAAAAGCCATCGGCATTCCTGGAAGTGGGGGAGGTGGTGGTGGTGGTGGAGGCGGTGGTGGTGGTGGAGGCACACCTCCACCCAATGGCAGGGATGGTGGTGGAGGTAATTGGTGACCAGTCACATCTCCTGCTGACTGTGGTAAAGAGGTTTTTGAACCAGGTGGTAAAGCACCAAACTGCAGAAAGATAAATTCAATTACATTAGCGTATATTACTTAAGCAAAACTGAAAATTCATAACGGTCACAATGATTATTCGAAGAAATGAAATTTAAAAACCCGTTATTTTACTAAAATTCACAATAATTATCTTAGAAAGGTTTACATTAAAAAAAAGTCATTACTAATGGAAAAAAGCATTTACTCCAGCAAGATTATGCATATTTTTTCTTCCACTAGAGCTGGGATTATTTACTTTTTTGTGTCAAGTACACCTCTGGAAGCCTGATAAGTCTGTGGTCCCTTTTGCAAGAGGTATTTTTTTATGCATAAAATAAACACATATCTCTAAAGCCCTGTTAATACTGACTATTGTTTAAAAAACACATGTGTATAAAAATCTCCGAAACATTTCTAAGCTATGAAATACTTATTCCCTTATATTAAAAAGCAATACGTAACATTAAAACGGAAATTCAATCAGCCTAGTCAGAAAAATGCAGAACCTGTCATTACATCTTAAATTGACCCATGTACAAATATTAGATCATGCAATGAACAATTTTCAACAAATGTATTATATTTACAGCACAAGCAATCCCCAATGTAAAAAAAAAATCATTTTCCGAGAGGTCATCTGGGATAACGAACACATTTTTTTCCATAGAAATGTTATCTGATGCCAGAGCCAAAAAGCCAATATATCCAGATAAAATGCCATAAATATATAGATAGAATCAATAGTAAATCTATACTTAATCACTATTTATAATATCATTCATAGTTTCCAACACAGAATCCCAATAATTGTCTCTACCTTAGTAACAGGAGTAAAGACTTACTTTAGTTCTCATATCAGAGTTAGAAGGATTATGAGTAAGTCTTCTGTAGCAGCATCAAGAGATACAGCTGAGGCAATGGGGTTTAGGTAATTAGTGGGGAAAGGGTACATTTCCTACAGCTTCGTAACAGGTAAATATCTCTCCAGGCCAGAGGTCTGGGAACTTGTTTGTCTTTAATTATTTTTATAGGAAGTTAAAAAGTTTCTTAGTAACACTTTTTTTTTTAAATTTTAAGCACTTAAAAACATTTTTCTGAAAGAAGGCCAGAGTTCTGTTACCCAAAAAAGGTTAAGAACCCTTGAGCTTGGGCAATCATTCCTCAGGTGCTCTAAACACAAGGAAACAAGGCATAGTCAGGGGACTGCAGGCAATTGGCAATACCATGTTTCCTATGTATTGATCATCAATAATAAATCAGTTGCTTATAAATCAAAAGGCTATATTATTACCAACATATTTTGTTTTTCAAATTATGATTCAATATAAAATGCTCACCTTTACTCTTTTAACTTAATATTTAATTTAATCTAATCCATTATCAGAAACGCTCTAAATTATTTTCCAAACCTTCAAATTTCTAATCAATATATTTAGTTTGACTCGACCACTATGAAGAACTAGAAAGCATGGCTACAACATTCAATAAATAAAATATTCAAGAACTGTATATAAAGCATGAACACATTTCTAAGTATTTCTCTAACTTTAAGGAAAGAATCAAAAAAAATCAAATATTTTAACTGTCATATACAAGACATAAAGTACAAGGATATACATGCATATAATACACACATATATGTATAGGACACACTAATATCATCTCTTCAATGTTACTAATATTTTAAAATGGGGAATTATTTTCAGAAATGGAATCCAAAGTCAAAATCCTCAGAAGTCTTAACTAAAAGCTTACTTGTATCAAATTAAAACACAATTGTCATAACGTGAGGGATTTAAGTGATGATAATGATGATGGCTAACTTTACAAAGTACGTTAAGAATTGCAAAGTGCTTTTTTATAGATATGTTCTCATTTGTCATCCCACTAACCCTGTATAATAGCTGAAAGTGAACTATCAACTTCAAAATCTAGGTTGTTCTCTTTTGTGCCATGTTTTAAATCTGTTTAATATTGAAAATTGAAAAATTAACATAAAATGTTCTCATTTAACAGAAGATTACCTTTTAATTCTGAAGAGCTAGAGGTTTTTTAAAAATTGGGGGAGTGGGAAGGGGAGGAGAGAATAGATATACAAGGATCAAAGATGAATGTCAAACTGAAAAGATTTACATTATAGCTAATTACTTAGAAAATAAATAACACTAGGAACAAAATCCAAAACAAGCAAGATTTTTCCAGAGAGATCTCTACTTAAAATCAGAGACACAAAAAAAGTTGGAAATTAAAATGATAGTGTTTTAAATAAAAGTCACACTGAAACAAAAACATGCTTTTGTAAGAGATTGTTCTAAACACACATACATACACATAAAGAGGATGAAAAATATGTCCAAATGTCACATGTGTTTCTCTCTATACCCATACACAGATAAAAACACATAAGATTAATATGCTTCTGAGTATGTACACTCACGCACATATCACATTAAAGGAAAAAGAACAGCAAGTAGGCCAGCGTAACTGAATTGTAGACTGCATGGAGGGAAATAAAGGATAAGCCTGGAAAGATAAAAAAGGACAAGGTGATAAAGTGTTTTAAATATCATATAGAAGAATTAATATTTGATCCTAGAAATAAGAGGGAGCCACTGGAGTTCATGGAGAGGGAGGTGATATGGTCAGAGCTGTATTTTTTTTTTTTACTCTGGCATCTGAGTATGTATTGGAGGAAGGAGAGTGCTGAGGAAACGGTACTACAACGTTCCAGGAAAAAAGTGATAAAGGCCTGTACTAGGGTGGTAATCATGTGGGTAGAAAGAAGGCAACATATGTCAAAGGTGCTGAAATTTTAGCAAAGACAAGATGTGACAATGTATAGGATATGTAGGATGAATGAGAATGAGGAGTTCAGGATGACACTGACATTGCAAACTTAAATGACTAAGAGAATGGTGCTAACCTCTATAGTCATAGAAAAGTTGAGAAGAGGATAGAGTTTCAGAGGAAAGACAATGACTCCTGATTTGGACATGCTGAGCTTTAGATGTTTACACAACATCTAGGTGTAAGTGTCAAAAAAGGAACTGGTGGTGTGTCTCTAGAACTGAGGAAAAATACTAGGAAGGCTATATAGATCTAGGAATTACCTATACCTACATAAATGAACCCATGACAGCTAATGAGGTCACCAACTACTCACACCTACAAAAATACATATCTTTATCTCTTACGTTCTCTGAGAATCATTGCAGACTACAATTTCTAAAGATTCCAAGTAACTCAAAAGGCAGGAAAGTCGCCCTGTGGGTTTAAGCATGATACATTCAGAATGTTAGCAGAGATGCAAAATAAGATTAAATGCATATCCAAAGCCAAGTATGAGCCAAAAAGTAAAGAGGTCACTTATGTAATAATAGTGAGACGTAGGAGTGACACATATTAAGACATAAAGTGAATGCTTTACAGAAGATTTTTGGACAACAAAGAATTACATGATATGAAAAAAGTGTGGAAAAGGTGTTATCTGCATTGGGCAATGGAAAAAAACATACTTAGGAAATCAGATTCATCCATTCTATTAACCCATGTAGATTTGTTTTTTACCTGGGATTTAAAAGCCTGCAATTCTGCTTGGAGCTCAGTGATCTTCTCTTCTCTTTTCTGTAACTGTGACTGAGTTTCTTGGTGAACTGTAAATTCTTTTTCAAACTGAAAAGAAAAGTAGACTTGAAATAAACACTCTTCATATACACAGATAATGAAAATGGCATGCTAACAGCAGGACAGATTCGCTTTTGAATTGTCTTCTAATGGTGGCAATCACTATGCTCCCTCATCCATCCTTTTTCCAAGTAATCTTAGCAAACAACAGCATTCACTCAGCACTCTGGCAGTGACCGAGATAAAGATGCAGGCTGAATTTTTTCCTCTGTATAAAGGTGACTGAACTAACACAGATAAGTTAGAAACTTGATCCTTTTCATAAAAATAAATATGTAAGAATCTTAAAGGCAAATGCTACTTTGTGAAAAATAATAATTTATAGTAACTTTTTTTCTGAATTATCAGCATCACCATCTAATGTAAACCAGGGGTTCTCAACCTGTTTTGTGTCATGAAACTACTTTGGCACACTGGGGAAGCCTATGGAATCCTTCTCAAAATAGTGTTTTTAAGTTCATAAAACAACATACATAGATTACAAAGGAAACTAATTCTCTCAAAATACAGTTATCAAAACATGTTTTTTAAAAAAATCTAGGCTAGATGTTTCTAAAAACATCTAGAATTTATAGAATCCAGGCACCATTACCTGGGAAAATAAAACCACTTAGTTTCATGACTCTTGCCCTAGGTCTGATTATCTTGATTGCTACCAAAATGAGTACAAATCTGCTAGGACATCATGTCTGACTTCAGTCTTCCTATTTTAAGATACATTTAAAACATAGAAAAAGTATACAGAACATCACTATACTAAGTGTGAATTACTGAGTTGTTTTTTTTTTTTTGCCTATAGAAATTTTGGTTGCTAAAGAGGGCAGAAAAAGAATACTTATGTAAAAGGAAATTTGATAACAATCAATTTGAGAATACAATCCCACAGATAAAATATTGAAAAAAAAATTTACAGACTATTCTGAGGACCAGAGAGAGTTCCGAAAAACATAGGGAGGGGACCCCCATATATTGCTGAGCAACGAATGAAATAACAATGACTGCAGGGTACTGTGGTCTATTAGCTTATTTGCATGTGACATTTTAGAATTTTATAGGTCATAACTACAAAACTGAAAATAAAATAACTGGTTGGAGACTATGGAAACATCACATAAGGATTGCTTGAGGTATACCTAACAAAAGGGGGAAATATTAAGTTTTTCATCACTGATTACAAGGATTCTAACTAGAGGAATTAAAAGCCAAAGACAATATTATCAGAAGAGAGGAACAAAAGAGGAAGCTGGAAAAAAAAGAGGAAGCTGGAGAGTGGCTAAGTGCAGGAGGAGTCAAAGGAAAGTGAGGATAATGGACAAGAAAGAGTGAACTCCAGTTTATTGACTTAGAGCCAGCTAATTGGAAGAGATATATTGCTATACTGATTGGCTCGGGTAAAAGCTGGGTCACCAAAGATAGCTCTTCAATCCTGTAAAGATATGTAGGGAGCTAACATGCTCCTGTTGTACAGAGATTTCTAGCTTGTAGCTGGTTTAATGCAATCTGTAGCTTGAAAGGAAAAAAACCGCTCAGGGGTGTCTAACTGCCCTTTACTGCCCTCTGTGGTTAGAGAGGGAGAAAAAGAAAGAGAAAGACAGGCTCAGCATCTTATTTTTTTTGTAAGTTACACTTATAGGATAAAAGGCTATACTTTACTAGAAGTTAACTAAAGAAAACAAAATCCTTTTAAATGAACACATGGTTGAGCTTTGTCTGCACTGTTCAGGAAGCTACCTTCAAGAGTTTTGTAGTTGTGTAGTTATGTAAACTGTCACTAACAAGTGTAATGGTGATTTGGGAGTTAAAGGGAATGGAGGTTTAAAAAAGCATAACACTTTCTCAGTACCTTACTAAGGGTGGCTTTGCCTAGCATAAGAGTGGTGAAGACCAGGAAGCATCTTTGTGTAAAACAAATTGTTCCTAAAGGGCTGAAAAATAGCAGTACATGCAAGATCACACTTGTGAAGTACTCCAGGCACGTGGGCTTCTCCCATTCATGTAACTCTGAACAAGATTTCTATTAATGTCTACACACTCTCCCCCAGGGACACTACATGCATTGATGAGTATAACCCAGATTTATGGATGGACAGTGATTAGCCCTTTTTTGGTTTTGTTTTCTATTGATTAAATGCTATCATTATTGCTTTTTACCTATCAATTTAATAAATATTTTGTGTACAGCAGCAAATACTGCCACTGTGGTTGATGGATTTTACATACGTACAAAGATTACCAGTGAAGGCTCAGGAATTAGAATGGTAAGTAATAGAAATATATCCCACATACACAAATACATTAGGGTTACCCCAAGGACCTTGTAAGAAAATAATGAGTTGTAGTATAACAGCATAAACCCCTATAGGAATCCAACACCTGCCAACATGAATACAAATTTTGTGAATGAGCAGATCAACAGAAAGGGTGGAGGTCCAAACTATGCTTAAGTTACATAAGGTAAAAGATACTGACGGCAGAAAAAACTGAAAAATTTGGGATTCTAAGGAACTTCAAGAATAGAATGTAAAAATATTTCTCTTGAAAATGCTTATGTATAGTTTTTCACTTAAGATTACAGGGCTTCATATATGTCCCTCTATTTCTAGGATTCTACGATTATTCTTTTTTATCTCACCCATTTCATCAATGTTACTTACTTTCCTGGAAAATTCTGATGCTTTTTCTTCAAGTTCTTCTAGTTTTGCTTGATCAACACAAACATCTGCAATTATAAAAACAGGAAATTTCTATATGACCTATCCGAGCCTTCTCATAACTTTAAAAGTTTTTTTTAATTTTCTATAAACAAACAGCATACTTACCTACAAATTGTCTTAAATCTACATCTAATTTTTTTCGATATGTAAAATCAGGATCTGTTCCATCTCTGTGTAACACTATTTGAGATATGCATTCTTCAATTAATTTGAAATACTGTGGTCTAAAGCCAAAAAAAGAAAATTTAAATCCACATTGGTGATGTAACAAGTATCTTTCTTATATCTCAAGAAAATGCTTTATTAGGAGTCTAGCTTTTTAGTTCTGATGTTTAATATTTCACAATGACAAAAATGACGACAGGTTTAACATAGGGCTGGTATTAAACACAATGGCTAACCCTTTTAGTGCACAGCCTGTTACTGACACTACAGAACCAGAATTAAATTACTTCACCAAAATTGGACTACAATAAGTCCAGTCCCTCTAATTTTTCGGGCAGAAACCAGAAAAAAAATCTCTCCAACAAAAAAGAATGGACATGAAGAAAACAAATATAAGAATTCTGAACCAAATTAAAAGTATCACAGAAATACAAATTGTGAGAGTTGGAATTTGAGACTCAGCAGCCATCTAGTACACACCTTACACAAAAGGAAACCCATGCTATGATACATACTACAAGTGGTCATCTAACCTCTGCTTGAAGACTTCCAAAGACAAGGAACTTACCACTTCTGGAGGCAACCCATTAGACTTAGCAACAATTTAAATACTATAAGTTTTGTCCTCACATCAATGTTAATTTGTTCTCTCAACTTCTACACATTGCTCCCTCTGGAATCAAATAGAACAAGTCTGATTCCACCTCATAAGGACAGTAATTGAAAAATTTTGTCATCCCTTCCTGTCTTCTTTTCACCATGCTGCAAATCCTCAATTCTTTATATGACATAAATTAAAGACCTATCACCATCTTGCTTCTTTAGACACTATTCGGTTTCACCATGTCCTTCTTAAACTATGGTGCCCAGAAGGGAATGCAATACTCCATGAGGTCTAATAAAGGCACAATACAGTACCACCTCTCTATTCTTGGAATCTGTGCCTCTCAATGCTGGCCAACTGCATTAACTATTAAGGCTACCACATCATACAATCATTCTGCTAATAGATAATGAGCTTAGAGTCAACTAAAACCCCCAGATCCTTTTCAGAAAAAAAAAAAAAGGTGTCTAACCCCATTTTGTTTTTGTGAAGTTTTGGTCTCAAATATAAGATCTTTAATTTTCCCCTATTGGACTATATTTTACTATGGTCAGTCCAATTCTCTGACTGGTCAAGGTCTTTTTGGATCTTAACTCTGTCATTGAGCATAGTAGCTATCCTTCCCAATTTTGTCACATGCAAATTTGATGAGCATTCCATCCATGTTTTGCTTGAAATCATTAATAAGAATGTTAAATTGCACAGAACCAAGCGCTACTGTAGACATTTTTGTAATGTTGACATTGAACAATCAACAATTCATTATGTCCAAAATCTAAGTAGTTAAGTATTATATCATATCATCCATATTTCTCTATATTCTCCAAAAGATGATTTATGATTATTATGATTTTTAAAAAGCTACTCTAATGGGGCAGCTAGGTGGCACAGTGAGTAGAGCACCAGCCCTGGAGTCAGGAGGACCTGAGTTCAAATCCAGACTCAGACACTTGACACATGTACTAGCTGTGTGACCTTGGGCAAATCACTTAACCCCAATTGCCCCACCTTTCCCTGCTCAAAAAAAAAAAAGAAAAAAGAAAAAAAGAAAAAGAATGGTCTAAGATACTTAATCTGCAGAATTCCCCTCATCTACTAATTTAATAATCTTGTTAAAAAAGGAAATGAGGTTAATCTGTCATGATCTGTCCTTGATCATGGTCTTTTATTATTTATTGCACCTATGGCATTAAAAAGCCTTATTGCTTGGCTGCTATTTTGATCTCATCTTGAACCAACGTTATTTTTCCTAACCTTCTTAATTACCTCCAGGTCACTAGACTACCCAAAATTTGGGGGTACAGCATGAAAACTACCTGCAGCTCCAGTCTAAAAGATGGGAACAGAATAGATAAGTGAGGGATTTTTTCTCAGCTTTTTTTTTTTAATTAGATATGTATGAGATTACCAAGACAAGGAATATACGGAAAGCACATGAGAAAACAATGGGGAATGTCTATGTTGGGGAAGGAAAGTGAAGGAGCAGTAAAAGAGCAGTAAAGGAAGGTAGGAGTACAGGTGAGTCCTACAATTTTGGCAGTAAACAATAGCACAAGGATGGAAAATCCGTTTGAGAAGTGAACGAACTAATTTTCTTTTTTTAGAAAAATGGATTGTCGAAACACGAACATATTTGTAGGTAGAGAGGAAGGAATCAATGGAAGACAGAATTTAAAGGTGTAAGAGAGCAAGCGAAGACAATTATCACCTAAGACAAAGGAAACAGAATAAGTGTCTGTGTTAAATGGGAAAGAAAGGAAAATAAAAGGAAAAGATACTGATTTGGAATCACAGGATATGGGTTCAAATCTAACTGCCACTCATTACCTATGTGACAAAAATGAATTCAACAAGGAAAATAACCAAAACTAAAACTAGAAAAAGCTCAACACTCTGTTTAATAATAACAATCAATCTTGGGTGCAGGGAAACAGTAAGAAAAGGTATCTCTCTTCTTCAGCTGCAGAGATAAGAGAGCACGGGTATAGAACGTTACATATGCAGTGAAACATGATCACTGTTATCATTCGATATTTCTTAACTGATTTTTTTCTTCTTTTTTTTATAAGGCAAAGCTCACTATGTGTATGGGAAAAGACTATAATCTAAAATTATCAAATATCAAAAACACTTGGAACAAATGCAAATAAATAAAAAGGTCTGTGCAAAAGATGGAATCAAGAGAACAGAGAAAAAACAAAGCTGAGAAAGTAGTGCAAAAATAGCTTCAGGAGTGCTACAGTTCAGAATGAATTGAGCTAGACTGCCTGATTGATGAGCATCTGTCAGTGATATATAAAGCAATGCACAGAACAAGAAGGATACTAAAGGACTAGAGAGGACTAAATGTGTGCTCATTTTTTCAGGGAGAAGAGAAAAGAGTATTCAAACTGTACCCCAGTGAATTAGACTTAAGCCCTGGCAAATTCTCCAACTAAAGAGATGATTTAGCGATGTGAGATAGACAAAATGATGTCATAGTAATTAAGGTGGGACTTTTTGCTGTTGACCTTTAATGATTCTGGCCTTTGTTTGAATGGGGCAGATAAAGTGGGATGTTTTTGTATTTCTCAGTACTGAGACAATTGGGAGCCATTGATTTGTATCTGATGTGGTATTGGGGGTGAGGAACTTGTCCAAGTCCAGCCCGGGTGAGGTCTGGGCCCTGATCAGGATATATAAACACAGAGGTTAGCGTTCTCTCTCCAAGCTCTCAGCCACAGCAGGAGTGGCACGTCAGCCATTATAATGAGCTCCCCATATGAATACTCAGACGTTGATAACTATGAATTGTATTTGGTCTGTAATTCAGGGTGCCAGTTTTTTCCCATGAACTAGGTAAATGATGTTTACATGCTGGATTAAAGTAAGATTGTTAACCCCTTAACATTGCTTTCCTTAGTAAAGCAGATGAAAAGGATCTGTGCTTGCGGCATTCTGTGAGCTGGTTGTTGTTGGCTTTATACCCTCACAGCAACTGCTAGCCAGATTGTTGATAGAAATGGCCAGCTCTAAAATTTTGTAATTCTGCAAACCTATGATAAGTTTTCCTTAAAGACCCTTTCATTAAAACATTTCCTGTAACCAACTCCCACCCTTGTCATCAACTCCAGTGTCCTTAGAATTTTGCTACACTTTGCATTCTAGAATCACTTTCCATTTTACTAAAAGTTCCCTCCTGACTCTTTTTCAAGAGAATCAAAGCAAGGAAAAATGAAGAGGTGTTACCAGATTGGCTAATATGATAAAACAGGAAAATAATAAATGTTGGAGAGGATGTGGGAAAATTGGGACACTAATGCACTATTGGTAGAGTTGTGAACTGATCCAACCATTCTGGAGAGCAATGGCCAAATGGAACTATGGCCAAAGGGCAATCACACAATATATAGCCTTTGATCCAGCAATACCACTACAAGATCTGTATTCCAAAGAGACTATTAAAAAGAGAAAAGGACTTGGATGTACAAAAATATTTATAGCAGATTTTTTTGTGGTGGCAAGAAATTGGAAATTGAGGGGATGCCTATCAACTGGAAACTGGCAAAAAAAAAAAGTGTGGTATATGTATGCTTCAGAATACTATTGTGCTCTAAGAAATTTTGAACAGGCAAATTTCAGAAAAACCTGGAAAGACGTAAATGAACTGATGCAAGATGAAATAAGCAGAACCAGGAGAACACTACACATAGTAACAGCAACACTGTTCAATGATCAACTATGAATGACTTAGCTCTTCTCAGTAATACAATGATCCAAGACAAATCAACGATTGCATGATAGAAAATGCAATCCACATACAGAGAAAGAACTGATGGAGTCTGAATGCAGATCGAAGCAGACTATTTTCACTTTTTAAACTTTTTTCATGGCTTTTTCCTTTTGGTCTGTTTCTTCTTTCACAACATGACTAATATGGAAATATGTTTTACATGATAGCACATATATAACCTATATCAAATTGCTTACTATTTGAGGGAGGGGAGAAGAGAGGGAGAAAAATTTGGAACTCAAAAACTTTGTAAATAAATGATAAAAATTGTCTTCATATGTGATTAGAAAAAAATAAAATACCAATTTAAAAAAAAGAAAAGAAAAACCAAGGAGTGTAATGTCAGTTCTGTACCTGGAAGCTTCTTGTCCATCAGGAAACGACTCTTTTCTACGTTTGAAAAATAGTTTGTCATGTTCAAAATAACTTTTAAAAACATAAAAGGAAACAAGTTCACCTATTTAGAGAAGTAGTAAAAAATGTCAAATTTCATATGGTAAATAAGTTATAAAATGTCAAACAGGCCTACCTGAAAAAATGGATAGGAAAGGAAATTTCAAATATAAGGAAAAACAGTTCTAGAGGTTAGTTTATAGTCTTGGGCCTTACAGTATAGCCACCATGTCTAGGCAGAATTCTATCTTGCTAGATCTAATCACAAAAATATAAGAACAGCCCATAAAACTTAAGAGAAACAGGAGTTCTACAGCATGGACTATGGGGAGATCTTTTCAAATTCTGGATACAAATGGTCAAGATTCTTGTGAAAATTTTAAAATAAATACTTCATTAAATTCTTGGTGTCTATATAGGGGAAAAGATATTTTAAGTTTCTATGTCTCTGTGGCATGGTATATAAGCAAGAGGCAAAGGCTTTTTCAACAGATACCAAGGCCTAAAGTACCATTACTTTTAAACTAAGAGCCAAAGCTTCCAAAGGCTTTCTAATGTCAATGCTTATAATTTCCAACATTAGTTTTATCTTCATTTCTAAATCTAAAGATGTTGAAACAGAATCTGAGCATCTATTTTTTACTTTATGATACTGACCTTAAATATACAAATCTCTATTGTTTACTTATAGCTATACAAATAATTGAATACAATTCATAATAAAAAAAAGCATAATTTGTGAAAAAAGACAAATTAAATACTTTTTGTGGGTATTCCATTGTATTTCAGCTGTCTGTATGAAATCGTTTTTATACTTTGGCCACACACCAATGAGAATAAAAAGCACATATTTACTTGGTAGTATTGCACCTTGGTTCATATAGCAAGTGAATCTACTTGATAGACTGCAGGATCGACAACACTAAGAACCATGTCTTAGTTGTCTTGGTTATCTCCCCAGGTGCCATGTTGCTTTTCATGCAGTAAGTCTGCCATTCATGGAACCATTTAAGCATGGCTTCACTAAAGAATGAACCTAATCTGGTGGTAGTTACACAAACTGGGTCATAAGAGGCCTGAAAATAAGAGGCAATAGGGAATAAGTAACAGGTTCTAGCCAGTTCAGTGGCAGCAAACATCACTGGCCAAAATATCTGCAAATTAAATTACAATATACCAAATCTCATATTTATAATTGCCAGCACTTTTAAAAAGGATTCAAGAAATCTAAAGGTTCACATTTCTAAACCCAAATTTATATGTGAAAAAAATAAAGAACCACAAATTATATCCTTTCTGTGATGTAATTTTGAATGGACATAGGCAATAATAAAAGAAAATACCTTTTAAAAAACTTTCTACTACTTTAAAAAACACAAAAATGAGTATTCTTTTTACGGGTTGAACAAAAAATTTTTGGCCACTATACTAATATATAGAATAATGAGATCCTGCTTGGAAACTTGACAATTACCTAAGAAAATATTGCCAACCACACCTTAGAGTCAGCACGTATGAGATGTGCACATGATGGAAGAAGAGAAAGAAGGAAAAAGCCACATGCTCTTACTGTTAAACACATGCTCCACTAGTGATTAGTGATTCATGTATTTTACATGGTTTCTCAAATGAAAGTAGCTTGAGTGAACTTAACCTTCCACTGAATGACAATAATATAACATAATAATCTGGCATTCAACATCTTAACTTTTAAACATGTCACCTAAAGCACATACAACTAAAAAAACCTGATTTAGCACTTATATAAATAAGCAGATAATATAAAGGTTCACTTACCTAAATTTATCACCTAATTTTAGAAAATAACAACTTGTACAAATAAAAGTATGGACTATGTTAGTCTGACCCAGCTTACCGTATGAAATAATCATTTCTGATGAGCAAAAGATGTTGAAGTATAGAAAGAAAATATCCTTCTGCTCTGGTTTCCTTTACTGTGTTCCATAACATATTGTAAACGTCATTCACTTCAGTAAATCAGTTAAGGAAGAGAACTAATGGATGGATTGTAATACGTGGATTGTAAAATATAGAGGATAATATACTTGATAAAAGTACTGTATTATTTTTAAACTAACAAAATTTAATTCTTTATTCATTTTAAACAAATGTAGATTAAAACTTGGTTATAGAACAACTCATTATTGTATGCATTTAGATATTTTGACATTTTTCAGTTAATGATCTTTCTCTCAAAGGGCCAAATGTATAGTCAGTCAAACTACATTCCACAAGTGGAACAACCAATAAAATAGAAGTATAATATAACATTGTTATCACCTTCTAGGGTTCTTACTTACCTGTCATTTTATAAAGGTTTTATTGCATTTGTTTAGATTTAAGTTTCATTTCTCACGGATAGCAACAATCTTTAAAATTCCAATGTTTCACGTTAAAAAAAATTCATTTTAATAAAAAAGGATATTCAAGTTCAGCTCTAATATCTTCTAACCGATGAGAGAACTCAATAAAATCTTCCTCCTTATGTTCTTCAAACACTTTAAGTTGGATATCTAGACTATCACTTTTGATATGTTTCAAATTCTGCGATAAAATTAAGTAGAAATCATTGGTACGTAACTCTAGGCAGAACATTCCTTTCCAAAGATGGCATTAAATAATCACAAAAAATAATGCTATTTTTAAAAATCATTTTTGGGTGATTATAATTGAACTGGCCTAAACTGTCTATTTCTAGCATATACTACAAAAAATTATTAAGTTCTAAAGAACAAAGATCTTAGTTCACATTTCAAAAGCTGGTTTTCATATAAGTCTTCATATTCTATCAAATCAGTTTTTCAGAGAGGCTTTTCATCTGTCTTTTTCCATTCAAGTAGTCTCATAATTTACATATACACGTTTCTCTTAGCGTAGTCTGAGGACTCCGTGGATGTCCCCAAAATCTCCTGTTTGCTAGATGAAAAAGTATTTTTAAAATAATACTAAAATGTGTCAATTTCTAATAAGCTAAATATCAATAAACATAACTAACATAAACAGAAATTCTTTGAGGAGTCCTTGATAATTTTTTTTCATTAAAAACACAAATATTTTAATGAAAACTCTATAATGTTTAAGAATATAAACAAGTCCTAAGACTAAATAGCTTAAAGACTAGTAATACAGAGAAACTATAGGCACTTACAGGCAATATTTGTTTCAATCCACAACGCATAAATTCATTTCTGATGTGAAGTCTGAAGTCTAAGTCATCAGGTGATGTTACAAGGGCATTGATGAGTTGCATACAAGCTACCTACAATAGAAAATATAAGAGAATAACTGTTAACAGGGACAAAAATAAAATACCCAATTTTTTCACAAGCTACAGAAGTTCCATTTTCATGGTATGACCAAGGATTTAAATAACCCAAATTTTAAGTAAAATATTTTAGTGAAAACTAAATCTACACATGGAGACACTAGATGGATAGAATATCAGGTCAAGAGTCAGGAGAACATGAGTTCAAATTCAACTTCATACACGTAATTGCCATATGACCGTGGGCAAGTCATTTAACCCTACTTGCTTCAGTTTCCTCATCTGTAAAATGATGGCAAACCACTCCAATATCTTTGCCAAGAAAACCCCAAATGGAATCACAAAGAGTTGGACATGACTAAAACGATGAACAACGAAATCTAAACATAACATTTTTTTTAAGTTATGTAAGATTTTTTCTCATTTACATGACTATCAGGGACTGCTATTCTAATAAAAAAAATCCATTCTAACCTAGGATGGAAATCTTTTACTCAAATATTAAATTCTACTAAATATAGGCAAACACAATGGGTCAGATCTTTGTAGCTTAGAATGTCTTCAGTGCCAAGAGTAGAAAGAATCTTCACAAATGAAGAAATTAAAACTATGAACAAGCATATAAAAATGCCACAAGTCACTAAAAATAAGATAAATGCAAATTAAAACAACTGTCAGGTTCCATTTTACATCCTTAGCATTTATTACAGTATCTGACACATACTAAAAGCTTGTTAGTTGATTAAGATGACAAAAGAGAAAGACAGAAAGTGTTAGAGAGATTGTGAAAAAACAGAAACACTAGTATGCTGTAAGCACAGCTCTGAATTGATGTAATCATTCTGAAAAATAGTTTGAAACTATAACCAAAAAGTCACTAAATTGTACATAACCTTTGAACTAGTAATTCAGCTATTTGGCACACACCCTCAAAGAAGTCAAGAACAGAGAAAAAAGATCTATATATACAGGATGTTTATAATCAAAAGATTGAAACAAAATAAGTGCCTATCAAGTGGGGACTGGCTAAACAAATTATTTTATATGAATGAAATAAAATTTTACTGTGCCTTAAGAAATGATTAGTGTAATTAGTCACATAAATAGTAAGGTGAGTCAGAATAATACAATCCATACTTTCTGCACAACTAGACATTTTATTCAATTAGATGATAAATTTACCAAGATGAACCTTTATATTATTTGTTTTTCTATATATACAAACTATCTCAATTTTTATATGTTTGTGCTTCAGGCAATATGATATATTCTAAAAAACTTGGAAAAGTTTGTATAATACAAAATGAAGTGAGCAGAACCAAGAGAACAATTCATGTGAAAACAAAAATGTGAAAGAAAACAATTCTGAAAGACTTTAGAAGTTTAATTATAGCAGTCACCTATCACAACTTCAAAAGACAGAAGTTAGAGACTCCTCTCACACCCCAAACCTCCCATTCCCTGAGCACAGAGGGGATAAATGACAAACATGAAATTAGACACGCATTTTCAGACATGGTCAGTGTGTTGATTCATTTTGTTTGTCTACATATGCTTGTTACTTGGGGCAATTTCACTGAAGATGGAAAATGGGGAAAGATTGATATAGAAAAAAGAGAATTGGGGCAGCGAGGTGGTGCAGTGAGTAGAGCACTGGCCCTGGAGTCAGAAGGACCTGAGTTCAAATCTGCCCTCAGACACTTGACACTTACTAGCTATGCTGCTTTGATCAAGTCACTTCACCCCAAATGCCCTGCCTTCCCTCATCCAAATAAAAAAAAAAAAAAAAGAGTAAGAGAGAGAATTAATAAAACGCTAATGTGTTAAAGGGAAAAAAAAGCAATACTGAAGGGAACACATAGGATACAATAAGGACAAGCAAAGATTTACCTCTGTGATTCGTAAACCTAAAAGTTTTGGTTTAAAAATAAAAGAATAATTTTTCTAATAATCATTCAAAAAATCAGTTTCCACATATAAATATAAAAATGCAAGCACAGTAAAATTAGGGCATATGTTGACTTTATATTTTTAAAGCCTTTTTTCAAAATCTTGCTTAAATAACAACTTCTAGCAAAAGGTTTAAAACTATCCAGAAGAGGATCAAGCAGTAAAAATCATTTGTTCCATTTTTATTGTATGCACAGTACTGGCTGGGAAAAGAGAAATGTTCACATAAGATAAGGTCTCTATGTTCCAGTGAATTCTACATAAGGAAGGAATGAGCATACATAAGGGATAAAATGGGGAAGGGAATTTTACTAAACAGGCAATTGAAAGACACTGAACAAGATGGTGGCTGGGAAGCAGTGACTGGCGTGAGCTCCCCACCAAGTCCCACCAAAAACCTATAAAAAAATGGCTCTGAACCAATTCTAGAGCTGCAGAACCCACAAAGTGGCAGAGGGAAGCAGAGCTCCAGCCCAGGACAGCCTGGAGGTTCTCTGGGTAAGGTCTGTCCTGCATGGAGCTGCCAGCTGAGGGGAGCGGAGCTGAGCCCAGCAGAGCCCAGCGAGCCCAGCGCGGACGCGGCGTGGACCGACCAGACCAGCAGCCCAGCAGCCGAGCGGAGAGTGCCTTAGCGCTTAGTGCTAAGCCTTAGCCTTAGTGCTAAGGCACCATGAATCAGTGAGCTCCAGCAGTTACCAGACCTCTCAACCCATAAAAAGCAAAGACAACAGAGAAGGTTAGTGGGAAAAGCTGCAGGACTGAGTTTGCGGTTAGGAGGCAGGGCAGCTTTAGAACTACAGCTGCAGTTGCTTCTGGCCCCAGGCCCACCTGCTGGGAGGAATTAAGTGGCTGATCAGAGCAGGAGTGAACAGCCTGCTGAAGATTTAAGCCCAGTCCAGGTTGGGGGTTCTTGGGGAAGGAGGAGTGCTGGTGAGGCAGCGCATCCACCCAAGCGTGGAACACAGAACTCTTTAGTCTATAAGCAGCCATACCCGTTGAAAAACTCAAGGGTTAAGTAAGTTGCCTGGGAACATGGCCAGGCGGCAAAAACACACCCAGATTCAGTCTCAGAC
>CM053626.1:78462753-78498789 GCA_028646595.1 Phalanger gymnotis
TAATGCCTTCCCTTTCCTTCTGTCTCAATATAAATAAAACCAAAAGAAAAAAAGTTGAAGTTAAATTGAAGAATGAGGCAGAATTGCTCTTTAGAGGGGCAAAGAAAAGAACTGGTCTTACTGACTTCTTGAATTGTGTTGTTGTTGAGTCATGACCAATTCTTTGTGACCCCATGTGGGGTTTTCTTCACAAAGAGATACTAGAGTGGTTTGCCATCTCCTTTTCCAACTCATTTTAAAGATGAGGAACTGAGTCAAACAGGGTTAAGTGACTTGCCCCGGGCAACACAGCTAGTAAGTGTCTGAGGCCAAATCTGAACTCAGGTCTAGGCCCAGATCTCTATCCACAGCAAATTGATAGGAAATATCATTTCACAGGACTTTTGCTCATCATAAACACTCACAAAAAGACCAACACGAGGAAAATTGCAGCTTAAATACCAAAACCTACTGAAAAGAATGAGGAAACAAAAAACCTCCACATAGCTCCAATCTCTGTGCCCATAATGACCACACATTTTCCCCCTTACTCCTCATTTTATCTTCCTTCAGATTCTGCTTTCTATAGGAATGCCATACTAGTATCCCCCGGCCATAAGTGCTCTTCCTCCAACCTTAAAATTACTCTGTATTTCCTCTCAATATTGTTGTATAGGTTTAACCATGCAGGTGCTCCTTTTCCTCTTCTCCCTCAAGACATGGCAGAACCTAAATTCCTTATGGACAGGAGCCTTTTTATTTATCTGTGAATTCCCAGACTACAAAAGTTCTGGGCATATCATGGGAATTCAATAAAATCTTGTTGAAAGAAATTTAATTTTATAAAATCCTCCTATTTAAATTCAGATATACATTAATACTCAATAACTTTAGTACAGAGGTGAACATAGGGGAAGACAGTGACAAATACATTCAGAAGAAACAAGGGTAGCCAAAGTCTTGTAGACTACACAGAAACCAGAGTAGGACATATCATAAAATTTAAAGAAAGAAAAGAGCCTTGAGGACATCTATATGGGGAACACCAAACAATACCACAAAAATATGTTCTATTAGAATAGAACAGGCAGGAAATTACTAAATACTGACATACATAGGACAGAGCAGCTAGCTTTGTATTCAGAACAGTGACTTATAAGAGTACAGACTAAAATCAATACAAAGCCAGGAGAATAAAAAAAAGAAAAATGACATGCAATAACTCCATCCTGACCTATTTGCTAAAAACTTTTGAAAGCCAAAAAATTGGAAATGGATGAAAACAAACACCAACCAAAGACTATCATCATTTTCATTAACAAAGTAAATCAGTTGCCACAAAAGAGACTAAAAAAAGCCTCAAAACTTCCCTGGCTAGGAAACATTTGATCTCCTTCCCAAGTGATGAGACATTGCAGCCCAAGAACATGCCAGTTTGGAATATAAACTTAGTTGGAAAATCTCATGGAGTAGAATGTTAGAAGAAAAGATAATGCAAAGTTTTTATAACAAACTATTTGTTTCAATGTCAACAGAGTCACCATATTTGGACTTTAACATCATAATCCCAGATGTACTCATGAAGAAGTAAAACTGAAACTTGAAAAAAGAAACATGGAAAGATCAGGTATACACTGCATGGTGGAGTTGGTGCCATTTTGAGGGCATTAAATGATCAGTTCCCAGAGGGACCTAAAAGAAGGGAAGATGCCTAGCACATAGTAGTACTAGAATAAGCAACAACTGATTATAAAAGAGTAAATTATAATTTAAAAGAGTACTTTTTATAATTTAAAATATTAATATTATTTATGGCACTGACATTCTTATACCTAATATAACTCTAAATAGCCCATTATTTTATAACACACAACTGGAGCGGACATATTAGAAGTCCCTTTTTTCCACGTGAAATTTATGCCATAACTTATTGGACTAAATATGCCAAGAAGCATCAGCTACCACAGGAGTGGTTAGATGTTTATAGAGGGTGAGAAAACAGCCATGTTGGTTTGTTGCTGACTGTTCATCCCAGGCTGAACTGGAGGAGACATTTAGGCTTCATGGATGGATGCAGGGGTATTAGGATGAGAGGAGCATTATATGGTAGAGAGCCAAGGAGCTGAGTCAGAAAGGTTTGCTTCACATTCTGCTTCTGATACATGGGCTACAGGACCCCTGGGTAAGACATTTAAACTATCATGCCCATCCCCAACCCATGCCACAATACTCTAAGACTATAAATCGTAAAGCAGGTACCAAATCAAACAGGTAAAAATTGGCAGTGCTAGGACATTCACCTAGGCGGGCTCTTTGATTTCTAAATCCAGTATTCCTTGTTGTGCCATCTTGCATCTCCCAAGGTCACTCCATTATATAGCACAGGGTTAAACACTGGGAGAGGGGCTGGACCTGTGATTTCACTGTTATAAGGAACTCCCAAAAGAGGAAATTCTCTTTATCAATGCATAGAGACACCCTTTCTCTGCAATACATAGTTTCAGAGTTGTCTGGTTCACTGAGAGGTTAGTGACACATAGGCATTGAAGCATGAGTCAAAGGTAGGATCTAAACCCAGGTCTTCCTGTCTCTGAGGCTTGCTATTTAACCACTATACAAAACAGACTCCCAAGATCAGAAATAGTAAAATTGGAACAGAAAAGCATTCACTTGAAGGGCACACAAATTCTACTTGAAGATATAAGGATGAAATCAAACCAAGAGGGTCCCCTTTCACTGATTAAATTATTCAAAAAGTGAGCCTTCCAAAAGTTAAAATGTTGAGAGTCATTATACTAAATTACTTCAAGTAAAAACCTTTAACTTCTTTAAAGGTGATTAATTTCTCATCGGCAGCAATGAAATCTTAAACCAGAACTACTACAGGCTACACTATATTTTGTACTTTTATAAACAGGAACTTCAAGGTGACATCTTCTCACAAGTTAAGGAATTTCTAAATTGAAGAAAATTGCAGATTTTCTGGACACCAAAAGAAAGATTGACAAATTATTGCTTATTGACCAATCAGCACTGAAAACTACATGCCTATAACCTTTGTCTTTAGACATTTTCTATACCATCAATATTCATTTACCATCAAATTCTTAGTAATACTGCTGTAAAAATAAATTTCTTCTCTTCCTCCCACATCCCCCCCCCATTTTCCATTTTCAACAATGGAATTTGTTGAATTTCAACAAATTTTGTTTATTGTATGAGGACAAATATCATTTTCTATTTTGGAAATAAGTCCAGAATAAAAAGTGATACTGAACAGGTAGGCACAAGGTTCTGACAGTAATTTATTAAAAACCACAGCTTACTATAGAAATACAAAGTTTCTCATCATCAGTGAAAGAAACAAAAAGTAAACAGAAAATTATCAACTCATCTACAAATAGTCATTCTTCAGGAAACAAAATCACATCTATTTGCTTAGCCCTTGTCCACACAGTACCAGTACAAAGCATGAAGCAGTTCAACTATAAACTGAATTCAAGAATGAATGAGGAGTATGCAAGTATTTCTTTTTTTAGGAATACTGATGAAATAACAATCAGCTTGACATTTGTATTAGTAAATTTACTTAAAAAAAAAAAAAGAGTATGCAATAGAGACCAAATTCGACTTGAACACAAACTATCACCTCTTTAAATCACCTAATTATAAATCCAATTCTGTTCATTGTGCAAAGAAAACATTCAAAACACATTATTATTTACCAGTTTCTAATAATAGTCTCTGCACTGAAATGCAGGCAGGTGGGGGGGGGGGAGGCATTTGTGATGGGGAGTGGATGGCGGTGGAAGTAGAAAGATTAAATAAATAAATAAATAAAGCAATCAGGCAGATAGAGGTTAACCAGTTAACTTTATGAGGTTGAATTATTGCTTCTAGAGACAGAGAATTAAATCAAAGGCATACAAATTAGTCTCCAGTGTATTGTTAGCTTCAGAAAGCAAAAATAGTCATCTTGTACAAAAATAATATCTCAAATTTATAATATGCTTTCTTGCTTTAAAAAATCATTTTCATATATTATCTATTTATCCCAATACACCTTCACACCTCTTTTAAGAAGAGGTATTAGGCCTAGCAGAAAACTTATGGGCCAACAAATTCAATCAATTCTTTTCACTGAAAAAAGCAGGAGAGGCCCAGAGAGGTCAAATAACTTGCAAAATGTTACACAGCTTGGAAGCACTGCCAACTCTAGAACAAAAGTTCCCTGGCTTCCAGACCAATACTGGTATTTCTGAGATAAGGAAACACAAAAAAAGATTATACAACTTAGAATCATAGCTACAGAACTGGTAATAGAATTAAGAAAAACTTTGATTTCAGGGCAAATGTTTTCTGCATAAGAGGATCTCTTATTTCAAGTATTCATTGCAGAACATCAGAGCTATTTTAGTCCATGGTATTATTGGAGGTTATCATGTAGGTTATCATGATTATCCCTATTTTAGATGGAGCCTCTCAATCTTTTATCTACCTCAAAAAACTCTTCTTGGCCACTCTAGGTCATAAAATGCTGTCTGTGTAATTCATTTTTCAAACAAAATAATTTATATGTAGTGCTTTACAAACGTTACAGACAATATAATATCAGCTATGTAAGTCTCTCATCTCCCTAATTAAATACTAAATTCCTTAAGGAGCTGTGTGTTATTTTTCTAAATATAATATTCAGTGCTCCAAAAACAGCAAACATTGAAGAATTATTTGTCGTTTGAGTAAATGGATTCCTAAAGGAAACAGAAAACTGGCAGAAACACTGAAAGTCACAGCCCTGACTGATAACTGGGACTTTAACATTCAGGCCACAACCTATTCTTCCCTCCTTCTACTTAATCTTTTGTCCCTCTCTCATGGTTCTGCCCATTATCCCAATTATGTTTGTCTACTTCTCTGCCTATGTGTCCCTTCTTTAATGTGTATCTCTTTCACCCTGCTTGTGTGGTTAGATCCATCCCCTGCCTTCCCTAAGCATACCATCATCACCTATACTTTCTCTACATACATCTGTTTCACTCCATCTCCCCTATTCTGTGTCTTCAATTCCCTTGCTGTTTGTGCCCCCCTTCATGACTCTCAGTGCCCTTTTTTCTTTACCTCATATTCTCAAGGCAACTTAGGGCACAGTGACTGAGCAGGAATCAAGAAGACATGAGTTCAAATCCAGTCTCAGATACTTACTAGCTGTGTGACTCTAGGCAAGATCTAGATAAGACACACTTAGGATACAGGGCGATCAGCCAATACATGTACTCATTAAACACTTACTGTAGCTTGCTATAGGGTAAGCACTGTGCTGTGGTATCAGAGATACAAAGACAAAAGGAAACAGTCCTTGCCCTTCAAGAAGTTATAGGATAAGAAGAAGACAGCTTTGTGTGTCTGTGTCTGTGTGTGTGCATGTTAGTAGACATATATAATAACGGTAGTCTGGAGGAGAAAACGACAGCAACTGGAAAGGTGAGGAGAGGCTGTACAAAAATAGATGGTGATAACTGACCACAAATTTGAAGAACCTGAGGGATCCTAAGAGATAAAGATGTGAAGGTGCAGAGGGCATGAATCCCAGATGTGAGAGATAGCCAGTAAGAAAATATGGAGCTAGGAGATAGAGGGTCATGTGGAAGAAACAGCAACAACACCTAGCTGACTGGATTGTAGTATAAGTGAAAGGCAGTCATGTGCAATAACACTGGAAAGATGGGATGGGGCCAGATTATAATGAGCTTTAAATGTCAAACATGAGCATTTTCGATTGATCTTTGAGAGAGAGTCACTATAGTTTATTGACTTACAAAGCTAGACTCTTGTTTTATGAAAATCATCTAAGAAAAACCAATCAAGAAAAAAAAATGACCAAGAGAACTGAAAGAAAAGGACTGGTGATTGAAAAGAGCATTACATCCTGCTGTCTGGGGCTGCAAAAATTCTCAATAATAACAATTTACATTATGTAGCACTCTGAATTTCATCAAGCACTTGACTCGCCAACTCCACATGTAAGGAGTTTTGTTGACTTTTTTTCAAATGTTTTATTGATCCAGCTTTTTATGTCACTGTAATTGCCCAATGATTGCCAGGACATAATCCCCATGTAGAATCTTTCCTTCTAATCGAGCAAAAAAAAAAATCATGGCCATGTCTGCAAGGGTAATTTATATTCTACCAATATGCTTCACCAGCAATCCTCTTAAGTCATGATTGGTCACTGCACTGAGTCAAGTACTGAAGTATTTCAATAGCTTCTTTTACATCACTGTGGTCAACTCCATCTTATACTGGAATAAACCAAGTTGTTCAAAGAGCCTTGTCTGATGTCATACAGAGTTCAAATTTAAACCCAGCCCAAGGACATGCATGAATTTGAAAGAATGGTCCCTGGCATATGGTAAGTGCTTAATAAATGCTGTGACTATCTACTTCTACATACATTTAATACTTTGCTGAAAACACTAGGCAAAATGATGACCAGAATTTATACAGTCCTCAATTAGCAAGGGCATCAGACTAGAGTATTAAAATTTAGCAAGTAAAAGTAAATATAGTGGCCATACATTTCTAATACACTCCAAGACAGTATTATAAAGAAAAGAATACTATGTGCTAAATATTGGTGAAAAAGTAATAGTTTTGCCAAGAGAGAGAAAAATAACATCTTTCTTGAGGGATGAAAGTACACTCATATCCTCGTAGCAAAGTAAGAAATTCATTATCTTAAACTCCAAAGGTCAGCTTTAATACCATATAATATCAAAAACAAATTTCTACTGATCTGCAAAAATTACTTGTCACTAACATTTAATATAATTATAGCTTATTTCAAACTTTCATCTGCACTACTCTTAGCAAGGTGATTAAATACTCAAACAGAATAGTTCTTCTGGGACTCAAGTACTTAATATGCCCTATGTGAAATAAGAATATAAACCCATGATCAGTTCCAAAAAGTTGAGCCCTGCATTGAGTGAAAACATATTTGATGACAACCTCCTCAAAAGAGAGATTAAGCAACATTCTGATTAAAAAACATAACAAATCTATACTACTGTTATAAATTTCAAAAGCAATCTTAATTACATTTTTATGGTTCCATTTTGAAAGTGTATCCCAAGCTTGTAATTCATTTCATAGTCCTACCTATTAGACTTTGTATCACTACAATTAGGTTAGCGTTCCTTTTCTACAATCTAAATGCATCATTTTGCTTCTGATGTTCTGACACATAAATTGTTATTTCTATTTCCAAATAAAAACTTAATTTAAGCAGATAATAATATTGATAGAATATTAATCATCTCTATTAGATACATAAAAAAGAGATTCTTTTGGTCAAAAGACATTAACAGAAATGTGAACATAAGAGAGGGCTTATTGGCAAATACTCTGATCATAATCTCGTTGGGAAAATTAACAGAGGCGTGTGTGAAGGCTGAGACTTGAAAATAAACACGTAGTACCCTTGATAAGGTAATGAATGTAGAGAAAGAAGTGAGTTAAATGTGATTCCAAGATGCTGCCACATTCTGCCTATAGAACCTCAGGCAAGTCAAGTAAGCTCTCTAGACCCTGGCTTTCTCAGACATAAAACAAGAGTGTGGAACTTGAAGAGCTAGATGGGGCCTTCCTGCTCTAAATCTTTCCTAAGAAAATAACAACAAAGTAAAGAGAATTCAGAAGTACAATTTACAGCATCAGTCCAAAGGCATTATCAGGCTGAGTAATTTAAAATTGTGGATTACAATATATACATTTGTTTTGATTTCAATAGGTGTTGTGTAAACCTCCATCATCTGTCTAGAACCTAAACTTCTTTTACAGTTATCCAATATTTTAAATTTTTTTGAATTATTAAGCATTTATTTTGTCTTCCCAACAACAACTCCAATTAGAAAAGGAAAAAAGAAAAAGAAACAATGTGAAAATATATTATACTTTGTTTCAGCCATTCTCCAACTGATGGGCACCCCTTTAGTTTCAAGTTCTTTTCCATTTTTTTTCCTTTAATTTCTTTGGCGTATAAGCCTAGGAAGGCATTGTAGGTAAGCACATATATCCGGTTGGCTGACTTTGGGGGCACCCAAATTGCTTTCCAGAATAGTTGGACCACTTCACAGCACAGAGAGTAAGCACACTAATGTGCATATTTTGTAGCAGCCATTCAAACATTTCTTCCTTTTTGTCATCTTTGCCCATCTGGTGGGTGTGAAGTAGAACTTCAGAGTTATTTTATTCTGCATTTTGCTATTGGTGAATTGGAGCATATTTGCATATGCATATTGATAGCTTGGATTTCATCCTGTCAAATCTTCCCCTTTGTGTCCTTTAACAATTTATCAGTTGGGTATTGGCTCTTATTCTTATAAATTTGAATCACTTGGAAATGACACTTTTTCATAAAAACTTGCCAAAGAGTTGTTTTTTCTCGGGTTTTTATTAAGCACATACTATGTGCCAGGCAATGTGCTTTGCTGAGGATACAAAGAAAGCAAAAAAGAGCCCCTTCTCTAAAGGAATTCACAATGAAAATGGGGAGGGCAACATAAAAACAACTATATGCAAAGAAGCTATATAAAGGACAAAATGAAGATAGCCATAGAGAGAAGGAACTAAGATTAAGGGGGACTAGGGAAGACTTCTCACAGAAAGGGAATTTTAGCTGAGATTTGAAGGAACCAGGGAAGCCAAGATATGGAGAGGAAAAGGAAGAAAATTCCAAACACAGAGGACAGCCAGTGAAAATGCTGAGGGGAAAAGGTGTGAGAAGGCTGAAAAGGTACAAGGGGTCAGATTATAAAGGTCTTTAAAGATCAAATGGAGGACTTCATATTTGATCCTGGAACAGGGAGCCAATGAAGAAGACTGAATAAATTTGGCGGGGGTGGAGTGGGGGTGGGGGGAGGTGTGTTAACATGGTCAGACCTGTACTTTAGGAAGATTAAGCCAAATGAAGGATGGACTAGAGTGGGGAGAGACCTGAGGCAGAAAGACCAACCAGCAAGCTATTGTAATAGTTAAGGCATGAGGTGATGAAGGCCTATACCATAGCGGTGGCAACGTCAGAGCAAAGAAGGGAGCATATACCAGAGATTTAATGAAGGCAGAAATGATGGGACATGGCCACTGAATAGATATAGGGAGTGAGAGAGAATAAGGCGTCGAAGATGACACCCGGGTTGCAAGCCTAGGTGACTGGAAAGATTATAGTACCCTCCAAGGGAACAGTGAAGTTTGGAAGAGGGAAGTTTGAGTGGGCACAGTGGAAAGGAAGAAAATGGTTCAGTTTTGGACATGTTGAGTTTAAGGAATTTATGAGGCATCAAGCTTGAGCTATCTGAGAGGCAAGACTGAAGGTCAGAAAAAGATTACAGTTAGAAAAACAGATCTTAGAATTATTGAGAAAGAGATGACAATCAAATCTAAGGTAGCTAATGAAATCATAAAATAATATAGAGGATGAAGAAAAGAGGGTCTATGATAGAGCCTTAGGGCTCTAACCCATAGTCAGCAAACAGAAGCTGAAAGAAGATCCAGCAAAGGAGACTGAGGAGCTGGAAGATTGGTAGGAGAACAAGGAGAGAGTGGTGCCATGAAATTCCAGAGAAAGGAAAATATCAAAGAAAATAGGTCAAAGGTTACAGATGGATCAAGAAGAATGAATGCTAAGAAAAGACCACTACATCTGACAATAAGAAATCACTGGTAACTTAGAAGAGAGCAGTTTCAGTTGCATGAGGTTGGAAACTAGGTAACTGAGAAGTGAAAAGAAAGGGAGAAGAAAGGAAGTTGAGGTATCTAATGTAGTGGGCATTTCTCAAGATTAGCCACAAAAAAAAAAAAAAGAGATATAAGATGACAGCTTTTTCCCTTCTAATCTTAGCAGCATTTATTCTGTTTGTGCAACAATTTTTAAATTTTATACTATATATTATTATACTGTCAGGATCCCATGCCAAGACCACCTCTCTCTTTTTACTATTAGGAGACACCCTATTTTCCAGAGCTAAGGCCCAAGAAGCAAGTTGTGTCCCATGCCTGGCATAACAACAATCCTCTGGATGAACTCAGCCACAGCAAAATTCCAGAATTGTTTCACAGCAGCACCAGATGGTCTGAGATTGGAAAAGCACCTGCAGTACCCGTGTTGCAGTCAGGAAGTCCTGTTATGAATTAAACTTATCTCGTTGTTCCTGTTATCCCTGATTGTCAGGGCTACAGCTTACTGTAGCCATTGGTATATGTATTGAGATTTGCTCACACTAAAGTGGGCCCTCACACTAGAAGGGGCACATGTGTCTACTTTGCCTCCTCCAATGGAATAAAGCTTTCTTCTTACGACTACTGTTATTTCCTTGGTTTTATTTTTTGTTAGTCTGTTTTCATTTTATTTTTCAGAGCTAACTGTGATTGTGATAACATGTGTGAGCTCTTTGGTATTTTTAGAGTTAACAAGGGTTGCAAAACCTCTGTGACTCTTTGGTCATTTGTTTTTAGGATTGACAATATAATCAAAATTGTCCATTTTATCTAATGCATCCCTAGTTAAGTTAGGAATTCTCTTGCCTATCAAGATCCAAAATGTGGTTTCTTCCTTGCTCCTAAGTCTTGCATCATTTGGAGCTGCTGGTCTGGAGCTAGAGATGCTGGTCTAAACCTAACCTCTACCAGACTGCATTCTTTGAGATTTCCCAACAGCTTTTGTCAAATAGTGATAGTAATTGGGGTCATTTTCTTGATTACTGCTTTGAGGTCCCCTTAACTCCCCTCTTGTGTTCATTATTTCCTTTGAGCTTCTTATCTTTTTTCCCCCTTCAAATGAATTTTTTTCTAGCTCTATAAAATAATCCTTTGGTAGTTGGTAAGGCACTGGATTAATTTAGGTAATATTGTCATTTTTATCCTATTAGCTTAGTGTGCCAATAAGCAATTAATATTTCTCCAATTATTTGGTTCTGCTTTTATTTCCATAGGAATATTTTGTAATTGTAGTCATGTAGTTTCTATGTGAGTCTTAGTAGGCAGACACCTAAGTATTTTAGATATTCCGTAGTTATTTTGAATGGAATTTCTCTTTACATGTCTTCTTGCTGTGTTCTGTTGGGCTATCGAATATTGCAATTTTCCTAACAATGATCTACCTTTTCCCACTCCTGTACTCCTCCTAAACGTCCTCTTTTTCCTCATTATAACCTCTACACCAGAGGTGGCAAAACACGCAGCAAGTAAGTCACATGTGGCTTATAACTTACCCAGTGAGGCCCAAACCAGATTAAAATGTTGGGGAAAAGTTAACAAAATAGATAAAAATACAATTAAAACATGAATAATGTAAATACATAGTTTTCTAAGTCAATCTGCACCCACAAGGGTCCTTATGCATAGTTTAAGGGTTCCTATTTCCATTTGAGCCTGACACCACTGCTGTATACCCTCCTCCCTTTCCTTATTCTCACAATCCATAAACCTGTGTACTAACTTTACTTTCCTCTCTATTTATCCTGAACCCTATGGTCAGTTATTTCAATGGTGTGCTTATTACTTGCCTATCATCTCTTGTCTCCTTTCCCCATGATCTAGTTTGCTAATCTCTAACTCTGAAAAATCTACATTATGGCTATCTCCTAAACAAGAATAAAAAGGGAGAAACAAACTAAAGAGATTTCACAGGGAACCTTGCAAAAAACCAAGATTCGAAAGGCACATATACAAAAGATCAAACCAAGGCTATGCAGACGAGGTAGGATGATAATATAGCAAGAATCCAAGTGAATTAGGGTCTAGAAGAAATACTAAGAATGATAAAAAGCTATTTGGTACCAAGAACAGGGAAGTCCACAACAGGGATTTATTGATTATATTAATTAATTATAACAACTCTTAATTATAGAGAGCTTTTATGTTTAAAAAAGCAAATGTTGTCTACTGTTTTTAGCCCTCCATCTATTTTGTTACAAAGACTATAGGAAAGATAGAACAAATGCAGATATTGAGGTCAAATGTCATTAAGCAAAAAGTAAAAAGGTCATCTCTATCAACTCTAAATGGTTCCAGGCTCCTGGCCCAGAGCCAGGCAGAAGTTTGATTGAAAAAAGATCTGAGGGTTTTAGTAAATCAAAAGTTCAATAAGTTAATAACATGATACTTCTGTGTATCATAGTATCAAAGTACACACTACTAACTCAATTCCCTAAAACCAACAGCCAATAAAAATACAATGATGTTATTCAGAGAAGCAGAACTGCAGGACCAGAAAGTGATAGTAATTTGCTGTCAAAGCTAGTTGTATTATATATGAAGTATTGTCTTCCACTCTGGGAACTATATTTTATCAAGGATACAGCTATACAAATTCCTCAGTCTTGCATTTAAAACCTTCCACAACCTGATTTCAACCTACCCGCTGAACTACTCACTTCTTCCAAATTCAGCAATCCACTTTCCACATTTATTAAATTGTACAGTCTGTCCTCCTGTAGGAATGCACATCCCCATCATTTCCACCTCTCAGCTCTCTTTATGCAGTTTTTCTTGACTCTATTTCCTCAGTTATTTATGTCTGCATTTCTCAAATTATGTTCTATTTATTGGGTTTTTACATGTTATTTTACATGTTGCTGTAAAATATAAAATTTCTATGAGAATTCCTCCTATTCAAAAAATTCACTATCTCAGGTCAAACCATAATTTTCTAAATGAAGTCACCAAAAAAAAAAAAAAAAGCTTTAACAAATAGATTCCAATACCTATGACCATGGAATTAGATTCTGCAATATAGTGTTTTCCCCTACAAAAACCACTTATTAGACAAGGTTTATATTAATATCTAAAGATTTTCATAAATATACCCAGACTACTATTTGAGAAATGATAAAAAACAAGATTGAAATAGCTTGTCTTTACAGTTACTGACAAATTTCAATGGTAAAATTATGCTACATGAATCAAAACTGAAAATGTTCCATAGTATATTACAATGCTTCCCTAGACCTTCTCTAATAAACTCATCTTTTTGGAAGGTGATATGAACAACTTGACAGGGTTATTGTTTCCCTTGGTTTCCTCTTGGTTCTTCTAAAATAAAAATATTTAATTTAAAAATGAAGTTTCTGTTGATTGGAAAATATTCCCATAAAACTCAATCTTAATCATATTAACCTAATGAGTGAATGATAACATACGACATATGATTTCAAACAAATAAATGGAAACAATTTATAGCTCTAAAACCTTTTAGGTCAAGTCTACATTGAGCTAAAGTATTCTGATCTATCATGTACAAAAACATAAGTACTTTATTCTTAGGAGAAATCACTGAATCTTTATTTTAATTGGTAACATTAAGTTCAACGTCAAAGTATTTAAGGTCCATGTAAAGTTAAACTTTAACTTTAATGTTCAACTTTGGTATTTAAGGTCATATAAAGCAAAATAAGGTAATTATAATACAATAAAGATATCAAGTGATGTGAAACACAGTATGTAATCAGTGCATTTTTCATTCACATATTATTTATTCAAAGCTCTTCTGGAAAAGAACACAAAAATAACCAAAAAGGCATTTTCAAAAAAAAGCATTTACTTAATACAGCAGCAATATTAACTGGTACATAGGCTCAGGACCTCAGAAAGAAAAAATATATAAATATACATACATATATAAAAATATACATACATATACATAAATATACACATAAACACACATGCACACACATATGTATAGATGTGTATATATAGTACGGCTACATATCAAGACATGTATTAATATATGTATGTATGTATATGAATATATATGTACATGCACGCATATATTCATATACACATATGTTAATACATGTCTTTTGATATGTAGCTTATGAAATAAAGCACCAAGGGAAAATATGAAAATCTCACCCTTCTAGTCTCTAACCTCTGCTTGGAAAACAACCTTGGGGAAATGCTCGTAAGAAAACAAGCCAGCACTTCTCTCTGAAGAGAAACTTCTTAAATTACACATAATTACCACATCATTTTTTTTTTGACCTGCCAAAAGGCAGGGGTCCACAGGTGCAGCTTCTTGTTTCTCAGTTTTAGCTGCCATACTGGAGCACTATACCACTTTTCTATAGTGTCTTCCCCTTATGAACCACTATATCATAACAATTAAATACCTCAGCATCCCTGTAACTAAGAATAAGCAACAGTATTAGCATCATCCCTCATGTTCCTCCAAGGATGCCTCAAAATGTTTCCTATTTTGCCCACAGGAAGCATCATCATTATTTTTTCTCTTTAGTTAATGCACTATTCGGATCATTTTTCTGGTCATAGCATCATAGATTTAGGGCTCAAGGGAGCTGGAGTCATCTCACCCAAACCCCTCATTTTACATATGAGGATATCAGCCCAGAAAAGTTAATGACTTGCCCTAGGTGACACAGATAGTGAATGCCTGAGGCAGGATTCTCTAGTACTCTATCCAAAATTCTATGCTCACACAGTTTTTTTCAGTGTTTTAGCTACTTTCTTAATATCCCCCTTCACTTTTTTTTTTTAGTATAGTCTTTCACAACTTATTTCTTCGTATATACCCATAGCATCTAAAACAGTCATTGCAACATAGCAAGTATTCAATTAATGGTGTAACCCAGTTTTTCTACCCACAAAAAAAGACAATAGGTATTGCGACCAATTAAAGATAAAAAAGGCAGAAAAAAAGAAAGTCACCTATAAGTATACTTGGCCCAAAATACTGCAATAAAAGCTGAAGTTTATCAGTGAGGTTTTTTTATTTGTTTCTTTGTTTGAGAAAGGTTGGTGATAATGCTTGCCACTAGGCAGTTTCTTTCCTGAACCAATGAAGTACTCTTCTTCACTGCAGGTACATGTTTTGGGGTACCTGACTTAAATGGTGCAATGGACAAAATATTAGACTTAGGATCAGGAAGACCTGGATTCATATTCTATTGCTAATACTTGTTTTATGACCTTGGAAAACCATTTAGCTTCTCTAAGCCTCAGTGTTCTCGTCTATAAAAGAGAGATAATAATAGCACTATCTAACAAACAGGTTGTAAAGCTTACATGAGATAATAAATCTAAGTATTTTGCAAACCTTAGAGCACTATGTAAATGCTAGCTGTTAAACGATGATGATGATGATAACTACAAATGTAAGCCACACTATGACTTACATCACTAACCAATGACAGGTTAAACTGAGGTGAAGCCAAAATAAAAATCATGGAAATAAAAGAGAGATAAAACTAAAGAGGAGAAGAAAAAAAGAATGTAAGGAGAAATGTTTTTCCTCCTCTTCTAAACTCTCCCAACAATATATTTTCACTCAAATATTCGTAGAATTATAAATAGTGTGTGTGCCACACACACACACACACACACAATCAACTCCACAGGTCATCACAACCATATGATACCCTCCAAAGATAAAGCAAACAGATGCAATGGTTCACCACACTTAAAAGAACCACAAACGCAGATTCAACAGCCAGAAGTTATTAAACTGCTAAAGTGAAAATAGTATGATTGAAGTATATTCAGGGAAAAATAAATCATAAATTCACTGCATCTGTTAAATCCTTCTACCTGCCATAGTAGTTTTATGGCAGATGAATTACCTGACAGGGTTACTGGTCAAAGACACCCGGAGGGATTCTAAGCATGTGACAAGTCTTTCGTCCACAACTCCCATTTTCAGTTCATGGATGAATTCCTGTGGTGATATTTGTCGGCTACTCTTGAGACATCCCTTTAAAATAAACATTTTTAAAAGTTATACTGAGTGATGGCTTCTTGACATTACAAAGATAACAAAAGTAATAAATCTTTTTTAAAAAATATATGTAAACCACAAATAGACTGGGGCCATTTCACTTCTGTATAAAGTTATAGTCCTTAACATCCAAAAATTTTAGCTCCATGAAAAATACTTTTGCTTATTAAAAGAGTTGACTTTTTAATCCAATATATATGTTATAATCAATACATTGCTTGTTTTTACTTAACTTCTTCCCCCTTTTTACCAGATGAGACTTATGGGTATAGTGCACAGCAGAGGTTGAAAAGGACACTATATTCAGAAATGATTGATGTCAAAACAAAAGACACAAATTAAACTCAAAAACAAAAATCATAATAACCAATCCAAAATATAATAGGGGAACATAAAAGATGGAAAGCAACCATAAAGTCTTAAATCTCCACATGTGAGCAAAGTTATTCCTGGTGATCACGAAAAGTGAGAAAAGAAATGGAAAAAAAAAAACTACAGTATTAAAATACACACAGGGTAAAGTACCCAACTCTAGTACCACCAATAGTAAAATGGTAGTTCAATATAGAAAAGACAAGTGGTCTAGAGAAAAAGAAAAAGAAAGGAACAAGCATTTATTAAGTAACTACTATGCAGCATTGTGCTAAGCACTTTACAAATATCTCATTCAAGCTTCACAATAATCCTGTGAAATAGATACTATCATTATACCCATTTTAGAATTGAGGAAACTGAGGCAGTTTAAGTAACTTGCCCAGTGTGATAAAACCAGTGTTTTAGGATAGTCTGACTCTACTCTCAGTGCCCCATCCGATATATCACTTAGCTATTTTTTTAAACGTCTTAGGTGTGTGAAAATGTAAGTATTAATAGACTAAAGAAAGTAATTCATAAGGGTCAATGAAATGGTTAAAGCAAAGAAAAATAAAAATTCAATTATGGCATGAATGGGAACCAATAAATCACATCACTTAAATAAAATTAGTATCAAAATCATATTTATATGGTCAAATTTGGGCAAAGCAAATCTGACAGCAAAACGGGGTAATAGGCTGAAAATTACTTTAGTCATATGAGCATTTAATTCCTTCACAGGCACACGGCTGTGTAAAGAAATAGCAATTATTATTGTCAAGTGAATCAGAAAACATTTCTTAATGGCACCTAATATGTAGGACCTACTATACTGTAAAAAAAACAACTTAATATTTATTGTAGTTCAAAAAATAACACAGAAGATACTGTCAATATGGTTAATTAACTCAGTTACAGACTCCACTAAATATGACTCAAAAGACAATATATTTAAAATGTCAGTCATACATTTTAACCAAGTAATCAAAAGAAAAACACACTTGTTAAGTAACATTAGAAAAGTAGGAAAAGGCCAGGCTATAAAAGGCTTTATATGCCAATCAGAAGTTTTTTATGTTTGATTCTAGAGGTGATAAGAAGCTACTGGAATTTATTAATTGTCAGGGTAAGAGTGTCAGACCTTGCTTTAGGAAGGTCACTGTGACAGCTAAGGACAGGATGGAACTGAGTGGTGAGAAACTTGTGACAGGGAAACTAACCAGTAGGTCATAGCTATAGGCCAAGCATGACTTGATGAGGGCCTACACTAGAATGGTGGCAGCATCAGAAGAGAAGAGTATGTGAGAGATGTTAAAAAGGTAAAATCAATAGGTCTTAGCAATGGAATGAAAAGGGGGCAGGGGAGGAAGAGAAGGAGGGAGGGAGGGAGAGGGAGAAGTTGAGAATGTCACCTAGGTTGCAAACTTTGGTATGTATCTATGGTACCCTTGACAGTAATATGGAAGTTGGGAAGAGAATAGGGTTTGGAGGAAAAGATAACAAAATCAGTTTTGGACATGCCAAGTTTCAGATTTTATATAACATCCAGTTCTAGAAGTCCAAATTGAAGATGCAAATTTGGAGATTAGCAAAAAATTCAGGGCAAGATAAGTAGATCTGAGAAATGATCAGCACAGAGATGACACCTTGAATGCATGCGAGATGATGAGATCAAGCATGTGAAATGGTATAAGGGAAGAAAAGAAGAGGGCCTAGGACAGAGCTGTTCAGGAGAAGACTAAGAGGCAGTTAAACAGGTAAGAGGAGAACGAGGAGGGAATGATGTCCTAAAAACATAGAGAAGGGTATATCAAGGAAAAGGGGGTCACTGACAGTGTCACAGGCTATATAAAAGAAGGTCAAGGGTTGAGAAAAGAATCCCACCTAGTCTTAGTCTCTCCTGAGCTCTTCATGCATTATCAATGGCCTTTCAAACATCTTGATCTGGATGTACCACAGACATTTTAAACACATGTTCCACAATAACTTATCTTGTTTACCTCAAAGCCCGGTCCCTCTCCACAAATCCCTGTTACTATCAGAGACATCTCCACCCTCCCAATCACCCAAGCTTGCCACCTCAATGTCATACTGGACTACGTACTCTCACTATTCCCAGATACACAAACCATTATCAAATCTTTTGTTTCGCCTTTCACAACATCTCTCACTTATGTTCTCTTCTATATATTCACACAGCTACCACCTTAATAGAAGCACTTACTACCTCTCTCCTAGAGAATTTTAATAGCCTTCTAACTGAAACCTTAAATCTCTCCCCACTACAAGTCATGCGCCACAAAATGCCAAAGGCATTTTCCTGAAGCTCATGTCGAACCACGTCATCCCCTCTAGTTAATAAATTCCAATGGCTCCTCTTACCTACCAGACCTAATATAGAGTCCTCTGTTTGGCATTTAAGGCCTTTCACAATGGGTGCCTTCCTACCTGTGAAATCTTCTTATACTTTCACTATGCTCCATCCTGTGCAATCCAGTGGCACTGGTCTTCTCATGGTTCCTCATACATGCCACTCTTAACTCTCTACTTAAATTAACTCCCTACTTTACAAGGGCTATCTCCTATGCCTGGATTGTTTTTCATCCCCAATCCACCTCTTAGCTTCACTGGCTTCCCTCAAACCTCAGCTCAGATCCCACATTCTGCAGAAGTTCCTCCCTCCCCCATCCTTATTCCTCCCCTCTAAAACTGCATTCCACTTACACTACATAGATTGAGTATGTACTTAATTATTGAGATGTTGTTTCCCCATTAGAATGTGAGCTCCTTCCAGACAGGAACAATGTTGGTGTTGTTTTCATTCTTTGTTTCCTCAGTACTTTGCATGGCACATAGTAAGCACTTTAAACATATTTCTTGACTGAGTGACTGGTCAAAAAATTGTAACATAAGTAATAAGCTCTAGCCTAATGATCAATGTCCCAGGAAATTATAGAGAAGTCAAGGTATGTCAAATAAGAGGGAATAAACAGTAAGAATTTTTAATTCTTTTGTTCTGGCTGGAATGGCAAGGAATCAGCCTAGGTAATAGATCTTCGGCAGCTAACAGAGATCAATAGGGTCAAATAAGTGGATATGACTTCCAGAGGTTAAGGGACAAAAGGCTAAGTAAAATTTCAGCAGCTTTTATATAAGTTAAAATTTTGATTTAGAGAAAAAGCTTCAAAACAACATTTATATTTAATTCTCACATTTCTATTCTGTTAAGAAGTTTCAATTCACATAATATATATATAATGCCATTTATAATACAGTATTTTGAATATTGCACATAGAATAAGAAAGCAATTCTCATTTTTAACAGTTTTCTTAACTTGTCTAAAAATTCATACATATTTCCCTAAAGGATTCCACTATTTGTAGCATATTATTTGCTTAATAAAGACATGTGGAGACAAATGACATCCTATCAATCATTAAAAAACATGAGTTTTTACACAACCTATGACAGATGCTAAGAAAGGCCAGGGTAGCTTTGTGTCATTTAGGAAGAAGTAAAATATAATTTGAGAAAGCTAGACTTTCGCAGAACTTCAAGTAAAATAAGGAAGAGAGTGAGAAAGACCATCTATGGGCAGACAGGGAAAGGAGACCAAAGCATACTAAAATTATTCTAAGAGACCAAAATATCTCTATCTCTATCTCTCTCTCTCACACACACACACACACACACACTTTCAGGATGCTCGTTTGTAAAATTTCTCCTCTAATCCATGTCCTATCATCACAGAGGTATAGATAAAAGAAAATGATAGGAAGAAAACATTGTGTCAATTGGGTAATCAGGAATCCCAAAGACAGCTTCTTTTATGTTTCTTTTATTTCACATAATAGCTTCAAAGAGGAAAAAAGTGTACTCAGCATTATACACTTCAGGTCCATTAGCTATGTAGATGAAAATACTTAGAGAGCTTTATACTCTTTGCGGTATCAAAACACATTTGCAAAATGAGGATATTTGTTTGGTATCACCACAAAAATGGGAAAATTTATCCAACATTAATTTTAAATTTTTTGATCCTTCAATGTATTTTATTTTGACATACCAAAGGTAGCACATTAAGAAAAGCTCTTGCTGTGCTCTTGACATCTTTCATTTTGTTTATAGATTGCAAGGCATAAAAAGCAATACTTTGCTCCACATTCTTGTTTCTGTCACCACATCTGTTCACCTAGTCCCAACTATCTTTTTCTATGCTATCTTACCTGTACCAGCACAGTACTACCAGTCTTGAACAGGCTCTTTGTCTCTACCTCACTGATTGCATTTTATCTGAGAACTGAGCTGATTCTTTTTTCCAGGGTTTGTTTCTTTGGTCCCTTTTCTTGTTTTTATGCTCATAAAGTCATTTTGGATATCGTTTATATGGCAAAATAAAGCTATATTGTAGTTCCCATTACCAACAAAATGAAGCACAATTATAAAGTAAACATTTTCCACAGGCAAGTGGATGTTGTTAAACAGCTATGAACAATTCACTGAGGAGGTCAGTCCACTATCCTTTGTTGACCTGCATGTAGACACTTCACGTATCTCATGGGAAGATGACAATAGGAAATAGGACTGCAACATAAAGCAGAGTGGAAGGACTGGTATTCCCAAGAAGCTCATCTCATTAGAGCCCCTTAACACTCCTGTAAATAAACATGATTAGCCAGAGAACATGGTTTATGACAATGACTACCATCAGTATCTTCTACATCATTACTAACAAAAAAAAGAGGGGGGGGGGGATTATTGTCTTTTTATCCAAGTCAAGGCAACAGAAAAAGAATCAGAAATTTTTTTTCAAATATGAAGACTCAAAACATATGTATTCTATTATGTTAGAATATAACATACAGCTTTTTATTCTTATTTTTGAGTAATTTTCAATTCACAGACCTTGTGTGACCTATGTAGAAGTTTGCAGTGTAAGAAGTCAAGATCAGTTTGTGTGCTGCCTTCTTTAAGCCTAGAATGTGGCATGAAATTACATTAATTATCCAGCAAGAAAAGGCAATATCTGAAATGCCCATCAGCAGGAAGTCTCCTGGGGCAAATAGTCTATTAACCATTTCAGTTACTCTCTGGTGCAGGCATGGTACAGATTCCCCCAAGGATTCAATACACTGCCTGGTTACCTCAGAGACCTCAACTTAGATAAGTTTGGGCTTTTCAACAACTCCTAAGTAATTAAAAAACTATCCAGTGGTCTCCAAACTTTTTTCATCTTGTACCAGCATCAATAAAATTTTGAGAACAAACACACACACACATCTTTATAAATTATTTACATACTATATCATGTTCACAATAAAGTTTATATAGAAATTATTATAACGATAAGATAAAGATAGGGAAAAAGCATTTGTGAGCACCAGGTGTTATATCAGGAATTTGGCTAAGCATTTTGTAAATATTATCCCATCTTAGAATCAATAAGAAACAAGTAAAGTTTAATGAGTGACACAGAGACTGATGCTTTAAGAAAATCAGTCAGTCAATATGCATTGTTATTGTGCCAACTATGTGCCGACCACTTGGGAAAAGGAGGACAGAAAAAAGTCCCTGCCCTTAAGGAGCTCACAACCTGATAGACAAGACAAGAAGCAAACTATAATAGGATAAATAGAAAATAATCAGGAGGGAAGAAGGCACTAGAAATGAGGGATCAGAAAAGGCTTCCTAGAGAAGCTGAGATTTTAGCTGGGACTTGAAGGAAGCCATGGAAGCCAGTAGGTGGAGAGGAAATTTCAGGGAAAGCCAAGCATATAGAACAGCCAAAGAGAATAATCAGATCCTGATTATTTCTCCAGATGGAGACTTTCAGTTGTGAAACAGCAAGAAGGATAGTGTCACTGGATCGAGAAGGACATGAAATATATAATGAATATATATAAAAGATAAAGATGAAAAGGTGGAGTGGGGCATGCAGGAGGAAGGACACACTAAGTTATAAATAGCTTGCAACACCAAAAAGAGGATTTTGTATTTTATTCTGAAAGTGATCAGGAGGCACTGGAGGAAAGGAAGGACTTTCCATGTCTTCATTATTTCCCTGGAGATTCTTGAACTCTTGTGCCTATATATGAATTGCATCATTTTTTTCTAGTCCTATCAAATAATCCTTTGATAGTTTAACTGGTATTACCCTAAACAAGCAAATTAATTTTAGTAATATTATTATGTCCATTATGTTAGCTGGTCTACCCATAAGCAATTAACATTTTTCCAATTCTTTAGGTCTGTCTTTATTTCCATGAACAATGCTTTATAGGGGTGTGGGTGTATGAGTGTGTAGCTCTTATGTGTATCTTGGTAGGTAGACTCTCAAGTATCTGACACATCCTATAATTACTTCCTGCTACAGTTCATTGGTTTTACATTGAAATATTTGTGATTTATATGTATTTATTTTACATTCTGCAACTTTGCTGAAATTATCTTAATTTTAGTCGACTTTGTGTGGCTATGAAAGTATATATCATCTAAAAACAATAATAATTTTGTGTCCCCTTTACATACGCTTATTCCCTAACTTTTTTTCTTATCTTATTGCTATATCTAGTATTTTGAGGAATGTAAAATACATGTGGTGACAACGGACATCCTTGTTTCAGCCCTGATCTTACTAGAAATGATGCAAGTATATCCTCATTACAAGTAGTGCTGGTTCTTGGTTTTAAACATATATTTACCATGCTAAGGAAAATGCATTTATTCTTATGTTTTCTAATATTTTCAACAGAAATGGGGGCTGCATTTGTTGAAAACTTTTTCTCCATCCATTTATAAAACTATTTGATTTCTGTTGTTTTTAATATGGCAAATTAAGTTGAAAGTTAATATTAAACCCAGCTTGCATTCTGGATATAAATCCAATCTCCGTGATATTATCTCTTTTTTGCTAATATTCTGCCTAAAATTTTTGCACCAATATTCACTAAGAGACATTGGTTTATAATTTTATCATTCTGTTTTGATTCTCCATGGCTTAGGCATCAAGAACACATTTGAGTCATAGAATTTGAAAGAATCCCTCCTTTTTCTATTTTTGCAAACAATAAGTGTAATATTATAATTAATTTTTCTCTGAATGTTTGATAAAATTCATTTGTTAATACATCTGTTCTTGGTTTGTTTTTTTTCCCCTCCTTTGGGAATTCATTTATGACTTGTTGAATTTCTTTCTCTGACATTAGATTGTTTAAATTCTTTATATCTTGTTCTGTTATGCTGGGTATTTAATACTTTTGTAAGTATTAATTTATTTCATTTAAGTTGTCAGTTTTGTTGGTATGTAGTTGGGCAAAAATTTCTGAAAACATCCCTAATTTCTTCATTTGTTATGCGTTCTCCTTTTTTTCATTTTTGATAATGGTAATCTGGTTTTCTTTTTAATCAAATTACCTAATAGCTAATCTACATAATCATTTTTATACCAATCCTATTTTTGTGTTTTGACTTCAATTTTCAACTTTCAAAATCTCTTCCTTGATTTTCAGGATTTCTATTTTGGTATTGAATATTCTCATTTCTGTCATTATCTGTAATGATATTATCTAACATTTCTAGCTTTCATTCTTTGACCTACCCATTCTTTGGGTTTAAATTAGTCTCAAGTTGATTTTTAATACTTTTTTCAGCAGTCCTTTATTTAACATAATTTTATTGCATTTGGTCAATGATATGCTTAATATTTCTGCCTTTCTGCATTTGACCAAGAAGTTTTTATGCCCTAATAGATAGTCATTTTTGGAAAGACTGCAAAGCTCTACCATGGACAGCTGAAAAATATCTAAACTCTTTTATATTCTCATTCAATGATTGCCAAAGTTCTAGCATATTCAATTTTCTTAAAATTCTCTTTAAGTTCTGAACTTCCTTTTTAGTTAGTTTTTGGTTAGATTTCTGTAGAGCTGAAGATGAGCCTCACCCCTCCCCCTCCAAACACACACACACTTTTATAGTTTTACTATTTCTCCTTGAAACTCATCAAGCTACTACTTTAAGTACAAAAATTTAATACAATTTGGTGCATATGTTAAGTGTTGAAATTAATTCATTTGTCATTGAAATTTTTGAGAAAAAAAATGTAGTTCCCTTGATTATAACTTTTAATTAATTTTAAATAAATAAAATTAATCTTAAATAAATAAATTGATTGAATCAATTTTAAATATATAAATAAATTTAAGTAAATAAATTTTTAAATAAATTAATTTAATTTTAATTAAGTCTATTTTTGCTCTAATTTTTTTTTTCTGAAATCATACTGCTAATCTATCTTTTTTTGGGGGAGGGGAGGGAAGGAGAGTTCAGCTTTGTTCCAGCTCCTTATCTTAAGGCACCTAGATGGCACAATATGGTGTGGTGCCCCTAGTGAGAAAGACCTGAGTTCAAATACTTCCTTAGACGCTTACCAGCTACGTAACTCTGGGCAAGTCATTTAACTTCTGTCTGCCTCAGTTTCCTCAACTGGGAGATAATCATATCTATCTCCTGAGACTGCTGTGAGGATCTAATGAAATAGCTATTACGAAAGCACTTAGCACAGTGCTTGGCACGTAGAAGGTGCTAAGTAAATGCTAGCCATTATTATATAACAATTGTGTGATTCATTAAGTTTCAAATAAGTTACTAGTAAATAACATCATTAAGTTCTTTATAAGCCATTCTACTAACCTCGATTTGATGGAAGAATTCATTCTATTCAAATTTACTTATGCTAGCTAATTGTATATTGTATAATTGTACTAAATTTTGCTGGATAAGTTATTCTTGGTTGTAAACCTATATATCTTGCCTTTTGGAATATCTTATTCCATATTCTCCACTCTAATGATAGCTACTAAATCTGTGATCTTAACTGGTTCCTCAGAATTTGAATTCTTTCTAACTCTGGCTGTTTGAAGCATTTTTTTTTCGATGCGGAAACTCTGGATTTTGCAATAACATTCCTGGGAGTTTTCATTTTGGAGGATTTTTTAGGAGGTGATCAGTGGATTCTTTGCTCACATTGCCCTCTTGTTCTAATAATGCCTGGACAGTTTTTTCTAATGATTTTATTCTAATATGATATCTTTTTTTTTTATGTTCAAGGATTCAGTGGTTCAGTTATCTACCCTTAATCTTTTTTAATGATGATTTGATGAAATACTTCACTTTTTCTTGAATTTTTAAAAATCTTTAGAATTTGCTTTGGTATTTCTTGGGTATTTGGTATTTGTGGTGTCATTAACTTCTATTTTGTCCATTCAAATTCCTAGGGAGTCTCTCTTTATATAGCTGCCAAAATGATTTTCCTAAAGCATGGGAGGAGGCAGCTAAGTGGCAAGGTGGACAGGATTCAGGGCCTGGAGTCAGAAAAACTCATCTTTTGGGGTTCAAATCTGGCCTCAGATACTTACTCTGTGACCTTGGGCAAATCACTCCGGTATCTTGACCAAGAAAACCCCAAATGGGGTCACAAAGTGTCAGACATGACTGAAAAACAACTAAACAATACCCCACCCTCCACTCCATTTCATTTACTATACTCCAGTGACTCTCTCTAACCTTAAGGATCACATGCAAAGCTCTCTATTTGGTATTTAATGCTTTTCGATGCTTTAATACTCTATTTGTTATTTAATGCCCTTTTAATTCTGTATAGAAAGCAATCCTTTCTGCACTTTTCAGAGTCCAGGCATAATGGCTCATTTGCTGTTTGTTCTTCACACATTATGCTCCATTTTCCATTTCTAAGCTTTCGGAATCTTGAAATCTCTAATTTCTTTCAAGGGCAATCTTCTGCATGAAGTCTTCCTCCACCCACCCACACCTGCCCAGAGTGCCTGCTCTCCCTCTCAAAACTAACTTGTATTCATTTTGTATCTAAGCATCACATACTTTTAATATATATGTTGTCTTTCTCTTTAGAATAAAAGAATGACTTCCTGGAGGTTAGGGATGATTTCACGTTTGTCTTCATATCCCTAACACTGAGTATAACACCTGGAAGATAGGAGGTATTCAATAAATGCTTTCTAATTGATCCATAAAGTTTATAGTTTTATCCAAGTGATTTACCATTTTGTGCTTTAATACTGTCCATTTTAATAAAAGAGAAACTGTCTCTAGCATGAAATATTATTTCCAAGCAATTTTTCTTTTTTAATTTTAGGAAAATATTAATACAAATTATTATTTTCCACGAAAGTGGAAAACTTATCTAGAAAGCAAATTAAGGAAATAATCATTCAAAGACTATTTCAAATACCTTACACTGAAACTTTAATACAAGCATAAGATGTACAAAATATCTCAAAATTCAGTGTTACAGGTAACTTCATAAGGGGTCACATGCCACATTCCATTTTTCTAAGCAATTTTTAAGTCATAAAAATATCAAACATCCATAAACTACATTTACATGGAACATTTCACTATAATTTAAGAAAAATAAATTTTACATTCTAATCGCATAAACTAAATTCTACGCTCATCAGGCCTCCTTAATTGCACCAACATCTGCAATCAATTTAAATTCTTTAAGTTAGTCTTCATAAGGCTTCAAGTGATTTCATGCTGTGATAGATTTAACACACACATTAATTTATAGACACACACAAGCAGATGAGACTTCATTTTCAGAAGACCAAGTGATAGCAGAAAGTAGAATCAGACTTTACTAACTGTTAAAGGAAGAACACGATTCACTTTACTTATATCTTGCTGACAGAAGAGTATAAAGTTGTTATTCATACATAAACAGACTGTAGAAATTAGAGATCAAAACCAGCAGGGAAGCACTAGTATTTTATTTAAATTTATTTGCAAGTCACAGAACATTAGGATGTTTTGGTGAAAGTTTAGGCTGAATTAAGCAAGTAAACACTCCAGATATCAGTTAAGAATATTATATAACAAAATTTCATTCTGTTCACATATTATCCTTTTCATAGCATGCTGATTATAAAGTTAAATAAACTTTTTTTTTCTTTTTAGTTGAAGGGGAAGGAAGATAGGATGCAGTAGTAAAAGCAGCACTGGGCTAGTATTGAGAATCAGAGCACATCCATTCCTAATGCCTGCCAGATGTCTTGGGAAGTCACATGACTTCTATGCATCTCACTCTTCCCCCTTGTGTAAGAAGGTCTTATATATGGTGATCTCTAATTTCTCTTCCAACTCTAAAAAAATCTCTTAACCTCTTTGAATCTCACTTTGATGACTATAATAAATACAATCAGTAATACCTAACTCAAGAATTATTGAGAATCAAATGGAAGGATATAAGTAAAATGTTTTATAGGCCATAATTATAATAATTCTGATGACCTAAATAAACATAGGAGTCTATCTGTGAAGAAGCCATGATTTCAGCCAACCTAAGAAATTCATTGAGGAAAGTGGTTCAACAACGCAAACATCATGGGACTGTATTTCTAGAGTTGCCTAGTTTACAAAGAGACTTAAGTGACTTGATTAGATTCAAATAGGTAGTGCCTCCCTCAAAAAAAATTTTAATATTATTTATAAAATATTTAAATATTTATTTATAAAATACTTAAAATTGGAAAATGAATTTTAATTCATTTAGAACAGCTGAAATGTTTCCATCTAATCCCAAAATGAGGTCACAAAGAGTCAGACACAACTGAAACATCTCAATAACAACCAGATCTTATTTAATAAAACCAATATAAAAAAAGTTAAAAGTAATTTTGCTAGTTTTACTTTCTGATTTTTTTTGCCTTTAAAATTCAAATGATTTCACAGAATATTCTTTGCTTAGACTAATTCACAAGAATATACAAGTCATCAATCCACCCTCCAGGACAAGGAAGGCTTCTCGGGAAAAGCTGAAATTTGAAAGGACTTTTCTATCAGGCAATAAGGAAGATTTTGTAAATGAAAGATGGGAAAAATTCTACTGTAATTGCCAACAGGAAATGAAAATTAACAATACCAGCAGTATTTAAAAAGAGAGACATATAATACTATGAACTCGAGAAATATCATGTTAGAAAAAATAGAGAAATCTTCTCATGATGGCTGAGTGAAAGGAAGAAGAAAAGTTCAGCTCTTTCGTAACTATTCCATCAAGAAGTTTTTAAAAACAACTAAACCAAGAAATTATTTTAAAACCAAAAAGAAACTATAGCAAGAGCCCTATATCAGGCCACATCAGCACAAAGAGTCAAAAGTCTGGGGGCACTAGGAAAAGGGTCTAGACAAAAAAGCCTACCTGGAAGCACCATCCTTGGAAACCTACTATGGACAATCAGTAAGGACAGAAAATCTGGAACTCAAAGTTGTATGCCCGGGTTATGGGACACAAAAGCCCAGACCAGAAATTTATTCAACTCCTGGAGCCTATAGCTTTGTCACAATCCAAACTAAGACTCATATGCCTCTTTCTAGGACAGGGAAGAACAATGATAAGGGCACACCTGGCATCAAATTACCTGTCATAGAGGGCCAGAATGGAGAGACCCACCTAGATCACCATTAGTGCAAATAGTGACCAACCACTTCTGACATTCTTAAAGAATACCATAGACACCAAACAATAACATCAGTTATATAATAACTGTATAATATATAATATATAATAACTGTATAATAACTATAATAAAGAAGGCCTCATTATTCCTTTCATAAGTACATAGAGCTTAAGCTTGACACAAGGGCAATATAGGAAAGAAGGCTAGAGAAATGAGTAAACAGAAGAAAAGACCAATGATAAGGAAATATTATGGAGCCTGGGAAATTCAAAAAACAAACCCTCAAAAGGGAGTAATTCCACATAACAGACAAGCAAAGGATCAAAGAAATTCACCAGTGTACCACAAGCTATAAGTAAGTTCCTGAAGAAATGAAAACAAAGGTTTTTGAATGATCATAAGAGATGATAGCTCTAGAGGAAAAAAAAATTAGGAAACAAGTGTGCTAGTATAAAGAATTGGAAGAATAATTAACAGCTTAGTAGAGGAGGTGAAAAAGTTGCCTAAGTAACGAAATCCTTGAATATTAGATTATAGAAAGCAGAGATCATTTACTCTGAGATAATTAAAAACATTAGAATACAATGAAAAGACTGAAAAAGAAGTTTTAAGAAAAGATATTTCCTACAAAAAACAAGTAATGTGGAAAATGGGTCAAGGAGAAATAATCTAAGAATCACCGTAGTACCTGAAAACCTCATCATTAAAAAAAAGAAAGCCTAAATATATTTTTTAAAATCATGAAAACTGACCAAATCTTTTAGAAATGGAGAGAAAGTCAATATAGACTCTACCAGCCACCTCCTGGAAGAATCCATAAAATGAAAACTCCCAGGAATGTGAATAGGCAAAATCCAGAGCTTCCAGGAGGTCAAGAAAAAAAAAATGTCAGCAGTCACAAAAAATATCAAGAAGCCACAGTCAGAATCACGTAACACCTGGCAGGTTAAAAGTAGGGTTTTGTAAAAGCAATCAGTGAATGGGAAGATCTTCCCCACCCATTTGAGTGGGCTTCAGGGGAAGGGCTCTCAGGGTCCTGGGGGGAGTGGTTAGGACTAGAGCCAATGGTAGGCACCTGAGTCCTGGTGCACGTGATGACATGAAGCCTGTGGTGGGAGGAGCTTGCTGAAAGGTTGAAGCAGAGCTAAGAGGCAGTTGGTGAGAGCAGTTAAGAGCTGAAGGAGAGAGGAAGCAGTCAGCTAGCTGGAACACAGCTTCGAGAATGGGGCAGAAGCAGCACTGACAGCAGCAGACATTACAAAAAGGCAGGACTGACCCTCATGGACACTGGAGAGTGCTGAGCAGGGGCTTGAGGCCAGTGGGTGGTCTTCTTGCTGGAGGGCCCTGGCATTGGGGGGGGGGGGGAAGCACCAGTATGGCTTGGCTTGCTGCCATAATGTTTTTCTGTGCCTCCTGGTCACTATTGTGAGATGGGTATACAGGTTTTGGAAGGTTCTTGCCAAGATGTCAAATTGGGGACACTGGTCCATGGATCTGCTGCTTTTGAGTTTCAATAAATGCTTTAACTCTTCTGCCTTCTACTTAGAGAATTCTTTATGTCCTGAGATTCTGGACCATTCAGGCATATTCATGGTTATCTTTGAAGTCACGAATTCTGCCTTAATGATATAGGCTTGGAATATGATATCCCAGAAGGTAAAAGATAAAAAAATCAAGAATACAACCTTACACAGGGTAAAATGGACTTTTAATTAAATAAAAGACTTCCAAGTATTCTTGATGAATATACCAGGGTTGAGTAGATATTGTGAAATAAAAACATAGTAGTCAAGAGAAACTAAGAAAGGCCATTTCAACAACTAAAATGATGTATTTATATTCTAGTAGAAAGAGTCGAGCATACAGTCAGAACCCTAATGTCTTCAAGTATTATGGACGGAGTAAATAAACAGATGGCATGGGAGCAGTTTTATTATTTTTTCATAATTTTAAGAGAAGTCTTTCACTATTTACACAAAATATTTGCTATTGATATAGAAAATCTAGTTAGAGGAGGGAAGCAGAAAATTGGGAAAGAATTTTTACAACCAGTGTCTGTGATAAAGGCCTCATCTCTAAAATATACAGGGAATTGAGTCAAATTTATAAGAATTCAAGTCATTCTCCAACTGATAAATGGTCAAAGGATATGAACACACAGTTTTCAGAGGAAGAAATTAAAGATATCTATAGGCATATGAAAAAATGCTAGAAATCACAATTGATTAGAGAAATACAAATCAAAACAATTCTTACATACCACATCTCTCCTGTCAGATTGGCTAACATGACAAAACAAGAAAATGACAAATGCTGGAAAAAATGTGGGAAAACTGGAACACTGTTACATTTTTGGTGGAGTCGTGAACTGATGCAGCTATTCTGGAGAGCAATTTGGAACTACGCCCAAGGGGCTATAAAAATGTGCATACTCTTTGACCCACCAATACCACTTCTAGGGCTGTATCCCAAAGAGATCACATAGGTGGGAAATGGACCAGTTATGTACAAAAATATTTATAGCAGCTCTTTTTGTGGTGGCACAGAATTGGAAATAAGGGGATGCCCATCAATTGGGGAATGGCTGAACAAGTTGTGGTATATGAATGTAATGGAATACTATTGTGCTATAAGAAATGAGGAGCAGACAGACTTCATAATAACCTGGGAAGACTTACATGATCTCATGCTGAGTAAGGGGAGCAGAACCAGGAGAACATTACATGCGATTATGTGTATTATACACTGATACGCAGTATCTGTGATAACTAACTTTGATAGACTTGGCTCTTCTCAGCCATTCTAAGACCGTTCCAAAAGACTCATGATGGAAAAAGCTATGCACATCCAGAGAAAGAACTGTGGAGTCTGAATGCAGATTGAGGCAAACTATTTGTTCTCTCTCTCTCTTTTTTTTTTTTTGGTTTTGTTTCTTCTTTCTCATGGTTCGTTCTGTTATAATTCTTCTTTACAATTTGACTATTGTGAAAACATGTTTAACGGGAAGGTATATGTAGAACCTATATTGGATTACATGCCATCTTGGGGTGGGGTGGGGGGAGGGGGAGAGGAGAATATTTGGAACTCAAAAACTTGTGAAACTAAGTGTTCTAAGCTAAAAATAAAAAATAACTTTTTAAAAAAATCCAGTTAGAACAAGATGTTTCTAGGTTATTCAAACTTGAGGTTTCCCCTCTGGCAATGTCCTAGGGACACTACTGATCTGCCTTATGCCCTATATTTCCAATATTTCAAGACAATTTTCTCAAATGATTACCTGAAGTAAGACATCAAAACACTTACTGATCATGTTTTGCTGGAATATAAAATTCTTAAATTTATATCATTGCATTCTATCTTCAAGATAAAATGCCTTGCCTTTTAGAGGTTTTGTGGGTTTCTCCTTCTTCTCTTTTAGTTTACTTCAATTAATTTTCTTTCCACCTCTATATTTCTGAGATCCAAACCTGTCATTTTCTTTTTTTCGGACACAACTGTTTTCATTGTTTAATCTAAATTTTCTAATCTTGTCATATGTCTAATTCATTCCTTATCTGAGACCTCAATTTCCAATCTTATTTCCATCTTTAACCTTTCTGAATAATTTTTCCTTACCATTCTGAGATTCTATTGGTTCATTATTTTGGGGAATTCAATAGAACTTATTGTACTATTTTACCATACCCCAAGAATTTCTTTGCATCCTTAGTATTTGTTCATCATATTAGTTCCTTTTCTCATGTTTAACTATGTTTTCCTTTTTTTTATACATAAGTTTCTTGGCCAGTTTATCTAAAATGATCTTGCTATCACGAGTTTTCTTTTCCCTTTGTGTTGCTTGTTATTCCTTTAATGTAATTAAAGTCTCCTTGCCTCCTATTCTGATAGATATAAGTGCGATTAACCTACAATCCTTCATTTCACCAACTTAAAGTTCCTATGCTCAATCTTTTTATATTTTTCTTTTACTTTATTTGGTAACTGTATTTGTGAGGAAATAGTGTAGGTGACAGATTTATACCATATTTCTCATTTGTTTTTTACTGCTTGAGGCCCCTCCCTTCTACCCTTTCTCCTCTTGAGTCACCAGCTTTCCTGAAACCACAGAAAAAAAAATGTGAATTAAAAGGTAGCAGGGGTCTGGCTAAATGAATCATTGGTGAGACGAGATTTCTCAATAACATGACACATATATACATATGCTTCAAAACTATATCAACTTCCGAAAACGACTTGGCACAAAGGTTGTGTATATATGAGGTAAACATGTAGTACAACAGAGAAAGCCTACAATATGATACTACCTTCATTCCCATTTTATTCTATAGAATTTACTTTGCAGATAGTTGTATCCTTTCTCTTTCTCTAATTTTTATTATATTATTTGGCCTGAGAGCAAAAGAATGGATGTACTACCAAAGGAACTAAATTTTATCAATTCTTACATTTTCATTATACAAAAGTGAGTCACAGCTAAACATAAAGAAAGCTCACAGGTGTTTCCTTAGAAAGGCAATGAAAGAGTTGGCAGAGTTGATTTTATTGGATGTCCAAAGTCAAGAAGAAATATGCTTTAATAGGCTATTTGGTCTTCTTGTATCACCATCCTCATAAAAAGCATTTGGAAAAAATCTCCCATGAAAATAATTGTAATTTTTCTTCCAATATCAGTTGCAGAGAATTGAGTATATATTTTTAAATAAACATATATTTTGATTTTCTGTGACATTCATAAAAAGGTAGGTATAGGTAAGAATGGAAAAAAATTGTGTCAGATTTACAAAGCATTTTACACATGATTCCCAAAACCCTGTGAGTTCTCTGCTAGTGCTATCTCCATTTTACAAATGAGTAAAGTGAGGGTTACAGACAAGATTCAAATTAAGATCTTTCTGATTTCAAGTCTAATACTCTACCTAGCTGCTTTTACAGCTAAAATTTTCAAGGGGTTCATAAAATCTATCATATTTAGACATTAACATCAAGTTCTCAAATAACTTTGAAATAATAGAAATGGCACTGAAGAAATGAAGGTGGGAAAAGCAAGTGAGATAGACTAAGTATATACAGAAAAGATCCCTGCTGTAAATAACACAATAAAAATATCAGTATTTACTGATCCACACTCCAGCCACACTAGACCATGGAGGGGGAGTTGGAATACTGTTTTGCCCCCATTGCCATTTTAAGACTCTCCCCATTTACACCAAACTCTCCTCCATTAAAGTTTACATTATCAAAATTTTTCCACCCTATCCTGATTATATTAGCTGTGGTATACCAGTCCCCAGGTCAGACTCCTTCTTTTCTCAAGAAATTCAGCACCTAATTCACTGCCTTCCTCTCCTCCTCTCCTTCTGTCCTAGTACTATGGGACTTCAATATTCATGTCTGTGCTCACTAAAACTCTCTAATTTTCCAATTTCTCAGTATTCTCAATTCCAATGACCTACTCTCTACAAATACAAATACAAAAGTGAGACAGCCCATGTTCTCAAGGAGTTCACATTCTATTATTTTTCATTTGACTGCATCTACAGGAGGTTTCAGCTGCAAGTTAGATCTAAAGGTTCCATAGTATTTAAAGTACAGCAGCAAAACACATAGCAATCCATCTTCTTTAATGTCATTTCCATTAATAAAACCAAACTCGTTTCTAATGTAGAATCATTTAATCATATTAAGTATTAAGGTCTCCGGTGGTGAGAACTTTACTTACTAAGTCTTCAGGTTTACAAGCAGCAGTGGCTGCTTAAGATATGGGAGGACTAGTGCATCTACAGATAAAGCTGCCAGGTTACATCTCTACAAGTGTTAATGTTGGAAATGGGGGGGGGGGGGAAGGGCACAGTGGTTTGAGAGTGTTCCTATTCCCAGGACTATTCTAGAAGCAACTCTTATGCACAAACATGGAGGTGATGCATTTGGTGTCATGGCAAGATCAAAAGTATGAATATTTTTGCGTGTGAGGACATGGCTGAAGGGGTGAACACCTTTGGTGTGAGACATTAGAGGTGAGGGAAGGTAGGGAGTGCCAAAGATAGTGGAGATAAGGACTCAGCAACAAAGGATAAGGAATGGAGTCTGAATGATGATCTACAGGAATTCAGAACCACTGAGATGGAGATGATTAGTGGGGACTTTGTTAGTCATTAAGAAAAAAATTTTGGAGACATTTTCAATGTCAATACACTATGACATCAAGAAGGACTCCTTTCAAAACCTTGAGTTTAGGAGAAGCAAGAACTTGGAAGAAGGAAAAGTAATACTCTCCTTCCCCAAGGCAGGAGATCAGGCTAGAAACTAGATGAACTAGTGCTCTTTCTCTTCACCTTAGGGGAATTCTGGGGGAGATACTGTTATGATGTAATGGCACTTCTCTTCCACACAAGGCTAGGGGTCAGGCAGGAGAGAGACCAAAAGATGGTGCTTTAGCATCATGCTGTGCTTATCCCCTGCCTGACCTCTAGGGAGTCACTGAAGAGTAATATTTCTGTTATTATGTCTTCAAAGAATTTTCTATGACATTGATATATGAACAAGAAACAGCATTTTGGAATTTAAAGTGGCATTTTGCTCTATCAAATAAAATCCTTTTTCATAATTACCAATAAAGACAATGGAATCTTATATTCTTTACATCTTTCAGTTAACTACTAAATAGTGAAGAAGTGGTCCATTGCTGAATATCAGTTGTAAAGTTCAGCTTATTCCCTACAAGTATTTTCAACAAAGATGCCCTTAATATACATACAGATGACTCACATGAAGATTTTTTAAAAATGAGAGAGTGGGAATATAGGTTCATAGTGGCTGATTTCTTCCTAATCACCCTTTTTGGCATAAAGGATTTTTTTTTATCATCCTCAGTATCTTTCCCTCCATCAGATATTTTGTATATTGACCCCTCAGAACTCTTATGAATAATTCTGTCTTCTCCAGCATAGATGCCCTTTATAATATACTTGGTCCAAAATAGCTGGTTTTCATCACTATTCCATTTCCACCTCCCCTATAAGCAAATCTAGAACTGTGATGTTAAATATTCCAATGTAATGGTATCAATGTCTTTAATGATCAAACAATCTTTTATGGTATTCTTTCCATATCGCCTGTTCCTGGGATGAACCTGGGATAATTCTGAGTTCCATCTCTTGCAAGTCTTCTTGGAATCAGTTTTATCCTCCACTGCTTCTCTCTGCTTTATGAGGTGTAACATTTGTAACCACACACTATGCTTCATTGTAAGAATTTACAAAAACGTTTGTATTCACTGTTGCCTTTGATGGAGATCTCTCTCCATTTGGTAAGTCAAATGTTCATTGACTAAGGTTCTTCTATTATTGCTGTTGCTAATAATAACAGCAACAGCTCGTATTTATATAGATCCTGAGGCTTGACAAAGCCCTTTCTTTTTTTTT
>CM053626.1:78499289-78555606 GCA_028646595.1 Phalanger gymnotis
TTTTTTTTTGTTTTTTAAACTAAATTTTAATTGGTCCAAGAATTTTATGGCTTACTCAAGATCTCAAAAAGGTAGCTGGAATCAGTTAGAATTTGAATCCAGGTCCTCCATCCCCAAAGCCAGTGTCCTTTCCACTATACCACAAGTTGACAAAGTATTCTGTCATTCATTTCATAACAACAAGAAACACCAATTCATGAAGTACTTAGTCATTTTAAATTGCAGGTCCATGTTAAGTATTTGAAAAAAGATGACCGTGAAAACAATTGTACCTTATACAGCAACCAATATTTCTGGGGATAAGAAGGTATAGCTGTTTTACAAAGAACTCAATAAGACCTCCAAAATTAAATCATTATGTACTTTAAGACTCAATAATTTCTCTATGTAGAGGGGAAATGATGAAAGGTATGCTGGGAAAGATGGCCCTGTATTTAAAAGAAAAAGATGATAGGCCCAAAGATAGTAGACTATATATGCCACAAAGTCATCTATTTTCTTAAAGAAAGGAGTCAAGTGAGGAGGTGTTTGGTATGTTTAGCACATTACCAAAAAAAAAATTAATTATATTTTATTATCAGCTAGGAAATGACTATTGGCTGCTGCAGGACCACAACTATAACTCTTAACTATATGAGGTCTATAGAAACATCTAGCACTAAAGCCTAGAATGTATTATAATTTTAAAAAAAATATATTATGACAGTGTCCTAGTCCATAAGGGCAAAGGTCATTACTAACTCAGGCAGGTGGGATTAGGAAGGATGAGGTAGAATTTGACTTGGGGATTAAAAGCTGGACAAATCAAAAAGGTGAAAGGAAGTGAGAACTGGCAATTGCAGGCATTAGGAACAATGTGAATACAAACATGGAAATGGAAATATACATACAGAAGAAGTACACTTTGATTATAGCATCAAGTGTATGGAAAGAAAAAATATGAACTAAGACTGGAAATTCAGAGTGGCAACAGATTTTAAAGGACCTCAAAAACTAGGCTATGAAAACGAACCTAACTGAATAGCAATGGAGAGTAATTGAAGAGTTATAATCAGGAAAGTGGCCTCACTACCAGATCTATATAAGAAAGAGTGGAGACACTATAATCAATGTTTTGCAAAAAAGAAAGCATAAGAGATAGGAAAACCAGTTAAGAGATTAGGACAGACCTGTACTAGGGTGACAACAGAGGCGGCAGAGAAGAGAGAACTGATGCAAGGGATGTTAAAGAAGTTAAATGAACATTTGCTAAAAACCTGGACATGACAGCAGAAGGAGAAGGTAACATTAAAGACAACATAACTTTGAACACATTAACAACAGAAAATGGAGATTTTAAAAAAAGCCTAAAAGCAAAACGAAGACTAAATTGTAGAAGAAATAAATTCGTTTTTGAGATAAGACCTGAAAGGTGCCTTCCAGTTCTAAATTGAGGATGGCAAACTGACTGATCCTACATTGATTTAAAGCAATAACTCTAAGGTGAATTCAAGGTATCCAGGGGATATACATATGTACACACAGTCTATGGGAAGCTAGAAAGAAAGAACTGAAAGTCATCTTCATAGGAGTAAACTAAAGTCATGGAAGTCAGACGAAAAAGGTTTAAAAAATTATTGAAAAAACAGAAAAGGAACAAAAAATCTTTAAAACACCCACTTTTAAAGAGTTGGGAAAAAGAAAGAGACAAAGAAAAGATAGAGAAGTGGGAGGAAAATAAGGAGAGTGTGCTCTCTTTGAAGAATAAGGAGAAAAAACCACCTACAATGAGGCAGGAGTTAATAGCATCAAAGGCTGTTGTGTCAAATTAGTAGTCTAGAATAGGGCAATCCAAAATATGGTCTGCGGGTCACATGCAGCCTGCAGTGGAATTTTATGCGGCCCACCTGTGGGTTTTAATTTTCATAAGTGAAAAAATAAAATAATAATTTGCATGAAATGCGTATTGTATTTTTTAATTCTGTCACTAATAAATAATCTCATTGATGTTAATTTTCTTTGGTGTTTTTAAGCACTGTTACAGGCGGAACATTATCACATGGAATTTCAATGGATCTGTGGAATACGTTCCATCTGTATGATGCAGACTAGTCATGTGGCTTTGTTGTTTTGTGTTTGCTTTCACACTTCCCGCCTTTGCCTGTCGTATGGATGACACACATTCCCCCAATTTCTATTAGTGTAATGTATTTTTTATTCTGCATGTAGCCCTTGAATGCGGCCCTAAGGTAACCTAAGATTGGACAGCCCTGGTGTAGAAGAATGAAAACTGAAAAGAGAGCTCAGAATCACAAATTAAGAGCTTTCTGGGACCTTGCATTTCAGATTTCTTCATTTTATAAGTATGGAAACAGAGGCTCCAAGATTTTGAATGATTTGCCCACAAACTGTGTAGCAGAGCTAGAATTTGAAGGAGGTCCTCTGATTCCAAATCCCAGATTCCTTCCAGATCGCTGGTGACTTACGAGGAATTTAAACAGAGAGATAAAGAGGACACCAAATTGAAACTAGACAATTTGGTGGCAAAGGAGCTGGTGCACCAGAAACAGAAAAATTTTGAACACCTATTATGTGAAAGGTGATATGCCTGGGAACTATACTGGATACAAACTCACACAGAATGCAATCACTGTCTTCAAGAAATTAACCATCTAATAGCAAAAAAGAAAAAAAAAAGTCATACACAGAGTTCTACGGTATTCCTTAAGTGTAAAGATCAATCTTGGCTGCCTGCTCACTTAGATAGTTGGTCCAAAATTTGATTTATGACAGTCTGAAGAGGATAGTAACATGGTTAAATTAATATTCCATATATGAACACTTTTGATTAGACTTATTCTAACAATAACTTTTCAGCATTATACTTTGGCATAGTTTTGCATTGGGAAATTGAGAGTTCCAACATGGAGATGTAATTTTCCTTTAGTTAATTACTTTTTAATTAAAAACTACACAAAAAATTCGATTACTGTGCTGCTTCACAATCTGATTGGCACCAGGGATGTAGATTTCAAAAACTGAGAAAACTTTACTGGAGACAGATTTTTTTTTTTTAGAACTCAACACAGAAGGAACAAATATAGCTCTGCCTCCAAAAAGAATCACATTTAATATTCAGAGTAAAGTATATAACATTCATAAGAAATAATTTCCCAATATAATATAATATGAACAGAATATGGGGAAGGCTGAAAATTCCTAAGAGACTTTGCTCTATATAAAGAAAAATCCAAATCAGACTGAGAATAACTGAAATAGCAAAAGGGAAAAAAAAACAAGTTTCACTATTTTTTTACCCACCCACACCCCCCAAAAAAATAAAAAATGAAATAAATGCTAAAAGAATCTAAGCACCACATAGAATTAATTCCCTCATTTCTTGATGAAGATTTATATTCACAGAGATTTTCAGCCCTGCTAATAGGCAAAATCCTGGAAAACAAGTACTGTTTACAATAATTTGTTCCATGTATCACCTCACAGACAATACAAAGAGAAACACCAGATGCCCTGTACTACCGTAGGCCTGGAGCAACAGGCAACTAGGCGGCACAACTAGATAGAAGTATGGGCTTAAAATAAGACCTTAGTTCAACTCCTGCACAGCAGCATACTCACCATCGGATTCTTTCTCCCTTATTATGGTTCAACAACCACTTTTTGCTCCTCTGTTCCCTATTATCCACAGTCACAGAATACAAAATAAAGTTCTTTTTTACCTGCTATCTCTGTCCACATTATCATGCCTAGCTATGTCCTATAGCCTGTCATGATCCTAAAGTATGTTCTGTGCCATTCCATTATATTGATCTGTATGGAAACCTTCAATATTGTGAAACTCTCTTTCATTCTTATAATAAGACTGAGAGATGACAAATGAGTATTGCCTTGAGTATTAAGCTTGAGTGTTGTCTTGGTATCCATGAAATGTAAAAGGCTCTACAAAGAAAGAAGGAAACAAGCATTTTTTTAAACTACTACTATGGGCAAAGCACTATACCAAGTGCTTTACAAATATCATCTCATCTCACAACAATCTGGAAGGTGGGTTTTATTATCCTAATTTTACAGTTGAAGAAACTGTGGCAGACATAGGATAAATGACTTGCCTGTGGTCACACATCTATCCAGTAAGTATCTGTGACTAGATTTGAACTCATGTTTTCCTGACTTCAAACCCAGTGCTCTATCCACTGTGCCACCTAGTTGCTTTAGGTGAATATGTATCTAACACATCAATTTGGCTTTTTTATTAAATATGAACATAACACAAAGCTGGATATACATAACACAAGGGATAAAAGAGTCCGGATAAAAAAAAAACTTGACATTATAACATTAGATCAAATTTAATTTAAAAAAATTTTAAAGTGTAAGATACAGGAGGCTTTGCTTGGCAGTGATTTTTTTTTAATGGGGGCAGGGTTTAGAAAACTACAAGGTCAATGGAACAAAGATTGTATTAAAGCAGGACCTCTGCACCCATCTGTACTTTAATGCTTTTGTTTCTCTCTCACTTCCTGTGTTGGTAAGCAAAATGGGCTCCTTAGCACTTGGTTCAACAAGTGTCCTTGAAAAGTTGGGCTTTTGTTTGTTTTGAGTAATTCAGTGTATTTCATTGAGTCTTACTAAGTGCTAAGCCCCAGGCCCAAACCCCTATTAGGTATAAATCCTAGGTGGGTGTGGATTAGCAACTAAGGTGGGGCCCAAGGTGGGGCTAACTCCAGGGAAGGCCTAGTTTACATATCTGGGACAGCAGAGGCTCCTAGAGCACGTGGGTTTAAGTTGCCTCTTTGTAAGGATTTTAGGTCACACGCGTGTGTCGCATGTGTGACTCACCCCTGACGCTGAAAAAGATATAAAAACCAGGGGTTGGCTTCCTCTTCCTTGGAACTCATTCCCACAGCAGTGGTGGTGCGTGTGACTCTGGGCCAGCCCTTGTTCTGAGCTCCCGGGCTGAACATAGATGTTGGTAACTATGAATTGTATTGGGTCTGTCTGTTGATGTTTGTAATTTGCTTGTATTTTCCTCTGAAGTTCGAGGTGCTGGCTTTTTTCCCTGAACTAAGTGAATGATATTTGTGTGCTGAATTAAAGTAAGCCTGCCAACCCCTTCACCTTGCTTTCCTTACTAAGGCAGATCAAAAGAACCTGTGCTTTGGTGGGTGCTAGCAGCTTTCTGGGCGCTTGTTGTTGGCGGATCTTGCACCCCAACAGAAGCTGCTAGCCGGACTGTGGAAACACTTCCTCAACATATTTCTACAAAAAAAAAATGCTTATTGATCACCTACTGCTTCCTAAGTCCAGTGTGAGGCCAAGGGAGGTACAAAATTTAAAATAAGAAATCACTCACAAAGCTTAATTACCTTACAGATCTAGGGTTTATAACATACCACAAAGCCTACATTTACATGAGGCTTATTCCCAGGAATGTTTTCTCCAAAAGACAAATGGGAGGAACAGAGAGTTTTCAAAAGAAGAAAAACAAGCTATCAATAACCAGATGAAAAAATGCTCCACACAAATAATAAATGCAAATTAAAACAACTCTAAGGTAACACCTCACAAACATCAGCCTGACAAAAATGTCAAAAAGGGAAAATGACTGCTGTTGGAGAGACTATGAGAAGACAGATACAACAATTCATGGTCTGTGGAGCTGTGAGTCAGTTCAAACTTTCAGGAAAGCAATTTAACGCTGTATAAAAAATTCACTATAATGTGATTTTTAACACATAAATAGCACTACTATGAAAATCAAATGTTCACATGTAAAAAAAATTTAGGGAAGCAATTTTTATTGCAACAGAACTCAGTGCTAAAGCAGTGGCCATCAAATGAGGAATGGCTGAACCATTTATGAAATACTGACTATGAAATATTGAGCCATAATAAATGAAAATATAAGAATATTTGTATGCAGAGTAAAGTGAGCATAATCAAGAGAACAATTTGTACAATGACAAGAAGAACATAAAGGAAAACCATGTAAAAAGTCTTAAGAATGCCAATCAAAGCCACCGAATGAAACACCCTTGGCGGCTAAGAATTGGAAATAGAGAGAATGATCACCAATTGGGGAAACACTAAACAAGCTGTGGTATATGATTGTGATGGAATATTATTGTGCTACAAGAAATGACAAGCAGGATGATTTCAGAAAAACCAGAAAGACATATGAACTGATGCAAAGTGAAGTGAGCAGAACCAGAACATTGTACACAGTAATAGCAATATTACACAGTGAAGAACTGTGAATGACTTAGCTATTCTCAGCAATATGATGATCCAAAGGACTAATGATAAAGCATATTACATACTATCTACCTCCAGAGAAAGAACTAACATTAAATACAGATTGAAGCATGCTATTTTTCTCTTTCTAAGTCTTCTTGTATAAAATAACTAATAAGTCAATGTTTTACATGACTGCATATGTATGAACTACATCAGATTGCTTACTACCGCAGGGGTGCAGGGAGACGATGAGAGGGACAGAGGAATAGAATTTGGAACTCAAAACTTTTTTTTTAAGTATTTAGAAAATTGTTAACATGTAATTTGGTGGGGGAGGAGGGCCGGGAATAAAATAGATTCTAAAAAAAAAGAATTAAATACTCTTCCACTCCCTGGCAAAAAGCTGATTAACTAGAAATGCTAAAGATGTCCATTTTCAGACACAGCTGATATGGAATTTTTTTTTCTTCACTTCATAGATTTGTATATATACACAAGGGAAAGCTTCTCCTGTGGCTGTAGACTGGGTGGGTGCAGAGTGACAAGGAAGTAATAGTGATACAAAAAGGGGAGGAAAAGCATTAATTAATGATCCAAAAAATTTGGAAAAGACAATAGAATGAAGTTCAGAAGAGAATACAAAGAAATGGGATGGTTTTTTTTTTCTTTCAAACTTTGTTAACAGGTTTTGTGATTTAGAACCATAATTTCATTCATGGAGAAAACTCTTGGTGAATTAGCTCTCCCTACCAATACAAATAAGTATCTAATTTTCAACTTACAGTCTTAGATAGTTTCGAAGAGTTCTTAAAGATTAACTGACTTGTCCAGCATCTTTACAGAGCCAGTAGATATCACAGAAGGACTTGAACTAGATTTTCCTTATTTCAATGCCAGCTTTGTATCCACTATTCCAGCTTCCCATTTTGTTAGTTTCATGATAAAATTAATATTCACATTTAAAAACTACGTCAAAGAACTTGTTTCATATATAATACTTCTTTCTGTTCTGGGCATATAAAATATTCATGTGTATTGATTGGTAATTTTATAAAAAAAATAAAATTGAAGGACATGAAAAAATAATGATACCACACTGAAGAACTTTTTCCAAGTTGACTAGATTTTTGATATAAGCCTTCTTCAGAAATAATTGGCTACTACTTGATACATAAATGGTTAATATCTTTTTATTATAATATGCACATAAGATAACAGGAAGGCCAAAATTTGGAATAACTTTGACAAAACTTTTTGCCAGTGTAGGCACTTAGAATACATTAATCACAACATAGTTGACCTTTGATGCCTAGCTCTCATCGTCTTATAAATATCCTCTACGCTTGACCAACAATGCATATCCTGAAACAAACTTTTCTCACCTTTTCATGCTCTCTGTCCAGATCAAGTAATAAGAATCATATATGGCTGCCACTAAGCAACAAGGAAGATGTGTCTACGAGTTGATGTTCTAAGGACAAAAATTCAACTACATAAATTACAAGCAAGATTAACAAATTAGAAGAAATTCTGCCATAAATTCTTCGAGTTTTATTTATGCTGCACACATCCCCAAGAAAAATAGTAAAATGTGTATTAGGACCAAAAAAATTTACAAAGAGAAATTTTTCCATGTTTCTGTTACCATTTCAGTCATGGCCACATTTAAAAGCCATTTCACCTTTCTCAATCGAAAGTTTTTCCTAACAAGGAAGTTTTGCCTGAAAACTACTCACTTTCAAAATCAGTGTTAAGATTTAGCTCCTCCATAAATCTAATGGAGCCTGACCTTCCTTGCCTGGAGTCCCCCTAAGACCTCTTATAAAATTAGCCATCACCAAATCCAGCTCAACATCTCTACCACTTATTATCTACACCACTTATTCGTCCTCTACTCATGTATATTTCCATGCGGCCTATCTTGTACTCTTTTCTAGCATACTATTTAACATTTCATATTTTGTCTTCCTATGTAAAAAAAACCTGTTGGTTTTACAATTTTTTAGTTCAATTATTCAACTGAACAATTTACTAGATAGGTTCCTAAGCTTTAGCGCTGAAAACAATCTTAAAGATCATCTACAGAAAACCTCTTATTTTACAGCTGAGATACCTGAGTACCAGAGAAGCTAACTGATTTCCCCACAGACACACAAGCAGTAATGGGGCTGAAACCCAAGTTCCTAGACTTCCAATCCTCTTTGTACAACACCACAAATGCCTCTCACACCATAGTTACTGGTTGACTGTGACTCTGACTTACTTAGTATCTTCAGTGGGTTAATGAATTATTCACTCAGGAAAAACAATTAATTGAAACTGAAACAGATTCAGATTCCAAATGTCCCTTCTAGCTGCAAATTTACAATTCTGACAACATATGCCTCACATTATAAATGGCAAAGGAGCACAACATAAAAGGCTAGGACAAAATGATGTTTTCCTGGAAAATATAAGAGACTGACTGCAATATAAAATGCAAAGTAGGTGAATTTAAAGTATTAAAATGCTTAATAATTGCAGAAGTAATCAGAATGACCATCAGTGAACTAGAGATATACTGGTAAAGACCAGATGGGCACCCATGGAGGCAAATTAGTCAGAGTACAGGTCAAGCATGTGAACTCATTAAAATAAGCCAAAAATGACTAGCAGCTAGATGGTCAAGTGCATAGAGCACTGGACGTGAAGTCAAGAAGACCTGAGTTCAAATGTGTCCACCAACACTTATAAGCTGTGTCAGTTAACCTCTGCCTTAGTTTCTTCAACTGTAAAATGTAGATAATAACACCACCTTCATCTCCAGGTTGTTGTGTTGTTGCTGTTATCATCATCATCACCATCACCATCATCATCATGTCTGGATAACTTAAGTCTCCCATCACTATTATATGATGCCTCTAGGCCTGGTTTGAAATCTATTTCCCAAATTCTTCACTCATCTCCTCTTTCTGTACATTCTCGAGACAATCTGTCTACTATTTCTGCCTTTGTTGATCTTTACCCAAGAGCTCTCTACTATTCTCCCCTCTGTTTCCTATATTGCCACATATAAATAGAACTCCGGGTATACAAGTCTATTCTACTCCTCCCCCACACCCCTGCTTTCCGCTCTCCTTTTGAATAATATATACTTTTTATTTATCCCAGATTCCATTCTACCAAATCTCCTCCTATTAGGCTCTCTAGGTCACCTTGCTTATTACTTATACTTTCCATGTATTTATACAAGTACCAAAAGGCCATGGAGGTTTCACTGCTTTCTTCTTTACTGGATTTTTGTCCTATGCATTTCTAGGTCTCCTTACTCTTTCTGATATCTAGATTGGTAGATATACACAAGCAAGTTTATCCCTCCCCCTCCCTTCACAGTATAAAGCTTCCCAACACTACTGACAAATATACTTATTTCAGCCCTTTTTTAGGTATATTACATGTCTAGTGAAAATCCCATCATTCCTATCTATAGTTTAAACTATGGTACAGAAATCCAAATCACATTGTTCAGATAGTTTCTTAATTAGCTGTTCACTTCCTAAATTTTCCTCTCGATTTTGAAGCTTGTAACTTCAGTTACCAACAATGATGAATTCACCAACTACGTCTCTAAGGTGTTCAGTTTCCTACCTGAGATTTCATAATCTTTAGCAACACTTTCTAGAGTCCTTCTGGCAGTATTATGTAGGTTCATATGAAACTCCAGAAATACAAAACAATCAAACTGAACAAGACTTTGGAGGTTCTCTGTCACATCTTGGATATATAACCCAGGATAACACAACACAGCACAACAGAACACACTACTGTTAACATTTAGATGCTAAACTCAGCAAGGAGTTATAAACCACCTCTACCTGTATCTTTTTCCTAATAAAAGATCTCACCTACAGCACTAATAGCTTCAAATCATCACATCCTAAAAATACAAGATATGCAACTGATTCCTCCTGACATAACACCCCATCCCCCATCTTTGTGAAGAGCATGATCTCCAAAATATTCCTAATATTCATTTAACACAAGAAAATGGGAAGGCTTTTTACAAAGCATTTTGTAAAGAGTAAACTCTTACCATCATTTTTTCAAAAAGTGCCAGGAGTTCTTTCTCAGACAGTGGTCTAGGATTATTTTCCATCATGTCTGAGGATGTTGAAGGCCAATCAGTGCTTGAGGAAAATGTGTGCTTCAGGTTAAGTAATGGAGGTCTCTCTTTCTTACTTCCTGGAATTCTTATGCTGGAAAATTTGTCCAACTGCACAAAAAATAGAAAAATAAATACATAAATAATAATTGTACTTTGTGAAGTTTAAAAAACAATCAAAGATGGTTTTGTTTCTGTTCAGCAACAATGTAAAAGTGATTTTAATAACATGTACTGCTCAGCTTATAAAAAGTAACTAGTAGTAGTAGTAGTAGGAAGAGGAGGAGGAGGAGGAGGAGTAGCAGCAGTAGCAATAGTAGTAGCTGACATTTACATAGTTCTTAATCTTTATAAAGTACTATACAGACGTTATTTCATTTGAACATTAAAATCGTTTGAAGCAGAAAGTGGGTGTATTATCCCTATTCTGCACATTAGGAAACTTAAATGACCTGTCAAGCATAACACGGCTTATAAATTTTAAATCATAGAACTTGAGATTGGAAAGGACCATAGAAATCATCTAACTTAACACCTTTGTTTTACAAATAAAGAAACTGAGCCCAAAGAAAGATCATAGGATCACAGAGATAGACCTAGAAAGGAATTCAGAAGCCATCACTAGTCCTTTTTTCACAAAGAAAGAAAATAAAGCCCAAGTGTGTAACATAGGGAGTAAACATCAGAGTGAAGATTGAAACCCCGATCTTCTTACTTAAGAGAGAATGATTTTACTGTACTACACTGACAAGTTAGGGGACTTGCCAAAAGATCACACAAACAGTATGATACAGAATGGGGATCCAAATAAAGTAGAAATAATGCTCAAACCCAAATATTCCAACTCCAAGTCTAGAGCTCCTGCACCATACCAGACACTTGCCCATATTTTCAAAGTGCCTAAAGGCAGATGAGGACCCATATGACTTCTACAGACTCCTTCCTATGAGATCCAATATCCCAGAATATGAAGATCACAGGATTAGTTCCACTTTCTCAACCAGTTGAAAGCCTACAAGAGGAATGACAAGGGCAGGATTCCCAGACCAAAGGGGAGTCTGCAGATCTACAACTCTGAATAGGCAAAGCTTGCCAGCTGCCTAAGAGTGGCTGATTCCAACAGCAGTCCTACTGTTGTTCAGACCCAAAATCAGGTCAGGAACTAGCAGAGCTCAGAAGAGAGAGACAGGATCAGACCACTTTCAGAGCACTGGAGTTTGAAGATTCCCAGTCTGATTTGTTACTGAAATCCTGTAATAACACAACATTCAATACTCCAACAAAGCAAGAGCTGGACCAACTTGTATCTTGCCTTCAGAAGTGTACAGAGTCTGGCTGTAATATCAAGTTCGAAGTCAGGAAGTAGGCTGGAAGAATGAGCTAACAAAAAAGTAAAGAATTCCACCATAAAAAGCTATTATGGTGAAAGGGGCACTCAAGACACAAACCCAGGAGAAGAGAATAACTTCAAAATATCTACAAACAAAGCCTCAAAGCAAAACACAGTTTCAGCAAAAATTCAACTAGAATTTCTGAAAGAGATGGAGCAACGGTGTTTTAAAAAGTTAAAAAATGCTCTTTATCAATAAAATAAGAGAGCTAGAGAAAAAAACTGGAAAATAAATGAGAGCTACTGAAGAAAGAATTGGGAAGAAAACTAACAGATTGGCACTAGAGGTACAAGACCCTGTCTAAGCAAAAAACTCCTTGAAAATTACAATGGACCAAGTTGAAGCCAATGACTACATGAGCCAACAAAAACTATTAGAAGGAAGGAAGGAGGAAAGGAGTTACGGCACACAGGCATATTATATTTTATAGTGCTTTACTTCATTGCGCTTCACAGATAACTGAGTTTTCTACAAATTGAAAATCTGTCACTGCCCTGCATCAAGCAAGTCTATTGCTGTCATTTTTCCAACAGCAAGTGCTCACATCATATCTCCGTGCCACATTTTGGTAATTCTCGCAATACTTCATACCTTTTCATTATTATTATATATCTGTTATGATGATCTGTGATCAGTAATCTTTGATGTTAATAATGTAATTATTTTGGGAAGAGAGCAAACTTAATCAATGTGTGTATTCTGACTGCTCCACCAACCAGCTGTTCCCCCATTTCTCTTCCTCTCCTCAGGCTTCCCTATTCCCTAAGATGCTACAATATTGAGGGGCATTACATAAACTTAGTTGATAAAGCAGCAGCAGGGTTTGAGAGGATTGACTCAAGTTTTGAAAGAAGTTCTACTGTGGGTAAAATGCTATCAAACAGCATTGCACAATACAAAGAAATCTTTCGTGAAAACAAGAGTCAATCCATGAGGCAAACTTCATTGATATCTTATTTCAAGAAATTGTGACAGTCACCTCAACCTTCAGCAACCACTATCACCAACCTGATCAGTCTGCAGCCATCAACATCAAGGCAAGAACCTCCACCGGCAAAAAGATTATAACTCACTGAAGGCTCAGTTGATAGTTAGCATTTTTTAGCAATAAAGTATTTTTTAATTAAGGTACGTACATTGGTTTTTTAGACATAATACTCTTACATACTTAATAGACTACAATATCGTGCAAACATAATTTTATATGCTCTAAGAAACAAAAAATTTGTGTGACTCACTTTAATGCAATATACACTTTAAGGCCAACCACATTATCTCCAATGAACGCCTACATAAATGTGAGGCAGTACTATTGTGCTGTAAGATATTAATGTAGTGAGAAGACTTCTAATAACTGATGAATAATGAAGTGAACAGAACCAGAACAACTTATACAGTTATATTTATATTTAAACAAAAAATTGTACTTATTTTTAAACAATTTATACAAAGACAGCAATACAGTAAAAATAACCTTAAAAGAATTAAAAACTCTGATCAGTGTAACAATCAATCACAATTTCAGAAAACTAATGATGACACATACTATCCATCTCCAGATAGAGAAGGACTCAGAGCACAGAAGGACATACACACACACACACACACACACACACACACACACACACACACACACAATATGGAAATTTGTTTTGCTTTGACTATATATATATTTGTAACAAGGGCCTTATTTTTCTTTCATTCTCAGTATAGGGAGAAGGGGAGTGGAAATGAAGTAGGAGGTTTGGGAAGAGGGAAAGAAGGCAGATTCTTGATAATTGAAATGTTGTTTTGTTTTTAAATAAAAAATACAGACTCGGTAGATTGAGTATTCTGAGTAAAGAACGCTAAGTAGGCAATATACCTTAATTACAGAATACATGGAGAGAAGAGTAAGCTATAAAGAAGACTAGAAAGAGGTAACAAGAGTCTAGGTTATGGAGATTGAAATGCCAATGATTCCTTGCTAAATTCTCTCTTCTTGGCTGTTTGCATTATTTTTTCTTTAACCCTCAAACTTCAGATTTTATCTGGGCAGTTCATATGTATAAACTCTCAAAATCTGGAACCCAAGACTTTTTTTTGGTATTGTTTTTCAAGTAGTCTAATCATGCTCAAATTATCTCTCGACCTATTTTCTAGCCCATTTTTGACTGGCATTACTTTATACTTCTTTCCTCCAGAGCCCTTGTGTTATTTATATTATCTCCTTTTTTAATCTGTTGTTTCACATCTTAAAGGAATTCTGGCAGACCTTATGGTCAAAACCGTCATCTGAGACTCTGTCCATAGTCTATATAGAGTTATTCACTTCCTCTAGGTTTGTGTCAAGGACTTCCCTGGATCCATAAACCTGTAGGCAATTTTTTCTTCTGTTTATTCATATTTCCAAATTTTTGACATGGCCAGGCTCTGATTGTTTTTGCATACCTAGAAGGTATGGTGGGCCTCATTTGGTTTCATTTTATGGTCTAAAGCCCTGCCACTACTTCTGCCATTATCTTTTGTGCACTAAGTGCTAGGAGATCCTAAGCTCATCTGTGTCCTCCAGGCCCAGAGCACTGAACTCTCAAGCCATCAACTTACAAAATCTTTCAAAGTACCAATTACTGTTCTCTAAGTAAGATCTTTGCCACTTTACTGGCTCCAGGCCCAGTATCTAGATCCAGAGTTCCACTGAGGTTTAATCGTCACAGTACTTCTTGGCTGGAGCCCTCTGAGGCTATGCTGGCCTCACCTTGACTCCTGTGGCTGGGCTCCCCCAAAGCCCACTTTCCATTCCCTTCCCAATTCTGCGCCTGTAGATTTCTGGGTGTCTCTTTTACCAACCTAGGCTGGATGACAGTAGTTGCTACAGTTTATCTTTTATTTCTTACTCGTTATTACTATTTATTCCACCATCTTGATATAAAGTATACTATGGAATCTCCAAGGTTATTTCTAACCTTAAAATTCTGTAGTTCTAGTTTCTACCTTAACAGTGGCTTTCTAATTAACTTAAATTTCCAAAATGTTACATTTTCATAAATTTATAGCTTTAACTCTGGAAGGAACTTTAGATGATAGTCCAACCTATATACCTCCTAAAATGAATAATCCAAACATTCATTATTTTCATGTGGTAATACTCCTGATAAAGCTAGAAAGGCTTAGCAAAATAATTAGCATTAAATATGTAAATTTTCTAATCATTCTTTCTAGCTATTTATCAGTAGCCAGGTATGGCAGGACCAAACATCACCTGCAGTGATTGATTTCATACTATCTGGTTTGTAGCTGTTAAGGCCCTTCCAATGATGTGTTTGCTATTTAGAACTTTTGTCTCTGCAATTGTCATCCTTTCTCTGTGAATGTAAACTAAGTGTCATTGCTTGTTACAAAATATATACAGGTATACACAATTAGTAATGGCCTGCTGGCCTATCTCAAAAGATCTATGATACTCCAATATGTAAAGTACTGAAGAAAAAGTCCTGAATGAATGCTAGCCTGTTTACTAAATTTATCACATGCTTTAGAGTCTCTAAGACCCAATTCAGGAAAGTCAAGAGCTAAGTCAGTAAATCAGGTTATAAATAAACTTAAATGCAGCTTCTTTTTTTTGTTTTGCTTTGAGGCCCCTTATGAGCTAATGTCCACCTGTGCAAGAGAGCACACTGGGCTCTAGGAAAGCTTCTGAGTCCAAGCTATCACTAAGAGAACTGTCCCAATACCTGCAAAGTCAGCCAGCAAGTCAGGCTCTGCCCCTGCAAAATAAGATGTTAAATTCATTCCAAAGAAAAATTATGCAAAACATCATTAATGCAACATCAATATTGCAAATTTAAACATGTCAATAAATGCAAATACCAATGTTACCAGAACAGTAAATTTAAATATTTCCTCTGCTGATTTCGAAGTCAATACCTTAGGATGCCACTAAATCAAATATGCAAAAGATCATATAATAACCAACACAAACCTAGAAGAATCTATCCCAAATGACATGTGCTAGAGTTGAGGATAATACTATTCACTTAAATTAGAAAAGTAATTTCCAATATATTATACATTTCTGCATTTTTAAAAAATATTACTAAGCAGAATTTTGGAGCCACAAAACACAAACAAAAACACTATAGGATTTCCTATATTTCTAAATATCCTCAGTACCTAATCTCCAAATGAAAAAAGGTGTTTCTCTAGCATTGGTAAATTAGTATATATATTTTATCATTTATGCAATGCTTACAAGCAAGTAAATATCTACTGGGAGAAGAAGAAAGGAAGAAATGAACCAATTTCCTCTCACAAACATCCTAAGAGCATAAAAAAGCAAAAGTAGCATCATTACTAGTCATTTAGCTTCTTAAGAACCAATGAGTACAAAAACATACAAAAAACAAAAACCTTTAACACTTTTTGTTCTAGGAAAAAATTAGGTGTCCATCAATTAGGAAATGGCCAAACAAATTGTGGTATAGAATGCAATGGAATATTATTGCAATTACACTTTTAATATGGCATATTGTAAAGGTTCAGAGAAAGTTATGAAGCCAAGTATGAACTGATGAAGAGTGCAATGAACAGAATCAAACGAGGAAAGATGTAAAGGAAAACAACTGACAAAGACTTCAGACATGACTTCAGGAGACTGATGGTGAATCACTCATGCCTTCCATCTCTGGTAGAGAGGTATAAGACTGAGGAGTCAAAATGAAATGTGTTTTCAGACACTTTCCACATGTTGATTTGTTTTACTTAAGTGTACTTATTTATTAACAATTTCAGAATGGGAAAACGGTATTAAGTTACTGAGTAATGAGAAATAAAATAGGAAAGAAAGAAAAGAGCATCATCAATATACCATTTTAAAAATGCACAGAGAAAAAAATTAGTTCAGAAGGGGGCGTAAACATAATTTTATTACCACCTTGCTAAATTTAGTGTATTTTTTTTAAACTGCATGTGACAGAAGTTCACTGTTTGATATACAGTCCTTTTTAATTCATCTTTGTATATTATTCAATAAAGTTCAGCATCTCACTCACAGTCTCTGCTCCAACTTCCGCACTTAGAATAGAAGACTTCAAAATACATATTGATACTCCCTCAAACACCCTAAATTTTCAGTTCCTCAGTCCGCAGAATTTCAAAGATCTATTTCTCCAGGCTGAGATGGTCATACCTTTAATCTTGCCATCACCCCCAAGTGTTCCACTTCCATGTTCATGAATTCCAATATTTCTATATTAGACTCATAATCTTTTATCATTCTATTTCTCACTCTGCTTTACAACTCTTAACCTTGTTCTTCCTCTTCACGTGATATCTAATCCTTCCACTCCTAAGGGGTTTATCTGGCTATCATCTCTGCACTGACTACAATCTTCTCCCTTCTCTATAGTCACCTCTTGGTGAGTCATTTCAACTCTATACCATCCTCTATACTCAAATCCATTGCCACCTGGTCCTATCACCAATCATGCCTTGCCAAATCCCAACTTCAAATTACTCTCACAATTGACCACATATTACTGAATGGAGGAGAAAATTTAAGAAAAAAATCACGGCACGGCCACACAAATTTGCTATAAAATCTCACTGCAGTTAGGCAACCCTTTTTCATTAATCAATTTTCATCTCAATCGGTTCACTATCCCACTCACCACCCTGAGTTTTCCAAATTTTTCCATCTCTCTTCAAGCCTCCCCTGGCATCCTCTTCCACTCATTCTCTCAGATGAATATACTGCCTCAAAAAAAAAAAAAAACTATGGCCATTTGCCAAAACAACTCTCCTTTGCAGCTCACATCACTCAGATACCTTCCCCAAATATCTCTTGTCTCACATGAAGAGGTGGCCTTTCTCCTTGACAAGAAAATCCTCTCAATGTGTACCTTTCATCCCATTCTATCTCATCTTTTTCAGCTTATTAAGCCCTCTATCATCACTACTAATCTTCAAACTCTATCGATTGGTTGCTTCTCTGCTGCCTCAATATATATACTATGAGTTGTGTCATTCCCTTAAGATTGTCAACTCCATGAAAAATAAAGACCATAACTGATTTAAAATTTGGTTTCGGCTGAGGAAGCATTTATTAAATACTTACGATGTTCATTAAAATAACTTATGAGATGGATTAGGGAGGAGTGAATGAAAGACAAGTCAAGTCAACAAACATTGTGACAGGCACTATGCAAAGTCTTGGGAATACAAAGGCAAAAAAGAGTATCTGTTTTCCAGGAGTTCACAGCCTAATGGAGGAGACAACATGCAAACAACTTTGCAAACAAGATATATATACACAGGATGAATTGAAAATAATCAGCAGAAAGAAGGCACTAGCATTAAAAAGGATGGTGAACGGCTTCTTGTAGAAAGTAGGAAAATAATATCCTCTTCTGACACTGAAACTTCAATAAACAAATAAATAAAGCTTTAATAAATAAATAAGACTTTAATAAATAAATACACTTAAGTAAAACAAACCAACAGACTGGCCATGCCTGAAAACACATTTCATTTTGATTCCCTTACACCTCTCTACCAGAGATGGGCAGGCATGATTCATCATCAGTTGACTGAAGTCACATTTCATCTGAAGCTGGAAAATGAAGGAAATCCAGAGACAGAAATAGGGAGGGAGAGAGTTTCGGGAACCAGTGCCATCCAGTGGAAATGTTCAAAGTCTAGTGATTGAAAACAGTGTGTGAGGAGAAATAAGAAGGCCGGCGTCACCGGATCACTGAGTGGGGTCAGAAGGTAGGCGAATAAAATATAAGAAGAGTGGAAAAGTAGTAAAGGGCCAAGTTATAAAGAACTTTTAAAAGGTAAACAGAGCATTTTATATTTAATCGTGGAGATAACAGGTAGGAAAGAGGGTTTAGTGAATAGTGGGGTGACATGGTAAGAATTGTGCTTTAAATAAATAGATAACAAGAAATCTGAAGCACCAACCTGCACCAGGGTGGTAGCAGTGTCAAAAGAGAGAAGGGGGTATACACAAGAGATGTTACAAAGGCAGAAAACTCAACAGAACTTGGAAACAGATTGCCTATGTGATGGAGCAAAAGAAAGTGAGAAGTGAAGGATGACACCTAGTCACCTGGATGACTGAGAGGATGGTGGTGCCCTCGAAAGGAATAAGGAAGGCAGGAAGAAGGGAGGGCCTGGGGGAAAGACAAGTTCACTTTTAGATGTGTTGATTTTAAGCTGTCTAAGGAACACAGTTCAAGATGTCCAATAAGCAGCTGAAGGTATGAGACGGGAAGTTAGGAGAGAAGTTAGACTGTATAAGCAGTTTCCAGAATCACTGCACAGAAATGATCATTGAATTCATGGGAGTTGACAAGATCACCAAAGGAAATAGTATAGAAAAGGAAGAAAAGAGTACACCTTCTACCTGTCTGAGCGCAGTGTCATGAAAACCTAATGAAAAGAGTATGAAGGAGAAGAATGACAATGTCAAAGGCTACAGAGACATAAAGACAGATGGGGATTAGATTTGCCAATTAAGAGATCATTAATATCTTGGAAAGATCAATTTCATTTCAAAAGTCACCTCTTCATATGAGAGAGGGGTAAAAGAGACAATAGAGGAATATACCTGAGTGGTGCCAGATGAGGAGGGAAGAAGAGAAGAGAAGAGGAAGATTTCAGTGAACAGTCTAAATTTTTTCAGTAAAATAAGCAATATTCTCAGCTGAGAGGGTGGAGGGGAGGGAAAGCTATGAGAAGTTTACAAAGAAAGGTTTGGAAAATCCACTTTGGTGAGTGGGATGCTAAATAAATTAAGGGGGGAAGGGGGCAGTAAAAGGATTGCTCTGTATCAGTGAGGGCCCAGTTGAGAATATTTAACATAAATTTGCAAATGGAACCAGTCAGTATAGCTTTATCAGTTTAGTCAGCTTCATTTGGCAACATGTGAATAGGAAAAAAAAATCAGCAGTTAGCAGGAGCAGTCCAAAATTGGAGCTTTGTCAAGGCGAGATTACCAACAGGATAAAGGGGACAAGAGACTTGAAAGAAGATGACAGGGTAGAACTGAAATGGCTCAAGATGGAGAAAGAAGAGAGGGAAGCCAACGAAAGGGTATGGCCTAGGGAAAAAAAAAACCAAGGGGTGGAGGGACTAGAGGTCTCGATGAGGACACAAGAACAAAGTTAGGGGTTCAAAGACAGAGGGAAGGATGAGATGACAACAGATTAAGATCAGATAAGAGAATTTCAGAGATCATGAACATAAAAATGGAGCACTTGTAAAATCAGGATGTTTGAGGAAGTATGTTATATATGTTGAGGGCAGGACCTGGGGAAGAGAGAAAAGCCTAGGTACTGAACTCATTTAGAAAAGAAGGAAATTATCCTGGAATTCAGTAGAAAATAGCTACTAGAAGTATGGATTGAGCGAACCTTAAAGGAGGAAAGGCTCCCAAGCTATGGGAAGGAGAGTCTAGGAGTAGCAATGAGAAGTAAGAAATAGACTCAGTTCCCCTCCTCAACCAACGAATATAGGCTATGAGTAAAAATGCTAACAGAGCTAGAAACTAGGGTGGCCAGGGAAGCTGTGTCATCAGGAGGGAACCAGGTCTCAGTGAGTACAAGGAGATGGAGGGAGCAGCATGGAATGGATGGTCCAGGAAAGCTAGAACACTATAAGTTCACTTCCTTGCCTGCAAGTGTATCCTACCTGGCAGGCTCAAGTGAGTAGACTGGAAACAAAAACAGAGATACAAAGAAAGTACAAATGAACAATAACAAGCTATAAAGTGAAAAAGAAAAAAAATCACCTAAAAATTAATTGGCAATAATGTAAAAAGTTAAAGAATATTAATAAATGATTTCTAATTGATTTACATTCTTCAAAGAATTAGTTATAAACACATGGGGATTATACTCTAATGTCATTTGGAGGTAATAAGATATGTTAATTATTGCAGCTACTGCTTTGTCTTCAACGAATTGAGTTTGTAAATTAATATCACTTATCTTCAAGGAGAGTTAAATGAGCACCCTATTGAGTATTATCTCATAGTGAATAATCACAGTGATAATCAGTGCTGACAGTTTAAATAAAATTAATTAAACAAAAAGGAGACACCAAAGAACCTTATCTGGATTTTTAGACACTGAGAACTTTTTGTAATAGTTCAAACATGGTGTCCTAATTGACAGCACTGTCATGTATATTTTAACATTTAAAAGGAAAGGAAGAGATAATGCAGTTATTAGTCATCTTAACATTTCATTAAGTGTGAAGAATGTATGATAGCAAGAATCTTAGTACCAAGGAGAGGGACTACAAATTTCCTTGAAAGCTAATTAACCCAATAAATGACCATTCTATTTGCAAAAACAATTTTCTTTAAATTCACACTGAAACTCTAGAAAAAAATACCTTCGAAAACACAGTAGAGAAAAGATGACCACAGTCTTGAACAGTCAGTTTTGGGGAGGCCACCACAAGAGGAATATACTAATACATGGTTGGCAAAGTTGCTAATTAGCCCAACCATTCTGGAAAACAATTTGAAATTATGCTAAAGAAATGACTTAAATGTCCATAATAAGCAAACCAGAGATCACATGCTAGGCATATATCCTAAAGTTTAAAGATAGGAAGGTCCCAAAATATTCATAGCAGCACCTTTTGTGGCAGCCAAGAAAAGGAAATGATGTAGATGTCTATCTATAAACAATTTCTGGTACAAGAATGTAACAGAATTACTGCACTAAAAGACATGCTGAACATGAATTTAAGAGTAGGAGATGTCTGATAATTTCAGAAAAAATAAGAATCAGGAAAAATATACACAATGACTTCAACAATATTAGCATAAAAAAACAAAAATAAAATTGAACACTGTATAATTATTATGACCAAACTTGTACCAAGAAGAGATGAGAAAATTGTACCTCTCTCCCTTCTTTTCAAGATGGGGGATGATGGGTATGGAACATTCTTGGTGAGTTGTGCTATGCTACCTTTTCTCTTTCTTTTGTATCTTTTGTTTCAAGGGATAGATTGATAAGGATGGGATATGATTTGGGAAAAAAACAAAAGCGGATGGTAAAAACAAAACACATCAAAAAAAACATTTAAAACATAGCAATAATTAACAGTTATTTACAAACTAAGCATATAAGTAAATTTGGGCTAGCATTTTTATTAGCTTTCTTTTATTCATGAACCAAGTAATATATTATATTCAAAGAATGTAAGTCAAAGAATCTAAGTTTAAAAAAAATTTTAAATGTTTTAAAATCCAGTTATTAATCTGGTACTCTAGAAATCATAGGAATAGTTGGAGCTTTCCTTAACACAGGAAATAGTACTTCTTTAAATCTAAGAGCAAATATTACATATGTAATGATGAAAGTCAGTGGCCTTTCCAGTAAGATCAAGAGTAAAAAGGAAAGATGCCTATTATTAAAACTACTATCTAACACAATGCTAAAATTGCTAGTGATCACAGTAACACAAGAAAAAGAAATAAAAGCAATAATCAGGAATTAAGGCAATAAACATAAGAGAAAACAAAATTATTGGTCTTTGAAGATAATATAAAGAATCCTAGATAGACAACTAAAATTTAATTGAAATTTTAAATAACCGAAGTGGCAGAATATAAGATAAATACAAACAAATAATCAGCATTCCTATACGTAACAAATAAAACACTTCAAAAAGAAATGAGAAAACAAATACTATTCAAAATAATAGGAGCTATAAAACATTTAGAATTAATTAGATGCCATTTCCCATATTAGTATCTACTAAGTTTCTACTTAGTACCTTCCAGATTCACCCAGGGGTTATAACGATCTAATTATAAAACAGTCTTTGCAGAAATAAAGACAAACCTCAATAATTAGAGAAGCTTTAATTGCTCAAGAGTAGTTTAAGCCAAGATAATAAAAATGATAATACTACCAAAATAAAGTTACTTATCAGTACTATAACAATCAAACTCCCAAAAGCATATTTTATAAAGCTAGAAAAAATAATGAAATCATATGAAAAACCAAAATGTCAAAAATCTCAAGGGTAATAATGAAAAAAAAAAGGGGGGGGGGGGTGGAGGGGGAGGAAGAGACTCCATCAGTGCCAGATCTCAAACTAGACTGCAAAGAAGTGATCATTGGAACAATTTGATACTGGGTGAGAAATAAGAGAGGATAATAATTGGAACATGTTAGGTAGACAACACATAAAATCAAACAAAAACACAGAACAGTGTTTGATAAAAATCCTCATTATGGATCAAAATGGCTGGGGAAACTGGAAAGCAATCTGGCTGAAAATAGGCTTAAATAAACATCGTGTGCCATATTCCACAATAAATTCAAAATGAATCTTAAAATCATCAGAGAAGCAGATCATAAGTCTTTTGCAGTTATAGGCAGGAAATGTATCCTCAACTAAAAGCAAAATATAGGAAATTACAAAGAATAAAATAGATAATTTTGATTATATGAAATTGAAAATTGCATAAACAAAACTAATACATCTAGGTTAAGAAGGTAAGCAGTAGAATGGAGGGGGAAAAAATCTAGCAAATTTCTTAAATTAGGGCTTGGTATCCAAGATATATAGAAACTTAATAAACCAAAACCCATTCCTTCAACAGAATAAGTGGTCTGTGGTGTTTAAAAAGGTTCAAGAGACATAAATTTCTGGGTAATTTAATCATTTTACTAACAATGCCAGCATTTTAATAAAAAGATGGTCATTTGGCCGTCTCTCTCTTTTAGACCATTAGACCAAAGACAATCATGTCAGTGGGCTCATGGCTTATAAGCCCCTGTTCAGGAGGGTGGCAATCAACTTGATTGGTTAACAATTAGTGAGAAAATAAATATTATAATGAGGAGCTGGATCTAAACTTTGATTATATCATTTAGTTTTAAGTTACACACGCACCCTCCTACCCCCCCCCACCTCCACTCCACCCCCCAGCCTTGGGTAATCTATTCAAAGAATTTATCCCCACCCAAATCTGAGTACAACACAACCTGGGTCTGGATAAAGAAGAAGGTTGGCTCAACCTTCAGAGTCTTGAAATGAGGATAAAAGAAAAAGGGGGAAATATCAATCTCCCCAAATCACTGGTTATTAATAGTCATTTATCTCAGATCAAAGAATATGGACAATTTTCAAAAGAAGAATTACAATTTATTAACAACCATATAAAAAAATGCTCCATATCACTAATTAAAGAAATAAACATCAAAACAAACTTGAACTTTTATGTCCCACTCTACAAATTGGCAAAGATGAAAAAAGAGAAAATTGTCAATGCTAGAGGGGTTATGGGAGGGCTGTCACACTAGTGCATTGTTGGTGGTATCTGAAAAGCAAATGAAGCAACTATACCTTTTGACCCAAAGATTCTACTACCCCAAAGGAGCCACTGATTTTTTTTTTATAAATTTCTCTCTATAAATAAAAATGTTTACGAACACTTTTTACACAGCAAAGAATTGGAAACAAAGCACATACCTGTTAATTAGGAAATAGCTAAACAAATTGTGGTACATGAATATAAAGGAATATTACTGTAGTTGTTGTATGTCCTTCCTTCTCAAAGAGGAAAGCGACATCAGGGAGGTGATGCCTAGACCAAGTGAACTGGATTTAAGTGAAGTCTCACTTTTTCCTTGCACTATACTATAGGATATAATGAATATGATGACTATAAAGAAGCATGGAGTTAGATGAATGTCATGATGCAGAGTGAAATTAACAGAATCAAGAAAATAATATAAATAATATCTATAATAATATAAGTGGAAAGAACAATCACAAAACAAATGAAAGTGAACACTGCAGAATTACAAAGAACAAGCATGACTTCAAAGAGGAAATAAGAAAAGACACCTTCCCTTAACTGCCTTGCAGTGGTACAAGGTCCATTGATGTAGAACATCTCATGTATTTTCAGACTTTTTCCATGCACTGACTGGTTCTGATTTTTTCTTCTTTTAATCATTTTCTTTTTCCTTTAAAAAAAAAATCATGCTCAAAAAAAGGAGATGGCTCTCTAAAAAGGGAGAGTAGACAAAGAGCAATACTGAGGGATTGTATTTCATGCCATTAACATTCATCACTTACCGATCTTAAGACCAGAATAGTCTACCTCTCTTATTATGTTCCTTTGAACTCAAGACAAGAAACCCTCAGTGGTCCATATACCCCCTCACCCTGAGTGCCATGAAATAACTCAAAGTGAGATATCCATGCCTGGAGAAGGTGTCTCCTGTGAGACTCCCCACAAAAGAAACTTGGGAGGCACTATACTCCCCCACACTGTTTAATGCAATTACACACATTTCAATAGGATGTCACCTCAGGATAGGATTTGCTTCCAATTCCCCAGTCCCAGGTACCTTCCCTCTACTGCTTTTACCCTGCTTTACCACTCTCTCCAAAGGATCAGTGAGACTGCTTCAGAATCAGGCAGAAATGCTTCTAGTTTTCCAGTCACTTTTCTTCCTTGTCACTACCTAAGTGATTTCCCTCCAAGTTATACATACATACAAAAGAAAGAGAAAGGAATTAGAAAAATATATTTTAGTCCACAGAATGTTATTTTTTTCTTCCTTTCCTTCTGATTCTTTTCTTTATTCTGTTAAAGCTATATTCCCTTAGACCTCACTCTCTTTTTGACTGTCTTAGTCCACAGAATGTTATTTTTTTTCTTCTTTTCCTTCTTCTGATTCTTTTCTTTATTCTGTTAAAGCTATATTCCCTTAGACCTCACTCTCTTTTTGACTGTCTTTAGCCTTTCTTTAGTCTCTCTTGGGTCTGACAACAATGTAAAGTCCACTTACTTTAGGTTTCTTATGAAATAAGTCAAATGCCTCCCTTCTGTTAAAAGTCCAAATTTTTTTTTTTTGCTTAATTAGTAAAATTAAGCATATAGGCTATATTATTCTCAGGTACATCCTAATTTTCTGCTTTTTAGAATTTCATATTCCAATCCTTTTCCCTCCTAAAGAGGGGTGTGTGTCTGTGTGTGAAACTCTTCTATACCAAATCAGATGGAGAACTATTCAGCAAGGTTCGGTTTGATGGAGAACTACCTGGGTATATAGAAGTGACTTGTCCTAGGTCATAGGCAGTATGTGTCAGAGGAGGGGACTTAAACCCAAGTTACAGTCATAGAGCATTCAAACTGATTTTAGTTAATAGCTAAAGGCCTGCATCTTGGTTGCCAGCAGAACTTGGTAAATTCACTTCATTCAAAAAGATATGCTTCAGACTCTAGTTGTGGGACTCTAGGCAAATCACTTAAATTCTCTGATCCTAAGCTCTCCCATCTATAAGAAGGGGCTAATAAAAACACCTATGCCACAGGGTTGTTCTGATAATCAAATAAGATTATGTATATAAAAGTGCCTTGAAACCCTTAAAGTACTATATAAATGTGAACTAGAACTATTAGTAGTAATTGTCTAATAATTAAGCTTAAAAAATCATATTCTTTAAGGATTTAAGATTGGAGTTTTTCTTACAGCTATGGATTATATCATAATACATTACATTATGTATTATTACTTTGTGTTCTATTTTCAATACTTTGGGACAACTTTCTTCTACTTCTTGCGATACGAGATTTAAGTTTTTCAATTCATTGTGTTTTCTTGGAAGATTTTCATTTATTCTGTGTAGTCTATCCACAGGGGTAGTTGTTTTCATTTGTACAGAACTCATGCATTCTTCCAATGGCACTGCCTTTGTTTTGTCAAATTTTCTCTGATCTCTATTTTGGATTCCAAATTTGCTCCTGTTTTGTAGTCCCTATTCTTTAGAAGGGACTTTTGATCATATGTTCTAAATAACCCATTATTTATTCGTCTTACATATTTCTTCTTTGAGACCTCTGATTTCTAGTGTCCATTCTTCCATATTTGTTTTAGTTTCCTCATTTCTCTTGGAGTCAGTCATTCTAGAGTTTATTACTGTTATTTCTGAGGGGCATGTAAAATTCCTTTGTGGGGGCTTTGAGTCACTTTCAACATTACAAAATATTTCTTCATTGTATTAAAACCTCTTCTATTTTACCTACTCATTTTTTCTTGTTTTCTTGGTGCTTGATTTATTCTCAACGTTCCTCTGTCACATTTCTGGCCATCCACCCCTTCTCCTCTGATAAGATAATATCTTATAATCATAACATCATAGATTTCAAACTGGAAAGGACTTTGGAGGCCATCTAATCCAATCCATCATTTAATGTATGAGCAAACTGAGGCACAAAGAGGTCAAGTGATTTGCCCAAGATCACACAAGTAATAAGCAAAGTTGGAAACTGAACACCAGCAGCCTGACTCCAAATACAGCGTTACTTTCATGGCATCAGAATGCCTCTGTATCAGGCTTCCAAACTTTTTGGTCCTTCTCTCAGAAACAATAATAGTGTTTTTCTCTTATTCAGACCCCAGGGATGGATGATTTCAAAGCTCTACTTGTATCAAGGGATGAGTTATTTGTTTGTTTGGCTCAGTACCACAGAGAAACTCTACTGAAGGAGGAGAACAGAGAGTTGGTGCTAGATTTACACCTAACCTGGTTGTTGCTGCTCAGTTGTTTCAATCGTATCCAGCTCTTCATGCCCCCATTTGAGGTTTTCTTGGCAAAGGTGCTAGAGTGGATTGCCATTTCTTTCTCCAGTTCATTTTAGAGAAGAGGAAACTTAGGCAAATCTGGGAAGGGGGAATATTAAATGAGTTGCCCAGGGTCACACAGCTAGTAACAGTAAGTGTATGAGGCTATATTTGACCTCAGGAAGATGAGTCTTCCCTACTCCAGGCCCCACAGTCTATCTACTGTGCCACTGAGCATCTCAGCACAAAAGATAAGTTACGAACTCATGGCTCTCATCCCTCCTAGCTGTTCACTCTCTGAGGATCAAAAGAATGGGTAAGGTCAATTCCCTTCACTTATAGTGATAGAGATGAAACTGAGTTGTATCTATGGAAGAGATAAGATGCCACCCAAGCCTAAAGTCAAAAGAGAGGCATACAGTAGGTCAGACGAGTGGTGTGAGTTCTATAGGCAAAGGTGTGGGGAAATAGGGTTTTCACTCAACTTTCCATTGTTATTTCAAAGGCTTTGCCTTGTGCAGAATTATTTGCTATCATCTCTTCTTGTCACAATTTTAATTACTATATATCCAAAACATCATCCAATGATTCCAGCTGCCAAGACTTGGGAACTATGCCAAGAACTGCTTCCTCCACTGGTCATATGTTATTCTAGTTGCACGATTTTTAAATTTTCCGTCTATTCCTCTATCTCTGCATTTTTTCTCTCTGTTCTATACTACTCCATAACTGAGAATATACTGCTTCACTGTAATTTTCCACCATCTAGTCCACACTCATGCTAATGTTCTTGAATTACACCTTTACTGATCTTATCTACAATCTAAAAGACACCAAATCTTCTATTGCATCTTATTTTAATTCTGAACCACACTAATCCCATCCAGCAGATCCCCAGGATTTCAGGAACTCTTGAAATCCATTATACTGCAGGATGAAATCAACTATGAAACTCACAGCTCCTCAGTATCCCTCGTCCTTGGGGTTCCTTCCTACCGCTGGTTGAAGAAGATGTAGAGTAGACATCTGGAAGTTCCTCCCAAACCCTCTAGTTGAGGAGGGCTCCCAGGGAATTCAATTCAATTTCCCACCACAGTGATCTCCTGAATTTCATGTTCTTCAGAAATTCATCATTGTGTAGGATTAAATCAATTCTACAACTCACTTCTCAGATTATCCCCACCTCAGCTACAGGACTATATCATGCCTCTGGGTTACGTACTCCTCTCTCTTTTTAGCTTCTTTTTAATGTGCCGTCTTCACCCATTAGATTGTCAGATCCTTGAGGGCAGAGACTATCTTAAGCCTTTATTTCCCCTGCCCTTAGCCTGGCATATAGTAGGCACTTAATAAATATTTATTGACTGAATCTCTTAACTCTGAATGGAGGTTCTCATATTTGATCTAGATTACATTTCTAGAATTGTAGTTGCTATTATTGGAGTCTTGTTTCTTTGCTACCAAAGAGTTCTTACTTTTTTCACTCCATAATAACGCATATATGCTATAGCAGGTTTTTGCTGTTATATTTTTGTCTTAATTTGGTTTTGGCCTTTACATCCTCTTTTGCTAGCTAAACACCATAGGAGGTTACAAATAAGTGTTAATTTATTTTATTTTTATTGGGGCATCTTCTTTAATTATTCAAATCTTTGGTAGGTTATTTTCCCTTGAAATTTTCCCTAACAGTATTGCTTTCCTTTCCCCTCTTTTTTGTCACTGTTATTTTATTTTGTCAAAGTGGTTTTGAAACAATGCCATAGAGTTCACTTGAGTCTTGACCTTTGACTAACTACGGTTATAATTTGCTATCTCCAAGCCTTCCTAACATTTCTGCCTATGTTTGACAAGCCAATCTATCCCTTCTCTGATAACTGAATCCCACCACATCCTGTAAAATCTAACCCAAACATTGCTTCCTCTAGGAAGACTTCCCTGACTTCCCATCCCAAGGCTGCATACACCATTTTCTTTTGTACCACTCTAATATGCTTATTTTATGTCATGTTTATCTGTGTATTCTAAGCTCCTGTCAGACTATAAGCACTCTGACAGCACAGTCTTTTCTTAACTGAACTTTGTACCACTAAAATTTTCACACAGTAGTCAGTTAATGTTTGCTGAATTTAATTCTCTGCTTTGAGGTACCTACAAAAATAATTCAATAGCACATTCAAAATGAGTCTTCTGAGCAAATACTTTTTGATAGAGTAACTCAAGAAATAACCTTGAAATGTGAAGTACTTTGCAGACCTCTAACAAAGCAACTTAAAGAGATGGGATTTAATATTAATGCTTCCCATGATATTCCTTTTTAATGTTTCTAGCAAACTATTATTCAAATTTATGGCTGCAGGAGAACACCTTTTTTGTGTTCCTTCTCTCAAGTCACTCTGAAAAAAGGTTATTCACATTAAGCAATTTTACATGAAAAGAATATGTGTGATTGCTATCTTACAGCAAAGAGTAACAGGAAAATAACATATTGGTCCATACAGAATAAACAACAAAAAGTAATACTTTGTTAGTTCTCTATGACGATCAATCCTGTATTCATTAAAAGAATTCCTAGTCATTTACTCCTGGCTTAAGAAGAAGAAATTTGGCTTGGGTTGGCTCTCAATCTCTTTCTCTCTCTGTCTCTCTGTCTCTCTCTCTCTCTCTCTCTCTCTGTCTCTCTCTCTCTCTCTCCCTCCCTCCCTCCCTCCCTCTCTTTCACACACACACAAACACAAACACACACACACACACACCCCACTCAGTTACAATATATAATCCTACCAACCAGGAGAGTACATATGTTTGTACATATAACACAGCAATGACTATAAAGGAAGAGAACAGTTTTGTCTCTGAACCAGAATTTTTTCATCCATATTTCTAGCTAATGGTCCCCTTGCTAAATAAATCTGACTTCTAAGACGCAGCATGCTTTCTACCTGCTTGACTCCTTTATGTTGATCTAGATCTCTAGTGCTACCTGATCCAACCCTTCTGCCAGCTGATTCTATTTCTTGCTTGCCATGTCCTTCCAGCCTGGACGTAGTCCCAGGCTTGTCCATTCTATACTGAACCTGTTCTGCTCCTGCCCAAAGTATAAGAACGGACTGAAAGACCAATTGTTAATGATTCTAGGCATAGAACTATAAATTTGGTGACATCAGATAAACTTCAAAATTCCACATAGAGGAATCAGTCTATAAAACAACAGCCTGACTACCTACAATAAAATGTTTCTCAAATTCTGTGTCAGCTTATATAATGGAACCCTGAAAATTTTCTAATCTTTTCTAATCTAATCTAAAATCTCTGATCTTACCCACATGAGCTTTTAGACAACTTGTTGGAGGGCATGAATTCACCAAAATAAAAAACTATATTAAATCTTACCAGATGTCAAAAAAAAACTGAGATCTAAATACTCTTAAATCAACTGAATCCTAGTCATGTAGGTACTAAAGGAAAATTTAGCAGATAATTATGTATGTATATAAGAGCTTATCTTCTAAGAAATGGACTAAGTCACTTTAACATTGCAAATGTTAAATTTGCTCATTACAAATTGCTAAACCATAATGGTGAAAGATAACCCATAATGTCCAAAAATGTTATCCTAAAATTTTAGATATTGATAAAACAAAAAGAAATTGCTAATTATTTCTAGGTCACAATATGACTTTTCATCATTTAAATGACTGACATTTTACATAATATTTGACATACATTCTCTTATTTAATATAAGAGCAAGGGTCATGATCATTGATCTTCTTAATGCCCATGGTACCAACAACAGAGGGTACCTTGTACAGGCTGATGTTCAATAACTGATGACTGAATGAAGGGATATAAATCCAAATAATTTTGAAAGTGCGGATTTAGAAAATAAAGCTTAGTTTGTTTTAAATTAGTAACTACATGTTCCTAGGAGTGGATAGAAGTGCTATTTTTGGACTTAACTTATAAGCCATGCTATTCGAAACAAAAGCATGCCAATGTGATCAAATTAAAACTGACCAACAATTGTAGGTTAAAAACATTTTCATGCATGTTAAGAATATTTATTTCCTTTTGCCAAACAAAAGCAATAATGTAAACTCTTCAAAAAGCAATAATGTGAAAATTCAATAACTTATTGGCTTTTTAAAAAATATTACTATGCTTGCACATGCATTTTTGTTTAAGCACTGGAGCTAGAGCAATGTAGCAGAATTGTTAGTTGCCATCAAGACACAGGAGAAATCAAGAAAAACCTTACCATATCATCAGTCAGGGTCCTAATATTTAAATGCTGCAAATATAAAAGAGATCAATCACTCAGTGATTTACAATGATATTTTTTCCTGCTTTTAGATGCTAAAGTATTTTGGAAAAAAAAGAGTGTTATGCTTTAGTGGGATTAAATTCCTGATAATTTTTTAAAGAAATATACAAAGGTATTTTTACAATCTCATCAAAAAAAAAAAAGAGGATTTCAAACTCCTATGAAATTGAACATGGAGTTACTAACATCTTGAGTTTTCAACAAAAATCCAGGAACTGGAAACTTAAACACCATATATTCCCTCAATTAGTAAAAATGGAACCATAAGATAAAGGATGCAGTTATATGCTTAAGTTAGAATCTCAATGTTACTCTTCGCTTAAAAACAAAAAAACCGATGAGACTTTAAATAATTCAAACATGCAAAATAAAGCATTTTGCTGGCTTAATTAGCTAAAACAATCCCATACAAATAGCATAAAAGAAATAGTGCTTGTACCTATAATACTTCTGCTTGATTTATTACCACTGTTGACAGAGGACACTTAAATTTCATTTCTAGACTCAGAAACTCTTTGGCAAGGCAATTCAAAGAAAGTATCATAAAACAGGTTTAGAAAAAGAATAAATTGGTTTCCTGCAAAATACAGAGCAAAAGAAAAATAAGTAATTTAAGAAAATGGAGAATACAGATTTTTTTTTTAAAGCCTAAGTAGTCATTCTTTTATTCAAGTAGCAAAAACAACTGGCAGTACCATTTCTTGTCCCTTTACCTCAAAGCACTGTAGCCTCTTGAAAGCAAAGTAAAGAGAATTTCAAGGAAACCATTTCAAACCAATAAGCTAGTCCTTTTTCGCTATACAAAATCTAAAGTGAATCCTATTGAAACTATCAGAAAGAAGTTCACAACATGCTCTCAAGCCACTAAAGTCACCTTTTTGTCTATCCCTTTACCTCATCTAACTTAAAATAATTTAAAATTGTAGAACAGAAATAACTTCCCAAATATTTCTCTGCTCTTCAGCCTAACTTTCAAAATTCAAGCATTGCTTTAAAAATAACACTAAATCTCCTCTGACTCTAGCAATAGAAGCAAAGAAATAGTTTTCTTTTCTTAAATTTATTCTTTATTTTTAACATTCTTTTTTTAGTTTTGAGTTCCAAATTCTCTCTCGTGCCCCTCCTCTATCTACTTAGAAAGCAAGCAACATGATATCAATACCTGTGAAATCATGCAAAATGTTTTCATATTACCCATATTGCCCCCCCAAAACCATTTCCGTATTAGCCATAACACGCGCACACATGCGCGCGCGCGCACACACACACACACACACACACACACACACACACACACACACACAAAAGAGGCAAGAAGATTGTACTTCAATATTTACTTAAAATTAATCAGTTCTCTCTCTGGAGGTGGGTAATTTTTTTTATCATTGGTTTTTGTTTTCTCTACCTATGGAAATGATCGAACTGGGAAGGACAGGTTAAAAATGACTAACCAAGGATTAGAAGCTAAAGTAATAGTAAGAAAGTACCTAGCTAAGATCAAAAAATTCAAATCATATATTAAGAAAAAAAAACTAAATCTCAGAGAACTGAAAAACACCTAAAGATAGGATTACTGAATAACTGACAATGATATCTCTGGAACTGTGTTAAACAGCAGAAATATCAACAGACTAAAGATAGATAAATGTTTTCTCCCTTCTCTTTTATTAAATTAATGAAACTCCTGGTAAAATTATAGAAGTGATTATGACAGGAGTCTGCAAACTTAAGAAGGGAGCATGTGATCATTAAGAGACAGTATTCACACCAAACTAATCTTGCACTTTCTTTTTTGACAGCATTACTAGATAAAAGGAAATGCTTTTGATGTAATAGAGCTACGTTTCAGAAAGGCAAATGACTGACTCTCTTTGAGTCTTTTCAATGGAGGAGACAGAGACTTGACCTAGATGAGTGAGTAGTGTCAAACTCAGATGAAGGATTCCTGTGGGCAGCACATTGACTTAGAAAACCACAAATTAACATTATCTATTGTTACATTACATTTTTATTTGTTTTGTTAACCATTTCCTAATTACATTTTAACCTGGTTGGGGCGAACTCTGGATTTTTGCTGGTTGCTAAATTTGGGCTAGATAATAGTAGATTTAGGTATAATTTTAAGGCTGAATAACGAGATGCAAAGAAAAATTATTAAGTTCACAGTGCTCAGTACTACCTAGAGAGAAGTCTCTAGAGGCCTGCTGGAACACAGTATCATTTTTATCAAAAACTCGAATAAAGGTATTGATGACATAAATAACAAATTTTTAAAGGGCAAAGCTGGAAAGGGCAGATAATATGCTCATTGACAGAATTATAATCCAAACACAACTCAATAAGGAGAAAGCATTCCATGAAGCTGGCCTATAGGAATAGACAAAAAGATGAGAAATTAAAGGTCGCATTTAGGGAACAGACAAGTACTATAACTCCAGTCTGCCTGATGCTTGGAGTAATTTGAAATAAAGGTGAAAAGGTAGGTTAATGCCAAATAATAGAAAACCTTGAATATCAAACTAAAGGAATTTGGATTTGTCCCCTAGGCAACCAATTAAATTATTATAACAGCCTAGAAAAGAAGTAAGGGCCTGTACTAGCCGAGTTGGCAGTGGAAATCAAAAGAAGGTTATGTTACAAGGTGGTATCTTCAGTTCCTTCCATTTTTGGTAATGTGGTAGAAATGATGATAGGGATCATCAACCCACCAAGAGGAAGTACAAGATGTCCCTTGTTACACCAGGTGTCCACAACTCCACTCTCCCTTCTAATGTCATGCTTAACAGGAGAAACCCTCTGGCTCTATTTACTAAATTAGGGTGGGATTCCCTTGCTGCATTGCTGCACTTTCAAATACAGATAAGAATTATTTAACCTGAAAATTTAAGGGGGTGGGGCTGAAAGCAAACATATGGCTGCATGTGGATGCTATGATCTGCAGTTAAGTAGGGCAGGGCTTCCGGAGTTTGGGCTCTTGACCCTTTGGCTCCAGTCCCTTTCTCATTCACTAGCTGAGAAAAGAATAGCGACTCTGCTCCTACTTTCCTTCCCTCTTCTTCTGGTGGCCTAAGGGAACTCTGCACCTCCCTGCTGGATCTGCCTGCAGATCTGAATCTGAGTGACTGAAGTGAGCAAAGTGGAAGTAGGACTTTGCTTTCTCGCCCTCTCTTTCCAGTATAACATATTAAGAAGTTTACCTTAAGTCTAAACAGACCCTGTTGGATTTTAAACAGGTATTACAATAACCAATCTAGCTAATATTTAGAGAAATAATCTATGCTTTATATGTTCATGACAATTATTTATTACATAAAACTTATTAGTAAACTTAAATGCTGTTTAGTCAGCTACCAATTATCATGATGGTCTTGGAAATTCAACTTACATTGACTGAATTGGTGTGATAAGCTAAGAATTACCCTACAAAATATCAGAAACATATTCCGATAGTGCTTATATTAACTCGCCCTCTCTGGAACAAAACCACAGCTATTTTGTGATTTCAGCTTGGCTGGCACCCAGAAACCAGGTCAAAAGATCCCAAGAGTCCTCATACCTCAAAAGATTAAGGGAAAGGTAGATTCAGCAGCTGGAAGTTACAGGTTGTTCCCTTTTCTCATGAGTCTCAACTGATAAAATGTGTGAGAAGAGGGAAAAATCAAAACAACTTCCAGTGTCAAATAAAAATAACAAAATTAGGCACCTACTATGTACAAGAGATTGTGCAAGGATATGAAGACCAAAACCATAGTCCCTGCCCTCAAAGAATTTACATTCTATTAAGGGAGAAACAAAAGGGACAAAGATAATAAAATGTAAAGTATATACAAAAATTCTACACAGCAATTTCAAGAAGGAGAAAGCATTAAGGGGGCCGGGGACAAGGGGGAAGATTTCAGAAAAGGCCTCATTTTAAAAGTGTCTAGAAGAAAGCCAGGAATTCCAAGAAGCAGATGTGAGGGGGCTATATACACTTCAAACCACAGGGACCACTGCTCAGAGTCCAGAGGCAGGAGCTGTGTACAAGAAACAGGTCAGTTTGTCAGAAATGAAGACTGCAAGAAGGGTTCTTGGAAGAGCTACAATGGATTAGAGGTACAAAATGATATTTTCAAACAGTCAGTGTGTGAATTTGTTTTACTTACTACACTATTTTGTTAAAATTGCAAGCTTTTATTTTCAAGGAGAAGAGGAAATAAGTAGCAATAGAGAAGAAAAAAAAACCAAGAAAAGTGTCAGTGAAACCTTTAAAAAATACACAAAAAATGAACAGAAGGAAGGGTAGGCAACAGAAAGAAGTAGTTTTGTTACTATCATGGCAAATTTAATATATAAAATTTTAACTGGATGTCATAGAAGTTTACACATTCATATATAATCTTGTGTTTTCTTTATATAATGAAATGCCCATGTTTATTAAGTTCACAATCTTTTAAATGAGAAAAAAGTGTACAAAGGGATGGTAACATAAAGTATAATAATATAAAGACAGACAGGAGTCTGAATGTGGAGGACCCTAAAGATTTTGCATTTTATTCTGTCTAGTTCCAATAGGTAGCCACCAAGGGTATTTGAAAAGAGATGTGGAGACATAGTCAGTTCTGTATTTTGGGAATATCAATTTCAGCAGCTGTGTAGAGGCTGGCCTAGAGAAAGGAGAGGTTGGAAGACATAAGACCAATTACAAGGATATTACCATAATACAGGCAAAAGGTGAAAAGGGCCTAAACTATGATGGATACAGGCTATGTGAGAGGACAGAAAGGAACCCAGACAAAAAGGGAAATAATGATATACTTTTAACAGTAAAAAAGAGTATGTTTGAAGATAATGAGTATGGGTTTAAATGTCTTGAGTTTAATTACGGGGCAAGTGGGACATCCAGGTAGAGCTGATGTAATGGACAGCAGTTGTTACTAACTCCATCGTCTAGGGATATGATAGTCACCTATTTATGCCTTGAGTTGTACTTTCCTGCTTGAGTTTGGTTTCCCAAAAATTAGCTTCTCCCTTATCTGATCTAGGGATTAGATCAATTTGGCATTGGGAAAATGTACTCACTGTAACCATTTCCTTTTAATTAGCTGACCCAACAGTAGGTATACTGGGGTATAGGAAGCTGAGGCTCAAGACCAGCTGTGATGAATGATATTGCCATTTTGGGGCTAGCAAGAATGGATCACAGGGCTGCTGATTTCCACTTAAGCCTTTGAATTTTTTAGTTAGCATCTCCACCTTTAAATCCCTTAGATAAGTAACTTTTAGCACCTTGTAAATTGAACTAAAAAGCTGCTCAGCTTGGACTCTTGGGTGATACAGAAGGTATCACATGCCAGATAGACCAAACCACTATCCCCTCTCAAACCCTAGTGCAGAGAGCATATAACCCAGAGCCCCGAAGCTCTGGGAATGGTGGTGCTCCCAAGACCACCAGCCCTGTTCTAACCCTTCGAGACCTTGGTAGGGACAACCCCAGGAATGACACTGAAGTAAAAAAGAAAGGCAGCACATTGTTTGAAAGAATGGTGAGAAACGTAATTGAACACATCATGAAAACCAATAGAAAAACATCAAAACAGAGAGTGAGTAGTGAACACGGAACCAAGTGCTACAGAAAGATCAAAAAGAATGAGGAATAAGAAAATGCCATCAGAATTGATAATAAGGTTATTAGTGACCTTTAAGAACAGTTTCAGGAGAGTGGTGGAGCTAAAAACCAGACAGCCGGTAAAAGCAGAGAGAACACAGTCAATTTATTCATAAAGTCTGGCAGTGACAAAGAGAATGATAGATCAGGGCATTAAAACTTCTGAACATTCTCCCTTAAAATCTCTCAGGCATCCATATTTTCCTTTCTAATCCCATTGCAACTAGCCTAGCCTAGGTGATGGGCCTATTCCTTCATACAAATTAATGCAACAGCCTAACTTGATTCCTCACTAACTGTAATAATGATAATAAGAATAGGATGACATTGCTACCAAATTAATGTCTTTAGTGTGCAGATATGACTATGCTATACGACTGCTTAAAAAAAAAGCTTCAACAACTCCCTGCTGCTTACCAAATAAAGTCTAAACTCCTGAACCCGGCATTCAAGGCCCTCCACAATCCAGTTCCAACCTGCCTCATCTTTGATTACTCTTTTCATCTAACACACACTCCAGATAATATAGCCTGGTCACCATTCCTTTTCCCACCCTCTTGCTTTTATTTATGCCATTCCATACACCAGTAGTGTCTTTATGATGTATCCATCTTCCCCATGTACCCACCTTCCACCATCACAACATACTAACATTCTTTAATACTCATCTTAATTACAACTATGTTCATCTAGCTATCCCTGATCTCCCAGTTAGACAAATTCTTCCTTCTCAAGGCACTAAATGTATGCCTCATTTATATATTTATGTTTATATATATATATATATACATGTGTATATATATATACATAAATATATAAAATATTATAATTATGTAGATATAGTATCTCCCCAACTAAATTTTAAGATCCTTTGGGACATAGTGTCTTCAACATATATTTGGTGCTTAATGATTACTTAATATTAAATAGGTGATGATAAACTAGTGCCGATAATCTGAGTTCATCTAAGGACAGGTAATTCTCCCAGAAGCCTGAGGTTTCCTCAGATTCTACTTCAAACAATATTCATTTTTTTTTTAAATACCAACAGGAACAAAATGAAAACTATGTAAAAACGGGTATTTTCTAAGTTGTGCTGTGATTTATGTTAGAGATTTACTAAATTTCAGTTTCTCACTATTAAAACACAACTTAAATTGCACAGCTTTCTACCTGTGCATCTTTAAAATAAAAAGGTTTAGCGACTTCATTGTAAGAAACAGAAAATGAGTGTTAGAAAATTATGAAAAACCAATCCCCTCCTCTGCCTCTCTGCTATAAAAAGAGGCAAGGAAGACCCAAAGGAATTAGGCCACTAGCCCACAATGGCTTAATTAATGGCAGACACAGCACTGACCAAGGCCAAGACTCTTCATCCACACCACAATGCCTCAGGGATACATAAATGTATATCAGACCAATAAAGTACAGCAGGCCCCTATTGGTACAAATAATGAATCCTATGAAGAAGCACATCTCGTCAGATCTTCACTCAAAGTTATAATTATATAAAATATAGTAAATAAGCTCGTCCGGTCATCTCCTCCAAAGTCTAGCACAACAATGTTCTACACACTATAGACTTTCTAATAAATGTCTGTTGTACTGAAACAGTTCCAACATTCAAGAACTTTACAATCAAATAGAAAAGACAGGGCCTATGTGTAAGAGACCAAGACCATGAGGTAATGCATAAGTGACAAATGAAACGCCATAAGAATGGGACTTGACCTGAACACTGAAGGAATCAAGAAGGAGAATAAATATGCCCATGCTTTCACATCCTTCCCATGACCAGGCCCAGGATTTAGATAAACCAAGAGGAAGGCATTTAATACCAGGACACTTGGATGAAAAAAGTTGGCACTGCAAAACATGACATATTTGGACAACAATGAACTGCCTTGGCTCACGATAATTCCAATTAGAGAGTTATGGGAGATAAATTTTGAAAAAGTGGCTGGGACCATATTGAGGATGGTCTGGAATGTCAGGTAAGGAATTCAACCATAATCTTGTAGGAAACAGAAGAGCCTTCAAAAGCTGAAGAGGTGACATGGTTAAACCAATGCCATAACAAGGATAATCCAGCTGCAGGGTATAAAATGCATTATAGGTTTGAACATTTATTCAAATGCTTAGTTCATTTCCAAGAGTTTCAATAATTTATCTTACAAGCAGAGTACCTGAAGACAGTTCATTATCTCAAACTACATTATGACACAGTGTCTTATTTTACAAAATGACAGAATGACAGTTTGCTGACTTACCCAGCAAGTGTCACTTTACTTTTAATTATAATTTGTGATTCATGCACATGTTGAGGTGTCACTCAATTAAAAAAATTCACACACCACTGCACTCCTTTCCTCCTATGATACTTAGAAATATATACTTCGTAAGCCTAATGGCAGCATGCCTTGTCCATACCTGTATTTATTTTACTATTAGTCATCCGGAATCATAGAAAACAACTACAAAGATCATTCATAGTCATTCCCAGATACCAGATTGCAGAGATCAAATACTTAAAGGGCTCCAAAGAAGATTTCACAATTTACCAGCAAAGTCCCCACACAATGTTATTATAATTATTATAATAGCAATGACAAAATAAAATTGATCACTTATATATCCAGATAAGCCTTTAAGCTGTCTGAAGTTAGGGCTAGAATCATTGATTTGTTTGGAGTATTTTGTTGGGTTTAAGAGGGTTGGGAGGAATTGAGAAAGGCAGATTACAATCTAGGTAGAATCCAAAAAGAAGGGGAGAAAAAAAGACATCCTATTCCTGCCTCTCCTCAAATACAGGTCTTCTGCTCTATTCACTGTTCTAAGACCACAGTTTTTCCTTAGTCTTACATCACCAACTACCTGGTGGACATTCCACTTGGATGTCCTTTAGGAATCTCGAACTTAATATTGACAAAAACAGAGTTCATTACCTGTCCCCTCCTCCCCCAAATCTATGACTCTTCCAAAGTCTATATAAGGTTCTAGTCCCCTGGTTTGCAAAATTGTTGATTTCCTCATTCTTCCTGATCCACACATCCAATCATTTGCCAGATTTTTTCATTTCTATCTCCACCACACCTCTTACATATACCACCTTCTCTTACAAGGTCAGTCCCCTACAACCTATCTCCTCAACAATTACGATATTTTCCTAATTGGTCTCTCTACCTCAAGTCTTTTCCTACTCCAATCAATCCTCCACACCACTGCCAAAATGTTCCATACTATAGTCTGACTATATGATTTTCCCTAATTAATAAACTCCAGTGACTCTCTATTACCTCTAGGATCAAATATATACATGTCTGACATTTAAATTTAAAGCCTTTCAACAACCTGACTCCAATCTATCTTTCCAGCCTTAACACAGAACACTTTTCTTTGACTAAACTGAGGTTCAGCCAAACTGGCATTCTTACCCTTCCTCATACACAATACTCTGCTTCCTATCTCTTGTGCCTTCACATTGACTGTTCCATATATACCTTAATTCTGCCTCTTGGAAACTCTACTTTCCTTCCAGATTCAGCCAGAGGGCATCCTTCTGCACTAAGTCTTTCCTTCAATCAATCATCAACCAACAAGTATTTATTAAATGCCACTTTTGTGCCAGGTACTATGTTAGAGGCTAGAGATCTACACACAAAGAAAAAAATCCCTGCTCCAAAGGAGCTTACATGTACACATATAAGTATACACAGCGCAGCATAAACAAGTACGCGTATAAATTTATATAGCATAAATATAAAGGCAGCTAAGTGGCACACTGCATAGGGTGCTAGAGGTAGAGACAGAAAAACCTGACAAATTATGCCTCTGACACTTGCTAACTATGTGACACTAAGCAACTATGTGAATCTCTCTTGACCTTAGTGTGTCATCTATAAAATGAGAGTAATAATAATCCCTACTTTCCAGGGTTGTTGTGAGGACAAAATGAAATAATTTTTGTAGACTGCTTTGCAAACTTTGATATATGAATGTTAACTATTATTATGATTACAAAATAAAAAAAAACAAACATATACAAAGTAGATAAAAAATAGTTTGGGAAGGAGAGTAGTAGCAGTAGAGGGGAACAGGAAAGGTTTCATTCAGAATAATTATGACATTTGACCTCTGTCTTAAAGGAACAGAGGAACTCTGATAGGAAGGGAAAAACAAAGTATATTTCAGGCACATTGGGATGGTCAGTACAAATAGAGTATTGGATTTGTGGACTGAGAAAGTATTGTTTGCCTGAATCAGGGAGGAGGAGAGGGAAAGTAATGGCACATGAGTTTGGAGAAAATAAGTTGGGGCCCTCTTGCATATGCCTTTGAAAGCTTAACGTAAGAATTTATATTTTAACCCAAAGGCAAAAGGAAGCAACTGGAGTTGACTGTGTAGGTGAGTTACCCAGTGCCATTAGTGTGTTTAAGGAAAATTACTTTGGCAGCATTGTGTTGAACAGACGGGAGACTTGCAGCAAAAAAAACCAATTAGGAGATTGTTAAGGATAAGAGGTCAGATGTGAGAGATATTGTGAAGGTAAAAACAGCAATACTTAACAAGTGATTAGATATGTGGGTTGAGTGAAAGTGAAGAGTTCAGAGTAAAGCCAAACATGTACAAATGTATAATCATGAACAAATGTAGCAATCTGGAAAAATGGTGGGGCTTTTAAAAGAAACAGGGAGAGGAGAGAATACAGGGAAAAGATAATGAATTCCATTTTGGACAAGATGAGTTTACATGTCTCTGGGATATCCAGTGGGAAATTTCCATTAGGAAACTGGTGATGTAGGAATGAAGTTCAAAACAGAGACTAGGGCAACAGATAAAAAGGTAGAAGGATGGATGGATAGATAGATCAGTAGATGGATGGATAAATATAGACATATATAGCACCCACAGTTAAGAAGATGTGATTTGGATAATGAGTCAGCAAAGATACTGAAAAGAAGTAGACTGATAAGAAGCAAACCTGGAGAGAGTAGTATCACAAAAACCCAGGGACAGTATCCAGGAAGAGAGGTTAGTCAGAATGCCAAACGCAACAAATAAGTCAAGAAAGATGAGAATTGAGAAAGGGCCATTCGATTGGGCAGGTAAGACATCACTGGTAACTTTGCAGAGGGCAGTTTCAGCTAAGTGATGATGTTGAAAGCCAAACAAAGTTCAAAGTGTTGAATAGCCAGTGGACAGCTCCCAACCTATCCTACCAACTTCCTAATGCAGGACTCCCCTTCACATACACTGCTGTTCTGCCAAACTGACCTCCCCCACTCCTCCCCAACTGCACCCCATTTCCCATCTCCATGCTCTTTGCCTTGGCCATCACTCTACAAGTCTAGAAATCTCTCCCTCATGTCCACCTCACAAAATCTCTCACTTCCTGAAAATGCAGCTCGAGTACCACCTTCTACAGAAGGTCTTTCTTGCTCACTGGCTACCTGATATTTAACTACCATGTATTTATTTCATTACTCTGTTCATATCTATTATGTCCACATAAGCTCCTTGGAAACAGAAATTGCATTTTTGTTTTGTATCTTTATTTTCATTCCCTAGCACAGTTCCTAGCACAGAGTAGGCACTTAATAAATGCTTGTTGATTGACTTGTAGGGGAAAAAACCATTTAGTCCCATTCCTCTTCCACCAGAAAACCAAATGTATGCCCTTATCTCAGTATCTTAGAATTTAAAAGCTGGAATAGACTGTCTGTCCAAGCCCTCATACACATAAGGAAACAGAAGAGGGACATGACTTCTCCCATGCCAGGAGGCTATTTAACCATTATTAGAAGGTAAGAAAAGAGAGTGAAGCTAAGAGAAAGCCCAAACAAAAGACTTGATTCTCAGAGACCCTTAGAAGCCTCTCTAAGGAGACTGAATAAAATAATAATAGATTTTCCTGAGGCTACTTTGGAACGAGGCAGTATTTGCCTTGTATTTTGTTCTGGAAATTTTCCCCCTCTCTCAGTCTAGCATCATACCTTAAAAAAGGCAGATTCAGCCTTTTGAAACTAAGCAAAAATAGCTGGAAAATATATATAGCAAATATAATCTCCCTACTTTTTCCAAGGCCACTAACAATGTAAGTCAACATATTTAACACAATAAAATAATACATTTAAAAAATCAACTTAGCATTACTTATTAAGAGAGAAGGCTGGCAAACAATTTTGAAGATCAGCTTTTTTTTTACAACTTTCTTTTTTAAATATGACAGGACACATTACTTATTTTATTTGGTAATAGTATTTTTTTTCCTAAAAAAAAAATACATATAAATTGTCCCTACCTCAAAAAAAAAATTACGTGGATTTGTAAATTGATATTGCCACCTACTAGATACTTAATTCCAATAAAAATCTATGAATCATTTCATCATTATGACACAAATCCTTTTGATACAAATTCAATTTCTGTGGCAACAACATATTGCATTAGTTTTACTTTTTATATTTTATGACACATATTAATGGCATAGACAAATGTAATCTGTCATTTGTCTTTTTTCCAAGTTAAAACTATATTGTACCATCTTGATAACATTAGTCTATAGCACTCACTGATAATTACTTACCATTAATGAGAACATGATCACTAAAACACAAACATAAAAGAAATGACATCTGATGTTTACGACATGCAATTTTTCAAAAACTAACCTAAAAACACAATAAATATTTCCTTTTTTAAAAAGATGTTTAAATTAAATGGCTTTAAAAAAAACTGCTTAAGTAGTGGGATTTTACAGGGCAACTTTCAAAACAGCAGCTGAAGGATTCCTTCCTTCTAGGCCCAACCTTGACGTCTCCTCTTGTACAAGCCTCCACTTATGTTGCCCTCCTAACCCCCTCACCACAGCTTCCTTTAAATATTCCATTAGCAGTATGACCAGCCCTACCATTTACAGACATCTTGTTCTCTACTCTAATACAGGTTTAGATTTCATACCTGTCCTGTCATGTCCCCTCCTCCAAGCCCCCTTCACTTAACTGTAAGGTCCTGGAAAGTAATCTCTATCATTATATAGGCATACCTTAGAGATATCGTGGATCCGATTACAGACCACTACAATAAAAGCAAATATCACAATAAGGCAAAGGACACAAATTTTATACTATATCACAGTCTATTAAGTGTGTAATATTATGATGCCTAATAAATGTCCATACCTTAATTTAAAAATATTTTATTGCTAAAAATATTCTAACCATTATCTGATCCTTCAGCTATTTGTAATCTCTTTGCCAGTGGAGAATCTTGCCTCGATGCTGATGGCTGTTCAGGGAGGTTGCTGAAGGCTGGGGTGGCTGAGGCAATTCTTAAAATAAGATAACAATGAAGTTTGCCATACTGATTAATTCTTCGGCCATTATAGGGTTATTAACTGGCCTAATTCCAATATTGTTGTGTCTCAGGAAACAGGAAGCCCCAAGGAGATGGAGAGTGTTGGTGGAGCAGTCAGAACACACACAACATTTATCAGTTAAGTTCACCATCTTATATGGGCACAAATTTGTGGTGCTCTAAAACAATTAAAATAGTAACATCAAAGATCACTGATCAGGGGACAGTTAGGTGGTGCAGTGAGTAGAGCACCTGCCCTGGAGTCAGAAGGACCTGAGTTCAAAGCCAGCCTCAGACACCTGACACACTTACTAGCTGTGTGACCTTGGGCAAGTCACTTAACCCCAATTGCCCTGCCTTTTCCCCTCCAAAAAAAAAAAAAAAGATCACTGATCACATTTCATCATAACAGAAATGATAATGAAAAAGTCTGAAATACTGTGAGAATTAGCAAAATATAATAGAGACAATACGTAAGCACATGCTGTTGGGAAAATGGCCCCAATAGATTTGCTTGATACAAGGTTGCTACAAACCTTCAATCTGTAAAAAAAAAAAAAAAAAAAAAAAAGCAAAATAAAACAAAACCCTAACATCTGTGAAGCACAACAAAGCAAAGTGCAATAAGATGAGGTATGCCTATATTTTTGTTCTCTCAGCATCTAACACCCTGCTTTCCTTCCATACAGAAAGTGTTTAATAAATGTTTGTAATTTCCACACTACAATGAAGAGTGTGGAGTTCCCTTTATTCAGCAAGTTTCTTCTGTGTATGCAAATCCACAAACAAGAACAATTGACTAATAAGTGTCAGCAGGGGATTTGAAGCCAGGTCCCTCCTTCCTGACTCGAGCACCCAAAGACACAAAAACAATTAGAGGAAAGGTGGGACATAAAGATGTGTTGGAATCAATGGCCTGTAAGCTCCCTTACAATCCTGAGAGTCAGTGAACCTCTTCTTATCTAGGATTATAAAAGAATGCAACATCTTGGTTAGGTGAGTTTCCAGGTATACCAAAGGTTTCCAAATGTTTTTCATCAAATATCCTTCTCAATTAAAAAAAAATTTGCACATATGCCAAATGAATATTTTACTTATGTCATAAATTATTAAGGTAAATCATATGCATGTACAACTGTACTAATTATGTACATTATAAAACAAAAAAAATCTTAAAGTGTGAAGTAAAGATGAAATAATAGTTAATCCTGAAGTCAAAAGGCAGCCCACTGAATTCTACTGAGTAAAGATCAAGTGTTGTTGTTTGTCCTCAAAGAGAACTGTGACATCAGGGAGGTGATGCTATAACATGGAAGTGAATTGGATTTAAGTGAGGGAGGGCTGTGCAAATTCACCAGCCTTTCTTTCTCCTCTAGAGGAATCTGGGTCCTGATGGCCCTGCATAAGTAGGAGACCAGGGCCTTTTTAAGCTAATGTCTATAACAGGGATCAGTTTGACTGAGGTAGCACCCTTTCAGTGATTAAGGCTAGGTAAGAATTGAGGCAGGGAAAGGCCTCTTTACCTAGTCAAAAAAAAAAAAAACCAAGCTAGGAAGGAAAGACCCTCAGGGTTTCTGGCCAAACAGAAACAACTGCTATTACATTCACTCTGGGCCAATTAGAGCCAATATGAACCATTGCTGGCCAATTCCTTTGTCAATACCCTATGTGAAGGAGGAAAAGATAGAGGAAAGAAAAGAGCTGTTTCCCAACCAGCTAGTTCCATTTGGGTCCCCAGTGGGGCAGCTCCTCTTTTTATGAACAGAGGTTATTGTTTGTCCTTCGTTCTCAAAAAGAACCATGACATCAGCAAAGTGATGCCATAATATGCAAGTGAACTGCATTTAAATGAGGGAGAGCTGCACAAAGTCACCAGCCTCATTTCACTTTCTCTTGAGGAGCCATCTGGGTCCACTGGCAAGATATTAGAAATGGCCCTGGATGTAGTGGGAGCCGTCGGCCTTTTTAAGCTAAAGTCTTTAACGGGTCTCAATTGGACTGATCAGAAGCAGCCTTTAGGAGAATCACCTTGGCAGCTGTGTGATGGATGGATTAGAAAGCAGAGAGAAGTGTGGCATTTAGGGGGCTATGGCAATAGTCCAGACAAGACGTCAGGAGAGCTTAAGTAGGGTGGTAGTTGTTAAGAGTAAGAGATGTGTTATGGAAGTAAATACAATAAAATTTAGCAACTGATTGGGATAGATGGAATGATAGTAAGAAGGTAAAGATAATATCAAGGTTATAAACCTGGGTGACTACAAGGATGGTGGTGCCCTCAAAAAAATAAGTCTGGAAGAGGGGTGAGTTTGGAGGGGAAGATAATGTAATGAGATCTGATTACAACCCATTCATTTCCATTCCTCTTATAAGACTCACAAAGTCCCACCCAAAAGGAAAAAGGTGAGGGTGGGGCTATTACTCCTGGGTAACTGCCACAGAACACCTTCAGAAAGGCAACTGCCCTAGCCATCAGGTGATCTAGAAGACAAAGAGTAAGTGTACTTTTGGGAGGTGAGGAGAAGGCGCTGAGGCTCCCAATGGCATCACCATAGCTGTTGTTGTAGGTGCCCAGGCAGTAATTAGGTGAATGCCACCTCCTGGCTCAGAAGGAGGAAGCTGTGAGCTAGCAAAGCAAAGGGAAGCGAAGGAGTCCAGGATCAAGGAGGGGTCAGACTACTTGTGACTTTATTAGAGTCAAGCCCCACAACTGAATGAGATGAGACTAATCTTCCTACCTTCGGATTGTTATCACACACCCCTTGGGGTTGAGAAGAAACTGCACTTTGGAGAACACTAATATAAATGATATCATATAATAATGATTTAAAAAACACAGTGTCACAAGCATTACTTAATCAAAATCTCCAAGGTCATTTCCAGCTCTAAAAATTCTAAGGATGCCAGGTGCATCAGTACACCAGTAAACAGCATTCAATTCATAAGTAGAAAGGGAGGGGGAGGAGAGGAAGGAGTATTTATAAACATTTATTAAGCTACGTGGTAAAGTGGAGAGAGTACCAGGCCCAAAGTCAAGAAATCTCCTCTTCATGAATTCAAATCTGCCTCAAATACTTACTAACTGTGTGACCCTGGACAAGTCACTTAACCCTGTTTGCCTCGGTTCTCCATCTATAAAATGAGCTGGAGAAGGAAGTGGCAAAATAGTATCTTTGCCAAGAATACCCCAAAGTGGAGTCACATATGTGTGACACACACACACATACTAACAAATGTTTTAAAAAAATCAAGAAATAGAGAAATAGGGAAGTGGAAAATTCTGAGGCCGGGAGAATCTGATGGCTCAGCCTCTGGGAAAGTTTACCCCGAAACTTTTTGTTCTTTCTCCTGGTTTGAAGATTAGTTCAGTAAGAATAGGGTCACTGTGACCTGCTTTCCTTTACTGTAAAAGTACTGTAGAAGAATGGAGAGGGTCTCTCCCACCCCTTATCCCATTCTCCTTCTTCAGATTTATAGATGTCACCTCAGTTGTAATCATTAACTAAGGGAATGGGAATTGGAGTTTCTGTGCCTCGATTTCCCAGTTCTTTGTCTAGCTTTCGTGCTCAGATTGTAAGCCCACCTCCCAGCCAATGGTGAGAAGGGTCAGAGGTGGGCAGGAATTCTCCTGTGTTAGGTATGATTATTGGTGCTTTGCCCCTTGTAAAGGGCCTCCCTTGCTAGATCTGTTCTGGCGGGGGATGCCCCATTCTCGAAAATTAAATAAAATTTATTTCTGTTCCTACCCTGAGATGGCTGCTTATTAACTTTTTAATTGGTGAGGGTCTTTCATCCCACATACATAGAGTTGGCCACAATTGAAACAACTCAACAACAAGCTACTACAAAGTGCGAGGCACTGTGCTAAGCACTGGGGATTAAAAACATAAAAACAAAAAGGCAAAAGACAGTACCTGCCCTGAAGGAGCTTATAATCTAACAGGGAACACAAGCAAAGAAATATGTACAAATAAGCTGTATACAGCCTAAATAGTAAATAATTAACAGATGGAAGGTACTAAAATTAAGAAAGGATAAGAAAGGCTTGCAGTAGATGAAATTTTAGTCCCAACTTGAAGGAAGCCAGATGAGGAGACAGAGCACTCCAGGCACCAAGGACAACCACAGAAAATGTCTAGAGCCAAGAGATAGTGTCTTGTTCATGGAACAGTAAGGAGGCCAGTGTCATTATACCAAAAAGTGTAAGGTGAGGAGTAAGGCATAAGAAGACTGGAAAGGTAGAACACTAAGCAATGAAGGGCTTTGAAGGACAGAGGATTTTATATTTGATCCTGGAGGTGATAGGAAGCCATTGGAGTTTATTGATGTAGGGATGACATGGTTAGACCTGTGCTTTAGGAAAATCACTTTGGTGGCTAAATAGAAGATGGACTGGAATGGGGAGAGACTTGAGGCAGGCAGACCCACCAGCAAGCCACTGCAATAGTACAAGACATAAGGAGATGAGGGTATGTACCAGAGTGGTGGCAATGTCAGAGGGGAGAAGGGGGCACATTCAGGAGATGTTGCAAAAGCAAAAGTGATAGGCCTTCCCAAAAGATTGGATATTGGGGGCGACAGACAGTGAGGAGCTGAGGATGACACCCAGGAGAGGGACTGGAAGGATGATATTGCCCTCTACAGTAAAAAAAGAAGTTAAGAGACAATGGAGGTTTTAGGGGGAAAGATAATGAACTCGGTTTTGGACATGCTGAATGCATATCTCCGGCACACTCAATCTGAGATGTCTGAAAGGCAGTTGGAAATATGAGATTAATAGTCAGAAGAGAAATTAGGACAGGATAGGTAGATTTGAGAATCATCAACACCGAGATGGCAAATACATGGGAACTGCTGAGATCATCATGTAAAGTAGTATAGAAAGACAAGATAAGAAGGCCCAGAATGGAACCCTAGGGAAAACCTTTTGATAGACAGCATGACTGGATGAGGATCCAGCAAAGAAGACTGAAAAAGAATAGTCTTGTAAGAGGGAGGTGAATCAGGAGAGAATGGCCTCCTGAAAACCCAGAGGAAAAAAAAAGAGTATTAAGGAAAAGAGGGTGATCAACAGTGTCAAAGCTGTGGAGAGGCAGAGAAGAATGAGGACTGAGAAAAGGCCCCTGGATTTGGCGATTTAGAGATTACTGGTAACTTAGGGAGAATAGTTTCAGGGGAATGATGAAATCAGAAGCCAGACTGTAAGGGGTTAAGTGGAAAGAAAGTGGAGCTATCTATTATGAAAACATCCTACCACAAGGAGCAGAAGGACTGGGCTTAACTCTTTACAGATATTATCTAGCATTAGCAGTACCAATATTTATATAACTCTTTAAAGTCTTCAAAGCTATTTATTTACATTATCTAACTGGATTCCCAAAACAAGCCTATGAGCTTAGTACCATAATAATAATTATTATTCACATTTTACAGATGAAGAAACAAGACTTGGAGAGGTCAAATAATTACTAATCACGAGAGGTGGGATTGAAACTCAGGTCTCTCCTGACCAAAGTCCGGGACTCTTTCCATTACACCATACATCCTATCCGTGGTCAAAAGAAAAACTAGACTTACAGTAGGAATGAATCCCACCTCTGATGTTTACTACTACCTTGGGAAGTCAGTTACACTCTCCAAATCTCAGTTTCCTCATCTGTAAAACAGACTGTCATACTACCCACATCAAGAACTGTTGAGCTTTAGAAATATGAACTATTAGGATCACATGATCAGCAAAATGGTAATAGTTGCTTTCAGAATAAAATCCCTCAATGCAAAATAGCAAAAAAATGTGCTAAATCTTAGAGAGAGAAAACAGACACCATCTAAATCTTCAGAAATATCTCAAGAGCCAAAATACAGAAAGCTCTCAGACAAGCCTGTGCTGTCCAGTTTGCCCATATCCAATGCAAACAAGTTAAAAGCCTTGTGCATCAAGCCTAGGCTAGGAGGGAATCTATCCTGTCCCTAGAGAGCAAATAACTCAATACAAACATATCCTGTAACAGCAGAACAATGATCAACCACAGCTAGGTGATGGAAAGGGGATGGAACTGAGATAGGAGTCACCACAGTGCAAAAGACTTCAAGAGGAGAATTTCCATGGAGCTATCAGGCAGCAGCAATTCTATTTCCCCAGGGACTAGTATAGTATCTGGCACATAGTAGGCACTTAATTAATATTTACCGACTCTCCCCACAGAGTTTCCACACACCAGGGATCCATATCACTCATAAACTAGCCTTGGAAAGGGATAAGATCATATAAATGATTGGCATACACCTGTCCTCAATAATAAACAGGTTACAGGCATACCTTGTTTTATTATGCTTTGCTTTACTGAACTTCAATATCGCTTTTTCTATTTTGCTTTTTTTTTTACAAATAGAAAGTTTTTTGGCAACCCTGCATCAAGCAAGTCTATTGGTGTCATTAATTTTTCCAAAGGCATGTGCTACCTATCATGTCACTCTGCCACATTTTGCTAATTCTTGCAGTATTTCAAACTTTTTCATTATTTATATCTGTTATAGGGATCTGTGATCAGTGATCTTTGATGTTATTATTGTAATTGTTTGGGGGCACCATGAACCGTGCTCATATAAGATGGCAAACTTAACTGATAAATGTTGTGTTCTGACTTTCCACTGACCCAGCCAGTCAGCAGCCATCAATAAGAGGCAAAACTCTCCAGTAGCAGAAAGATTATGACCCACTGAAGGCTCTAATGATGGTTATCATTTTTTAGCAATAAAGTATTTTTAACTAATCTTTTAAACATAATACTACTACATGCTTAATAGACTACAGTACTGTGCAAACATAACTTTTATATGCCCTGGGAAACCAAAATTTTCATTTCACTCACTTTGTCGTGACATTTACTTTTTATTGCAGTAGTCTGAAACCAAACCCACAAGATCTCTGAGATATGCCTCAACAGCAGCCAGGGCCCAGAACAAAGCCTTAGGGGTTCATCCGCAAGGGGATATGTATTATGACCCACCAAAGGAGACTGGAGGTCTCAGATAAATGTTGTAAAAGAACTAGGAAAGAAGAGTGCCATGAAATCTTAGGAAGGAAAAGGTGGTCCAGAAGAAGGTGGTGCTCAACAGTGCTGAAAACTAAAAAGAGCAAGAAGAATGAAAACTGAGAAAAGGTCATTAGGTTTGGCAATTGGACAATTAGTAACTGGAAAGAGTAGTACCCTTTGAAACCAAATGGAATAATAGCTATAAAGCACTTTGCAAACGTTAAAGTGTTTTAAAGATCCTTGAGCAGAGGTACTACATTTTTGTGTTTGCAACCCCAGTGCCTTGCACACCTGAGTAGGTACTTAATGTCTGCTGAACCTAAAGTCCAGATCAGGGTTGTCCAAAATACGGCCTGCAGGCATCGTGCGGCCCTCAATGCGGATTTGTGGGCTTTAATTTTCACAAGCAAAAAAATAAAATAATTTGCATGGAATGCATATTAATTTTTTAATTCCATCACTAATAAATAATCTCGTTGATGTTAATTTTCTTTGGTGTTTTTAAGCAGTATTAAGGACAGAACATATCGCATGGAATTTTCAATGGATCTATGAGATGCGCTCCATCTGTAAGACGCAAACTAGTCAGTGTGCACCTACCTTTATACTGCTGTGTTGTCACTTTGTTGTTTTTTGTTTGCTTTCACACCTTCATCCGTCCTATTGATGATGCATTCTCCCCATTTTCTAGGAGGGTATTGTATTTTTTATTCTGGGTGCGGCCCTCAAATAATTATATTATTTTAATGCAGCCATAAGATCATCTAAGGTTGGACAGCCCTGGTCCAGATGACTATAATCCAAGTATATTGCAGTAAGGATTACTGTTCTGGAATGGGTAAAACACCCTCCAAGACCCTTTCCAACCCTGGGATTCTGTGATTCTCCCCACCACTAACCGGTATGTGCTTAGAAACCCCAAATTTTGTTACAAGTCACCAAGGATTTATTAAGCCTCCACTACGTGCCAGGATACAAAGTCAGTCAATGAACATTTATTAAGTGTCTACTACATGCCAGACACAATGTGCCAGGTGTTGTGCGAGGATACAAAGAAAGGCCAAAAACAAAAACAAAGGACCCTGCCCTCTAGGAGGTTACAAACTAAGAATGGAAGACAAGATACAAAAGAAAGCAGAAAAGATGAGGGAGGGTCCTGATAGGGAAGACCAGAAAAATGCAGCAGACCTGACACACCTGGGGTCCCTCCTTAAAGAGAAATTCTGGCAGTAGCTCTCTAATCAATTTCCACCCTCCAATCTGAGGGAGGAAGGAGGAAGAAAGATTTCCATTACTCAGTCTGATGGAGAAGATGACAATGGACAAAAATAACAATGAACAAACAGGACATAATAATCTTGGGAGGGAAGACACCAAGGAAGACCTGGAAATATCAATGAAGCATTTTTTTTTTTTAATGAACAGAAAAGAATAGAAGGGAGTTCAGAGGTGGATATAGGTAGCAGCACAGCTTTGGAACAAATGCGTTTAACTTATTATGTACTTTTAAAAAAAGATGACTGTTAAGATTCACAGTTTCATATACAAAACTTTGTTCTTTATAAAAGGAAATTTTTATTTGTGCTTGTCTAGTTCAGAATAAAAAAGGTTTTAAAAATAATATGAGTTTTAGCATAAGAGGAAAGTAAATCCAATGCAAAATTCACAATTTGGAATGAATTTTCCTATCACATGTAACACTGCTACCTAATATTTGTGTAAACAAATAAGAAGTAAATATCTAGCCTCAAGCTCACAAGATCTTCCTTATGAGCTATCATTTTTCTACGGAAGAGTAAAATTGACAATTTTAGTCTTCTGCTTGTCACTTTTTTGAAGATATTTGAGATTTTACCAACTTGTAAAGCAGAAGTGCATGTGTACGTGGTATTTGTCTATGATTATGAAATGAGGTTATTAAATGCTTAGCTCTTTCATACAGGCTTAAGTGCTGAACACCTTTACTACCTTCAGAAAAGTGCCTTACTATTGAGAAGAAAGTAATTTTACTCAGGAATTTAGCTCAAGACCCATCACGAAGGAATAGACAAATGGAGGTTGGAAGAAATAAACTCCAAAACAGGCATTAAAAAATAAACTGTATTGTCCAAATGCATACAAGATGGCTATGTCCACCATAAGCAAGTTTGCTAAAATACTTCTTTAAAGGACTCTGAAGACACTCTCAAATGGTAACGCTATCAATCTGCATTAGTATCTTTGTCCTCAGTTCCACTGTTTAGCACTGTATCTTTAATATATTTGACTTAATTTTTTCAAACGAATTGAATCAGGAGCGAAAGACTGACAACCCAAGCATTAGCCAACATCAGGTAAAGTAATCTTGTTAACCTGATGCACTGTACAATTATGTTCCATTTGTTCATGGGGTAGAAACTTCTACACAGGTGCCAATCAGCAACTTGTCTAACCCATATTGAGAGTAGAGGGAAGGGCCCTGCTCAATATTGAGAGGTTAAGAGATTTGCTCAGGATCACGAGTTAGAGGTAATCCTGACTCCAAGGCTGGACTTTCAGACACCACCCCACATTGGTTCTCATATAAACATTAAAGCTAATAATCAAGGACTACAGATCCACACAAATTCTACACCATAATTTAGATAAAATTCAGAAGAAGCTGTATAACCTTTCTTCAAAATTGATTCATCAAATTACCTTGTACCTCTGTCCCTCTTTAAATTACCAGAGTTTTCCTCAATAGATTACATTTTACTTGCAAATGTCTTTGAAATTCTACCAGGATCGTGGGGCAGTTTTTAAAAACTTGGTAACATAACTGCACATCAGACTCAGCAAAATCAAACCCACAAATTGAATATAATTATCATCATATTTACATTTCTACTGTAGTTGGAATTTGGCACTCAAACTTTGTTTCCACCCACCACAGTTCCAAAGGACTCATGATGAAAAATGCTATTCACCCCCAGATAGAAAACTTATGGACTCAGAGTGCCAACTGATGCATATTTTTTTTTCTCTTTTTTCTTGTTCCTCTCTACTCCCTCCTCCATATTTGGCTAATGAGGAAATATTTTTCATGACTTCATGTTTGCAATGGGTTTTGTGTTTCTCACCTAAATGGGTGGGGGAGGGGTGGGAGAGGGAGAGAATCTGAAACTGAAAAAAATATAAAATTGTTTCATCCTCAGTCTTGGCTATTGATGCTTTTAATTTTTGACTCCTCAAATGTCCCAGTTTTGCCCAATCATCCTAAATGGGCATTAGTGTGAAAATATACTTAGAAGTTTGGGTTTGGTTTTTTTTTTTGAGGGAAGGAAGGAGAGGGTTAAGTAGGTACTAGTCATTTTATAAATACTCTTCTTCCAAGGCAGCCCAACAAGCTACTATATACATTATTGGTTAAATACAATGACTAAGTCTAGACAAACTTCTTGGTCATATTTTCCATTTGGCTGAATGGCTCCAACTAACTGTGTACTCGGTGTGCAGAGCAGACAAATGTAGAACAGGTAGATTCCTGAGTTCATTTACCTATTGTTTTATAAGACTTCAGATTCCAAGGAATGAAGTTTGAAAAATATAGGTATTTAGTAATATCCACCAGTTAGTTGAAACTGGTCCACCATCAGTGACCTAGTGAAGGTTTCTAGTGGCCCTCACTTTTTTTTAACCACAAGCCTTGTTTGCTGTTCCTAAAGAGGAAAAAGCATTTCTGTAGCTATTAAATATATTTTAACTTTTAAATTCTCTAGTAATGGACTAGAGCAGTGGTTCCCAATGTGTTACCTGGGTACTCATTTAGTTCTCAAGACCTTTTCAGGAATCCTCAAGGTCACAACTATTTTTGCAAAATAACACATTTTAATTTCTTACATGGCAAATATCAACAGATATAATCCACATAAACAGAAGCTCTTAGGCAAGGGTAGGGGGCTGGGGGGAGTGGTTCTCAGTCATTTTTAAGAATCTAAAGGAGTGCTAAGACCAAAAAGTCTGAGAACTGCTGGATTGGTCATTTTATCTAACAGGATGAATAAATTTAAGCCCAAACCAAAACCAAGAACACAAGTTAGGGTCAGAAACTAACAGGAAATACAAGAATCAAAGTAGTCTGGTGACCAGTATGACATACAAGAGATGTGTCCCACAACTGGGACACATTAGATTAAAGCTAGAATATATGCCAATTTTGTCTAAATTTTGTGTTTTGGTGTGTGGGTGTGGGTGTAGGTATGTTCATATATACCTATCTCTCTCTGTATCAGACACATCTGGGGTATTTTTTTTAAAAGTTATGTCCTTTTCCTAAGATGTACTTACAATATGTACATTAAGCAAGTTAAACAAACAAAAATGTAATTTTTTATCAAGAGGAGAGCAATATTATACATATAATACCATATGGAGAGAGAATTTGGTGAGATTAGTTGGAAAAATATTCCTTTCCAAGAGGCAAGAAAGACAAACTAATGGTTTTTGAATGCACAGTATTTTACTAAAGCAGGCACAGGATCACAGAACTAGAGTTGCAAGAAATTTCAGATTTATATATTTTTCATTTTAATTTATTAGATTAGCAAATTTTTCATTAATGATGAATTTTAATTG
>CM053626.1:78556106-78571143 GCA_028646595.1 Phalanger gymnotis
ATCAAAAGCAAACACTTTCAAAAAGGGACAGGGTCAAGGGACAAAATTGAATAAAGGGGTACAGGATAGGATGGAAGGAAATATAGTTAGCCTTTCACAACATGAGCATTGTAGAAGTATTTTACATAATGATACATGTGTGATCTATGTTGAATTGCTTGCCTTCCTAGGGAGGGTGGGTGGGAGGGGAAGAGAGGAGAGAATTTGGAACTCAAAAGTTTTAAAAGAAAATGCTTTAAAAAAAAGTTGTCTTTTGCATACAGCTGGGAAGCAAGATATATAGGGAATGGGGCATAGAAATCTATCCTGCCCTACAAGAAAGTAAGGGGAAAGAGGATGGGGGGGAGTGAGGTGAATGAAGGGAGGGCTAACTGGGGAACAAGGCAATCAGAATATATGCCATCTCATAATGGGGGAGAGAGTAGAAACGGGGAGAAAATTTGTAACTCAAAATCTTGTGGAAATCAATGTTGAAAACTAAAATGTTAAATAAAAATGAAATCTGCCTCTGGCACATACTTGTACTATATACCCATGAATAAGTCATTTAACATTTATGCACCTTAGTTTCCTCATGTATAAAAATAGGGATCATATGACTCCCTGTAGTATCAACCTCAAAAGGTAGTGGAGAGGATCAAATAAATTAATTAATCTATGTACAGAGCTCTAAAACCTTAAAGCACAGAGAAGGTTCTTGATATCGCTTACGCTGGCTCAGAATAAGGAAATGAGCAATTCCAATGAATGGTGATGAAGAGAGAGATTCACTCCAGGCTTGAGAGTTATTATGGGCAAAGGCATGGAAACCCATAATAGGAAAATGAAAATAAGGAAAAAAAGAATACTCCAGGTGCAAACAAAGTGCTAGAGGAAGTCAAAAGAGAAAAATATCTTTCTAGGGGGCTGAAGGTTATGGAAGGCTTTCAAAAGAAGGTATTATTTTATCTGGGCTTTAAGGGTAAGTAAGATTGCAAGTTTATACAGAATGTAAAAGTTAACAGGGTACCTTGCTCACAACAGCCCTATATCATTACTATACCCATTTTATAAATGAGCAATCTAAGGCTTTGATAAGTGAAACAAGTTGCCCATTGCCACACTGCTAATAAATATTGGAAGTGGGATTTGATCGCAGGTCTTTTGATTACTTTTGATTAATTCAGACATGCTCTCTACTATCTATACATGGCAGGATTTCAACAAATAAAGGAGTATGAAATTTTGAAGGAAAGCATAATCTAGACACTGAAAACAGTGTGAGCTAAGGCTAGAAGGCAGAAGAATGTGGGAAATGTATGAGGGAGGGAGGGAGGAGGAAGTAGACACATGCTGTTCAGTTCGGCTAGAGCTTAGATTATGTGAAGCAGTTTTTCTTTTATATATATATAGAAAGACAGACAGACAGATACACACATACATACATATTTATTATTTTTTATTTTTGGTTTTCAACATTCACTTCTATAAAATTTTGAGTTCTAAATTTTCTCTCCCTGCCTCCCCCCCACCCCAAGATGGCATGCAATCTGATATAGACTATACATGTATGATCATATTAAACAAATTTCCACATTAGTTACATTGCAAAGAAAAATTAGAACCAAAGGGGAAAACCACGAAAAAGAAGAAACAAGAAAAAGAGAGAAAATAGTATGCTTCAATCTGCATTCAGACTCCATAGTTCTTTCTCTGGATATGAATAGCATTTTCTATCATGAGTCTTTTAAAACTGTATTAGATCCTTGCACTGCTGAGAAGAGCTAAGTCTATCAAAGTTGGTCATCACACACTGTTACTGTGTACAATGTTCTCCTGGTTCTGCTCACTTCACTCAGCATCAGTTCATGAAAGTCTTTCCAGGTTTTTCTTAAGTCCACCTGCTCATTTCTTATGGCATAATAGTATTCCATTACATTCATATGCCACAACTTGTTCAGCCATTACCCAATTGATGGGGATCCCCTCAATTTCCAACTCTTGGCCAACACAAAAAGAGCTGCTATAAATATTTTCGTACCTGCAGGGGTCCTTTAACATTTTTATGATCTCTCTGGGACACAGACTTAGAAGTGGTATTGCTGGGCCAAAGATTACACAGTTTCATTGCCTTGGGCATAGTTTCAAATTGCTCTCTAGAATGGTTGGATCAGTTCACAACTCCACCAACAATGCACTAGTGCTCCAATTTTCCCACACCTTCTCCAACATTTATCATTTTCCTGTTTTGTCATGTTAGCCAATCTGATAGGTATGATCTGATAGGTACCTGAGAGTTGTTTTAATTTGTATTTCTCTAATCAATAGTGATTTGGAGCATTTTTTCATATGACTATAGATAACCTTAATTTCTTCCTCTGAAAACTGCCTGTTCATATCTTTTGACCATTTATCAATTGGGGAATGACTCATATTCTTATAAATTTGACTCAGTTCTCTATATATTTCAGAAATAACACCTTTATCAGAGACACTGGCTATAAAAATTGTTTCCCAGCTTTCTGTTTCCCTCCTAATCTTGGTTGCATTGGCTTTGTGCAAAACTTATTAATTTAATGGAATCAAAATTATCCATTTTGCATTTCATAATGTTCTCTATCTCTTATTTGGTCACAAATTCTTCTGTTCTCCATAGATCTGACAGGTAAGCTATTCCTTGCTCTTCAAATTTGCTTATAGTATCACCCTTTATGTAGAAGTTGTGTACCCATTTTGACTTTAACTTGGTACACAGTGTAAGATGCTGGTCTATGCCTAGTTTCAGCCATACTGTTTTCCAGTTTTCCCAGCAGTTTTTTGTCAAATAGTGAGTTCTTATCCCAAAAACTGCATTCTTTGGGTTTATCAAACAGTACATTACTATACTCAATGACTACTGTGGCTTGAGTAACAAACCAATTCCACTGATCTATGATTCTATGTCTTGGCCAATACCAAGCAGTTCTGATGATTGCTGCTTTATAATAAAGTTTTAGATCTGGTATGGCTACGCCACCTTCCCTTACATTTCTTTTCATTAATTCCCTTGATATTCTGAACCTTTTATTCTTTCAGATGAATTTTGTTATTATTTTCCCTAGCTCTATAAAATGATTTTTTGGTAGCTTGATTGGTATGGCATTGAATATGGAGCAGTTTTTTAAGATAAGGCTGGAAAAGCAAAGTTGTACCAAATTGTAGATGGCACTGAATGCTAGGATAAGACATTAGAAACTTTTTCAGATTTCTAGGGAACCACTGAAGAATTGTGAATACAGTGACATAACCAAATCTATAAAGATTATGCTGGCATGGATATGCCAGAGAAGAGAGTGAAGGCAGGAAAAGCACTTAGCAGGCTATATATTGTAATAGTACAGGAGGGTAAGGAAGGCCTGTACTTGCAATGGGAACTGATAGGAGGGATTCAAAAGACATGAAAAAGGGGAGGGGAGGGCAAATGACAGGCTGTCAAGATAGGATTTGGCAGGTGAAGGAGGAGGACAAGTCAAAGACAACACCAAGGTTTGGAACATGTTTACACAAGTAAATCATAATGTTGCTGATAGAAATTCTGAAAGGTTAGATTTTAGGGAACTATTACTTTGGGCACACAGAATTTGAGGTGCCAGTGAAATGTTTAGGTAGAGACACTTACAGGCATTTGAAGATATGAGTGTGGAACTTCAGAGAGAACTACAAAAGATTGTGAGGTCACTGAGTGCAACAAATGAAGCCAAGAAACACTAGAGGACATAACAACTTCCGGTGAAAACACAATCTCTGTCTTGCTAAGCTTACTGTTTATTAAGGGAATGTGACACAATTACTAATTCTTGTAATTCAAAAATCACACTTAAATGCATTAGAAGGTCAAAATGCATTTTTCCCTGTAGAAGGTTAAAAATGATGCACAAGTACTCTGGCTAGCTCACACAAGCATATTACCTCACCTAATCAGATCTGTGTTGATAAACATTTAACAACTGACTTTCTAGAAAGGAAAAAAAGGATGTAGGACGCACTTTTAAGTTTAATCTACTTTATTAACACTTTCAGGACAGCTAGGTGACACAGTGGACACAGTGCCAGGCCTGGAGTCAGGAAGACTATAGTTCATATCCAGCCTCAGTCACTTATTAGTTGGGCAAGTCGCTTGACCCTGTTTGCCTCAGTTTCCTCATCTGTAAAATGAGCTGGAGAAGGAAATGGCAAACTACTAAAGCATCTTTGTCAAAATAACCCCAAACAGGATCCCGAAGAGTTGGACATGACTCAATAACAACAACAAAAACGTTTTCTCCATTATTTTCTTAAGTAAAGACAATCAACAAGACAATAAAGCAGGCCCTGAACTGAAGGGTTTGCCAATTTCCACAGTGTGAATGCCCAACTGAAAACTTAGCTACTATTCTCCTAACTCTGAGCTGGCTCCTGCAAACTCATACAAGTAACCCATATTGTAGCCCATAACGCAATACAAAACAGAAGAAAACTACCATCTACCACACGACTTTAAGTACAGTAATGTGGGTGAGCAAGCAAGTAAATTGTGTAGTAACTAGGGGGATTGGATTGGATAGGAACCATTAGTGCCCAGACTCAGAGACCTAACTGACCTAGAAAGGAGCACAAATATTCTATCTGTGATAAGAAGCTTCTTCCTGGCACCCTGGAATTTCTCATTTATTCCCGCTCTACCCCCTCACACCCCAGCCAAAATTTCTGCAACAAATTTTACTCACTCAACCCACAGTAATAGGAGAATATTGGGGCTTCATACTATTTAGGGACAGTTCAGGTTTTTGGTTTTTTTTATTTGTGTAAAAAGGTATAAGGGCATTTCTATTTACTATCCAGGATAAACCTAACTGTGGCAAAGTAGAACAGATGAGTTTGTTGCTAAATGGAATCAACTCCACTCTAATACTAAGTTATTAAATGATCCAGGCTCTGTGCTAGTCTTGGGATGTCCTCCCAAAAATCCTCCATAGGCATTAGTTAAAAACCGTGTTGGTCTCACTACAACTCCTCCACCCAATATAAGGTCTTGCCTTACTCTGTTTCAATAGCGTGGTCCCATACATCAGAGGAGACTTTAATGAAATAAGTAGTGATGAAGATACAAACAGTGCCTTAAGAGTTGCTTTTCCCTAGTTTATTCTCTAACCTGAAGGTATCCTCAAGTCTCTTTCCCTTGTCTGGAATACAAAACTTTGCCCTTATCCTGGACCACAATACCGCTTATCTCCCCCTATCCTAGGTCATAAAGTTTTCCCTGTCTCCCTTATCCTGTCCTTATAAAAACAAGTCCCTGTCCCTGTGTAAATTGTTAGTCCTTCACAATGGCCCGCTGCTTTTGTGTCAATAAAGCTCCCCTTGGTTAGGAGAAAATCGTCTAAGTGAATTCTTTCACATCTGACCCAGCTCTCCCAACTGGCACCCCAGCAGGGCCTGTTATTGTTGGTGTTCCATCATGTCTAACTCTTCTTGATCCCATGGACCACACTGTCTGTGAGTTTTCCACAGCAAAGATACTAGAGAGGTTTGTCTGAGGCACATCTTAACTCAGGTAGAGAAGTCTTTCTGATTCCAGGCCGAGCGCTCTATCCACTGTGCCACCTAGCTGCCCCTAAGAAAGGGGAACCTCGTAGCACCTGAGAAAGGCCTTAATTAATAATGCTATTATTGTCTTTAATAACAGCTCACATTTATATCGCCCTTTAAGGCTTGCAAAACATTTTGTATCTATATTTTATTAAAGACACTGCAAAATAATAGGTGATAAATACATTTTTAAAATGTGCCAACAAACTATAATGCAAGTCCTGAGGACTTAAAGAGAAAGAAATCAGAAGAGGAAGGGATTGGAACATGATAATAATAATAAATATAAATAATAAATTAGTACCTACCCTCTGCCAGACACTGTGCTAAGCACTTTATATATTATCTCATTTGATGCTCAAAACAACCTTGTGAGGTAGGTGCTATTGTCACCATTTTACAGATGAGAAAACTGAGGGAGAGGTTAAGTGATACTCAGAGTCACATGACTAGTTAGAGGCTGAAGTCAGATTTAAACTCAGATCAGTAGAGAAAGGGCATTAAATGATTCAGTGAGAAGCCAAGCAGAAAAAAGAGGGTAAGATCAAGGACCCAGGTTGAGACATTAACTTTGGTAAGATGTAGGCTCACCTCATCCTTTGATACCAAAGAGAGGCCTCAGAGGACTGGTGTAGACAAGATTCAAGAACTGCTAAACCAGAAGGAACTTCAGTGATCACCTTTGTAGCTCCCTCTTTTCAAACGATACAGAGATCAAGGGTTAGAGCTAGCAGCACAACTGTGCTGTCTGTCCAATAGTTAAAACAAGGTAAGACCGAAGGATAGCAAGAAAGTAGGGTGTGTCACACCCCAAAAATTTCATCACCTTACAGCATTAGGCTTGATAGAACAATAAGCCTAGAGGCCACCAGAGGTCTCTCTGTTCATGAGGAGCCAAAAGAGTGAAAAAGCAAGGGAGTGAGGGGAGGTAAACACAAAAAGAAGGAACTGAGAAGAGATCAGAGTGAAACTGGACCATGGATTCTCTCACTGTGACTTTACCAATTTGGAGTACTTGGAGTCATTTGGGGTGACTGACTTCCTAAGCATTTTCCTATGATCTCCAAGGGTTAAACCAGAGGGCCAACCCAAGCTGGAACATCTAATTTAAAAATCCTGAGGCTAAACAGTGCACAAAAAGCCCAAGCTGAATTTTCTAAGACCACTAAGTGCTAGTTAGCAAATCACTGCTCTGGGGTACCCTTGAGGGAACCAGAGATCTCCAAATTCAGTCTCCAAATAAAGGGAAATGATTAACTCCTAAACCACTCCCCAGCCCGCCCATTTTCAGTCCCTGGATTCACTCTAGCTCACTCAGCATCTGGTCCAGAGGAATGAGTTCTATCCGGTTCCAAATCCCACCTCTGAGGAGTACTACATGTGTAATTCTGGGCAAGTCATCTCGCCTCCCTGGGCCTGTCTTCTCATCTGTAAAATGATGGGGCTGGGCAAGATAGCTTCTGAGGCTCCTTCCAGCTTTAAATCTATGAGCTTGGAACCCCAGTCTTAACTCATGACCTTGGATTTATGTCAAAATAAATGTTCTCAATATTTGAGGGCAAGGAGGAGAAAAGCCTTTTTTTAAAATTACAATCAGCACAGGCACTCTCCAAATTTTAAGGATGGGCTAAAAGTTGTTTCCCAAGAGATAAGTGATCAAGGATATGAAGTCCATCAGCAAGTTGTGATAAGATCACAATCTACAAGTATTCCCTTCCCCAGGCCACTGGGGTCAGGATACCTTTTTTTCCAATTAAAAGTTATCCCTGGGTCTTGAATGACCCAATAGATTAGCCTGGGTCTTGACTGACTAAGGCTTAAGTCCCACATCCCCAGATGAACCATCCTGGTAGCCTCTGGCCAGAATGATGTGGCTTCCTACTTACCAATGGACATAAAAAGGACTCATCTTGTGGAAGTCCAAAGACTAAAGGAACCACTACACCCTACCCTTCAGACCAGATTGGCAGAAGCCATCTGACTGAGTATCCTTTTTAGGTTAGGGCTAGGTAAATTTTTTGTTAACCATTAAATGACCTAGTAGAGTCTCATTTCATTCTAACACCTAACATTCTAACTAACAGAGGAACAATTTAGTCAGGCCTGCCCCTTATATAAGAAGGTGAAAAAAATGTTCCAAATCATTAATTAGAGGAATGCAAACTTTTAAAGGCTACCACCTATGAAATTGAAAAAGGCTTCAAGAAAAAAAAAAATTATCAGAATTTTGAAAAGGTAAACAGGCACACCGGAAATCTGCCTATCCACTCTGGAAACCAGTTTGGAGTTAATCCAAGAAAAGTCACCACACTTTTCTCATCCCTCAATGCTACCTTTGGGGTTAAACCCCAAAGAGATTAGTGACAGGTACCAAATACATACATAGCAGCATGCGCGCACGCGCACACACACACACACACATACATACATACATTAAAAATTGGGAAAAAAAGTAAAAATAACAAAGATTAATGAACAGTTGAATAAGCCATAATATATAAACGTAGTGACGTGATTATGGAGGAAAAAAATAAAACTCATCCATAAACCACAAAAAAATTTTTTTTAAAAAGAGTACTGTAAACTGACCCTCGATTCAAATGGGACTTGAAGGTAGATGACAGCTTGGCTGCTTTCCACCTTATGGAGAAATGTTCTAAATCATTAGGGCTTTTCCTGAATTTCCAGAATATGGAAACTATGTTCCTCTCCCAGTTATCTCAAATCTCAACAATTGAATAGATAGTCCCTAATCAAGCTAATTTTGAAAGGAGCTTTCCACCCTCTCTCCCCAAACCTTTCTCCACGCTTAGTTTTGGATTTTAATACTTAGAAAATTTTTGAGGCATGGAAGAAGCTGGGTGAACTTATATCCATGATCTTTTCAATAAAGTAGAAGAAATAGTCATCTGCTAAAAGCTCAACATGAGTAGAACTGAGAGTTTGAAGACAGTGTGTCAGAGTTCTGGAATAATTAGTATGGTGCATATGATGATGAAACAACAAGAGAGAAATAAAAAGATAAGAGTGAAGCAGTGAAAGCACAGCTGAAGTCATCAGATCATATAATGATCTTAGAGATCATCCCGTCCAAACCCTTCATTTTACTGATGAGAAAACTAAAGAGAGAGGGTAAGTTACCTTTGTCTTTGCACAAAGTCACAAAGATAACAAGTGACAAAGCCAAGAATCAAATCCAGGTCCTCTGACTGGTCAGGATGCCCATGCCAAGACCACCCCTCCCTTTCTACTCCTCTCTTTTTACTATTAAGAGACAACCTGTTTTCCAGAGGTAAGGCCCAGCAAGCAAGCTGTGCCTTGAGCTTGGCATAACAACAATCCTTTGTGCTCACCCTCTGGATGCACTCAACTGCAATAAAATCCCAGAATTGTTTCACACCGGCACTAGATGGTCCCTGAGCTCAGACAAGCACCTGCAGGACCCATGTTCTGTCCATGAAGCCCTGCTATGACTCAAACTTGCCTCATTGTTGATGTTACCCCTCACTGTCAGGGCTGCAGCTCACTATGTAACTATTGCTGTTATGTATTGAGATCTGCCCACACTAAAGCAGGTCTCCTCCTAGAGGAGGCCCCAGCACACGTGCCTAGTTTCCCTCCTCCAATAGAATAAATTTTTTGCTTATGACTGCTGTTGGTTCTATTTTTTAATTTTGTTTTTATTTTGTTTTTCTTAGAGTTAACTGTGGTTGTGATGATCTGTGCGGGCTCTGATAATTTTCAGAGTTAATTGTGGTTGTGACGGCCTGTGTGGGCTCTTTGGCGATTTTAGAGTTAACAGCAGTTGCATAACCTCTGTGACTCTTTGGTCATTTGTTTTCAGATTTGACAGACTCCAAATCAAGTGCTCTTTCCATTCTCGAAACCTACCTCCTAAGCAACATATACTTGTTGTGGACCAGAATGCTAATTCTAGAGTGCTTAGAAGTTGGGGTTCAGAAGTCTAGAGTTACCCAGGGACGAATCAACAAAAACATCAAGAGGGCAAGGGATTTAAGAGAAGAAGGAAGAATAACTCCAAAATTGGTTGGCCACTGGTCCATACCTAACACCTCATCATTCCTCAGAACTGTTCTACCTCCAAAATCTAAAACAAAGAAATGCTTCTCTCTGATTACAGTCTCCTGTCCTCACAGTCCTATGTCCTCCATCCTCAAACCTCTTTACCTTCACCTTAACAACTTCACTGGTCACTAGTAATGACTGGCCTCTTAATGACTCCACTTTTTCCCATGCACATTATCCCCATTCCAGCCTCACAGGCATGCTACTTGGCTGAAGGTAGAGAAGGGGTTGTGTTGTAGTAGATAAAAGGAAATTATTTCTCCAGGTTAATTCTTCTCATGTTGGACAGAATCTTTCATTTGCCACTCTGACCCCTACTGCATCACTGTCTGATTAATATAAGGTGAAAAAGAAGACCAAATATGATCCTAGCACTAAAGCAACCAAATCAAAGGCCAGAAGAGAAAATGCAAACCCTCTCTAAGCTTATGTCCAGATTAAATCCTTTCAAATCAAGTCAACAAGAATTGTACCTACTATGTTCCAGGCACTGTAAGGAGCCACAGGTAGAGACAGGAAAAGAAAAAAAAGGAAATAATCTTTTCTCTGAATGGACTAGGGAAAACATGTACATTGATGCCACCAATAGAACTGAGAAAGAAGGTACCACCATTTGTGTAATGACTCACCTTTGCATCCCAAGTCAGCTGCAAGTCTCTGTCCCTCATCCTCCACATTCAATCAGTTGCCAAGACTTGCCCAACACACACACACACACACACACACACATACACACACAGAGCTATTAAAGCTTAAAACTGCCCTAAGACTTTTGGAATGTTCCATACTCATATTAGCTTGTCAGTGTATGTATTGTCTCTGGCCTCAACAGAATGTAAACTATGAAAGCAATTATTTTTCATTCTTGTCTTTGCATCCCAAGTGCATGGCACATGGTAGGAACAATAAATGTGTTTAAATGAATTGAATAAATACAAGATAGAGGCAAAGTAATTTCAAGAAATGGAGAAAGCACTAAAAACCAGAGAGACTCAAGAAAGGCCTTATATAGAAGGGGGCACTTGAGATATATGCCTTTACTAGAGATTTCAAGAGACAAAAAAGTGAGAAAACTCCAAGCACAGAGAGGGAAGATGGATCGTACTGTATGGGGAACAAACAGCACGTGGACCAGCTTGGCTGGAACATAGAGTGAGGGGAAGTAATGTGAAAGGAAGTAGAAAGGGAGTTTAGGGCCCAATTGTACAAGGCCTTAAATACTAAACAGAGCTAAGGGTGCATTAGTCTAAAGGCAACTAAAGACACTGAAACCTTTTCAACAAAGATGGATTGGTGAAGGGAGAGTGTTGGACACGGTGACCAATTAGAAGCCTAGTTAGCATTTATATGATATGTTTCAAGGTTTGCAAAGCACTTTACAAATACTACCTCATTCCATGATCACAAGAACCCAGGGAGGTAGGTACTATGATCACCCCCATTTTACAAATGAGAACTAAAGCAGACAGAGGTTAAGTGACTTACCCTAGGTCACATAGCTAGTAAATGTCAGGCCACATTTGAATGAAGGTCTTCCTGACTCCAGACCCAACACAATATCCATTGTGCTGTTGCAACAATCCAGGCAGAAAGTGAATCAAGGCCCAAACTAGGTGAGTTGCCAGGTGAGTGAAAGGATGTGGGCAAATGCAAACAAAACGTTGTGGAGGTAGATCTAGAAAGACTTAGCCATTGATTGTATGTGGGGGTGACTGAGAGTGACTCACAGGTTGGAAACGTAGGTGATGGCAGGTGAAAATGGAAGGATGTGGAAGCTCCCAGAAATTTGGGAAGAAGGGTGGGTTTCACAGGAAAGATAACAAGTTCCACTCTGGATGTCTTGAGTTTGAAATCTCTGTTGCGCATCCAGGTGGAGATGTGCAGCAGGCAGCTGAAAATTCAGGACAGGAGTTCAAGTGAGAAATGAAAGAGGGATTCAGGAATCATCTTCAGAAAGAATCTGAGAGGCACTGTGGCATAGTGGAATAGAGAGCCAGCCTCTAAGTAGCACAGTCTGTAAGGAACCCAAGGGAGAACTGGATTCAAGTCCTACTTCTGACAGTCACTTAAGTCTCTTTAAGTCATCTAACCTCTCCAGAACTCTTAAGTTGTAAAGAAGGTGTGCTGGAGTTCTCTATCCCAATGAAATTATAGGTCCAGACCCTATGCCACAAAGTGATGATTACTGAAACCCTGAAAGTTCAAGTCCAGCCTCATACCCTTACTAGTTGTGTTACCCTGGGGAAGTCACTTAACTTCTATCCCCCTCAGTTTCCTCAACTGTAAAATAGGGATAATAGCACCTACTTCCCAGGTTCGTTGTGAGAATCAAATGAGATAATATTTGTAAAGTGCTTTGCAATCCTTAAAGCCCCAAATAAATGCAATTGTTAGAAGTATTAAAAAAAAAAAAAGAATGCCCAGGATAAAGCCTTAGGGTATACCCACACTTAGCTGAAAAGAGGATGATGATTCAGCAATGGAAACTGACATTTAACTCCACCACATTCCTCATCTGTTATTATTTTCATATATATTGTAACTTTGATCATAATACATATGCAAACTCTGTTATTGCTAACCCTGTTACTGCTAACCAAAAATTATGTTTCATGACACACTAATAGTTTTGGCATTTTTATTTCTTAAAGCAATGAGTCACTACTAGTATTTTTCCATAAATTCATAGCAACGTCTACTTATCTGTGGTAGATATCATACGTGTTAAAGCTTCTGGCATACCATAAAAGAATTTTCCATATCATTATGTCAAATTAAGTCAAGAATAAACTTCCAGGTTGGACTCACCCTAAATAGAAGATTTAAGACTGTAAACAGGATACAAAATAATAATGGCTAAGTAACTTCCAACCTGGAAATACCACTAAGATAACAGACAACGGCAAGATTGCAATCCTAAGTTTTCTGCCTCATTCTTCCCTTGCTGGATGTTTGTGCCAGTAAGTACGTTAGAGAGTTTCTTATATTTTAGACTCCATTCCAAGATAATATAAATACATTCCTCAGGAGTGACTACAGGACCCTCCTGTTCTGCCAAGTTTTAAAACTAAGCTGTCTCCAATCCCATCATGCAAATTTCCTAACCAGACTGAAACAATAACTGAGAAACTACTAGCAGAATTTTATTAAAAACAAGAAAGCTCTCAAACTTATGAAAAGTCAGCAGCAATAAAAACGCAAAATGCCCCTGTATGGTGCTGCTCTACCCAAGACCGGCGGTCAAGCCACAGGGGATAACTCCCCAGGAAGACACTCCCCGCCCCCAAAGTCTGGGGTCCTCATCGGTAGGCTACCTACACTGGGCTACGAGAAAATCTTTAAGGTGGGCTGCTGGAACAAGTTCATCGGCTTCAAATCCCTGATCAGATAAATAAGGGACAGGACAAGGCAGCCCAGCCCAGCCCAGGAGCGATACTTACAAACTTAGCTCTCTTCTCCCCGGGCTCCTCCGCGGGTGCGGGGACCGCCGCGTGGCCCTTCCGCCTCTGCGGTTTGATGTCCCGGCCACCACGGGACGAGGACGACGACGACGACGACGACGAGGACGAGGAGGGTGCCCCGGCCAGGCCGTGCGGCTGGTGGGGATGCCGCGACCGGCTCCTCTCCATCCTTCCCGAACTCTGCCTGCGGAGCTAGAAAAGGCGGCGGCGGCTCCGCCCGGAGCGGGGAGCGAAGGTGGGACTGCTAACCACGCGCCGCGCTGCGCCGCGAGGCACAACGCGCCCAGAAGCCGGGGGCACTTACAGACCGGATCGCCGCACCGCGAAACCCGGATGCAGCCAAACCCAACCGTCACCGCCGCCGCCACCGCAGTCCGAATACTCCCGCCACCGCCGCCCCGCCCCCGGCTCGGCCAATCCGGAACCTCCCGGGACGTGACGTGCACGCATTAAACCCGCCCTCTTTCCGCGGAGCGTAAGTTTATTGGTCGGAGTTGTCAAACAGGTAGCTTAAGACTGGCGGAGGGCTTACGTCCTTTATGTACTTTGTTGGATTTTGCATTGCAGCTCTTCCTCCTCTCCTCAGGGAGAGCTGTGACTCGATCCGCTCTGCACTTCAACAGTCGGGTCTTATTGGTTAGCTCTAGTCCCAGCTGGCCCACCTGCTGCTTCCCTGCCGGGCTTTTGCCCTACAACACCCTTCTTCCTCTGCCTGTTTCAGAATCGCGATGGCTGCTGGGAAATGTAGTTCTAGCTCAGTTTCCCTTGAAAATGACCTGAAAACTACAAGGTTTGAGTTTGTTCAGAAACTGGAGGTCCAAATTGTGCCCTCTAGCCCCCTCAACGTGTCAAAGGTCAACCAAAAGAAAAAAAGTTCTAGCTACTTTGATCAATAAATTGATCCCCGACAACTGCAAAGGACTCACGAAGAAAAATGCTATGCACCTCCAGAGAGAGAATGGAGCACATTTTCTTCCTCTTTATTTTTCTTGGTTGTTTTTTTTTTATCAGACGTGGCTAATATGGAAATATATTTAGCATGATATCACACGTATAATGGATACTTCTTGCCTTCTCAATGGGTGATGAAAAGGCTAGAGAGAGGAGTTGAATTCAGAATTCAACATTTTTAAAAAATGAGTGTTAGAGGGGGAAAAAAGTAGAAAAGATTACTGCATATCATAATGACTGATGCCTACATAGCACGTCAAGGTTTGCCAAGCACTTTGCATATATCAGCTCACCTGATGTTGCAATTGTGCTGTAAGTGCTGTTATTTTTATCCTTTTACAGATGAGGAAACTGAGGCTGAGAGAAATTACATGACTTGACCTGCTATTCTTATACCCATTGAACAAATGAGGAAACTCATTCCGGGAGAAATTAAGTGACTTGCAGAACTAGTATACCAGAGGTCGAATTCGAATTCAGATCTTCCCGACCCCAACTCCAGCTTTCCTCTATGATGCCACCTAGCTGCCTATAGGGGTAGCTGTCAAGTCATTCAAAGTTTTATTAAGGGCTAGTGCTTGCTTGAAGACCAGGATAGAAGAGGGTTGGGGGCGTGGGGGTGGGGGAGAGGCCCTAGCAACACCTAGCAAATGATCTCTGCTGAAGCTTTTGCTGAACCTAAGTTGCTGATGTGAAGGACAGTTGAGAAGAGGGTAAAAAGCACATTATTATAGTTCAGCACCAAAAGATACATCTCATGAGAGGGGTAGAAAAACATTGAAAATATAAAACAATTTGCTTTATATTTTCAAAGGTGCTACAATACACATTTAAGTATGTATCTTTTTTTGATTTTTTTTAATTTATTTTTTTTAATTTATTTTTGACATGTTTGGTTTTCAGCATTGATTTTCACAGGCGTTTGAATTACAAATTTTCTCCCCATTTCCTCC
>CM053626.1:78571643-78589856 GCA_028646595.1 Phalanger gymnotis
CGCAGCTTTTCCCACTAACCTTCTCTGTTGTCTTGCTGTTTGTGGGTTGTGAGGTCTGGTGGATGCCACAGCTCAGTAATTCAGCATGTTAGGGCACTCTCCGCTCGTCTCCTGCTCTGGTCTGTTTGCGCCGCATGCACTGGGCTCTGCTTGGCTCAGCTCCGCTCCCCTCAGCTGGGAGCTGGGAGCTCCGTGCAGGACAGACCTTACCCAGAGACCATCCAGGCTGTCCTGGGCTGGAGCCCTGCTTCCCTCTGCCACTTTGTGGGTTCTGCAGCTCTAGAATTGGTTCAGAGCCATTTTTTATAGGGTTTTGGAGGGACTTGGTGGGGAGCTCACGCCAGTCACTGCTTTCCAGCCGCCATCTTCTCAACCTTCATTTTCAATTTCTTTGTGATGGTTATTTCTTTCCATTTACATTGTTGTAGTCATGGTATATATTGTTTTCTTGGGTCTGCATTGTGTTTACTTTGTATATATTTGCATATACTTATTTGCGTAGGTGCTGTCTTCCCCCAGTAAAATGTAAGCCCCTTGACGACAATTGTTTCTTATTTTGTCTTTGTATCTTTAGCATCTAACATATTGCTTGGCATATAGTAGACACTTAATAAATACTTGTTGAATTGCAATATAGATTGAAGATGATGAAGATGTTGAAGATGCAATATAGATAACTGTAATATAAAACACTTAAGATAGAGATGCTAGATGATAGGTTTTCACCTCATCCCTCTGACTATTTTCCCCTTATTTTCTCAATATTTCCACAAATTTCTATATACAACTGTTTCTGTACTAGAGCCTCTCTCTCTTCATATGTGGCTCCAAAGTGTCCCCAAAGTCGCTTCAACAAACTGTACTAAGTCTCTCAGACACTCCAGATTAATTTCTTCCTCCACTTAACAGCAGGCAGCACAGGGACTGTTCCTTAGCAAACCCACCCTAGACTTATGCAGAAAACAGGGCTACACATGAGTTTTTAAAAACTCATTAAAAATTGAAATAAATTAAATAACCATTTTAATTGCATTTAATCTCTGGCTAAATTCTCATATGGATCTGCTGGTTTATGTGTGAGTAAAATCTATTACTTCTTTGCACTTTTGACTTCTTCAACACTTTTACTATTTGTAAAGTATACAAATTTCTCTTGATTTTTCTTGCTAAGGATTAATATTTTTAAAACAACCTCAAAAATGTTTCTTTACAGTAGTCCTTATTTATTAACAAATCTATTTCCTCTCTGGTAGATTCTCCCTGATATGTTTGCTAATGTCTTACTGATTATCTTTTATCCTTTCTAATATTAGTATAACTTTTCATTTGCTTTCCTTATCTGATATTTTCTTTTGGCTTTCTTGTCATCTCCTTACAATACAAAAATTATATGTCACAAAATCCCTCAGCAAAGCTTAAGCTATTTTGAATATATTGTGCTCTATTTGGCCTTCATAATTTTTAGAGAAATTCAGTAAGAGCTACTAGTTTTAATTAGAATGTCTTTGAATCTGTCATTTCTGCATGCCCCTGGATTTTTTTTTTGAAAACACTAGGGTACATAGGTTCAATCATCACTTGCATAAATATAACTGCCAAGTCTATGCATCTAGAGCAATCTCTCCAATGGGCTCTAGTCCCACATCTTGAACAACTTACTGAACTTCCCCACCTAAATATTTCATAGGCATCTCAAATTAAACATGGCTAAAGCCGAGCTTTTCTTTTACCTAAAGCCTATTCCCTCTCGGAGTTTCACTTTGAACAAAGTTTTAGGATCACACAAGATTTCCTCAGTGATTCTCTGGCTATCAACATCAAGCAAGATATAAAGCCACAGAGACATCTTACCAAAAAATGTTTACCAGTTTCCCGGAGGGTAAATGCCAAAGAGAACAAGGATTCCCAATAGGTAAGTCAATCAATCAGCAGGCATTTATTAAGCTATTACTATATGCTGAGCTCTGTGGGTAGAAAGAAAAGCAAAAACAGTCCCTGTTCTCGAGGAGCTCATGCAATCTAATGAGAGACAACACGCAAACAACTATGTACATAAATGTGATATATACAGGATAAATTGGAAATTGTCCTAGGGACTGGGAAAGGCTTCATGTGCATGATGGGATTTTAGCTAAAATTTGGAAGAAGCCAGGAGGTAGAGGTAAGGAGGGATAACATTCAGGATAACATGAAGGACAGCCGGTGAAAGTGCACAGGGTTGGGAGATAGAGGGCCTTATGTCACTTGTGTTAGTCACAGAAGTCCAGTGCCACTGGATTAGAGAGTAGAGGGGAGGGAATCAGTTGTGAGAATATTGGAAACGTAGGAAGGGACAAGAACATGAAAGGTTTTAAAAGTTAAGCAGGATTTAATATTTGATAGGGAACCACTGGAGTTAACTGAATGGGGGTGGGGTGGAGTTGGGAGGAGGTGACATTGTCAGAACTGTGCTTTAGAAATATTATTTTGGTAATTAGATTGTCCAGATGCTCCTATCTGCAGATGACATTGTGCTGATTTCATCAGGTCCTATTACAGCAAACACTACAAAGCCTTCTCACTGAATTCCATGGTCACTCAGAAGGGATTATTCTAGCAATTCACACAGTAAAAACCAAATTGACAAAAAAATGCCTATTGATGAGATGATAGCATTCAGTTGGATGGACATGCACAGCTCATTGTGTTCATTTATCAATACTTACACTACTTTCGCTGCAAATGGACAATGAGTTAGGCTCAGAGTTGAATAGGAGGAGAAAATCAGGCTGGATTGCACTTGGCAAATTGCATGGCACTTTCAATGATCCCGAAAGCTGCTTCCTACCACAAAAATCCATTTAAAAAGAACAATATTCTCTTGGTGATGCTATGTAGCTGTGAATTATGAACCATTATGCTTCCAAATGAATAAAAGTTACAAGGTCACTTAAAGGGCAATGGGGTCCATTAAGGATGTAAATTGGCTGAAGCATATTTCCAGTGATGACTTCCTGACTTCTTTGTATTCTGCCCTTTAAGGGGTGGGCTCATATGTCTGGGGAAGGAGGCATATAGGATTAAATATAACTCTCTTGTTTTCATTCACCTCTTCCATTTTTTACTTTAGGTTGCTTTAAAACTTGGTGGGTGCTAGCATTGTGGCAGACTGGCTCACCTGTTGTTCCCCGCCGAGATAGGTAGAGCGATAGATAGATTTAATAAGCACATATTATGTGCTTTGGGGCAGCTAGGTGACACAGACCCAGAGTCGGGAAGAATCATTTCCCTGAGTCCAAATCTGGCCTCAGACACTTACTAGCCGTGTGACTTTGGACAAGTCACTTAACACTGTTTGCCTCAGTTTCCTCATCTGTAAAATGAGCTGGAGAAGGAAAGAGCAAACCACCTCAGTACTTTGCCAAGAAAACCCCAAATAGAGTCATGAAGAGTTGGACAAAACTAAAATGACTAAACAACAGAAATGTGCTTTAGCCCCAGGGGCTGTCCTGAATAAATCTATTACGTTCATTTTCTTCTTCCTCCTCCAGCACTCACCAAATGACCACATAACCAAGGGTATTGTGCTAAAAATTGCTAATATACATTAAGGAGAATTAATTAAAACATGAAATTGGGGCAAACAAAAAAACTAACTTGGGGTAGAAGCTGAACAGCACAATGAAAATGCAACAGTCAGGATTAATCTGACTGCAGGGAGCAGGAACCTATTTGAGATATAGGGAGGGCAATTCATTGTTAACCTTCCTGTCTTTGCAGCAGAAGGGAAGTCACAGAAAGGAAGAGTATATGTGAGAGACTGTCTCATCCAGTTTCATACAATTAATGGTGTTGCATCTATACTGCCAGAAGCATCTCTGTGGCCACAGGGTCAGTCCCTCTATGAAGGGTTCTTAACCTGGGGTCCATAAACTGTTTTTTTTAAAAACAAATACTTTTGATAACTGTATTTCAGTATAATTTGTTTCCTTTGTAATCATATACATTTTATCTTATGCATTTGAAAACATTACTCTGAGAAGTATTCCATAGACTTCAACAGACTGCCAAAGAGATTCATGATACAAAATATAATAGATATAGACAATGAGGAGGAAATAAGTCCTACTGCACATTCTTACTCCCCAAGATGGAGAAAACACTCCTCTCCAATTCCCCCTATCTCTCTCTTCTTACCAGAGTTCTCCATGCATCAATCTCAGACAGTCACCTCATGCTCAGCCTCCAGAGTTTTCTCCAAATATCCACTGATGTGCCTTGAAAGGTAGGTTACACATGCATATTCTTTGTAGCTGTATTTGTTAAATCTGTTGTTAAAATTAGTTTGCATTCCCTGGATGCCTACTAACTAAAGATATGGGTAAGTGGTCTAAAAGTATGTGTTGGATTGCATTTAACTATTTAAAACTTGTTACAGGTTGAGGCAGCTAGGTGGTGCAGTGAGTAGAGCACTGGCCCTGGAGTCAGGAGGACCCGAGTTCAAATCCTTCCTCAGACACTTAACACACTAGTTGTGTGACCTTGGGCAAGTCATTCAACCCCAACTGCCCTGCCTTTTCTCCTCAAAATATTTGCTGCAGGTAACTTAAAAAGTAGATAATCAACAGATATATAACCAAGAGTTGACTGCATCCTGAAATTATAGGCAGATGGGTAATTTAAATGTCTTAAGACTTAATCTGAAAAAAGTTTTCCTCTCCCGCCACTTAAACATATTTTATTTTTTTCAAATTATATGTAAAGATAGTTTTCAGCACTTACTTTTATAAGATTTTGAGTCCCAAATATTTTTCTCCCTCCCTCCTCTCATCCCTCCATGAGATAGGCTGTACATGTACAATCATATTAAACACATTTCCACATTAGTTGTGTTGTGAAAGAAGAATGAGAACAAAAGGGAAAAATCAGGAGAAAGGGAAAATAAGAGAAAATAGAATGCTTCAACATGCATTCAGACTCCATAGTTTGCTTTGATCTGCATTCAGACTCCATAATTTTTTCTCTGGCTGTAGATAGCATTTTCCATCATGAGTCTTGGAATTGTCTTAGATCATTATATTGCTGAGAAGAGCTAAGTCTTATCCGAGTTGATCATCACACAATGTTGCTGTTACTGTATACAATGTTCTTCTGGTTCTTCTCACTTCACTTAGCATCAGTTCATGTATGTCTTTCCAGGTTTTCTGAAATTCACCTGCTCATCATTTCTTATAGCACAATAGTATTTCATTGCATTCATTTACTGCACCTTGTTCAGCCATGCCCCCTGGGCATTCCCTCAATTTCCAATTCTTTGCCACCACAAAAAGAGCTGCCATAAATATTTGTGTATATGTGGTGCTTTTACCTTTTTTATGATCTCTTTGGGGTAGGCTTAGTTGTCTTTCTTTTCTTGCTGGTTTGGTTGGCAAGAATGGACAAAAGGCAATGAAAAGCACTGTCTCACCTTGGCTTCATTTGCAATCTAATGTTCTTCTATAAAGATAGGCTGTACAATGACCTTGGCTAGCTTCAGACCTGTTCTGCAAAGCTTACATATGGCATTGTTGGTAAAACAGAAAGACAGATGGCAGGGTTATGACAAGGAACTTGTTTGTTTTTGCAATATGAACACTATTTTTCCTCTTCCCAGTGCAGTTTTTGTAGAGAGGGGGTGAGACACGGCTCACATAGTTTATGGAGATCTGACCTTTCTTAATAAAATACAATTAGTGTACTTCAAGTCATACATTAATTCGTGAATAATTACAATTCAACAAAGTGAGTCTTTCAACCTCCAAGAGACAAAGAGTAACTTGGCTTTTAGGAAGAAATTAGAGGAATCTAGGGACTCTTTTCTGCCTCCATCTTTGTCTCTCCAGCTGCCACAACACATATTGAAAAACCCTCCTCTGATAGGCAAGGTCTTTGGAGGAAGCTATGGTTGGGCTCCCAGCAATATAGTTATGAACCTGGAATTAGCAAGCAAAAAGTTGGAAAAGAGCAATGGGTTTAAAAAAAAAAGGAGATAGAAAGTAAAACATATTCTATGCAAAAAACAAACATCGCTAATGAGTAAAGGATCTATGAGTAGGAAATAGTTCTCTTGAGTGCCGAGGCAATCCTTTTCCCACCACCTCACCTCACAAGCATGACATTGTCCAGAGCTCTGCATTTAACATTAGAAAACCTGGCTTTGAATCCTACTGCTTACTATTCATGTGACCTTCACCACTTACTTAATCAATGATATTTATTTATGTAACATTTTAAGATTTGAGAAGCACTTTACATGTAATTTCTCATTAGATCTTCGTGACAACTCAGTGAAATTGAACCTCCAGGTAATATTATCCCCATTTTACAGATGAGGAAATCTGGATTCAAGAGATTACGAGGCTTAGCCATGTTCACATCTCTAATAAATGTGAGAGGCAGGATTTGAACTCAGTTTTTCCAGACTCTAAGTAGTATTCCATCTACTATGCCACACTGAAATGTGTTTGCATATGTAAATGGAAATATTGCATGTATTCTCTACTTCATAGTATTCTTATTAGTCTGTCGGTTAAGGAGTATTTAATAAGTACCTACCATATGCCACACTTTGGTATCTTCTAGGGACACAAAGTTAATCAAAATAAGGTTCCTTACCTCAAGGACCTCACATTTTAATGGGGTGACACATGAAAAAACTGCTTACATACAAACCATGTAGAATATTTGGAAGGTAATCTCATTAAGAAAGCACCAACAGTGGTTGAGGGGTGGGGTTAAAGGGGGAGGTAGGGAAAGGCCTCTAACAGAATATAATGTCTATAAAGAATATTTTAACCATAAAACATTATGTAAATATAAACTATTGAAAAAAGTAGAACCAGAGATCAATATACATTTACAATAATGAGTAAGGATGGAGTGATTAAATAAACCACTCTCATTACCCCAAAAGACTTAAAATACAAGATGTTAAGCCCTTAACAATGTGATTACATATCTCAATCAATCAAAGTGTGAAAAGTCTTTAATCAGTTTAAGAATGTCCTTGAGAGCTACTGAATGAATGAATTTCAGTGATGTTGAACAAGCAGTCTATTCCAATAGACTGAGGAAACTTGGTAATGACCTGCGGGGCCTATATGAGATAAGGGAGCTAGTTCGGAACCCGAAAGATTAGAGTAAATAGAAAGGAAAGAGAATTTCAGCTAACCATCTGAGAAGGTACCATTTGTGGAGAGGACCAGAGCCCTGGGCCTCAAATTGGCCTCCATTTCACTAGAGGATTACCTTATAAACTTCACAGGTCCGGACAACTTCCCATCCTTCTAGCTGTATTCCTGAGAAAGCTAATGTCAGCCTCTGCATTGAGAGCCAAGAATGCAGAGATGAAGAATGTTGCATAAACTATCCAATGTGGGCACTGTGTCGATCAATCCGTTTTGCTCAGCTCTGTTTATTTTCCTTTGCTGTAAGTGAGGTTTTTGTTGCTAGGTGGGGGGGAGGGAGTGTGGAGGCTGGGGGAGGGGTGGAGAAAGGGTTCAGTAATGGTTATTGGGAAGTAACTGGTGTAAAAAGCAAAAAGTCTCAATAAAACATAAAAAATAAGCTATTATTATTATGCAAGTAAAGTAAAATTGGAGAATCCAAGTAAGGCAACCTTAAATAGATATTTTCCCTAAAAGCTAAGCTTTTGTACAGAGAATCTAGAAAATTACCCTGAGTCTTTCCCTCCCTTCAATTATATAAATACATATCCTAAATATGTATATATATGCATATATGTATTTCACTTAAGTAAAACGTAGCCTACAACACATCCAATTTGAGGAAAATGATACTTTTTAAAAGATAAGCAGGGTTTTAGGTTTGTATTACTGCCAAAATGTAGTATAGAATAGAAAATGTTTCATAAATTTATCTTTTACATAGTCTGGGCAAGGCTTATAAATACCAAATTGGATTGTAGTTGGCATTCATATAGCCTTTAACAGACATCTCAACTGATCTTTATAACAACCTGTGAGGGAAGATAATACTAGTAGTCCCATTTTGCAGATGAGGAAACAGGCTTGGAGATTACTGAGTTACCTAGAGTCACACAGCTGGTGAATGTCTGATGTGGAATTTGAACCCAGATCTTCCTGACTTTATATGTACTATACTACACTGTATATGAGTAGAAAAAGCACAGATCTGGGTGTACTTTTTTACCAGGTGGGATCAGAAAGTTTCTAATCACCCTGAGGAAAAAAGAACTTTCTCAAACATCTGGATAAGAAGGCTTTTTTCAAATTGTTTTGGATCTGTGTGTGGTCTGTGCTTTGAGATTGCTGGAATCAGACAGATTTAGTTGCGCTAAAGATAAGGGAGGCAGATGTTCTCCTATGTTGCATGCCAACTTTGCTCATTTCATCTGTCCCTTTATATCAGGCCTTTTGAAAACTGGTGTTGAGAAAGTGTGAACCAATCTTGTGCACTTTATAAAAGGCATGTGATTGTGTACATATGCCATCCTCCAACACCAAAACTAGTGCTTCCAAGGCAAGAGTGTCTATTGGCAATGTCTTCCCCATCTGCTTTATGTTGTAAATAAAGAATTAACACCATGTTTTGTAACACAGAAACATATCAAAACTAACAGTACCAGAAGCAATGGCAGAGAAAAAACCTTCCTGAAATTATCAAAGTGAAAAAGATATTTTTGCATCTAACTCATTTAATTTAGTCTGGCAAATTCAATTACCAATTAAGACCACCTCACACCTCTCCACTCTCTATATTTGTACAAGTTTCTATATTGTATGTGTAGGTTTGCACATTATTTTCAAAACCACAATTCAAATGTATTGAGTTCTGAAAAAAAAATTGATGTCTTCTGTTCATTCACATCGCTGAATTTACAGCATGTAGTCGAAAACACCTTTTAAATCAGATAAAGTATCTCATATTTCAAACATGAGCCTGTCCAGCTTGAGTCATTACTGAGAAATTTGGTTCACTCTCAGACCTTTCGAAGGAATGCTAAAATGATCTCTCATTATGTGGCATTGCTAGCCTTGGTCTATTTTAATTGATTTCAAAGTTTAGATGGTTGTTGTTACTTCTGCTAGTCTCATTAATTTGTCTCACTATTTTATAGTGTTTTGCTAACATGACCATTAGTTTTAGGTGTGGTATTTCCTGAATCCATAGGTAAACTTGGTGCCCAAAGGAATATTTTGCCTTTTCAACAACGTTAATTTGTTTATTGATTCATTCAATAGATGTTTGCTAAGTGGCTATGGTTATACAAAACATTGCTAAGCACGGAGAGTAGTACAAAGTTTAGACAAACACAGACCGTCCTTGCCCTCATGGAGGTTACAGTATAGTCAAGAAATGACATACAGTTATGGAGAGCTGAAATGCGCAATAGTAAAAGATAAATGCATAGATAGAAAATAAGGTGGGAGAAGAAGGGAAAAGCTATTATTGACTAGGAGATCAAGAAGGGCTTTATAATAATACCTAGCAATTACAGAGCATTTTAAGGTTTACAAAGAGCTTGATGTATGCTATTTGAACACAAGTCTGTGAACTAGGCGCTATTATTATCCTCATTTTACAGGAGGGTAACTAAGCTTAAGATAGCATTAAATTTCTTGTCCAAAGTCTGCACAAACCCTGACTTGAACTCAGGTCTTTGTTACTCTAGCACTCTAATCCATTGCGTCACACAGCTGCTTTATTGAGCTGGGTTTTAAAGGAAAATCAAGAATCAATCTAGGAAAATAAAACAATCACCTTATTACTTTCTTAGCTCTGTGATCACAGTAGAGGAGGGGCTTCATCAGTTCAAAAAGGAGAGACAGTTTCTGGCTTACTCTCTTCCTTTGAAACTTCCACTGTGGCAAAAAGCTCTTTTTCAATTGTGGTTGCTCTTGAGTTCAGTCAAGTCTGACTCTGTGAGCCCATTTGGGGTTTCTTGGCAAAGATACTGGAGTGATTTGCCATTTCCTTCTCCTAATCATTTTACAGATGAGGAATTGAAGCGAACAGTTAAATGACTTGGCCAGGTCACACAGCTACTAGACTTTGTGATTTAGTATGTGTCTAAGACTATTTCAAATGTATATGAGGCTATTTTAAATGTGTACAGTATCAGGGATCTCATCTAAACCTGGAACTTCTTCTCCCTATTCTCTACAGGGTGTTTTGGATAATAGTAGCTATACCAATATGGATTAAACCCCTATCCCTTTTATTCTCTCAACAGACCAGACAGGCATCATAAATCAAATAGCAAAGCATTTAGTTAGGACAGACTACTCAGTACATTAAGGATTCATGATTTTTTCAGACAAACGCAGAGAGAAATCCATCTATAATTTAGTAGATAAGTCTTTGAGGTTTTTGTGAGGCTCAAAAAGTTAAGTAATTTGCCAGTAGTCACATAGCTTGTAAGTGTTATAGGAAAGAACTGGACATAGGTCTTTCTCCAAGTCAAGAATCCTAAGGACACTATAATACATTGCTTCATATTGGACAAAACAAAAAAAGAAATAATAAGGGAAAATCAAGTAGTAGAATAATTCTTTATGTGCCTATCTCAACCCCTATACATGAAGGGAAACACTGAATCAAAGAATTTAAGAGTTGGAAGGGACCTCAACAGCAATCTAATATAATTCTTATGCCCAAAACACCTCCACTATAACCTAACAAGTATTTGTCCAGCCTCTACACAAAGACCTCCAAAGAGGGGGATCCTATCTCCTCTATCAGCAGCCCATTTCACTTTGGGATAGCTCTAATTGTTAAGAAGTTTTTCCTGAAAAATGATAAATATTGGAGAGGTTGTGGGAAAATTGAGACAATGATGCACTGTTGGTAGAGTTGTGAACTGATCTAACCATTCTGGATAACAATTTGGAACTACACCTAAAGGGCAATTAAACTGTGCATACCCTTTCTTTGATCCAGCAATACTACTAGTAGGCCTATAGCCCAAAGAGATCATAAACAAGAGAAAAGGACCTACATGTACAAAAATATTTATAGCAGCTCTTTTCATGATGGCAAAAAAATTAGAAATTGAGGGGATGCCCTTCAATTAGGGAATGGCTGAATGGATATAAAGTACATGAATGTAATGGAATACTATTGCTATAAGAAATGATGAACCAGGATAGTTTCAGAAAAACCTGGACTTACCATATTTCCCCATGTATAAGATACACCTTAATTTGGGGGCCCAAAATTTGAAAAAATGTATTACATAAAGTTATTGAACTTTGTCCATATTTGCAATCCGTCCCAACTCAAACTGATGTGTCTTCCAACATTGAATGACAAAACGATGAAATTCAAGGACCTTCTGCTCATAGCTTTCAGGCTTCTTTTGGGCAAGTCTGGTGTGTGTACACATGCTTAGTCCATTCCGTTTTATGAACCTGAAGCACCAATTGTGTCCTCCTTTGAAATCAGTAACTTCTTTTTCATCAGCAATTCTTCTTGCCTCATGCTGAACCATCTTTGTGGACACAGGCATTCCAATTGCCCTTTGCTCTTCAATCCATATCTTCAATTCCCTCTCTAAATCAGGCCATTTTGCTGACTTGCCTCTCATGGCCTTCTTCTGCCATGGTGTTTTCAGCAGGATTTCTTCTTCCAGTAACCAGTCTCAAATTGTTTTCTCAGTTGGAGGAGGACCAAACTTACCTTCAGCAGCACGATTTCCATTCACTTTTGCAAACTGGATCACTTTTAACTTGAATTCAGCACTGTATGAAAATCTTTTCTGAGCCATTTCTGGGCAGAACGTGGCAAAATGTAATCTAATATACTGGTAACAAATGAGAAAAAAATGAGCACAGTGCGAAAAAGTGGGAAATGTAAGTAAAAAAATCTACAACAATGAGCGCAAAAACAAACACGAAAAAGCAGGAAAAGCAAGTAAAAAAATCTACAACCACTGTATAAGATGCACCCAGTTTTTAGACCCCAAATTTTTCTAAAAAGGGTGAGTCTTATACATGGGGAAATATGGTACATGAACTGATGCAACTGAGCAGAACCAGGAGAACACTGTACACAGTAATTGCATTATTGTGCAATGATCAACTATGAATGACTTAGCTTTTCTCAGCAATACAATGATCCAAGACAATTCCAAAGGGCTCATGATGGAAAGTGTTATCCAAATCCACATTGAGAGAAAGAACTGATGGAGTCTGAAAGGAGACTGAAGCATACTAATTTCACTTTATTTTTTTCACATTTTTTTTCTTTAGGTCTGTTTCTTCTTTTACAACATGACTAATAAATATTTTTATACGATTGCACATATATAACTATGTTACATTGCTTACCATTTTAGGAAGAAGGGAAGGAAAGTAAGGAGAAAAATTCTCAACTCAAATATTTTTAAAAATGAATGTCAAAAATTGCTCTTACATGTAATTGGAAAAAATGAAATACTATTTTAAAAAAAGAATTTTTTCCTGATACGAAGGCTAAGTTTATTTCTTTACACTTTTTACCTATTGTTCTCAGTTCTGCCATCTGAGGCCAAACAGAATGAGTCTAATATCTCTTCCATATGTCAGTCCTTCAAATAATTCAATATAGTTATCATCTCCCCCCCCCCCATACCCTGATTCTTTTTTGGGTAAAACATGTCCAATTTCTTCATGTCATTCTTGCATATCATATTCTCAAGGCAAGGACCTTCACCATCCTGCCTGTGCTCCTCTGGACACTGCAGCTTAGCAACAACATCCTCCTTAAAACATGGTACTGAAAACAGAATTCAACACTATCTAGATAAAGTCCAACACAGGCAAAGTATTGTTTGTTGAGACTATTGCCTCCTTACTCCTGGGAGATTTAATACCAACAACTAATATTTACATAGTGCTTTGAGTTTTGCAAAACACTTTACAATATTTCATTTGATCCTCACAATAATTCTGGAAGGTAGGTATTATTATTTCTATTTTATAGATGAGGAAACTGAAGTATACAGATATTAAGTGACTTAGTTGCCCAGAGTCATCTATTCTTAGAATATTTAATAATATTAACTAGCATTTGTATAGTGCTTTAAGAATTGCAAAGCATTTTACAAATAATACAACAATCCTGGAAGGTAGATGGTATCATTATGCCCACTTTACTGATAGGGAAACTGCAAGAGACCTATTTACCTAGTGCCACACAGCTAGTCAGTCAGTATCTGAGACTGGATTTGAACGCAAGTCTTCTGGTCTTTAGGCCTGTACTCAATTCCACCAGACTGCAGTGGCTGTAAGCCTATTGACGCAGTCCAATATTACATTTGGTTTTTTTTTTTTTTTTGCTGCCATATCACTCTGCTGACTCATTGAACTTTTAATACACTAGAACCACCAGATCATTTTCAGGACAACTTCCATCTATCCATTGTCTCCTGTCCTGTACTTGTGAAGTTGATATTACTTCACATTTATCTCTATTGGTTTTCATCTTATTTGATTCCACCCATGTACCAGTCTGTCAAATTCCTTTTGGAGCCCAACTCTGTCAGCCATTGTGTTAGATACTCCTCTCACCGTTGTAGTTTTTGAGAATTTAATGAGCTCTATCCCTTTTTCCAAGTAAAAAAAGTGTTAAGTAGCACAAGATGAAGCACAGCCCCTGAAGATTCACCAGTGCAGACCTCTTGCCACGTTGAAATTGAACCATTAACAACTACTGCACTCGAAGTCTGGACATCCCACTAATTCTGAATCCACTTGACCAGATTAACATCTAATTCATTGTTCTCCACAAGAATTGTAAGAAATACATTATCCGAAGCTTGCTAAAATCCAGATAGATTATGTCCATACTATCCTCCATCTACTAGTTTAGTAATCCTATCAAAAAAGGAAAGATTAAGCAGCTGGTAGTGCCTTGGATAGAATGGTTGGCCTGGAGTCAGAAGACCATCTGAAGTCAGTGAGTTCAAGTCTGGCCTTGGACACTTTGGACAAATCATATAACCTTTGTTTGCCTTGGTTTTCTCAATCATAAAATGGGGATAATAATAGCATCTGCCTTTCAAGGTTGTTGTGTGGATCAAATGAGATAATCTTTGTAAAAAGTGCTTAGCACAGTGCCTGGCACATAGTAGGTGTTATATAAATGCTTATTCCCTTCCCCTCTTCATAGTCTGGCATAAGCTCTTCTAGAATCTTTGATTGCTCCCTGTAATCACCACTTCCATTTCTAGATGCTCATCAATCATCTATTTAATGATTCATGCCAGCATTTTCCTAGGAATTAAAGTCAAGATCACTGGTATAATTTCCCACAAACTCCCAAGTTCACAAGCAGAACACTCCCAAGACATCTCACTTTCTTTAGGCTGTGTTATGATGAAAATACTTTTCACAGCTTATCTCCTAAAAAAAATGGCTGTGGCTAACTGTTATTTCACTCTATCTTCACTGCTGCCATACCTCTGCTTCTCTGCCAAACTACTGCTGTCATCTGCTATAAATGTCATCGCCTGGGCATCATCTTCTTCCTTAAGGAGGTACTTTTGCTCTTTTGTGAGACTGACCCATACTAATTGTCTGAGATTAACTAACACATCTTTTCTTTCTTATGATGATTTTCAAATCCATCTTTGCTGCCCTAATATCTCTGCTGGCATCCAATCTCCAATTGCCTTTCAGTCATCTCCAACTGGATGTCCAATAGACATCTTAAACTGTGTTCAAAACTGAATTCACTATCTTTCCCACTGAAAGACCCCACTCCCCACCTTTCTTATCACTGTAGAGGGTAATATCATCCTTTTGGACCACCTAGGGGTCATTTTCAACTCCTCACCTCTCTACACCCTCCACCCCAACCTCCCCATCCAATCTGTTGCCAAGACCTGTTAATTTCACCTTTATCACATCTCTCCAATATGCCCCCTTTCCCCTCTGACACTGCCACCATTCCAGTGTAGGCCCTCATCACCTCACACCAGGACTATTGTAATAGTAGGTTGAGTGAGTCTACCTCAAGTCTCATCCCACTCTAATCTATCCTCTATTCAGCTACCAAAGTGATTTTCCTACAGCCCAAATCGGACCATGGCACCAACACCTCCTACTCAATAAACTCCAGTGGTTCCTTTTTGCCTCTAGGATCAAATACATCATTCTCTGTTTGGCATTCAAAGACCTTTATAACCTAGCCCCCTCCTACCTTTTTGGTCTTCTTACACCTTACTCCTCTACAGCTGTTTTTCCAGCTAGTAACACTGGCCTCCTGGCTGTTCGACAAGTCAAACATTCCATCTCTCAGCTCTAGGCATTTTCTCTTGCTGTTCCCTCTGGAATGTTCTCCCTCCTCAACTTTGCCTATTGTCTTCCCTGTCTTTCTTTAAGTCCTGACTAAAATCCCATCTTCTACAGGAAGCTTTTCCCAACCCCTCGTAATTCCAATGTCTCCCCTCTGTTAATTATTTCCTATTTATCTATCTATCTATCTATCTATCTATCTATCTATCTATCTATCTATCTATCTATCTAATCTCTCTATATAAAACTTGCTTTGATATATTTGTTAGCATATTGTCTCCTCAATTAGACCGCAAGCTCTTTCAGGATAGGGACTGTCTTTTTGTCTCATTTTATATCTCCAGGGCTTTAGCACAGTGGCATAGTAGGCATTTAATAAATGTTTATTGATTGATTTTGTTGTCAGGTCCACAGACATACCCAAGTTGCATACAAAAGGGCCTCTCAGGAGATTATCACAAGGTTTTTCTAATCCCTGTTTCCCCACCCCCACCCTTCCTTCAATAGAAAGAAGCATAGCATTCTCCTTCCTAATTAAGTTAAAGAAAATGAATTATTTTAAATTCCCAAACTGCCTCTGTCTTCTAGTGCCAGGCCATACAAATTATGAAACTTAATAACCTCAGAGCTTATTATGAATGGAGGAGTCCAAGGTGGAGCTGATGAACTTTGATCTGCATCCCTGCTGCTAGCTAGGGCAGAGTCAGGGGTTTGCCTAGTCAGATCAAACCAGATGGAAAGAACTGATTGTTAAATTTTGGAGTGAGTATTTCTATCTTGGAAAGCAGCAAATGCTGCAAATTAAGGCCTGATTAATTGTTTTGTTGATTGTCAAGGCTTAAAAAAGTAATGGAGAAAATGTTAATAATGCAGATTAAACTTAAAAATGTGTCTTTGTTTCTTGGTGAACCAATTAAACGTTTACTTTATTTTTCATTCATTAACTAATTCATTATTGTTTATTTGTTTGCTTGTTTGTTTTATTATTTGCCTTATCCATCCTTGGGCTGAGGTCTTGGTTCCCCCCACTCCATGTGTATAACCTGATATTATATATATATCTCACCTGATTGATTATGGCCAAGTGCGTGTCTATTGCTTAAATTCAAAGAATAGATAAGCATGGTCAGCTGTGATTTCCTTTACTATAGTCCTACTGTCCTATTTCAGTCCCTTAATGCTACCTGGATGTAACTGTAGATTCTTGCTAATATGAGAAATTAATGTGATGTCATGAATGGAAATAGCACGAAAGAAAATGCATTCACATCTGCTTGGCCATTGAACCCTAGGGACCATACAGCTTTTCCATCTGATTTGCAGCTTAAACCTCCTATCATGTGTTGTTTCTCTCATTAGAGTGTGAGTTTCTTTACAGCAGGATATATCTTGCTGTTATTCTTTTGTTATCTATAATGCTCAGTGGAGTGTTTTACAAATAGTAAGACTTATTTTCATCCATCCCTTCCTGAAGACAAGCCAACAGAATACAAGTTCAAACAGGTCTACTAAGTTAGAAGGCCTTCGGATGCGAATATGTCTATTATATGAGGACAAGCCTGGCTAATTTTGGAAATGCATATTATTAGAAGAGCGGTCACAGCTAATGAATTGCTCTATCCATCGCAACTCTCAGAGATAATAATAGTAGGTTGTGATCTGTGTCAGTAAAGGCAATACCCACACCAAGGAAATCAGGGAGCCTTGAAATCAAATATTAAAGTAGGTGGTGATTTGCAATAAGAATAAACAAAAGCATACTCAACTGGGAATCGGTTCTGTACTCATCAAAGTCATGTAAGCAACTGTTCTGATGATTTTGAAAGGCTGTTGTGTCCTAATTCAATCAATCAAGTGTTTATCCAGGGCTTTATGATCTAAAGGCTCCATTGTTTTACTTATTGTGTTTATTATAAATCAGAAGTCTGTCTTCCTAATAGTCTTCTTTCAAAGTGTATTGATACTTCAGTTGACTTTGAACAGCCCCATTTCCATAACAATAATTTTGCTTGTACATGTATAGTGCTTTATAGTTTTACAAAATACTTTCACACGTATTCCATCGTTTTAAGTGATTCTGAGTTTGGATAGAACTAATTTGGTAATTGTTCAAAGTACTGTGACACTGTGATTGCTTGTTTGACATAATCATAAGCTAACTGTAATAATAATATCACACATTCATAGGCCTCTAAATACATGATCTCATTTGAAAATAACAATAGCTAGCACTTTGAAGTTTACAAAGCTCTTTAAAGATATCATCTCACCTTATCCTCACAATAACCCCGAGAGGCAGGTGCTACTATCATCCCCATTTTGTAGATGCAGAAACTGAAACAGACACAGGGCAAGTGACTTGTTCAGAATCACACAGCTAGCAAGTGACTGAGACTGAATTGGAACTCATGTCTTCCCAACTCCAGTTCCAGTACTGGGCCACCTTCCTGCCTCGGATCCTCACAACAACCCTTTGAGGTCAAGTATTATCAACATTTTAAAGAAAATTAATATTTAGAGGGGCTAAGTGATTAAGTGACCTGCCCAAGGTCATAGATTTAGTAAGGGACGAGCTAGGTCTCCAACTAGGTCTTTGGACTACCGATCTAGTACTCTTTTCACTCACTAATGGGCACATGCAATGAGTATGTATAGCAAGGTATTCAGCAACATCTGAAGCTGTGGGTAATATTCTAGGAACTACAAGAAAGAAATAATGGAACTACAGAGGACCAGAGAAGAGCAAGGAAAGATCAGACATTTACATAACAATGGAAGGTTTATGAAGCACTTTATATAAATGATCTCATTCTATCCTTGCAACAGTCCTGTGATGGAAGTACCACAGGTTTTGTTATAACCACTTTAAAAAGGAGGAAAATGAGGCTCTGAGAGGGTCATATGACTTGCTTATAAGGCTAGTAAGTCTTAGGCA
>CM053626.1:78590356-78629376 GCA_028646595.1 Phalanger gymnotis
CCCCCCCCCAAATTAATATATCTTCCCCCTTAAGTCAGATCTAGCCCTTTGTTACCTACTTCAGAAATTTTCTGTTAACATCTTAAAGTTTAACTCCTGTGACTTTGGCGTTAGGATCAAACACCTTGCCTTATCGACCAAGTTAGTTCTTTCCTTAAAAGGAAAGGAAACCGTCCTTGAGATTTCTCCAAGGTGCTAAGGCCTGAATCAAGTCATCATTGTGGTGGCTTTTGGGGCACTTAATAGCATAAAAGAGGCCAGGCCATGTGGAGTTAGTGCCCTTCACACTTGGCAGATGTCACAGCATCTATGAGCCATTACACTCTGCCCACTTGACCAATCACATTTCTATAAAGAAAAGGGAGGGGAATCTGTCTGAGCCAAAAGCTTATTGATTATTTTTTTCCCATTCTATGGCTAAGTAAAGCTCCTTTTGTTATCTGCTAAATGTTCTAAGAATATCTCATTTTGTTCTCATCTCAAACCTGAACTACCAGTTCAGGCTGTTGGGCATAACCTGCTATAACTTTCTATCCCATGTTTCAGTCAAGTCCTGGTAGACTGACATTCATACTCTTAATTTAGAAAGAGCCAAATGGCTCAGGACCTACCACCAGATGAAGTGCATCGTCTAAGAGTATTTCATTAAGAAAACAAGAGTATGAATGAGCAAGGGACTGAAGGACCAGGAAGAGAGAAAGACTTGACTATATGAAAGGTAGCTGGCTAGAATGATGTACAGTAATGTTAGAATATTTAAAATTGAAAACATTGTGGACAAGGATTGTCCCACCTATAACCATAGCTCTATACAGGTGGGTCAAAACTTTTCTTCAGCAGTTTTGACTCAGAATAGGTTGCCAATGTTGTGACATTTTCCAGGTCGTTTTTGGACCTTGCTTTTTGGGTACCCAGAATCTGATCAGCAGCAGAGCTTTAAAACCTGATAGATGGTAACAATCACCACTGTCATCATCATCTACAAATATTTATTGATCTATTCTGTACTATACCTTTACATATCACATAGCTATACAAATGCCCATTGAGTGCCATGCATGGAGTATTTAGTTATGTTGGGCTTGTTGGCTATTCGTACACATGGAATTCTTCACTATTTCAGTCCTTCTTTTCCTTAGGTCATTCATTATCATTAATTGAGGTTGGATTTGCCAGACATGCACCCTTCAGGCTGGTTATTTTTCTGCTTAAACTTTTTAGGTACAATTCTAGTAGCTGTCACCAAGGAGCCAATCAGGCTAGAAAAGGCTGGCACTAAGACAATATCCATATCTACAAAGAACTGAGGAACATAGGCAGAGATAACTGAAAAACAAGATTAAGTTAATGATCCACTAAATATTGCTTCAAAAATTAAATAATTTGATGGATCTGTGATCTCCGTATGGTATAGCGGATCAGCAGGCTCTCTTCATTCCTATTTATTATTATTTTCGATGAGATTCTTAACCTAACACCTAGATTAATAATGTCATTTTTTTCTTGTTTTATGAAATAACCCTTTGGTAATTTGGTATGGCACTGTAAAATAATGTAGGTAGTATTATAATTTTTATTTGGTCTGGGGCAGCTAGGTGACACAGTTAAGTAGAGAGCAGGCCCTGGAGTCAGGAGGGTCTGAGTTCAAATCCGGCACTTGACACATGTACTAGATGTGTGACCTTGGGCAAGTCACTTAACCCCAATTGCCCTGCCAAAAAACAAAACAAAACAAAAACCAAATAATTTTTATTGGGGCGGCTAGATGGCACAATGGTTAAAACACCAGGTCTGGAGTCAGGAAAACCTGAGTTCAAATCAGACCTCAGATACCTACTAGTTGTGTGACCCTGAGCAAGTCAGTTAACCCTGTTTGCCCAGTTTCCTTATCTGGTAAATGAGCTGAAGAAGGAAATGGCAAACCACTCTCGCATCTTTGTCAAAAAAAAAAACCCACATGGGTTCATAAGGGGTCAGACACAACTGAAATGATTGAAAAACTGTTATCTTTGGGTTTTTTTTTTGTTTTTTGGAGGGGGAAAGGCAGGGTAATTGGGGTTAAGTGACTTGCCCAAGGTCACACAGCTAATGGGAAGGCAGGGTAATTGGGGTTAAGTGGCTTGCCCAAGGTCACACAGCTAGTAAGTGTGTCAAGTGTCTGAGACTGGATTTGAACTCAGGTCTTCCTGACTCCAGGGACAGTGCGCTATGCACTACACCAACTAGCTGCCCAATCTTTGTTTATAGTTGAGGAAACTAAGGCAGACAGAAGTTGTTGACCAGATTCACACAACTAATAATTCGCGAGGCCAAATTTGAATTCAGGTTTTCCTGTCTCCAAACCCAGCTCTCCCCATCCACTGCATCCCATCACCTAGCTGTCTCTATCTCATAGCATCAAATTGTAAATTCATTTCAAACAGTTAAATAAACTTGAATTAGCAGAATAGAATTCATAACGTAAGGAAAGGAAAGTGCTGGGAAATTGACAACGGAAGGAAAGGGACAACCAACTATGGAACAAAGCTCTACTGTTCTTTAGTAGATAACAAATCAGCCAGACTTTCTGAGCTGTAATTCCTTGGTCAGGTTAGTGAGCTTTCTTGCTTGATTGTCGCCTCGCATCAGAGAATATGTTTGCCTTGATGTTAGTGTGAGCCCCACCCCATTCCCCGGATGCTGCTGAGCCTGGCAGCCTTCATTCAGACCGAGCATTTGATTACTCTGAGTACCGCTCCTTGATGTCTTTAACACAGACGTTGACAGCAAATGCTTGCTTTTCCAGCGCTCTAATCAGCTGTCCTTGCTGGCCTCTAGTGGATAGATGGATAGATGGCTAATGCATTGAACTCCTAAACTTGCATTCCCATCCTGCCATGACTTTCCCCTTTGGCCCAGTGCAGGACACAACAATCAGGGAGGGTCAAAGAATCATAGAAACATAGAATCAGAAGGGACTTCAGAATTCATCTATTCCAATCCATATCTGAGCAGCACCTCCTCTGACACGGTATGCAGGCACCACTTTTAAGAGAGTAACCTGTGGCCCATACCTCGGCAGAAAAGCAGCTATGGAACTACAGAGACCTGAGTTCTATCTCAGTTACTCCTCAATCATCATTACTCTCTCCAGCTCATGTTTGCTCCCACCTAGAGACTCTTGGAACATCTGAACCTGGCTCTTTTTAGTTCTTTCCTAGGGGTATTAAATTACTCTAATGAAAATATCTGGCTTTCACGGTGTGGAACACAGAAAATGTTTTATTTATGTGCATGTGAAAAACAGACAAGAGACTGTCCCTGAGTCTATTTAGTAAGGAAAGTCATATATTCTACCTAAAGGTAAGAGGTATTTTCTGTTCTGTTTCCTTCAGAATGGTTCCATCTAAGTTCCTGCAAAAGATTCACGTCACCAGAAGGGGAAATCTCAGTAGTTCAGTGTCACTGCTTCCAAATCCAAGTCCCTTTTCCCCATCCCAGACTCTTCTGTGGGGTCAATCCTTCCTATGTTTCTGTGTCCACTGTCTTTATTCCAGCTCTTAGAAGATTCACCAGTTCTCCCTTTTACAGAAGTTGTCTCTGCCTGTGTGATAAGACTTTTTATCTACTTCCTAGGAAGTATTAGCCATAGTTAGTAGGTATCCAAGCAACCTTTGCTTCTGCCAAAGCGTTTCCTCATCCACACCACCTCCTGGAATATTTTTGCTTTTTTTATCCTTCTTTTTTCTTCCTACCAACAATCACTGCTCTGTCTGGGTATGAATGCACAGTGTTATTGGAAATGTTTCTCTTATTCAGTGAATTTGTCCGTTACCTCTCTCCTACAACCCTTGAAGAAGGGAGAGAGGAAGAGAATGGAAGTTTAGCTGGACTGTTACAGGTCCTTGCACAGGCTTGCTAGAAAAAAAATAATACAAATACCACCCTGCTTCTTTAGCTTCTTAAAGCTGGAGTATCTATAGAGAGGATAACTGATGCCTGAAATCAATTTTTATCAAGCCAACTTTACCATGCAACATTTATGATTGTAGTATTTGGGTAGAACTCATAAATGTTGGCTTACAGGGGGGTCTGGGATACACATAAAATTAAAGGCAGATTAGGGAAATTCTGAAACAAAATGTAGGAAATTAAATTAAGCCAATTTTCATGCCAAGCTTCACATAAGTATTTTTGGGCTGCTCACAATTTTACATTTAGCATCTGAGAAGGAATAAATAAATCTAATGCCAAAATCCTCATAGAATCCTCCCCCCACTTCACATCACATGGAAACAGAATTCCATAAAATCCAGCTTGGCAAATGCTGCCTTAGATAAACTTAACTGAGTTTTATTTTTGCTGTATTCTTTGGTTATTGTTAAATATTTGAGTACACTTAGCTTTGCTAGGTAACTCAGCTTCAGTTTACTTATCTATAAAATGGGGATAATATTAGCATCTATCTTCTAGGGTTGTTGTAATACTAAAATGAGACTACAATCATAAAGTGCTTTGAGAATCTTAGAGAGCTATGTAATTGCGAGGTGTTATTATTTTCAGTATTTAAAGTTTATGGTATATTTACTTAGCAATCAGCTGAGTTTTTTTTCTTCATATTCTTCCATAGTTTGCGCCATCTTTAAGTCACAAGAGTGCTTTCATTGTCCTCTTTTTCTGGAGTAACTTATTTCCAGCTTACATAGTCTTGATTGGTTCTCAGGGTTTACCATTCAATAAAGTTGGTGTCAAATCTAGTGTATGGGTGCCATTCCATTGGAGGTTTTCCATGTAAACTATATGTGATGAGACTCTTCGCTTACAGTTTGAGGGAACTCCTATTTTGAAACATGGTTGTCTGAGACAGATTATTTTTATTATCCTCAAAGGTAGCAAATCTTTGTCCTTTGAGAGTAAGATTGATTTGGAGGAAATTGATTTGTCTTTTAGAGCTAGATCTGGTGAATGAGATGAATTATCAACCTGATGATTGATCAAATCCTTCAAATCAAATTAACATATTTGTTGATACTTGGCAACTTCAATGGCAAGGTAGAAAAAGAAGAGAATTGGGAGGAATAAACGGGAAAGTATGGTTCAAAAGAAATAAAGGAGAAATTCCAAAGACTTATAAGTTCTACAAAAACCTCATGCCTCTATGTCATAAACACTTTGTTTGGAAAAAAGAAGCTGTAGGTGCTGGGCAGAGTAAGCACCAAGCAACAACAACAACAACAACACACACACACACACACACACACAAATGAAGTTGACTACATTTTAACAGATAGGAAAAGATGATATGGACATAGGAGTCATGCTTGTCAGTCAATAAGCATGTGTTAAGTGTTAACTACCCCCGAGTTAGCCGTCTTTGCACAGTCAGACCATCTGCTTATCAGAGCTAATATCAGAATTTATAATAAACAAGAAGGAAGACTAGTAATAAGAAAAAAAGAGGTATGGCATACAACTAAGAAAATTTAACCCTGACTATTTAAGCAAGCTGTTGAAAATCAAAAATGAAAAATGACAGAAGAATGGCAGATACAGCTAGAATAATTTTATCCAGAAGTTAAACCAATGTAAATTAATGACTACAATAAGGAAATAGAGGGAGCTGGTTGCCTGAGGTAAGACGAGGTTACAATATAAATTTATTTGTTAAAAAAATCTTCCAAAGAAGGATGATGGATATTTGATGAGCACCGTCATTTCACAAAGCAGATAGAAGCACTGAAGGGTGAAACAAGTCTACAAAAAGCTTGGTAAGATATCTGAATAAGCAAAATCATCCCCAGGGCATTCAAGGGCAAAATGGAAAAAAGACTACACACAAGAAAAGTAGAAAAGACATTCAAAAATTTTCATAACAAAATCTTCCCCCTCAAGGACAATGAAATCACCACCCTCAGACTCTATCATTAATTCCTTTAGAAGAGTTACAAATGGCACTAAAGAGAACAAAAACAGGAAAAGCATCTGGATTGGATCAAACGAATATTGACAGGATCCATGTTGGAGACAATACAATTATGAGGGTGTTGAGGGACCAATTTATAAAGTATCTGAAAGAGGAGAACATGCCAAAGGTATAGGGAAAAAAATCTCAAAACTCATTGATTTAAAAAAAAGATGACCAAGAAAACTTCTTACCTATATGCCTACTCCTCTCTATACAAAGTCTTTATGAGGGTCATCTATGCACAAATTAAGGATATTTGTAGGGGACAATCAGACTTTCCTAAGTGATATTAAACAAAGCATCACACCTTCGCTATCTCACAGTGACTTAAAGATATAGAGAATATCAAATCTCACTCTGCTTATTATTGTTGATTGTGAAAAAAAAGCATTCAGCTCCCTAGAACAAAACTTTTCAAGGCACATTTACAACAGTGTGCCTCCCATCCACATGTCAAGAGTATTCAATATTCATTCATATAGGTAACAGAAATAGCTCTTTTCAATGGCCCTCTGATATGAAAAACATCAGGTGAAGAATAAAACAGGTTGCCCAAAATATTTGCCTCTTTGAAGGATATCCAGCACAGAGTTCAGATTGAATAGAAATTCTCTGTGAATCATGAGCCCCTACAGATGCTCCTGTTTTCAGATGACAATATGATTGCATCTTGCCCCGAGACATTCCAGAGCCTCCTTTAAGAGAGCAATTCAAAGGAATTTGGTCTGTCCAGTCACAAATCAAGTTCATGAAAAATACTTGTCCAGATTTCAATATGCTTGCCAATGGACAACATATAGATCTTGTCCATCAGTATATGTTTCTGGAACAGATAATAGAGATAGGCAATGAACTAGTATCAAAGTAGAAAAGGAAAAGAAAAGTGGGATGGATTGTTTTCAGGAAACTGCACAGCACTTTTTACTGACCCCAGACTTCTCACAACAAAGCTCATCTTTTGTTAATATAAATATTTTACCAGTGTTGCTGTATGGCAGTGAGACATGGGTCAGCACTACCAACAAAGATCTAAAGGTGAGTGTCATACAAAGAGCAATTGCGAGTTAAGGTTGATGTAAGTAGACTGAGACATATAGCCAATAAGGCATTCCAAAGGACAGGAGTAAAGCATATCATCCAAGAACTGTATGATAGAAGGAGAAGATGGCTACTTATGTAGTGAGAGTGAGGGGTGACAAGTATACAGCTGGAATGTTCCACTAGTATACTTAAGTATATGTTAAGAGAGGGAAAATTAGCCTTCAGAACTTTAGGTGGATCACTTGTGATGAACTTTTGGAAGGAAGTTGCACAAGATGGGCAGGCATGGATGGGCTGTGATATGCACATCTGGAGTGAATTCATAAGTAAATGCAATCATACATCCACTTGACTATCAAGCTGGTGTTTATTGATAAGTATTGATGAAGCAACATGTTTTTCCAGCATCTGTTCAGCATCTCAGTCTAACCTAAGATGAAATAATAGGCTAGAAGATATTTGCTTAACCTTGTATCCTGGTTTCCATGAATTTTTTCTTACACAATAAAAGGAGACTTGGGAAGAAATGTCCTATAGATTCAGCTCATAATCTCTAGCATATAGCCTTCTCATTCCTACCTCTCTTTTGTCAGCTGAGCCATTAAACTGGTACATTTCTGTACCAGTGATTCTTTTAAGGTTGGCAGGAATGTTAAATGACTCTCAGACAAACTAACTTTCTACTTCAGTCACTTTCTACCCATACTTCATTACCAAAAATATTTAAACACATTTATTTTGCCTTTTTGGGGGTGAAGAAAGGTTATCCATTGTCATCACTATTATTCAGTATTGTACTAGGAATGCTAGCTATAGCAATAAGAAGAAAAAGAAATTGAGGGAATAAAAATAGACAATGAGGAAACCAAACTATGGCTCTTTGAAGATGATATGATGATATACTTAGAGAACTCTAGAGAATCAACTAAAAAACTAGTTGAAACAATTAACAATTTCAGCAAAATTGCAAGATATAAAATAAGCCCACGCAGATCATCAGCATTTCTACGTGCTACTCACAAAACCCAGCAGGAAGAGATAGAAAGATGAATTCCATTTATAATAACTGCAGATAATATAAAATACTTGGGAGTCTACTTGCCAAGAAAAACCCAAGGGTTGTATGAACACAATTACAGAACACTTTTCACATAAATACATATTTAAACAACTGGAGAAATATTAATTGCTCATGGGTAGAGTAAGGCAATATAATAAAAATAGCAATTTTACCTAAGTTAATTTACTTATTCAGTGCCATACCAATCAAACTATCAAATGATTATTTTATAGAGCTAGAAGAAATAGTAAAAAAAAAAATTCAGAAGAAGAACAAAAGGTCAAGAATATCAAAGGAAACAATGAAAAAAATGCTAAGGAAGACGGCCTAGCAATTTCACATTTCAAATTACATTACAAAGAGGTAAATGATTTGGGACTGCTAAGAAATAGTGGTAGATCAGTGGACTAGATTAGGTACACATTACACAGTAGTAAATGACCACAGTAATCTAACATTTGATAGATCCACACTTTTGGGGAAAGAGCTCAACATTTGACAAAAATTACTTGGAAAACTGAAAAGCAGTTTGGTAGAAACTAGCTATAGACCAACCAACTAGGTGGTTCAGTGGATAGAGCACTGGGCCTGGAGTCAGGAAAGACCTGAGTTCAAATCTAGCCTCAGACACTTAACAGCTGTGTGACCATGGGCAAGTAACTTTACCTTGGTTTGCCTTAGTCCACTAGAGAAGGGAATGGAAAACCACTCCAGTGTCTTTGCCGCGAAAACCCCATGGACAATTTTGGCATTCTGTGGTCCATGGGATCACAAAGCATTGGACATGACTGAACAATAGCAACAAGGCATAGACCAACATCTCACACTGTATATCAAGATAAGGTAAAAGTGTATAAATGGTTTAGACAAAAAGGGTGATATTATAAATAAATTAGGGCAGTGTGGAAAAATGTACCTGTCAGATCTATGGATAAGGAAAGAGTATTATGTCCAGACAAGAGATAGAGGGGATTATAGGAAGTAAAACAGATAATTTTGATTGCATGAAATTGAAAAAGCTTTTGCAACAAACAAAACCAATGAAGGCAAAGTTAGAAAAAAAATAAGAAACTGTGGGAAAATTCATAGTAAGTTTCTCTGATAAAGGTCTCCTTTCTCAAATACATAGGGAACTGAGCCAAATTTATAAAAATGAAAGTCATTCTCCAGTTAATAAATGGTCACAGGATATGAACAGGCGGTTTTCAGAAGAAGAATTTAAAACTACCAATAGTCCCCCCCAAAAATTCTCCAAGTCACTATTGATCAGAGAAACGCAAATTAAAACAACTCTTAGATACCACCTCCAACTTATCAGATTGGCTAACATGACAGAAAAAGAAAATGACAAATGCTAGAGGGAATGTGGAAAAATCAAGATACTAATGAACTCTTGGAATTGTGAACTAGTCCAACCATTCTGGAGAACAATTCGGAATTATGCCCAAAGGCCTATATAGCAGTGGCATACAGGTCTGTAATCCAGAGAGATCAAAGAGAAGGGAAAAGGAGCTATTTGTTCAAAAATATTTGTAGCAGTTATTTTTGTGGTGGCAAAGAATTGCAAATTGAGGGGATGCCCATTAGTGGGAGAATGGCTGAACAAGTTGTGGCATATGATTGTGATGGAATTGTGCTACAAGAAACGACAAGCAGGATGGTTTCAGAACAACCTGGGAACATGTACATGCATTTATGCAAAGACAAGTGAGCAGAACCAGGAGAACATTGTGCACAGTAACAATAATATTGTAAGAATGATCAACTATAAAAGACTTAGTTACCCTGATCAATACAATGATCCAAGACACTTTCAAAGGACCAAAGATGAAAGATACTATCCACCTCCAGAGACACAACTGATAAACTCTGAATGCAGATTGTAGCCTATTTTTAAACTTTCTTCATTTTTATTGTTTCATTTTGTTTCTGTTTTCTTTTGCAACATAGAAATATGTTGTGTATGACCTCATATGTTTAAGCAAAATCAAATTACTTACCTTTGCAAGGAAGGAGAAGGATCAGGAGGGAGAGAGCGAATTTAGAACCCAAAATTTTTAAAAATGATTGTTAAAATTTTTTACATGTAATTGGGAAATATTTAATGAGATAAGTAAAAATAATTTTTAAAACACATCTATTTTGAATAGTAAAAAAGTTTGGTTTTTTCTACAACAGTGAACGAAAACTTCCCCATGTGCCAAATCAGATCTAGGACTTAAGGAAGAGATGAACTACTTTAATATTAAGCTTCATTAGTACCGATCTCAGCACCATATATTTGATTTAGAATTACTAGATTAATTGGCTCAAGTTTAAGTAGTGTAATTTCCATGGACAATAGACTCTACTGACACATTATGTAAATAGCTGAGAAGATATTTAGAGAGAAAATAATCACTTCTGGAAGAAGAATGATGAGACACTGGACAAAGAGTACTCTTTTCACTTTAGATAGAGTAGGTGCCATATGTCAGATAACACTGGATTAATGTAAGCCTCTGAGAGCATTCAGATCTGCCTGTTCTCTGCATGGGGCTTCCAAATTTATCTTCATTTAAGCTCTTTGTACTCTTCATGCCAATTGTTTATTACTCTTGGACAAGAGCCTTGTGCTTATCTAGAACCAGTTCATTGAGACATGAGTCTCCATTATATAGGTGTGAGGCTGGATGGCAGGAGGTTGGGGTGTCAAGCCTTGGGATATATTTTTTAGAAAGTTTATATTTTAGTGGATATAGTCAATATTTAGTTTCAGGGGAATACAAGGCAAACAAAACAGAGAGTCTTCTGGCATACTATAAAAGCTCATATTTTAATAATAATATTTTCTGCTTGTGAATTATCTGGCCAATTAGACTTGTGTGGAGTTACTCCTGATCAAAAGTAGGTTGTCATTGGCAAACAAGCACCAGAGGAAATGCATGGTCATCTGCCATGAAATTGTGCCTATTTCAGATATAATTATTTTTGAAGCCAATATTAATGTTTGCCCATTTCTGCTTTTGTGCTCAAATGTACAATAACTCTAGCTGTCAAAGGCTGACGTAGGACACAAGCAATTCAATTTTTCTTTTTCTCTGCAGGAGAGAAGATCCTCCCATGCAATCTTCTGGGCTACTGTCGTGTGGTGTGATTTATGGATTTCATGTGTGTTTCTTCCTTTTTAAATCTGGAAGTGTATTCTATTGTTTTATTGGGCTATTCATTCTCTTGACATCCCTGGACATAAGTTAATGGAGTCATAATAAAAGGATAGAGAAGTATAACAAACAAGCCAGATGGTATAGATTTAGGACTCTGACAAATTAGGGAAGCCAAGGGTAAGGACAAGAGATAGAATCCTCTGATTCATGTGCAGTGGGCTAGTGCAAATAAACTAGTGTGGAAAGGTTTCATTATGTCAGAATTCAGGGGGGAAAATGGGGGAAAGACTGTGAAATGACAGTAGAGACAGCAGAAATGGTCAGGTTTTTTCTTTGACAACATTCACTTTTGATAGATGAGATCCAAAAGCTGAGTCAGGAAAAGTGGTTCAATGTGAGGTGGAGGTCTCTTTGGTTTAGGGTATAAACAAAACAGACCCAAGACAGGATTCTCTGGTTGCCAGTGCCAGAGGTCTTATTCTGTTGGGTATGTAGGTTCTATTGGGTGTTGCTGAGGTTCCCTAATGGTAGATGGTGATGAGAGAGCCCTGAGTGAAAAGGATTATGGAATCACAGCATCATAAAGTTGGAAGAGTTCTCAGAGCTCATGTAATTCAACCGGAACCTTTCTCTAATATCCTGATAAGAGATCATCCTGTAGCTGTTTGAAGACCTTTGATAATGGGAAATCCACTAAAGAGGCAGTACCTTCCACTGAGACAACTCTCATTGTTCAGAAGTTTCTCTTTATGAAAAGCCTGAATCTGTCTCTCTGCATCTTCCACCCATTATTCATGTTTTTGACTTCTGGTGCCAAAAGGAAGAAGTCCAGTTCCTCTTCCACATGACAGGCTTCCTAATATATGTATACAGTTATTAAGCTCCCACCTAAAACTTCTCTTTTATAGTCTAGGCAACCCCAATTTCTTCATCTAATTCATCTGCTTCATGGTCTCCATTTCCCTCCATACCTTGGTCTGCCCCTCGTGTCTGTATTTCAGCTTAATGTACTTCCTAATATGTGGCTTCTGGAATGAAATATAATACTTCAGATGTGGCCTAACCAGGGCAAAGATGTCTATAAAATAAACCTAGCTAGCCCTAGTGAAATCTGTATCTTTGAGGGCAGGGATTCATTTTTGTCTTTGGATTCCTAGCATTTAGCACAGGACCTTGTATATAATAGGCAAACAATAAAAGCTTATTTTAAACTTCTTAAACTACTTCATATTAAGGGTTACCTAGGTCTAGTCTGATCATCCTAATTCCTTCTCACCTGGAAATGGCCACCATTGCCCTTGTGTCCTAGGAGGAGAATCTGATCTGTCTTTTAGAACCCATCTAAATCAGCCTGAGAATTTATCCTTCTGAGGTTCTGGGCCAAGAACTTCCATCCAATCTTTCAATCCAGGACTCATTCTTAATCAATAGAGAAACCTCCTAATGGCATGCCAGGCCTATAGTACCACTTAATCACCCACATGACTATAATTGGGAGACCCACACAGTATTGATTATTCCCCTTTCACTAAACCTCTGAATTGGATTGAGTCTCCTCAGCAGTAACCAACTTTTAATTCTAACTTCTGTTGAATTAAGGAAACTAGAATTTCTTCTAGGAAGAAGAATAAAAATGTTTGTAGCTTCCTCACAGATAATCTAAATTTGATTATGGGGTGATAGGAAAATAGAATCTGGTTGAGAGAAGAGAACATGAAACTTATGAATCATAGACTAATGACTTTCACTTTAATCAATTTCTCCAAAAAGAAGCTGGAATAAAATATTTCTAAGTGACAACATTTCTAAGTAGAACAATTCATTCTGAGATATAAAGTTAATGGGGAATTCATCTTTTGCTTTAAGACAATCCTCCTATTAATAGGGAAACTATGCTTGTATAAATATAGCTGGATAAAGGAGTGTGACTCACATAGTGCCCATCCCAAGGTATTATGTAAAACACTTTAATAAGGTTATGGGAAGACAACTAATACTATCTATTTGTCACTGAATGTGGTTTCATCTCTAGCACATTTTTGAGCAGCATGATTTCCAAGAAATCACTAATATTAAGAATGAAATCAGTATAATCATCTTTCCCTATTATTTTCCATACTTCTCCTCTTAATCTTTTTTAACTTTAAAAAGTCTTCTTTGTAACTTAGTCTAAACTAATTTGTTCAAATGATTACTGCTTAATTAGTTTTGTTTTCTGCTCTATAGCAGAAATATGCCCCCTTTTCTCCCTTATCCAATAGGACCCATTGATTATGGATGACTGGCTCACAGTAATTTTTGAAAATCCTTTAAACAAGTAAGTTATTATAAACTTAGCATTAAGGATTGATTCGATTGATTTAAATTGTTTTGCAACTATATTTAAATAACTGAATTTCAATGGCTGAAATATCATAAGACATTTAAGACCATGAGTTCCCTGAGAGTGTGGGCTGTTTTATTTATTTATTTTTTATTCACAGTGCCTGGAAAATAGCAAATGCTTAATAAATGCTTGTTGACTTGTCAGTTATTTCCTCCAAATCTCCATTAGGATTCTTTGCCCTTTACTTCTCATTCTCTTTTCCTTCTATATGGCCTTATTAAGTGTGTACTGTTTTTCTGGCTCAACATTTTTCACTTTGCATCATTACTAATTTCCTTATAGTTCTTATACTTCATCTTAATTATATTACAAGTCATAATATTAATGTATTGCAACTTTCTAACAATTTTTAATTTGGAGTCATTTGGACTGCTTATAGTATTCTGCAATTGCAGTAATGCCACTATGAGAATATTTGAACAGATAGCTTTTTTAGGGCGTGTTTTGATAACAGCCAGTGTATATTACCAACATGGAATTAATGGATCAAAGGGTATGATTATTTTTGTAACTTCTATGTAACTAAATATTGGTGACTCTCCTTATAGTTGGGGAAAGGGAAATAACAAAATCAACTCTCCTTAGGGAAAAGTAAATTATTAAACAGCATGTGAATGAGAAGAAATGTTCATGTAGAACATCTCTTTCAACAAAAATATGTTTTAATGACATGATTTTGGAAATTTCGTTATAGGTAGGAATTCCACGGCAACCCCCCAAAATGTATTCTATGATGTTAATTCCCTCTCTACCTCTGCAGGCTACTCCCAACCTCCCTCACCTCTAGATAAGACCACTCTTGCCCTTTTCCCCAGCCTTCTCAATAACAAACAGTGAACTCAATTTCCCAGAAGCATATCTGGATGCTAGTATTTTCATGAGCCTGTGCAGAAATGACCCTTTCAGCTCTTGTAAAATAACACACAAGAAGATTGTGCAGTTTTGTAGATCATGTAACAGAACTGACTTTAGAACACCTAGCATAGTACCACATTTTAAAGATAACAATGACAATGACTTTGATACTTCTATTTGTCATTTCCATTTGGATACTTGTAACAACAATAAAATTACAACCTGACCACACGTTTTCATCCTGTTGACCCATCCATATCTCCTCATACATCTTCTAAAGGGGATCCATCACACTTGTGAGGGACCCTCTTTATATCTCTTAACATTGCTTGGATACCAATGAAGCATGTCAGCTGTCCATTATTCTCATCTCTTCCTTTTTCCAATCAATTGTCATCCTGATGACATCCCTTATGCCACTTCTCTGGATAACTTTTTGTTGATAATATACCCAATTCGTACTATCATTCACATCTTCCTTAACCTCTGGATTACTCTCAACTTTAATTCTTTGAAGACTTACAGCTAGATAGCATTACTGAAAGAGTATTGATGTTTAAAAAAAGATGTCTATTTCATTGTGAAGCTGAATTTAGAAATGGGTCTTATATTGGTAAGTAGTTGTTTATTATCAGTGAACGTACATACAATTTAATTTTTTGGAATGTTATAGCATCCCCTACCTTCTTGAAGAGAGTCTGCATGGTCTATTGGTACAAAACTATATTTCTATTTAGTTTACAATCTTTTGACACCTCATTCCTCACTCCTGAGCGTGTTTTTGCTCTCTTCTTCTATGCCCACCTTTGTATAGAATTCACTAAGTATTAAGGAATGTATTGATTTAATTTGTATTTTATGGTAGTAAACATTGATCCTAGGCCCTCCCATTCAGAACAATTTACAAACTCTTTTTTTCTTCACTTACCTATTAGTAATGCAATAGGAGATGTGGTCAGCAGTTTGTAGTGATGCTGAAGGTGGCTGACTAGCTGCACCAGGTGGTGGCAGATAACAGTAGTGCTGTACTACGTAGAGTCCAAGATTTATCACTAGAAGGGATGCTGGATGCCATTGAGTCTAACACTCTCATTTTATAGGTGAGAAAACTGAGGCTAAGGGAAGTTGTGACTTTGTACGAAGCAAGATTTGAATTCAGTTCTTATTGACTCCAAGCCCAGTCCTTTATCCACTGTTCCTGGGGAGCTATGTACATCAAGATAGCATTGGGAGGGTTACACTGATACTACTCATGTGTCCTTGGGTAAGTTGTTTTACTTTCCTGGGCCTCAATTTTCTCATTTATAAAATGAGAGGATTGGACTAGATGTCTTATGAGGTTCCTTCCAATTCTAAATCTATGATCCTATGAGAAGGAAAAGCTTTTAGTGGCATCATTAGATTCAATGAGGCTGACACATCTTTGTACCATCCAAACTGCAGTTTGGAGGGTTCCCAATGTGGCCTAAGTGAATCTCTATTATATTATACGAGTTTTCTGATGAGAAACTTCCCTGATCATGGGCATATCTTTGTGATTCTTCCTCTGTTCCCCACTTAGTGGGATAGCATGGCATAGTGGAAAGACCACTGCATTTGAAATCACACATCGTATTTTTGAATTCCAGTTCTACCCTCTCTTAACTGTGTCACCTTGAACAAATCACTTAACCTCACTAGAGTAACCTCAGTTGATGGGGGGTGGGGGTGGGACTGGAGGATCATTGAGATCCTATTCCAATCAGAATCTATGATCCTATAATCTTGGCTGTGAGAGATACTGGGGCAGTGTTTTGCCACCATTATCATATAGCGAAAATTCAGTGTTTCAATAAAAGCTAAGTCTATGATGAAAAGGTCTTTCAGAGGCAGTGTTGACTATATTTCTGATGTGGTGCTTGTTCTGAAATGATACATCCCATGAAACTGTGTTTTTAGAGCACAACTACAATACCAATTCTTTATAATCCTTCCTGATCAGAATTAGATGATACCTTAGAGATGGATGATACAACCCAACCTCATTGTTTAATAGATGAAAACATTGAGTCACAAAGAGGTTAAACAGCTTATCCAAGGTCATTTATCTTAAGAACTAATCCTTCCTAGAATAGTAAAGACCAGAGAGTAAATGTAGAAGTATTTTTTTTTATTCTTGACAAAGAAATTCCTCAATTTTTTGCCACTGATTAGTAAAATATTTTTTCATCAATTAGCTTTCCATATAATTTTGTAAAAACTGGGCCTCACAACTGAATTTTTCATTCTTTTTTCTCCACCTCAGCATTGGTGAAAATTGCAAAACAGCAGCTAAAAAATTAAACCAATTTGGGTTTCAACAAGAAATACATAACTATGCCAATTGGCTGTTTATTGTTAACACTCTGTACTGTGAGAGAAGTAGTGAAGATATGAAATTCATAAATCTAGTGTGTGAATTGTCATATCAGAGATGGTGAGAAAACTATCACAGGGAAAAAGTGTAAATTGTTATATTGGACAGGAAGAAAAGCCTATTAGAAAAGGGGGAAACCCTGCATGGGTTTATAATTGAGTAACAACATGAGGTCATTAACAGTGGCCTCAGAAAGACACTGTATATTCTTCTCAAGTAGATAACAAAAAGTATCTCATAAGTAGGATGAAGAGTATTTGATATGATAAAAAGGGTGACTAAAGTACCAAACTAACTAGTAATTCGATCTTCTTTGGAGAGTCTTTGAAGGTTATCAAAGGGAATAGAACATTTAGTAGTTGATGGGGAGAGCTCAGTCGATGTAGGGAAGTCCATAAATACCCTTATGGAGAGAAAGAAGACTGTCTAGCTCATGTCCCAGAAAACACTGATCTGAGTAACCTTTGAAGTACTTACTAGGGTAGACCCCTCACTACCTTCACTGTTCTTTATGATGAGATCTGTAGTAGTGAGAATAATTTTTTTAAAAAAAATGATCTGTGATAGTCTTACAGTGTAGATGAGATGGTATAAGGTTCCCTTAATGAGACTCATTAGTCCAACTTCTGACTCACATCATCCTAGAAGTCAATTTAGGTTAACCTCTCGCAGATTAGTTGCTTTCAGAGCCCTTACACATTGTTCCCAGGAGCTGTGGATTCTATCTATGCTAGATTGACTGATAGAATTTGATGATGTGAGCAAAGGTAGGTGAAGATTAAGGAAGAGAAAGAAGGCATCTTTTCCACTAGAATACAAACTTGAGGTCAAGATTTTTGTTTGTTTGTTTGTTCATCTTTTGTGTTGTCTTATCTTCAATGCTTAGGACAGTGCCAAACTTAGGATCACAGAAGATAAAATGGATAATGTTGATTACATAAAACTTTAAACTTTTTTTTTGTACAAATGTAATGAAACTAAGGTTTAAAGGGAAACAAATAACTGAAGGAAATCTTTGCAGCAAGTTTCTTTGATAAAGGCCTCTTTTCTAAGATACATAAGGAACATGTTCAAATTTGTTTAAAAAGGAGCCATTCCCCCAGTGATAAATGTTCTAGGGATTTAACAGATTTTTTTTCCAATGGAAGAAACCCAGGCTATTTATAACTATATACAAAAAAATTCCAATTGACTACTAATTAGAGAAATGCAAATTAAAACAATGTTTGTTGAATTGAATTAAATCTTTGATAACCTCTCCTCTCTATCAGACATTCTGGGCATGAACTCTCACCTCTAAGGTGCTTCCTTGACACCTTTGGTGCTAGAAGAGTCCCTGAAGCAACATGGTACTCTGTCTGGGCTACATGGCTATGCAGATTTATCTTTTGGGAATTGAGTCAATACGTATTTAAGTGGCTTAAGAGCATCCAGTCTCCTAGCTCTAATTCTCCTTCATCTATCTCTGTGTCTCTCTTTTTTAAAGGCCAAGTTTAAGTGTAAATATAGTTTGATTGATGATTCAATCATATATATATATATATATGTATATGGTGTTAGGAGAATAAGAAAGAGAGATAGATGACCATCCCTGTTCCAAATAATAAATATAGAAAATTTAACTATAGTAAACTACCTTATACAAATGAAAATGTCTGAGTATAGCAAAGAATGGACTCCCAAATCATTGAAGAAAAGAAACAATGGTGCATGGAGCCTTTTGATAGTCAGATGGGAATGACTCCCTCCGGATATCCACTTCTCTAACTGATTGACACCATTGTATTGTCAATTTACTCCAAAAATGAACAATCTATTTCTGTGATTCAAGGTTACACCATTCTCACAACTCAAAGCTGGGTATCCTGCTCATATGCTTTAGCTAAAGGAAGGAGGAGGCTGAAAAAGGATGAGGTTAATTTAAGGTAGTGATATACCTAGTGTGGGGCAACTAAGGCTTTGCTCTAGATTTCTAAAACATCAAAATTTGAAGTGTGAGGAAGTTAAAATAATTATTTTTAGAAGATAATTCAATTTAAAAATTTGTCATGTTTATATTTAGGTAGAGCTTTTATCTCTTTAACAGCATAGAAATGTGTGTGCAAGAATAGTTAAACCTGAACTTACCAGATGGCACTCTTCCTTCACCCTTCTCCCTTTCCCCACCAACTAAATATCTGGTGAGTTCCTCCATGGGCAGAAGTTTCTCTTTCTTCCAGTAGACTTGAAACATTTTTGAATCTCTCTTTTCGTTGGGTCAGAGTCCTGGAATCTCTGCTTCCATGGTTGACTTAAGGTTGCATCTAGTGCTATTTACCTTGACCTAGGAAACATTTCAAGATGCTTACCTGTCAGCTAGCTGGTTTTACTTCAATTTAGGGATAGTAATGAATTAATATATTCTATTAATAATTGCTGTAGAATAAGTTCAACACCGATGGTAAATTCTCAAGTGGACATGTTTTCTGTTTGTTTGTTTGTTGGTTGGTTGGTTTTCAAGGTGATAGCAAAGGACAGACTAAGATGAAGCCCATACCAGCAAATTAACTATCCTAGCAACAGGTCTACCTTAACTTCTAGACTGATTTATTTTTACACCTTTCCAACCTTTGGGTTTAATGTTTATAAGGGCTACTTGGGTGATCAGCCATTCTTATGATCATCTTTTGTAGAGTTATCATTTCTAATAATATACAAACCATGTTGCAGGGTGATAAGTTTGAATATTTCTAAGAAATTCAGTTTTTTAAAAATTTCATTTATTCTCACCTCATCCCTTTTTACAAATGAGAAGCTGCAATACACATCACATTAATGACTTGCCCAAGACCATGTAATAAGGTCACAATTAGAACTGGACTGTGTTGCATGCCTTCTTGATTTGGTTGGCACTCATTGAATACACATGTAGACCAGTGCCAACTTGCTTATTCCATGACTGCCTTTATCTTGTTAAAACAGGAAAGTAACCCCTATCTAGAGCTAAAAGTTTCAAACTTATGGCATTAAATAAGAAAGAGAAAAGTTTTTGAGACATAGGTATTGAGAAGGAAATGAAAATATTATAACATTAGGCAATATGCCCAAGGCAAATCTTTTGCATCTTGTTCCAGGGTTCTCTGAGGGGTATATGGAATCTTTTGTAATGTTTTTATTTAACATTCAACTTAATTTTGGGGGAAAAACAGTAAGGAGCAAATTAAAAATTTGCAGCTGGTGCTAAACTAGGCATTTTAGACATATACACAACAAGTGGGAAATAATATATGCAGAGCTAACAAGGTTAGAAATGTGTGCACAGAAACTCATGATATGAGATTAATCTTGGGAAAACACCAACTAACATAATTAAGGGGCAAAAACTTGACTGGTATTTATAGTCAAGAGAAATCAGGAAAGTATTAATGCTAAAGGACTTCAGGATTGATACAAGTTAATATTATATAATCCATACCAACACAAATATTTAGGTTGGAGAAGCTTGAGGAACAATTTAATAACAAAGTACATGAAAGTCTCCTCATAGATAGGCATAAAGAGATGACCAAACGCTTTTAATCTCCTGAGGATGAAACAAAAAGGAATAGTTTATCTCTGGCATGAAGGGTTTAGGTAAGCTTTAAAATAAAATGTCTTGACAGTGTGTTTCACTGAGCATTAGAATTGTGTAAAATGAGTTATGGGATTTTCCTGTTTGTCTCTTTTTTTAAAGCAAGATTTTAATTTTCTAGGGATGGTTACTTAAAAATGAATAGATACATCCTTTCAAGGTTTGTTGTAGGAGAGAATGACTCATTGATAAATTAAATGGGAAATCTTTGAGAAAAGAAGATTAAATACAGAAAAATAAGTTAAGGAGCAAGGAAGATGTCTTCCTCATTAGAAGATGAATTCCTTGAGAACAAGGATTGTCTTGCTTTTCAGTTTGTGTAACAGTGGCTCCTGTGACCATCACTGCCTGAAGGCTAGGGATGTTACATCTCATCTATCCCCTAAGGTTCTCCTTCACCCTTAAGGAAGTTCAGCGGTGTGCAGATTCTCTGCCATTGGCCTCAGCCCCTATTGATTGTGTTCTCACAATTTCAATTTCCCTTGTACCCCGCTTCCATTAAACCACTTAACTGTCAGATTAGCTTTTACAAAGGAATATTTACTTCAAATGTATAATAAGAATAACTCTTCAAAATACCCTTTCCCCCCAACTTGTGGGGCATAATCTTTCGCTGTACCACTTCCTACTCTGAGGGGTGGGGAGAGGTTTAGGCTTTCAGTTTAGCTCAATCCTTATATAGCACCATCTCAAATCCGAAGTCCCCCTGGGATCCCAGTTCTAAGCACCATGGCTTTTCAGGCATTTCCTTTCAGTCTAGGTAACTCACTGCAACATCCAGCCTGGAATCCTGGTGCCAAGGTCGACAAGCTTCAGTTTCAGTGTGAATGGTGATTCTAACCCCTGTACCTAGAACTGAAAAGGACAAAAAAAAACAAAACAAAGCAAAACACAACATCTCAAGTCTGTTTCTTGGAGCTACTGGGTGATAGGGAAAAGGAGAGCAGAGGAGGTTATTTCATCTCCCTTCATCAGTTTAGTTCATGGCACCCACTGTAGGCGAACTCAGACCTTCACCCTCGTAGCTGAAGGCAGGAAAGAAGGTGTCACAGTTGGGCAGTTTTTAAAGATGCAGACTATTTGACCTATGCAACCAGCAGAAAGACATTATTCCTATTCTGTTGGAGGGAAACACAGAACATCTCTCAGAAGTTTGTCCTTATGGTGATCTAGACAATGCTCCAACTCCACTTTACTTACATTTATATCTCCAATGATTAGTGCAGCACTTTGCATATAGTAAGTGACTAATAAATGCTTCATTCGTTCAGTCAGAATGTCTATAATTATTCTGGGTTTTATTAAAACTTTAATGTTGAGCAGCATTTCAACCAACTTAATTTGTATTAATTTGTTAGTATTATTTACATTTAAATTAATTAATTTCAATCAATAAGGTATCATAATGTTTTGTCAGTCTAATCCAGCCTTTTTGTGTAGCATCTTTAATGGTCTGGTGGAACTTATGGACTCTTCCTCAGAGTAATGTATTTTTAAAACAAAATACATAGGATAATAAAGGAAACCAAAGATTTGTAAAAATAAAGATATACTTTTTTTTCTCATCTAGCATCACAGATTCTCTTTTAATATATCTATGGATTATAGAACTCAGATCAAAAACCACTGCCGTAACTCATCAGTATTCTTTATTGATTCATTCTCATGCATTTTTTCTTTTAAGTTCCACAAATAATTAACAATTTTTAAAATTTCTATGATATATCGATGCCTTCAATTATTATATTATAGCCATTTTGGATATATCTCATTTCCACCCTCCAATCCATCTACTGAGTCTTCCTCTGTAACAAAGAAAAACAATTAAGCAAAACCAATCAACACAATGATTCTGCTTTTGCAACAAATATGTACCCACAGTCTTCCCAACTCTCCAAAGAAAATGGAGAGTTACATTTTCTCATCTTTTTTCCAGGGCCAAGATTGGTCCAGGGCCTAACTGAAGCATGGAGGATATCCTGAGGGAGAAACAGAAGGCAGCATGTCCTAATCAAGTCAATCTGCCGCGACCATCTTTACCTCTGCCTCTGCTGGAACTCAGCTGGGGATAGCCTAAATCCCTGAACCCAGGAGCTTTAAGAATAATAGAGTCCTCCATCCATCAGCATTGCTTTCAACCTGCATCCTGCAGCCATCGTTGAGGGAAGCAACAGCAGACAAAGGGCTCACCTTCCTTGCCATTACCAACACCATCTACTGACCAATTGCCATAGTTGGACAAGAGCCTTTCAGACTACTTGAAGTTGAAACTCCCCACATATGTTGTCTTCCCATTTGAATGGAAGCTCCTTGAGAACAGGGACTTTTATATTTGTAATCCCAGTAATTTGCACATAGTAATACTTTATAACTTTTTTCATTCATTTATTCATTCATGCAGTTTCACAGCATTGAATTCCATTTTGGCATTCTTTTCATTTACATTGTTGAAGTTGTGTCTATTATTTTCTATTTCTGTGTTAGTTTACACAAATCTCACATTTTCCTAAATTCCTCATACTCATTGTGCTTTACAGCCTAACAATTTTCTATTATGTTAATATACTTCAACTTTTTTGGTCATTTCTCAATTAATGGGCACCCACCCAAGGTTTTATTTTTGTTTTCATTTTTGCTACTATAGAAAATGCTGCTATGAATATGTTGTACATAAAACCTTTTTCTCTATATATGCCCAAGAGTGGGATCTCTGGGTCCAAGAACATGAACCACTTACTGGCTTTTTTCACATAATTCTGAATGGTTTTCCAGCCTACTCAGACCAATTCACAGTTCTACCAAGAGTATATTAGTGGGCCCACCTTGCCACAAGCCATCCCCTCCTGGCTTTTGTCATTTTTTTTGCCAATTTTCTGGCTGAAAAGCTTAGGGCTATTTCAATTTGCGTATTTTTTTTATTGATGATTTGGAGAACTTTTTTTCACATGGTTGTTGAGAGTTTGAAATTCTTTTAGAAATTGTTCATATCCCTTGACTGCTTATCTACTAGAGAATAGCTCTTTGTGTCAACTCCCTATGTACCTTCGATATCAGTCTTTTATCAGATTTACAAACACTTTAAAAGGTAAAGCTCAAGAAGGTTGAAGAATTACCTAGTTTAGTCCTAAGGATATTATGTTCAAGAGTACAAAATAGGAATCTTGAGATGAAAGGAAGTCAGAAAACCTGGTTTATATTTCTGGCTCTACCCAAGTTGCTATGACCCGGGGCAAATCTTCCTTCTGAATCAATTATAAAATGATGTGAAAAATCCCTAACACAACAGAAGGTTTTATCCTTTTTAAAAAAAAGTAGTATAGTAACATTCTTTTAAAGTAGACTTAGCAGCTCCTCTTTCTATAGAGTTTTATAGCTCATCTATTTTTTTCTTCATAATAGCCCTGTGGGGTAGGTGAGGGCAGATTATCATACTTCATCTATGTTGTTCTTTTAATTCCTTAGAGAAAAGTAATTATATAGAGCATATTAATGCCTTTGAAGCTAAGCAATTAAGTGTCTTAACATTATTACAGTTAGCCCTCTCCAGTCATATATCTCCAAATTGCAAGCTTCTCACTCAAGGTAAGAAACAGGGACACTATTATAATAAGGTAGGTATGATCGATGGAATAAGCAATAAATGTATGCTCTCCCTTTCTAATGTTTCCTTTTTCTACGCTGTCAAAGATTCTCAGGTCTCCCCTATGTCAAGTGATTTTCCTTTGAACCTGCTACCCATTCAAGCCATCACCCTCTATTTTTTGTACCCATCATTGTAAAACTTCTTTTAAGAGATGGTTATCTTTTATATACTTGCTGCATAGTGCCAGATAGTTCATTTTCTCAGACCACTGTAGTCTGGTTTCTACTCTCACTAATCTATTGCAAATATTCTCTCCAAGGTCACCACTCTTCTGCTAATTGCTAAATGCAATAGCATTTTCTCAGACCTCACCTTCTTTGGCCTCTTAGTACTATAGACCACCCCTTCTTTCTAGATCCCTCCCTAATGTATGGATTCTCAAACGTTGTCCTCTTGTTTGTCTCACTCCATCAGTGTGGACAAAGCTGAGATTTCTGTCTTCAGTCTTCTCTCACTTTCCTATTTTTTTTATTATCTCACAAAATTCCATAGCTCCATTTACCAATTCTACGCAAATGACTTTGAAACCTGTATCTGCTCTTCTATCCCTGAGCTCTAATCTGACACATCTCCACTTGGACATACTGATGACATCTTAAGCTGAATATATCCCAAAGCAAACTTAACATCTTTTCCCCCAAACCTGATTCTTCTCACTTCCAGGGCCTGACACATAGAAGGTGTTTAACAAATGCTCTTCCCCTCTCTCCTCCATCCCTTTATTGGCACCATCTTTGTCCCAGTCATCCAGGATCAAAACTTCAGAATCTCCTTTAACCCCTCTGTACTTTAACCCCCATATCCAATCTGTTGCCAACTTCTGTTGACTCTACCTCTATATCTTTTGCATTTATTCCCTCCTTTCTTACTTCCATTTCTATTACCACTACTCTGAAGATCCTTATTACTTCTCATTTGGAAATACCAACGAAGTCCTCTAATTATTCTCCCTACCTCCAGGCTTTCCTTAGTCCAATTCATCCTTCTGGGAGTTGCCAGACTGTTCTTTCTAATGAACAAGGCGGATCATATCATTTCCCTAATAGAAACCAGCAGTAACATGCCATTGCTTTTAGAATAAAAAGTCAACTCAACTTTGACATTCAAGACCCTCTATTGTCTACAAGGTGATATATAACAAGAAGGGAGTAGAGGATTCCTTTAGGAAAAGGAGAGGTCACATAAGGAGAGGTAAGGCCCCAGGGTTCTAGGAAAGATTCCTGGGCTTCTAACTCACATGCTTACATGTATATAGCTTAGGCTGGGTATTTGGGTATTGAAATTGAGGAGAAGAATAAGGGAAATGGAATTCACTTCTGGTGGGGGGCATAGTGGTTACCTTTCAATTGAGGGAGTTCTAAGTCCTGGCCTTTAGCTCTGAGAATAATTTCAAGGGCAGCGACTAGATTTTACCGGTGGCTTCCAAGATTTTCTGGGAGTTGATCTATTTTCTAGGCCAATCGCAGGAGCATACTTCTTGGTCTTGTTTTTGATCTTGTTTAGACACAAAAGCTTTGGCATTCCTAAAGCTGTGTGGGGCATGGGCAGGTGGTCAAGTTACCAAAAATTTGGTGTTCACCAAACAAGTAACTCTGAAGCTTTGCTCACCAGGTAGTTTAACTAACTTTTAGAAGAGCAGCTAAGGTAATATAGCTGGACTACAGGGCTGAAAAGGGAGCAATTATTGCCAATAGCTCCGGAGAGTTTTGCAGCCTCCCTCCCATTCTGGAGGTGCCCTTCACTAAGCACATTTAAGCAACTTATATTTGTAATCTAGCAGAATAATTGTGTACAAGGTGTGAGGGAACAAATAGTGCCCAAGGTGTAGCTTAACTTCCTGTTCTTAGGTCTCTGGATTCTTTCCTCTTTGTGTGTATTAGTATGCTCTGATCAGCAATGTGCTAGTAAATATTTAACAACTGGCTCTCCTACACACAAAATATGTTGTAGCTGAGACTAATTCCACCAGAGAAGATCTAGGAGAGGGATACCAGGGATGTCACCAGGAGTGTCACCAGAAAGCTTCAGATAAAATGGTCATTAGGCTATGACAGAATGTTGGTAAGAGGCTTTCCCCAAGACTCAGCACATGGGTACAACAAGCTCTCACTGAGATTCCTGGGCACATGAGATCTGGAGGTCAGGACAGATTTGGGGTGGTAGCAGCTCCATATATTAGAGCAGGTCAGAGAAAAAGAGAAGGGACATAAGTTGGACGTAATGGATGTAATGGATTTCCTACCTTCGAGGTCATAGGCAGGGAGTCAGTTACCAATCAGCTAGGAAACTGGAATTGTTTCCAGAAACCTCCAGACAGAGAAAATCCAGGTTTAGTAAGGTTCTAGAAAAGGGGGAGGGGGAGGGATAGATACATATTGGACAAGAGGAAATGATATAGTTAGAGAATAGATGAGAAATGGCAGAGAAAGGTGAGACCCCAAAACCCAAGGTTTTTCTGGACTACAATACACACATACCCTTGTAGGATATCAGCCAAGGGAACGTGACATTTGGCTCCCTTTCAAGGTCTCTGGTCTACCTGTGGGCATGGTCAGATGTCATTGTAGAGCTAGTATCTAGTATGATTTGGAAGTAGTCTGTGATGATGCGGTACTCTCAGGTTCAATGGATGCTGAATACCTGTTAATCCCTGTCTGAGACTGTTTTTCTCAGCAAGTATCTAGAATGTGACAGTAATCAACATACACTTAGGCTTGTAGATCCATTAATTTGTCTTTTCATTTGTCTGACAGCATAATGACCCATAGCTCAACACTCTCATAGAATCATAGAATTTTAGCATTGGAAGGAACCTTAGAGGTCAGAGCAGAGTAGGGAGATAGGAGCAATGAGGGAGATTATAATCACAAAAGGCACAGGCCAGTCTCTCAAATGGACCTCCAAAAGCATTTTTTTTTTTTGCTGTTTAGCCTTTATACTCCATCCCCAAATTATTTTTAAATGAACTTGACAAACATCAACAAGCATGAATGTTTCCATATTAAAAAAAGAAAATGAGGATTATATGTGAAACTTTGAATCTCTATCGCATTTAGACTATTTTCTTTTAAAATATATGTTAAATTTAACATGGTAGTACCAGCGCTGCTCTGCTTGTGTATGCCTTCTGACCTTCCATCTCCTCTCTGTTGTGTATTTTTAAGTGTTTCATTTGACACATTTTTCTGACATTCTTATAATTGCCCTCCCCAAACTCTCCACAACTTCTTTCCAAAGTCAAAACCCTCCCTTGTAACAAATAATGTAAGTAGAATAAAAAAGTTCATACATTGACTTTGTCTGAAAATGTATGTCACATTCTATATACCTCTGGTACATCACCCCTCTCTTATGAAATGGAAAGTATGCTCTATCACTGGTTCTCTGGAGTCATTGTTGGTTGTTATATTGATTAGAATTCTCAAATTCTCTTTCCAAGTTGTTTTCCTTTACAATGATATAGTCATTACATAAATTATTCTTGCTATATTACTTTATATAAATCAGTCCACTTCACCACTTTTTTATGCAATGATATTCCACTCCATTCATTCTTGTTCAGTCATTCCCCAGTTGATGAGCATCCATTTTGTGTCTAGTTCTCTGCAGAAACAAAAAGGACTGCTAGAAATATTTTTGTGTATATGGGTCCTTTCCCTCTATCTTTGATCCTTGTGTTGTGTCAGCCTACTAGTAATGCTACTGAGTCAAATGTTAGACATCATTTAGTGACTTTTTAGGTGTGCTATCGTTGTATTGCTTTCCTTAATTGTGGAACCATTTCCCAACTCCACCAACAGGATACCAATGTACCTGTCCTCCTAATGCCCCTCCAACAACTCTCCCTTTTCTTTTTTGTCATTTTTATTAATCTGGTGAATATGAAGAGGAATTTCTAAGTTGCTTTAATTGGCATTTTTCTTATAAGTGATTTGGAATATTTTCCCATGTGCTCATTGCTACCTTATATTTCTTCTTTTGAAAACTTCCTTTCCATATCCCTTAATGATCTATCTTTTGGAGAATGGCTTTTTGTCTCATATATTTATAAGACATATATCTTATAACTATAAAACCTCTTAAGATAAAGTATTATCTGCTGCAAATATTATTTCTTAGTTCACTATTCCCTAGCCCACCTCTTTGTTTGCTCTTCTCTTACAATGTTACCATGTATAGTTATTTCATAGTTTAAAGCTAGAAATGACCTGCAGGATTATCCTTTCTATAATGGATTGCATGGGTCTCAGAGAAAACTAAGAAAACTGTATCAACTGATACAAAGCTAACAAAACCAAGAGAACCAAAGCAAACAGTAACAACGACATCAACTTTGAAAGAATTGAGAACTCTTAACAGTGACAGACTAAAATTCCGGAAGACCAACAAAGCTTGCTACCCATGCACTGAAGTTGCAGAAGGAGGCATTCATTGTTGGTTGTAGCTAATGAAGGAATTTACCTTGCTTGCTTATGCATATTTATTACTAAGATTTTTTTTCTCTCTTTTTCTAGTGGGAGAGGGGAGGTGGGAAGAAAGAAAATAAATACTTATTCATTGAAAAAGATTAAATTCAATTTTTAAAAGGCCATCCTTCCTGAAATAAGAATCCCCTCTGTAGCAGCCCTACCAAGTTTGCTCCCCTTCTGCTTGAACACTTCCAGAAATGGGTAACTCAGGAGTTCCCAAGGCAGTTTATTTCTACTTTTGCATAGTTTTAACATTTGTTCAGTAACAGCAAATGCTTTTTGTGAATCTATTATATACTAGGTATTTTGCAAAGTACTAGAAATAGAGACATAGAAATACCACTCCTGTTCTTAAGGAAATTAAAATATAAAAGGGGGAATATTACAAATACTAAAATAAGTATGGTATCAGAATGTGATGGGGCAAAGGAAAATTCAAAGTGTTGCAGGAAAAATTTCTGGAAGATGACATAATTTTTAGCAAGGGAACCAGGGAAGGCTTCTTTAAGTAGGTAATTCTTGAGCTGGGCCTTAAAGAGAAAGAAGAATTTCAACAGGCAAAGTTAAAAAAGGAGTAGATTGCAGGATATGGAAGATAAGCCTTTGCTGAACATGTAAGTTGTGTGCATGGGAGTAGAAGGAAGCTGTATGACACCAGGGAACAATCAGTATGATGCAAATAATTTGGAGTAGGAAGACCTGAGTTAAAAACCAAACTTTACTACATCTGTGGCCTTGGTTGGTTCACCTTTCTGAGCCTCGATTGTCTCATCTGTAAAACGAAGGGGTGGTAAGGTCAATCAGTCACTCAGTAAGCCAGGCACTATGTTGGGTTCTGGAGATACAAAGACACATATGTAACCATCTCTATCATCAAGGAACTTATATTCTATAGGTCCCATCTTGTCCAGTTCTGGGTCCTATGATCTCATCGTCCCTAGTAAGCCAGTTTGACAGGGAGATAGTTTGTGAAGGGGAGTAGTGAGAAATAAAATTGGAAGAGTAAATTAGAGATTTGTGTGGCAAAGGGAAAAAGGCTGAAGGCCAGGATGAGAAATTTGCATTTCATATACAGAAACATTCCCTTTGACTAAACTGAAATAAGCCTTCCTGTAACTTGCATCCATTCAGTGCTTTCTTAATGCATGCATCCTAGACTGCTGCATACACCAGGAAGTCAGGGATAAATGACTTACCCTGATTTATCCAGACTTTGCATCTGACCCACTTTCTAGTGCAATGCTCTGCACAGGTAGATGCCTAGAGAGATGGGCAGAAAATGGGTAAGAAATGAAGCATAAGTCCCAACTACCTGGGTGACTTTCTACAACAATAACAGCCAAGCGAGGCAGCCTTCATCAGTTTCAGTTGTCAGTTTCAGCACGTGACAGCCAAGGACTGTAAACACACTGTCAGTGCCAGGGAAAACTGTCTAGAAATGAATATGCTAAAAACAGAAGATGAAACTGGGACTATGAGCTTAGCTTATGTTTTGGTATTTTTGTGGACACAACAGATTTTGTGCGCGTGAAAGCACCATGGGTTATGTTCTACTCCTTAGAGAAGCTTTGTGAAACTCAGTGACTTGGGGGCCTTGTCTTTTTAAAGTTTTTAAATGTAGTAAATGTCTAATGGCTCAGGATGTGAATATCCACATTTTGTTCAAGTGTGCTTCTCCTCCTCCTCACTTTACTCCTTATCAGCTACAGTACTCCAAACACTTGTCTCCATTTTCAGATCAAAGCTGATGAAAAAAGCAGACCTCTGAAAGACTGAATTGCCTTCTGCACTTTTTGTTCATCAGAAGGAAATATCTATTTCACTGGAATTGGCTGGGCTTTTTTTTTTTTGGGAAAGGGGAGGGTGGTGGTGCTTCATCTTCTAATAGTGAATTCTCCTGCTCTAGTCTCTCTGCTTTGCTTATTTCTTACTCCGTCAATGTCATCCGCCTTCATGAAATGTTTCTTTTAATTAATTATTCTTGTCTCAAGTAGTCTGCTGTGGCTCACTGGCAAGGCAAAAATTCATATTAGCAAAATAGGATCTGTCACTACAGGGAAATATCTTGGCTTATTCCAACATGGAATTAACCTCATTTAACCAATAATCACTTTAATTGATTGCTAAGATCAATCTTTTTTGTTATTTCTACTCCAAAGCTATATCCACCAATGGCTCTTTGGTTCTTCCCCACCCCCACCCCACCCCCCATATTCTTTCATAAGCATCCACAAATAGAGAAGCAAGAAAAAACAAAAACAAAAAACACCGCATTATGCCACTGCTTTGAAGTCTGTGGGGAAAATATACAGACAGCTTTCCGAAGGAGGGGAATGAACCGGCAGCCTTGAAGGTTCCTTCTAGCTCTCAAATTCTATGATCGTAATTGCCAAATTGAATAAAAATAATTAAAAACCCATATAGATTCTACCTTGTGGATATCCTTGCATTTTGGATTTTTTACTTTTGATCCCCATTTATAAATTTAGGTGGTATGCACAACAGGATCTGAGTTTTAATGAAATCTAACCCTAAGAAAACAAATAAACACAAATAATCAGGCAAAGAATTATACTTTTTTAAATGTAGATCAAATGAAGTTCACATGGTCATGCATTTAGAGGTGGTAAGTATCTTAGAAATTGCAGAATCTCAGAATTGGAAGGAACCTCAGAGATTACCTAATACTATTCTAGAATAGATCTGGGTGACTGAAAGATGGTGGTGTCCTCAACAGAAATAGGGAAATTGGGAAGAGGGGATCTGGGGTACATGCTGAGTTTTATACCCTCTGCTCCAAGTAGAATGTAAGCTTCTTGAGGGTAGAGACTCTTTTTATTTTGTCTTCATGTTCCCAAAGCCTAAGTATGGTACTTGGCACATAGTAGGTATCATTCAATCTAGATGAATGCTTGAAGATGTCTTGTAAGAAAGAAGCCTATACTTGAATACTGCCAGGGAAAGAGAACCCACTACCTCCTAAGGCACCTCTTTCTATAGCTGTATTGGTTAAATTGCTTTTCTTCATGTCATTCCTAAAGATATCTTTCTGCACTTTCAATCCACCACTTCTCATTCTGTCTTTCAGGTCAAGCAAAATAATTGTATTCTTGTTCTTTTGACAGCTCCTCAAACACTTGAAGACTCTTAACATCTCTAACTTGTCATATCTTTTCCATATTAAACATAGCCAGTTCCTCTGCCAGTCCATATGTCAGGGTCTCTAGTTCACGCTTTATCCAGATTGTCCTCAAATGGACACACTCCAGCTTGTCTATGTCATTCCTTTGATATCTCACCCAGAACTGAACATAATATTCTTAATGTGATTTTGATCAGATTAGGGTACAGCAGAATAATCTCTCATGATAGAATTTGTCCTTAGATATAGTCCAAGATAATGTTAGCCTTTATTTTTTGGCTTCCATGTAACATACTAGGCTTGAAATCCACCCATTTTTCCAAGAAACTATTGTCTAGCCATGTCTATCTCATGAGGACTTTGTGAAATTGATTTTCTCAAACCTAAATATAGACTATATTTATTTCTATGAAATACAATCTTCCACAATTCAGTCCATTTTTCTAATCCATTTGTTGGATTTTTACTCTGTTATCACTATTAACTATGTCACCCAGTTTGTTGCCTTTGAAAATTTGACAATCATGCTATGTTGTCAAGTGTGTTCTGCCCAGGCCTTGGGTCCTGAGAGGTTGATTAAGATTAATCAATTAATTAATGATGTGGTATGATTAATGATTTGGCCTTTGGTTATGGAGAGCCAGAAAAAGAAGAGACTAAAAGCTTCAAGTACAGCTTTGGAGGGAATCTCATATAAACTCATATCAGTTAAAGGAGATAGATCTTCAGAAAATGGTTTATTCTAAGGAAAGCTACTTTTTGTTATTGACCTACATCTGTCCTGGTAGAAATCAACCTGGAGAGCTACACTTGTATATCCTCACTGAAGGTTTGTTTACATATTTTTGCTCAATGTTTGCATATATTTAATAAAAATATTTTATTGTCATTATTGTTATCATAAACTTTATTGATTTAGTCTCTCCAGATCCTGAATTCGAATGTGGGGCCACCATCACCTAGACTAATACATATGCTTCCATTCAAGTCACTAATGAAAATGTTGAGCTCCTATAATACAGATTTTCCCTCATGTTGACACTTCCTTATCAGTGATAATTGTTCCTTATCACACAACTAGTGGCTATATCTATATAATTGTATACCCAATGTATGATCTCTTCATTTTGCTGATAAGTTAGCATAAGAAATTCTGTAACATGGCACTATTGTTTGAAGATATTTCTTCCCTCATCCTTTTTTTTTTAATCACAACATTTGCCCTTCTCTACCCTGGTGATACTTCTTTCATTTTCCAAGATCAAAGATTATTCACCGCAGCTAAACATACATATCTGCCAGTTTTTTAAAAAACTCTGTAATGTGGTTCATCTGGGCCTGTTGAATTGAACTTCTTGATGGCAATTAGATGCTTTCTAACCATTATCTAGTCCAGGGGTGGGGAACCTATGGCCTCAAGGTCACCACATGTGGCCCTCTAGGTCTTCAAGCATGGCCCTTTGACTGAATCCAGTTCACAGAACAATTGTCCCGAAAAATTCAGTGATTTGACTAATTAATAATGAATGGTTAGTAAGCATTTACTATGACTAATTAATAATGAATAGTTAGTAAGCATTTACTATGCCAGGCATTGTTAGGTGCTAGGGATTCACATACAAAGAATGGAATAATTTCTATTCTCAAGGAGCTTACATTCTAATGTAGGAAACAATAAACACCCATACCAATATCTAAAATATAAATATAAAGTGAGTAAGTCTAAGTACATATAAAGTAACTAAATACAAGTTATTTTGGGAAGGAAGACACTAGCACTAGGAAATCAGGAGAGGTTTCATGCAGAGGATGGTGTTTGAACTGTGACTTAAAGGAAAAGAGGGACTCTGTGAGGTGAAGGCAAAGAGAAAGTATATTCCAGACATGGGGGACAACTGGTGTGGGGGCATGGAGATGGGAAATAGAGCATCATGTCCTGAGGAAGAGAGAGATGGTCAGTTTGGCTGGATTGCAGAATACGGTGGGGGTGGGAGGAAGGCAAGAGCGGGGGACGATAATGTCCAATGAGGTTGTAAAGCTAGGTTTAGGGCAAGGTATGTAGGGCTTTATAAGTTAAAAAGAGGAATTTATTTATATTTTCAAGTTTGCAAAAGGGAAGCATTTGGGGCAAAGATAACGAGTTCTATTTTAGCTAGATAAAGATGTTTCCAGGACATCCAGGTAGAAATGTTTAATATGACAGACCACAAAGGAAGTATATATCCGTTTTGGGATTTGAACATAGTCCCACTGATTCCAAATCTAAATTCAAACACCATGTTTTATCTTGAAAACCAGAAGAAATGAACCTTTTGCCAACTTAAACCCATATCCCTAAACCAACAAACCCCTTCCTATTACTAGTTCTTTCCTCGTCTTTTTAGACTGTGAAAGAATAATGAACACCTTTAGCAACTTATCCGAAGACCAAACCAAAAAGAGAGAGGAAATTATGATACTTTAACTTTTTAACATTTTGAGCATTTGCTAAAAGGAATGTACTAGATTTCCCCATGTTTTCAAGAGCTCTAAGTTAAATACTATTGAGGTTTGTGGGACAAAACACTAAGTTATGGGAACTTCTATGGGTTCTAGCACCTTTCCCAGTATGAACTTACTCTCTGGTAATCAAATGAGAGAATGGAATTCAATCTTTCTTTAGGGTAAACATTGGAGGTTGTATGTTACAATATTAACTAGAGTAACAACATAGAGTAGGATAAAGAGTGCTAAATAAAGAGTTGGAATCCTTGAGTCTTAGCTATGCTAGTAACTAACTGTGTGAAACCTCAGGCAAATTATTTAACCACTCTGGGTCTTGCTTTTCATCTGTAAAATGAGGCGGTTGGGCCAGAAGACCTTAAAGCTCCCTTCTAGTGCTAAAACTCTATGATTCCGTGAGGCTAGATCAGATGATCTCTTGAAATCTCTCTCAGCTTTCAGGTATATGAGTCAATTACACAGAAACCCAGATTTTTCAGGTCATGGAATATCACTCTTCTTTGTTTCTTCTTCCATCTTTGTTCTCAAGCCCTTAAGGACATTTCACTGCTTATTAGGCCGGGCAAGAGAAGACCGCAAAAGTTAAATCGTTTCATTTTGGCTGCTTGTTAGCAAATCTTGAAATGGTTGAGCAGAGAAGCTTGAGGCTAAAAGGAGTAGTCTCTCTAATCCAAAGTTTGAAGACTCTGGAGGATGGGGTTCGGGGGAAATTTTTAAAAATAATCGAATATAGATAAATATTATGCCCAGAAAGGGACTGAGTCTAGGCATATGGATCCCCCAGATATTCTAAGTAAAATATAGAGAGACCTTCTTTCCCACAAAACTCACAGCCCAGCCCTGCACGAAGCATTGGCAACTGAAAAAAAAAGTAGTGTTCAGATCAGGAGAATGTGGATGGTGGAGGCAATGAACTGTGAATCAATGAAGGGGATTAAAAGGTATCAGTAAGGAATTAAGGATGAGCAGACTTCACCCTTTTCAGGACTGCACAGGTGGGAAATAACATGTCAGCTAGACCCTTGTGCTCCCCTGTGCACAGAGAATGGTTTCCATCTGTTCCCCGTGTCCACTATAGACAGAACAAAAGAGAATAGGGTTACATTACAGCATGAGGTATTTAGGTTAAATGAAAGCAAAGGTTGTAAGGTCTAAGGACAAATTTAGCAAGGATAGCTCTTATACTGAATATCTTTCAGAAGAGATGTCCATCTGACTAGATGAGGGCAGAACAAGGTAGATGTTTCAGGGAGTCAGATTTCAGCCCAACAGACAGATAAAACTCTAAAAATTATAGCTGTCCAAAAAAGGAATTGTAGTCTTTCTGTGTTGGGGAGAGAGGTAATGGGTTCCTTATTCCTGGGGGTCCTCAGGCACAGTCTAGGTGACCATTTGTCAAGTTTTAGAGGCAACTTTATTGTACTTATAGAAACTTGGTCTCCTCCACATACATGGGCTCCAAAAAAAACTACCCCTGGTTCCAAGTGCCATGTGAGTCAAAACCCTTTCAAAATCACAACTCAAGAGCTGTTACTGATGTGTGTACTTTTGCTAGCCAGTGATCTCATTAATTTAAGAGATGAAAATAAAACACATAACAAAGTGACAAGAAAAATTCCCTCTTGCACTCGTTGGGGTACACCATTCCAGTAGTTACCATATCACCAGTGGGAGAGATCAAACATGTGGAGAATATGGATGACCCAAGAATATACATGGAGGTGGGGCAGCTAGATAGCATAGTGAGTAGAGCACCCGCTCTACTCCACACTGGCTCTGGTGTCAGAAGGACCTGAGTTCAAATCTGACCCCAGACACTTGACATGCTTACTAGCTGTGTGACCTTGGGCAAGTCACTTAACCCCAATTACCCTGACTTCCCCCCTAAAGAATATACATGGAAGGCACACATATAAAAATGCATATGACTAATGGCTACACACAAGAGACCCTCATAAGGCACACATGTGGAGAGCTGATGTGAAGGTAACAAGTGTGATCAGGGCATACACAAAGACAAAGGCATATGCTAGATGCCCAGTTGGCCAGTGAACACATGCAAGGAAAGTATACATGTAAGCAACTGAATTGAAGGGAAAGCTATATGGCTTAATTAGATTAAACTGGAAGCATGGAAAGGGAGGTAGGAGAAACAAGGAAATACAACTCTCTAAGACTATAAATTACAGAATAAATTGCTAACTTTGGAAGGACTTTCCTAGTTGGCAATTCCTTATATTTATGTTATCCACAATCCTGACCCTACCCAATCAATCTAGATAGAGTTGGGACTGCGGACAACATAAATATCCCTTCTAAAACCTGACAAATAGTCACAACAATGGAAAATGAAATGAGATGTTTTATGAGAATGCTTTGTAAATATCAGCTATTATTTTTGCTCTTTTTAGAAGCAAAAAAAAGTTACAAATCTCACTCATGGGACTTTCACAAATAGTTCACATGATGCTTAGTCAGCAATCCATCAAAAGGATGATTCAGCACACAGGTGCATAGATATAGGCCATGATTAGCCATCCCATGAGCAACCAGCTCTTTCTAATGACTGTCCAGATCAGGCAGGATCCACTCCAGCATCTCCTCAGTGTCCTTCTTATGGTTTTAAGTCCTCTTCCATTCTTTGGAAATGCCTTCCAATTGTTTCCTCTATTCTGTCTACCTTTGCTGCTTGCCCCCATTCCCCATTCCTGTCCTTGTTTTTGCTTCTACTAGGACCTCTCTAGCCTCTACCACAAATGTCTTGCTAGCCTGGCTGCCTCTGAACTGTTCTTTTGGCTTTGGTAGTTCCTTCCCTTCCCATTCTGATCTCCCTCCCCCAACTCAGATTGAGTTACTTGAGCTTCTGGGTTAACCTCAACCTACTCCGTCAGCCCCCTGAGGAATAGCTGCAGACCTCTAACCCTGAGTTATGATAGAGATTATGCATACCTTCAGTGTTGGAAAAGACCTTAGAGACTATTGAGTCAATCAATTAATCTGTCAATTAAGTTTATTAAGTACCTACTGTATGCCATGCATTGTGCTAAGCTCTGGGGATACAAAAAGATGCCTGAAGTAAGGTTGTGGAAGTGTCAGAGGAAAGAATGGAGCATATTTTGGAGATGAAGCAAAGGCAAAATTGTCAGGCCTTGCCAACAGTGTGTGTGTGTGTGTGTGTGTGTGCGCGCGTGCTTGCGTGCGTGTGTGTGTGATAGATAGAGAGGAATCCAGGATGACTCCCAAGTTGCAAGCCTGAGATATTGAGAGGATGGTGCTGTACTCTATAGTATTAGTGAAGGTAGGAGGAGGGAAAGGTTTAGGGGAAAAGATAATGACTTCTGGTTTTTACATATTGAGTTTAAGATGTCTACTAGACATCCAATTTGAGGTGCAAGATAGGAGGTAAACAGGGAGATTGGGGCAAAAAAGGTAGATTTGAAAATCAGCATAAAGATTATACTGATAACTAAATCCATAGGAGCTGATGAGATCTCCAAGTGGAGTGTATATAGAGAAAAGAGTGCTCAGGGCTGAACCCTGAGGGAAGCCTATGGTCAAAAGTTGTGTTGTGGAAGATGGTGGCTGGAAAGCAGGGACTAGCGTGAGCTCCCCGCCAAGTCCCTCCAAAAACCTATAAAAAATGGCTCTGAACCAATTCTAGAACTGCAGAACCACAAAATAGCAGAGGGAAGCAGGACTCCAACCCAGGACAGCCTGGATGGTCTCTGAGTAAGGTCTATTCCACAAGGAGCTGGGAGCTGAGAGGAGCAGAGCAGAGCTCAGCGTGGGTGGCACGGATCAACCAGACCAGGAGCCGGGCGGAGTGTGCCCTAGTGCCCTGAATCAGTGAGCAGTGGCAGTTACCAGACTTCTCAACCCACGAACACCAAAGACAACAGAGAAGGTTAGTGGAAAAAGCTGCTGGGGACAGGGAGTTTGCAATTCAGCCACCACTCCAGGGGCAGTGGAGGTGGGGCAGCTACAGAACTACAGCTGCAGTTGCTTCTGGCCCCAGGCCCACCTGGTGGGAGGAATTAAGTGGCAGATTAGAGCAGGAGTGCAGAGCCTGCTGAAGATCTAAGTCCAGTCTGGGTTGAGGGTTCTTGGAGAAGGAGGAGTGCTAGCGTGGCAGAGCTGGCGCATCCCCCCAAGCTTGGAACATAGAACTCTCTACAAGTAGTCATGCCCTGATGAAAAACTCAAGAGTCAAGTAAGTTGGCTGGGAACATGGCCAGGCAGCAAAAACGCACCCAGATTCAGTCTCAGACTCTGGAATCTTTCTTTGGTGACGAAGATCAAAGCATACAGCCAGAAGAAAACAACAAAGTCAAAGGGCCTATATCAAAAGGCTCCAAGAAAAACATGAACTGGTCTCAGGCCATGGAAGAGTTCAGAAAGGATTTGGAAAAGCAAGTTAGAGAAGTAGAGGAAAAATTGGGAAGAGAAATGAGAAGGATGAGAGAAAACCATGAAAAACAAGTCAATGACTTGCTAAAGGACACCAAAAATATACAGAAAAATATACTGAAGAAAACAAGACCTTAAAAAATAGACTAACTCAAATGGCAAAAGACTAACTCAAGTGACAAATTGGCAAAAAGCCAATGAAGAGAAGAATGCCTTAAAAGGCAGAATTAGCCAAATGGAAAAGGAGGTCCAAAAGACCACTGAAGAAAATACTACCTTAAAAATTAGATTGGAGCAAGTAGAAGCTAATGACTTGATGAGAAATCAAGATATTATAAAATAGAACCAAAGGAATGAAAAAGTGGAAGACAATGTCAAATATCTCATCAGAAAAACCACTGACCTGGAAAATAGATCCAG
>CM053626.1:78629876-78686281 GCA_028646595.1 Phalanger gymnotis
GTAATTCAAACTCTTGTGAAAATCAATGCTGAAAACTAAATATATTAAATTAAAAAAAAAAAAAGAAGTTGTGTTGTGGAGGAGGAGCCAACAAAGGAGACAAAGAGAGAATGGTTAGATAGGTAGGATGAAAAACAGTGAAGAGTAGTGTGTCCTGAAAACAGAGAAGAGAATATCAAGGAGGAGAGAGTAATCAACAGCATCGAAAGCTGCAAAGAGGTCAAGGAGAATGAGGCTTGAAGAAAGGCCATTGGATTTAGCAACTAAGATCATTAGTAACTTTGGAAAGAACAGTTTCAGTGGAATGGTAAGATCAGAAGCCCGATTGTAAAGGGTTAAGAAGAGAACAAGAGGAAAGAAAGTGGAGAACCTATTGTGGATGATCTTTTCAAGGAGTTTAGCTAGAAAAGGCAGAAGAAATAAGGGACAATAGGAGGGATGGAAGGCTTAAGTAAGGTTTTTAGGATTGGGTAGACCTGGGCATTGTTTGTAGACAGTAGGAAATGAGCCAGTAGAGAGGAATGATTGAAAACAAGTGACAGTGGGCATGGCAGAGGAGACGCAATCTGTTGGAGGAGATGAGATGGAAAGGGATCACTTGGACAAGTGGAGGGATTAACCTTGGTAAGAAGTAATGTGATACAGAAGCAAATGTGATACAGAAGAAGTAATGTGATACAGAGAGAGTGCAGAAGGCACGTGAGTGATAGGAGATGAGGAAAATGGGAGGAGAGGGAGTTCATAGCAATTGGCCCCAATTCTTTCCGTAAAATATGAGGTAAGTTTCTCAGCTGGGAGAATAGGGGGAGCTTTGAAGAGAAATAAAATGGTTTGGAAGAGCCACTGTAGAGAGTGGGATAGTGAATTGATAGTGGAAGTATAGTAAGATTGCCTATCAGCAATGAGCCCTCAGATAAGGTTACCTAACATAAATTTAGTAGTATAAAATAGTAGACCCAATGAGAATGATCACACGATTTTCTCTACCTTCAATCATCAGCACACATAAAGGTGATGAATGGTTGCACTGGTAACTAAGGTGGGGCCAATGAAGGGAGGTCTGATTATATCTTGGCTCCCAAGCAGACCCAAAACCCCTAGCTGTTAGGTGCTAAGCCTAGGTGGGTGTGAAGCCCCCAGGATCCTAAGGGGAGTTGCTAAGACCAGAGCCAATAGTAAGAGCTTAAGTTCTGGTTGCTCAGATGACATTTGATGATGGCTAAAGAGTGCATAAAAAGGGAAGACAGAGCTATTTGCTTAGGGCTCTCACTCTTGGCTGTGTGCTGATGTGTGGAGACTTCTGGGTAGCTGTAGTTAAGAGCCCTCCAGCTTGTAAACCAGGATGTTTTGACTTTGTTAAACTCTGGTAGCTATGCATTGAGATTTGAATTAGACAAGGTCTGTCTGTTGATGTTTGTAATTTGTTTGTATTTGCTCTGAAGTTCAGGGTGCTGGCTTTTTCCCCTGAACTAAGTGAATGATATTTATACGCTGGATTAAAGTAAGATTGTTAACCCCTTAACGTTGCTTTCCTTAGTAAAGCAGGTCAAAAGAACTTAGGCTTGCAGCATTCTGTGTGCTGGTTGTTGTTGGTTTTATACCCTCACAGCAGCTGCTAGCCGAATTGTTACAACAATGGTGGATGTGATCCATGGCTGAGGTTTGGCTAGATATAATTGGAAACTTAATAAAGGGGCTAAGGATTCAAGAGAGGAGCATGGTGTAGAGTTGAATTGGTTCACTGAGGAGTGAAGATGTGGGGGATGAAGGGAGAGTGGCTGGTGTAGAGGAGATGGCCTGTGAGAAAACTGAAGAGTTAAGGGGTCCAGAGATCATGGGGCAGATGAAGAGTAGGGTTATGTGATGGAAGGCAGAGAGAGAGAGAGAGAGAGAGAGAGAGAGAGAGAGAGAGAGAGAGAGAGAGAGAAAGAGAGAGAAAGAGAGAGAGAGGAAAAGCTAATAGATGATGGTCAGATAAGAGGATTTCAGAATTTTTAAACATGGAAATGGTACTTTTGTGGGTAAAGGTATTATCAAAGGTATGACCATTTTTCTGGGTGGCTAAGGTAGGAAGGAGAAGTAGCATATGTTAGGTGAGTAGATTGAGGAACCAAAGGGTTAGTTTATTTGAGGGAGAATCAATAAATATGCTGAAGTCCTTTAGTATGAGGCAGGAATTGATAAGGAGGAAAAAAAATTTAAGGCAGGTATGACACTCTTTGAGGAAGAAGTAGAGTGACCTGAGAGGTCTGTAGACAATAAGTACCAGGATTTTGATTGGGTAGTAGATATGAATAGTGTGAACCTCAAAGGAAGAGATGTTACTGAGTGACGGAGGAAGGGGAAGAACCTGGAAGTGGCAATGGGGAACAGGCAGATTCCAACTCCCCTGCTTCAATCAGCGAGCCAAGGAGAATGAGTAAAGGTGCTGTCGGTACTGGAAATAGTGGCCAGGGAGGCTGGTCATCAGGGAGAAACTAGGTTTCAGTAAGAGCTAGTAGATGAAAGGAGTGGGAAAGGAATAGATTTAAGATGAAGGGAAGTTTGTTGCCCATGGAATTCCAGAGAGTACAGTGGAAGTTCTGGGTAGAGTTAAGATAAAACTTTGGGGTGGGATGATTGAGGTCTCCCTCAATAGGTGAAAAATGGGGTTTGGATGATGACTTACAGGAATTCAGAGTCATTGGGATGTGATGGGTATGACCAGGTACAAGAATATTCATTATTGAGTGGAGGACATCACTCTTCTACTCTCAATAGATAAGTCCAGCAATAGAAGGGAGACCTGAAGGTGAAGAGAAGATTATTCTTCGTTGCATTGAAGGTTCTCCACATCCCACTTGGGAGATTGGGCTGGCAGCAGTAAGTGGCAGGTGATTTGCACTGGTGGTACAGGTAGAAGTAGTTGCTTTGGGGCACAAGGAAGCTGCCTGGCCTGGCCCCTAACAGCCTGCCCTCACAGAACACACCACCCAGTAGAAAATGGAAGCATAGCAATGATACATAAGAATCAGTTGTCCTCTATGGTCCCATAGTGTTTTCTGGAGACCAGTTTGAGATAAGGAGACTAGTGACATGCTCCTTTTGTGCTCTTGGAGCCTAGAAACAAGGAATGGCCTTGGGGACCCAATACTGTCCTTTCAAGACATCTCAGACTGTGGGTTGAATGGATTCCCCAAAAGAAATGTTAAAACTTTCTTATAGAGTCAGAATGTTCCAGAAGCTATGGTGTAATAGAATGAGCTCTTGCCTTACAGACTTAATCTGAGTTTTCAACACCCCTAAATCCTGGCTATCTAAATTTCCCGGGTCTGATTTATTCCTGTTCCAATTCTGCCTTTATCAATCACTTGGGTACTTATGGTAAAGGATGTGGCCTTAGGCTTGGCATTTTGCCCATAAATAGGATAGGTGAGAGCAGAAAGCAATTTTTCTTTCTTTTCTATAAGAATTAAAGGCGGGGGGGGGGGACACACCTTAAAAATCCTAATTTTCTGTGATACAAATCTGGACTGATTACACTAATACCTTACCAATAATAGTTATAGGTAGAGTCAGTCATCTGGCCAATGCAGGTGACCATCTATGCTCCTACACCTGTTGGTGCCCCAACAGTAGAAGTATCTGGAGTCCAGATGCATTCATCAATAAAGCACAGAAGTGTGAAATACATCCAGGGCCAGCAGGTGGTCCTCATCTATTTCTGGTTCTCATTTCTTTTGAATCAGCTGTTTCCCATGTTGAAAACCTTGATTTTTATCTTTAACATTCACTCAATTTTCATGTGCAACCATTTACCAAGGCCTCTTAAGACTTGTTTACTTCCTCCCCTGTCCCACTTAATTCTCTTCACAACCATTGTCATGTCTTTCTTTTCTCTAATCCCACCCCCACTAGTCTAGAAAAGTCCCTCATTGCTACCCACCTGGACTACTGCTATAGCTTCCTAAGAGGACTTTCAGACTCAGTTCTCTTTCCCCTTCAATATAGCCAGATGGCACAGTGGAAGGAGCAATAAACTTGGAATTAGGAAGACTTGAGTTTGAATTCTTCCTCAGACAGGAGCTATGTGGCCCTGGGTAAGTCACTTAACTTTTCTGAGTCTGTTTCTCCATTTGCAAGATAAAAATAATAACAGTATTTATCTCACAAGGTTCTTGTGGGAATCAAATGAGCTAACATATGTAAAATTCTTTCCAAACCCTATCTGCTTTGCTCTTGGTTCTCTCCTCAAAAATTTTCTGTGGCTTCCAGTTGCTTGCTGAATAACATTTAATTCCTTCGCCTGGGATCAAGGCCCTCCACGTTCCGACAGTATAGTATCTTTATTCTTTTTTACCTCATATTACCACCCTTCATGCCAAAGTCTATTCTTGACAAACTGTCCCTCAATTTTTTTTTTGCTCTTTCCAATTTTATCCTGGGCCCAAGTCTAGGATGTCTTTCTTGATCAGCTGAGTCCCTATCCATCCTTCAACACTCAATTAAGATTCTTCCACAACATTGTATGTGAGGAGATCTTTTCCCCTCAAATGGAAGTTTATTTCATAACATTCTGATGCACTTTTCATGTAATATTGTATATTATAGTTAGCAATCTAATGCGTTTACTGGATTGTAAGCTCCATGAGGGCTTGCAGAAGGGCACAATCACCCAAGGAAAGGCAGCTTCAGGGAGCGTGACCCATTATGGTGGTGAGAAGTGCCAGCTATGTACACTACAAAGAAACTGGTACTTTAAGCCCAGCAGAGAGCTAAAGCAGAATGTTATAAGGACTCTATGAAGAAAGCTAAGGACTTCCTGTAACCACCCCTTGTTTCTTAAAGAGGCCTATTCACTGAATGGGCATTGCCTCACTCTAAGTGAGAACCTGAAAAGGCCTTAGCCTAAAAGGGCCAGGGTCTTGCATTGCATCCTGGGTCATCTCTAGTCATCCTGATGAATATCCGATCACTGGATCCAGATGGCTTTGAAGGAGAAAGTGAGACTGGTGACCTTGCACATCCCTCACTCAAATCAAAGTCAGCTGCAAGTCATGTCATCATTTCCCTGATGCCATGGTCTTCTTCGAAAACAAAGGACAAACACAACAATATGTGTGTCTCATTGCCTTGGTACTTTTAGTTTCTACCCCTGTCTCCTTATGGACCCCATGTGTATTTACTTGAGAGGGTGCCGCAAATATTTGGGGAGAATATTTTTCACTGTTCGTAATACTATCAGCCAGTCATTCTGATCCTACTTTGATTCATTGTGCATTCATTGGTCCAGGCTTTGATGACATGATCAGTTAGCAGAGGATAGGCAAGAAAAACTTTCTTCTCCTACCCAATAGCAATTCCCTTTCAGAAGCTTGGCTCCAACTCTCAAATTGGAATTCTTTGAACTGGAACTCTTCCACAACTAGACTGTTGAAATTTTTCAGCTATTTAAGTTCTCAGAGGTATGGTTACTTTACTTGATTAGCCAATCAGCTATTCCCTTCTTAGGCCAATCAAAGAAGTTCACAAAGTTGATTCTAATCAATGAGATCACAAGGTATAGATCATCTTGTTTAAACTTTTAAAACTTCGTCATGTACATTGACTAATTCATTTGAAGAATTTCTATTATTACATTGATTGGGGACTATTAGAGCCACCCCTTTACGCTAATGCCTTTTTTGGTTTGCAAAGGAATTGCATCATTTCAAATTTACAATGATACTGTGAAGTGGAGTTTACAACAGTCTCCCTTTCTACAGAAGAGTAAATCTCATAGAGATTAAGTGACTTGCTCAAGGTCACACAGCTAATAAGTGTCAATTACTTGTAGGGATATAATTTGGGAAGGTAAATGTGTAGGAGCTGGAGAGAGTCAGGTATCAGTTCCACGTAAGGAAAAATTTCCAACAATTAGAACTGTCAAAAGTAGGAGGCAGGGAGTTACCTGGCACCGGATGACTGGTTGTCAGAAATGTTACAAAGAGGATTTCTGTTCAGGTACACATTGGACTAGTTGATTTCTGAGGTTCCTACATGTTACATCCCCTATAAAATATAAACTCCTTGAAGAAAGGGGTTGTTTTATTCTTCTTTTTATTCCTAACACCTAGGATCATACCTGGATTATAACAGGTGTTTTTAAAAGTTTTGCTGAATGAATGAATATATGTGACCAAAATATATGTCCGGGGGAAATTGTTGTAATTGCTTAAAAAGCTTAAAATGTTGGTTTACTTTAAACGTACCAAGAGTGCTGAATTTTAAGTCCTGGAATTTGAGTTCAAATTCTGGCTCATCTATTTAGTACTGACCTCGGAAAAGTAATTTTTCACCTAAGACTCAGTTTCCATATCTGTAAAATGAAGGGATTGGAATATATGACCTCTAAGGTACTTTTCAATGCCAAAGCTGTAATCTTGTGACCATAATGTACAAATCTCACACATGATGAGAAAAGGATAGGATTGTAATGGCACTGAGCAAACAGACCATACCGTCTTTACCCCTGTAATGCCTAGTATAGGCCCTTATTTAAGAGCTTAACAGATGTTTGTTGAGCAAATCATTGAATGACTGGAATGTTTACAATAGCCACAAGTCATATTCTAGGGAGGAGTTTCATCATAGCTTTTAAATATATTTGCACATATCCCTTTGTTTTCCAAGTGCACATCAAGAACCAACTAACCTTGCGACAAATTATAGACAAAGCATTTCAGAAATACACTCAGAAACATGTAACCAGAGATATGCACCATTTCCTATAAATTCAGGAAAAAATGAATATAAAGTATGATAGCTTTACTGAAGGAGATATTTTTCTCCTTCGTTTTTTAATACCATAAAATCTTTACCAGCACAGTTCTCAGTAAAGGTACCTGATAAAGTTCATCTCAGGTGTCAATTCTTTCATAAAGCCATTTTTTAAAATTTTTCTGGTTATTAGTTCTCTCTTCATCCTCCAATCTATCTTTTATTTACTTATTTTTATATGTTATTTCCCCAGTAGAATGTAACCTTCTTGAAGGTAGTTGCTATGATTCATTTTTTGCCTTGTATCCTCAATGAGTCTAATAGATAGAAAGCTGGGTGTGGAGTAAGGAAGACTTGGGTTCAAGTCCAGCCTTGATCTGGTTAAGACCTTGAACAATGAACTGCCTCAGGCAACCTCCTGGGAATTATCTAGGTAATACGGTAGCTCTTCAGGATCATCTGACTCTTTGTGACTCCATGGACCATGTTGTCTGGGGGTTTTCTTGGCAAAGATACTGGAACAGTTTTGCCATTTTCTTCTTCAGTAGATTAAGGAAAATGTAGCTTAAGTGATTTGCCCACTTGATCATGCAGTTTGTAAGTGTCTGAGGCAAATTTGAGTGCACATCTTTCCAACTCCAGGCCTAGGGATCATCTATCCACTGAACCACCTAGCTGACCAAAGTTAAACTGGAGAATGGTTTAATTAGTGAAGGAAGGGTATTTCCCATTCTGTCAAAAGACATATTTTGGAAGATCTTGCTATATATTACCAGTGCCTAGCACTTCTAGACACTTAGTAAATGTTAATTGAATTCACAAGTTTAAATCGTGTATACATAGTGAACAATTACCTTTATAAAGACGTACAAGCCAAGCAGAAAGAGTTTCTGTGCCTATTAATCTGTAATCACCACCAGCCTATCTGGTACCTAGTTTGGAGTTGGGGGAGGGGAAGATATCAAACCTATTTAGCTGGTTTCAATCAATCAACAAGTATTAACTGAGTGCTTTGGACAAGCCAATTCTGTTCTTATTGCTGTATTGGATTCTAAGAAGAACAAGCAACATAAAGCTGGTAGACTAAATATATTAGATTTAAATGCAGTCAGAAACCATGATCACTTGTCAGTTTCTAGCAATGAGACACCTGACCACATCAGAATGGAGAAAAGGGTTGATAAGTATCATAAAGACTTATATGGTATTATCTAGCTTTTCACAAGTCCTAAACAATAGAAAATGAATGCAGTATCAGTTTGAAAAGAGATCTCTCCTCCGAGACCCTGAATAAAAGTTATTCATTGAATCAGAGCTAGAAGAGACCTCCAGAGATTAGTCTTAGAATATTTGCCTTGAAATACTCAATCCATTTAAAACACATGACAAAGATTTTAGCTCCTCATTTTATATCCTGATTGATAATGAAATTTATTGCTTTAATATCTCAAAGTTCAATTGCTAATTACCTACCCGGAACACACTTCTTAAAAATATTCATACTGTTTTCATTCTAATGGTTTTGTTTTTCCAAGGACTTGTAAATCTTATGCACAGGGGTTTAATTGCCTTCTGCAAAGAGAGGAGGAAATTATGAAAATGTCTGGCGTGGGCTGTAAGAAAAGAGAGAATTTATCTCCATTTCCGTCTTTCTTGAAATGTTTTAAGGTTAATAATTGAGAATTGCTTATGGTAAAAGGCACAGTAAGTCCAAAAAATGTCGTGTGCTTCCTGGTGATAGGAGTTTGGGGCTTCCTGGAATTGATTATAATTTCATGTGAGAATATGAATACATCAGTGATCAAATACATTTTGACCATTATTTCAGAAAATCCAGAGTCTTTCTAATTTTTAAAATTGTGGATTTCTAAATTCCAGGTTATTTTCTTGTATTATTATGTTATCAGGATTTGGAATTTCAATGGCAGTTTTCTCTCATTTAACATCAGTATGACGTACATTTTATCTTCTTGGGGAATATTATCTCCAGAGGTAATAAGAACAGTCGTCTGTAACTTGTCTGCTTTTCTTGAGTTGTTTTCTAAGGCTCCTGCATGTCAGTATAGGAAAATTAATTAACTCAGTTCTAAGATCTATTGATAACTTACTAGATCTTACTAAGATATTTAGAAAGGGTTATGTTGGGCTTCTGTGTAGAGACAAACATTAAAAAGGTGCTAAGGGCTTCATATAGAGCAATAAAAGCTTGGTGAGTGAGTAGGCAGAGTACTGTTGGCTTTGGACTCAGAAGGCATGATCTTCAGTCTGGATTTTCCACTTACTTGATTTGTGACCCTGGAAAAGTCATTCAATCTTTCTGAGTCTTGATTTCCTCAGCTATAAAATGGGAATAATCGTATCTGTACTTCCTTTCTCCCATGTTGTGTGAGGATCAAATATAAAATACTTTGAAATTAGAAAGCATGATAAAATGTGAGTTATCTTAATTACTTATTTTTTAAAAGTAGTATTGCCTTATTTTAGAATTTACTTGTTTCTTTCTAAGATGTTTCTTTGTATTATAGAACAGACCTGGTGTCCCAGTTATTTGTGGATATTTTGGGACTTAGAAGGTTTCACAGAAAAGACACATTTTTAACTCTACACATTTTAACTTTAACACATTTTAACAGCACTCTTAACGAGACTGTAAGTGGTTCATCCTTTCTAGATTTCAACTTGAAATTATGTAAGGAAAGTGACTAAATTGTCCAGATCCTTTGAGCCCACAGACCCACAATGAGGCATACACCCCCAGGAAGTAGAAGAGAAGCAAAGGTCTAACATATGGAAAATACTTTTAGGTCACCCTTTATAGTAGCAAAGACCTAGAAACAAAGTAGATATCCATCAATAAGGAACTATGATGTTAAATGAAAAAATCATGGTTTTAAATGATAATGTAGTATGATTTACAATGAGAAATTTAAAATGGTGGCATTCGATGACAATAGAATATCACTGTTCAATAAGAAATGAAAAATATGACAAACTCTGAGGAACGTGAGATTTGTAGGAACTGATGAAGAATAAAATAAACATGAGCAAAGAAAAGATATTTGTAATGATTACCAAAATGTAAATGAAAATATCAGCAAAAGGAAATTCATCTCTGAGTACTGAAAAAAATAGCGAAGGACCTAGGGAAGAGATAATGAAACATACCTTCTTTTTCACAGCAAACCAAGAGGACTAAAAATATTTTATATATGCTATACAATATGTAAATAAAATACAATATATAATACATAAATTAAAAATATAATATATAATATATAAAACAAAATACGATATATAATATATAAATAAAAGATATCACATATATACTATATAATATGTAAACTAAGAAAATAAGAATATTGTATATACACTCAGATAAGGTTTCTATATTGGAAGTTTTTGTTTAGTTATTTAAGTTGGTTTGGGAAGTGACTACCATGTCAAGACAAAATGCATCACATATATAAATTTATAAATGAAACCCAGTACCCCAGAGTCTGAGGAAGGGCAGCCTGGTGCTGCAGGATATATATTAAGGGAGATAGATCCTGATTAGTAGAAAGAATGATGTTGTATACCTGTTGTAGGGACTTACTGAGTTGATGCCAGAGACTTTTTTTCTGGAGAGATAGACATGGACAGAGGTCACTCCAGGGTGAAGAGAGACTTTGGATGCTGTAAATATATAGGGCAAGCAGGTTCCCTAATCTGTTCCTGATTTCCAGATTGTTCCCACTCCAGATCCTTATCTCTACAGAAGGTCATTCTTAGTCCCAGAGGCTGAGGTCTTTAGAACAAAGAGCAGGGTCTTTCCCAATAGCCGACACTCTCAGGCTTAGTCTTTTCTTTGGACTCCTCTTCCTCGTACAGAGGTTGAGATCACTCTTCCAGGAATTTCGTCCTAACTTATGATGTTGTAGCTGTTATTGTCAAGTCGTTTCAGTTATGTCTGACACTTCATGACCCCATTGGGATTTTCTTGGCAAAGATCCTGTAGTGGTTTGCCATTTCCTTCTCCAACTCATTTTACAGATGAGGAAACTGAGGCAAATAGGTTCATGTGACTTGCCCAAGGTCACAGAGCTAGTAAGTGTCTGGAGTCAGAATTGGACTCAGGTTTTCCTGATTCTAGTCCAGGTACTTATGATCAGCATTTCCCAATATTTCCCAATTTTAACAATTTCTGAAAGATAATGTGTAAAGCAAGTAATGTGTACTTCCCCAGTAACCACCAAGTGGCTCTCAGGTTTGAAACACCCAGTTTTCAAGTAATAAAAATAGTTAGCATTTATATAGCACTTATAGTTCGAAAAGGTCATACCTTATGTATTTTATCTTTATATGTTTTAGCTCATTTGATCCTCACAGCAACCCTGGGAGATAGATACTATTTTCCCCATTTTACAGAGGGAACCAAGGCTGAGAAAAGTCAAGTGATTTACCCAGGGTCACACAACTTTTAAGTGTCTCAAGTCAGGCAGACTCAGGTCTTCCAGACTTAAAATTGAGCTCAAACTAGTTAATATCCCACCTAGCCATCACAGTCTCTTCTTTTTTCCCATATGGATGAGTGGGTGGGGAAAAGTAGCCCTTTCCAATCAGCTCCAGGAACAAGGTCTTCATTTCCTCCACTTGCTCAGCCACATTCCTATCCCTTTGGTATGAAGGTGAGGACAGCAAAAGGTTGAAAAGAACTTTCAGGGTTATACCTTTACAGTAGCTTTAGAGCTAGAAACTTCAATATTAACTGTGAAATATGGGAAATGCTGGCACAGGACCATCCAGCATGGCATACCTGCATCAAAGAAGATGCTGAAGTATCCCATGAATAAAGCAGAATCATAGAAGCACAAAGAAACTATGAGCCACACAAATCTAGAGCCACTTCCACATTAACTGTACTGACAGACCACTTGTGCCTGATCTGTGCCAGTGTCTTCTGGAGTCATAATGGTCTGCTCAGCCACAGCCTAACAAGCTGTAACCTGACTCCCACATTGTGATGCCATTGGTCTTCTTCCAAAATGAAGGATGGACAACAACAGAACTAGAAAGAACCTTAAAGATTATCTAGCCATGGAGTGTTATTCTTTTTTTGTGAGTCATGTGCCCCCTGGTCATTTAGTGAAGCCATCATGTTTGTTGCCTATATCAGAGGTGTCAAACACCTGACCGGCAGGCCCATGATACTGCTGAGTATGATCCAATCCAGATTAGAACACAGTTCCTATATAATTTTAACATGTTGATTATTAATAAAAGAAATATATAAAGATGTGTGGTTTTCTAAGTCAATATGTGGCTGGCTAAAATCCTTATGCACAGTTTAGTGGCTGTCATTTTTATTTGAGTTTGACACTGTTGGCCTATATTCATAACTGAAGGAAATAATTTCTGTTAGTTTAGTGAAAATAAAGATATAATTTTTTCCCAACCAAGTTCACAGATTCTCTGTCCAGTGCTGTTTATACTATTCCCCATACTTCACTATTAGCTTATGGTTGTTTTAATGAAGATAGATTAATTAAAAAAACAAAAAAAAATTATCTTTGATATTAGAAATATAAACATGGATAATCTAGTTGTTCTCTGCTATGGGCATTGTACAGATATCTCTATCTGTATAAATATGGGAAGACTTCTATGCTTCACTGACTTGCTGCGTATCTCCAAAGTACCAAAATTGATTTCTTAAAATGCTAATTTGAAAACAGCAGAGATAAGATTCAAGGATGCTTGTTCTTGGATAAGGATTATTTATTAAAGGAAAGACTGGTCCTTTGAAAATTATAATCATAATTATCACTAAAAACCCAATTCTCAATTTCTTATTAAGGCAAAATCCCTATTGAGGTTAACATTAAGGATGGCTGTTGATTACAGTGGGATTTCTATCTGAACAGGGCTATGTAATCAACTCTGAAATGTCACTCAGACAGCCTATCTTTCCATAGCAGCAGTAAGGTATGCTTTTTCTCAACATCCTGACTCGTGATGGATAGAAGTCTGTCAATAGTCAGTCAATAAACATTTATTAAGTAGCTACTAAGTGCCAAGACCTGTATTAAGTGAGTAGTGGTAGAAAGTACTTTGGCTGTAAGTCAGAGCACCTGGGAAGAATCACTGAATCCCAGCTCTGCTTCATATAATCTATGTCACTTCAGGGAAATTATTTAACTTTTCTGATCTGCAGTTTCTTCATCTGTAAAATGGTGGTGGGAGGTGGCACGTGCACTGGATGACATGGTCTCTGAGGCCTCTTCTAGATCCTATGGTCCTAAGTTCAACTACTGGAATAGCTACTATGGAAATGTTTGTTACAGTAATTGTGAAAGCCATACTGAGGACTGGAGTAAAGAGCTTTTATTTTGAGTTAAAAGTTGGCTGTTTTAGTCAAAAGTTGGCTTTAGATGTTTGGGTAAGAAATTAAGTCAGACTGTGATTGGGCTTTGAGAATGGTGGCATAAAGCACTCAGGAGAGGACTGTTCTACTGAAGCATGAGGCTATGGTCTACAGATGATTGTGTGATATCAACATCCTTGGGTAACTCTGAAGCATTGAGACAAACACAAACCATGAGGGATAGTCAGTCATAGGTGATATCATAGTAGTTTTTATTGGGAATTGTAGGAGATGGCGTGGCAATCACGAAACTGGGGCCTGCAGTTATTTCTTCCTGCTGAGGAACTAAAGGGAGGAGAAAGAGATAAAGAACCCTTTTGTTCCCCAGTACATATTCTGCTGACCAGGCACAGAGTTGGATATCAAATATTGTTATGTCTGAGGAGCTGGCCTAGTGGGGTCCATATGGATCTGAAGTACATAGAAAGTATACTAGGGACTTAGTATCATCCCCCACTTCTCACTTTCCTCCACAATCCACCCCGCCTACATCCACTCTGCTGCCAGATCTCATCATTTCTATCTCTGCTACATCTTTTGAGTAAGCTCCCTCCAGTCACACAACTACCACCCTTATTCAAGACCTCATCACCTGGTCTAATGCAATAGCTTTCTAATTGGTCTCTTTGGCTCAAGTCTCTCCCAACTCCAAGAGATTTGTCTAAAGCTTGGGTCTGAGCATGTCACAAACACCCACTTCCCACTCACTAAATCTCAATAACTCCCTGTTATCTAAAGGATCAGCCAAAGTCCTCTGCTTGTCACTTAAAGCTCTTTCATAGCCTGGCACTTTCTTACATTTCTAGTTTTCTTATACCTTGCCACACTCCACATACTGAATTAATTGTTGTTCCTTAGACATCACCCTCCATCTCCTGCCTCTATGTCTTTGTACTGGGAATCCTCCATGCCTGGAATTATCTCCCTTCTCACTTCTGCCTCAGAATTCCCGGCATCCTCTAAGACTTAGATCAAGTACCACCTTCTATAAGAAGTCATTTTCACTTCCATCCAGATGCTAGTTCCTTCCCCTCTAAGACATCCTCCTGTCTACTCTATATGTATCTTGTATACATACCAATTTATATATGTATTATTAGAATTAGAATGTAAGCTCCTTGAGGACAAGGACTATTTTTTGCCTGTTCTTTATCACAGTGCCTAGCATATGGTAATTTCTTAATAAATATATACTGGTCGATCAGTTATCTATACATTTCACTCTGGACTACTGTTAGCACTGAGATAAAAAGAATTGCATGCAAGAGACCTGGGGAAGTTGGAGTGATGCTTGACTTGTTTACTGAATCAATGATAGATTGCTTCTCCTTCTCATTTTCTTTGCTGATGTCCCCAGGAAAGCTGACTATTTGGCTCTGTCCAGGTGATTGGATTTGCTTTAGTCCCCCTGTACCACCTATCTATGTAAAGACAGCTTCTCCTAACTTGTAGATTTTTGTCTTGGAAGGGATTGGGTTTGGGGGCAGCATCTAATGAACTCTGGAGTCAATAGATCTTCCACTTCCTTTCTTTTCCTTTCTTATGGCTCTCATTCCACCTGGAGAGGCCAGGGTGAGAAAGGGTCTAAGTTGGTTTCTAATTCGGAACTTAACCTAGGTCCTAAGTTCCTCCGGTTCTACCAACTGGTAACATTTTTGTTCCTTCTGAAGGCCAGCCGCATCTTCATTTACCTGGGTTAATCTGATAGCTTCAGAGTTCTCCTAAGTTCCTTTGCGAGTAGTTCTTTCCTGTCAGTAGGTGTCATAACCTTTGGGGAGAGAGATAGTGCTTGCTTCAGGTTCCATAGCTGATACAGCTGAAGAAATGGAGGCTGCAGAGGTGTTGTGTTTGTCCTTCATTCTCGAAGAGGACCATGACATCAGGGAAATGATGACATGACTTGTAGTTGACTTTGATTTGAGTGAAGGAGGGCTGAAGTAAGAAGCATAGAGATAGCAAATGGTTCAAGCAGAAAACTGAGGTTGGGCCAGGAGTATTTGACTTAGGGAAATGGGAAGGGTACATCTAGCCCCTCAGGGCAGGAGATAGCATAGAAGCTTCTTTAGGGGACTGACTGCCAGGGAAAATATAGTTAGGACCTTTCAGGGATGTCTGAGATTTCCATTAGAAGGACTTTCACTGATGTCATGGAGACTTGGAATCATGGCTGAGGGTTGCTGTTTTCAGGGTGGTGGAGGACCCCTCAAAAGATCAAAGAACTAATGCCAGCCTAACTGCCCAGGACCTGATTCATGCTATCGTGAATGTTCTCCAGGGAGTTCCCTCCCACAACCCTGAGGAAGAAAACTCTGGTCCTATACTAGGGCAATCCCAGCCTGATCCCTTTCATTGTGATGAGGCCGTCTATTGTTCTTCATGGCAATACGCAGCTATCCCTTCGCCTCCTCCCAAGTCCTTCTCACTGGGACCAGGACCAATACTTCTAAAGTAGGAAGGAACAGGAAAGAGATACAAGTAGGGAGATAATGAGGTAGCCTCAGGCATCATAGTTTTCAGGCCATTGCAGGAGGAGAAAGTCCAAGATAGCTTTGCAGGTTGCTTGCCATTTAGTGCATGATTACATCAAACTTTCACCTAATTCCATGCTTGAGGATAGATCAGATGGCTCTGGGATCAGGGTAGTTCACTCATCTTTGGAGTCACATCCACTCAGGTGTGAGGACTGCTCCAAGTGTTTGAGAGAGATGAGAAAAGTCCCAGTGAGACGAAACTGATTGGTTTTCTGACCTTAAGATTACAGGTAGGGAGTGCCCATCCTCTAGAAAACCAAAATTTCCAGCCTAGCGATCATCAATCTCAGTGGGGAGTCCAGAGAAGAGAGGGGGCAGAAAGAGGGGATACCAGGTAACAACAGAGGAACTTCACAAAGTGTTGAACAAAGAAAGAAGAGGCCAAGAAAACTGGAGCGGTTTTTTTTTTTTGAGATTTCAGCAAATTTAACAAGCAAGCAAAGCGGCAAAAAATAGACTTCACATACACAAAAAATATCAATCAGAGGATTTATTACTGTGTCTAATGCAAATATTTGACATCTCCTTTACAAAGTTAGATCGTTTTGTAGTCGCTGTGTATATATGTATGTTAGTATGTATGTATGTACGTATGTCAGAATTCACAGATAAGTTATTCACCTGGGCTATAATTTGCTCCCCAATACAACAATATGGTATGCTCAATAAAGGAATATTCAAGGAACAAAGAGGGAGTTGGAGAAATTATTCCATAAATTGCATACGATACAAAAGGGGAGAAGACATATTTCACCTTCCCTTTCCTAATGCAAAATTCAACCACTTTCTTCAGGAGATTTTATTGTTGAATTATCCGAGTAGTCACCTCTCCTCTTCCTTTTATTTGGTCTACCTTAATTCAGTGTCTGGGTGATCCCCACAATTCTCTATTTTACAAAAACAAAGTATTATTTTTGAGGTGATTCATTGTTTTTAGAAAATTATCCACACTCATTTTAGAAGACATAAATTTTTTACTTGCAATTTATTTGAAACCATCATTTAGTAGAAACCCTGAAATATTTAACTTATCAGAGAGTGAGGACAATTTTCCCCCAGAGAGTGGATAGTAGTTTTAAATTTTAGCAGCAAAAAATTCTATATCTTAAAATAGAAGCAGGATTTCTCTCTGTTTCATATTTTTCCAAGATATCCCAAGTCCTTTTTAAACTGTCTATTTATTATTAAATACAAGCAATTTAGCTCCTTTGTAAGGTTATGCAAATAACTTGCCCAGAATTAGCATTTAACATGCAGTTCTTATAGCCACACAAATGTTTTGTATAAAGTTGTTTTAAAAAGATTCAAATCTCTATAATTAGGAAGGCAAAATATATTAATAGGAATAAAGGGATACTTTCCTAATCTCTCAGTATGTAAATTAGCTTATAATTTCTATCATTTACTTTAGAATCAACAGAACAATAGGGCTTTTATTCCTCAATATTGCAGCCTCTCTCATGCTTCTGCTTGACAGTATGTGTGTGTCTCTCTCTCTCTATATATATATCTAAAGGGAGTATGACAAGAAATGTTAAATTCTTTAGTTTGTGGGTACGAGATGGCTGGGTAACTTGTGAATGAAGGATTGAAGCTGATAGCCCTTTTCTATTCTCAGAGTTGTCATTTGGCAACCTACCAAAGTAAAAAACAGGCTACCTAGAGTTCAAATCTCAGCTTTCTTATCATATCATGTTTTTCTTTTCTGCTTCTATAAATTGGGCCAATCCCAAACGGTATTCTATGTCTACCTCTTCCTGGCACCTCAAGACCTCAAACTTTAATTGTTGAGTCATTGTAGAATGTAGAAGGTCATATCTTACTCACACAAAGGGTTCTGACCCATTCCACATCCATCTTGGCCTGTGGAGGCCTCAGGTCATATAGCCCTTAGAGCATGGATTCTTAACCTGGGATCCATGAACTTATTCTTGTCATCATTTTGATGACTGTATGTCAAAATAACTGACTTCTTTTTAAATCTTATGTATTTTATGTATTTAGAAACATTATTCCAAAACAGGTCCATAGAGTTCACCAAACTGTCAAAGGGGATCAGGACACACAAAAAAAGTTAAGAAGTCCTGCCTTCGAGGGACCCAGATTAAGTACATTAGAGGTAGACTTCATCAAGGCCTCTGTTCTCCTAGTACTTGCTCCTTCTGCATATACATTCTGTGTAACCCTATGTATACTTCAGAGCCCAGAGGATAACTAGAAGAATCTTTTCTGCTTTTTCCTTCTATGTAGTGAGTGGTATCATGTTTTTCTCCATAAACCAATTTCAGGATGAATCATTGAGCGAGCACAATTCAATCAAGCAAATTCTCTGTAGCCTAAACACAGTCAGATAAACTTCACAAAAAAGACAGGGTAAATTCTGAAAACAATGGATCACTTTGCCAAGTTTCTAGAGTGAGTAGGTCATTAATTCTCTCTTTTTATTTGGAAAAGTATAGATTATTCCACAAGCATCTATCCTATTCCTTTCTGAGGAGAATTAACTTGCCAAAAAAGACCTGTATGAGCATTCCACCAGATTTGAAGAGAATTGCTAAGAGGAGACATACTTTTGATTGAGATAACGAAATAGGAAGTTTATGATAGCAATTCAAGTCTAAGTCATCACCAGTAGAAATTACAAAAGGATTATAGAAAGAGGTCAGACTTAGTGATCAATGCATGTTATGGCAGGAAATGGTAGAAACTATTCAACATATCACTGCAGGCTACAAAAATGTAGTACCTTCTGAATACTTAGTAAGCTATAAATTGTGGCTATAATTATACATTGGAAATTCACTCTCTTTCACAGAGGAACAAATGAAAAATCTTGATACTACAAATATATATGTCAAAATATCCTTGAGAATTCAACCACTAAACCGTACCAAAGCTGGAATATCATAGACCAAAGTGTTGCCCATGGTTGTCTATACATAACTTTGGTCCATAAAAACTTAAAAACGATGTTTTTTTTTTTTTAAAAAAAAATAGATGTCGCCATACCAAAGGCTCATGTTCTCCAAACTACATGGAACAACAAAAAAAAAAACCTTTCACAATATAGAGACCTAACAGAAGTGAAAATCAAGTGAGAAAGGAGAAATTACATGTCATTCTTGTCATGCTGTCTACTACTGGTGTTGTACTGAAGATACTTTCAAGGAACCTGTATAAAACAAGCTTAAATGCTTATTGACTGATATCCTAATATTTTTATTCAACTACCAAGAAAAGTAGCCATTTTATCCACCTGTGCCATAATCTATAGAACATCAAATGTTGAAGAATAATAGAACAGTAACTTGTCACAGAAACTAGACTCCAATAAAAAAATAAGAATGAATTATTGATAATGATGATAATTACGGTGGACATCTTATTGATCATTTGATGTACATAGGTAACACCAAAGAAGTACATTAAAGGGCTTCATTACATGTAAATCATTCTAAAGCTGCCATTGTATTATATCAGTCATCCAATAGTCCTGGAGAAAGTCATTTTTTAAAATTTAATATTCTGTAAACTATTGCATAGGTGAACGAAAGTGACTTTTTTTGTAAATGAATAAAAATATAGGGATGCAACCTCATTTTCTGACAGTTCACTGAAAGCATCTTTGGGGCAAATTTAGTAGTGTAATAGACAATACAAATGATACATACCTTAACCATAATTTAAATTTCTTATGATAGACCTCTAGTAGATTCTAGATTATGGGGGAGGATTTAAAGGAAAGTTTCCGGAGAAGAGGAAAGAGAAAAAGAAAGCGTACTCAGATAGTAGGTAGGAGGACAGGGATGTAGGTAAGGAGTAGACAATGTGTTGAACAGAGGAAAACCAAGCCAGAAAAACCAGAGGTTTTCCAGATTACAACTAATTTAACAAGCAAGCAAAGCAGTTATAATGAACTCCACAAAAAAGAATTCATCTTTAAACCATTTGTCAAGCATTCAGGATCATATAATGTTTATTGCAAACATCTCTAATGGTTCTTCAGTGATATCAAAATATTCAGATTTGATAGGTGTCAAATTGTTAATTTATACCAAGGTAAAATACTGAAAGCTTCGATCTTGAAATCAGAGGTCACATTGAACCAATGAAAGAAAGTGATACTTACAAAAACCTAATTTGCTAGGCAGCGTACGTAGAATGTAATGTTACCAAGAAGAAAGTTGGAGCTGCATATGTCAATACATTAATGGCACCCTGAAATCAAAGCTCAATAAGAGGGACACATTTAATATTAAAACTTTATAATACCAGTCGACTTACAGATTTGGAACCATAAAATGGACAACAGTAGATTTGAACTATACTCTAAAATTTTTTTATGATATCAAGGGATATTCATACTAAATATGAATACTTTCTCATCTGAAAAAAAAGATGGATAGATATTTTCATAAGATAGATAGATAAATAGGTTTAAAAATTGCAGAAATGCTTTTGGAACAAACAGACATCACTAAACAATAGCGAAAAGGCCTTGGCTAACCCATTACAGAACACAATAACTAAATCTAGCTGCCAGGCCCAGCAATATTCTATCTTTTTGTCCTAAAATGCAGTATTAAAAAGATCTGGGCATACTGCACTGTATAAAGCAATTTGGGAAATGTAAACCAAAGTTACTGCAATAAGAAAGAAGCATAGCTAAAGAAACAAGGGGAAAAGACTCTCTTTTCTCCATTCCCTAAGGTAGAATTCCAATCCCGAACATTTCAGGGTGTACTCATTTGAAGTTTCCATCAGTGCTCTCTGCTCTGACAAGGAAATTACGTTCAATGAAAATTACTCCTATCCCACAGAAGTGATCTACTTGATATCCTTTGCACCATCAGGTAGATATTGATTCTCCACTCATCAGTCTACTTGGACTACTTTAATGAAGAACAGTTTTGCCCAATGGGAAGAATGGGAGAAAATACCAATTTACCAAGTTCCAAAACAGAAATAATGCTTGTCAGCTTGGCATGCATACAAATCATTCACTCAAATCCCTCTGAATAATGACAGTCTAAAGTGTATTTTTCTTCCTCAAAAGCAACATTTTGTAGAAGGTCATTATGGTAAGAAATGTAAGATATTTTCATATACAACTTACAAACTTAAAGGCCAAATTATATTTCTGGAGGAATTTAGCTTCAGCTAAACAGAAATTGAGTAACTCATATTTCTTATCCTTTCTAATTTATTGTGTCTGGAATTTAAGCAAATCTAATGTAAACCTCATTTACCCTCTTGGGGTTAAGTTTAGGGTCTTTCTACAGAAAGCAATTTAATTCTAATTCAGTTCAACAAATATATATTAAGATCCTAACCTGCCCAGAAAACTGTGGCAGACCCTTGGGGGAAGAGAAAAAGTTTACATTAAAACCAAGTCTCTATTCTCATGGAGCTCACAGGCTATTTATTGTTGGTTATATTGCTTATTAAAGGGAATTATACCTTTCATCATTTATATGCCACTCTTATTAGTCCCCAAACATTGCAGAGACAGTTGAGAATTGAGGTTAATATTTGTATACCTACCTGCTTTCTTGGAAATCAAGATTACATCGTTAAGTGGCACAGTGTATAGAATGCTCATCTTCCTGAGTTCAAATCTGACCTCAGCTATTTACTAGCTGTGTGACCCTAGGCAAGTCACTTAACCCCGTTTGCCTTAGTTTCCTTATATGTAAAATGAGCTAGAGAAGGGAATGACAAAGATTTCCAGTATTTTTGCCAAGAAAATCTCAAATGGGTTCACAAAGAGTCAGACACAACTAAAAAGTGACTGAATTGAAGGTAATAATTACAAAACTACATGAATTCTATGGATTATGTTTTACCCAGTGTCTAAGGATTTCCTAGGGAGTACAATGATGAAACCTGCCGGAGTGTCATGGACAGATCAAAGCACCACAGAATGTTAGAGCTGGAGGGGACCTTTCATTTTACAAATGAAGAAACAGAGACCCAGAAAAACTGTGAGATATGCTCAAGGCCATACAACTAGTTAGTTGCCAGACTGATTAGGATACAGACTCTCAATTCCCGATTTGGCATTCTAAGGTATCCAAACAGAGACCAGAGATAAGAAAGGACTGAATAATGCTACCACCTTATAGCTGAATAGGGCTAATGAGACCTGTGTGTGCTTCTCAGAAGCCACAGGCTGCTTTAACTTAATCCTTAACTATGAAGTGTGGGTGAAAATATAATTAATTAATTAATTAATTAATTACCTCAGGAATGCAAGAGAGCATTGTCGGGGTTGCATTGTCTGAGTGTTTGATCTATGACTCTAAGTTGGGAGACTCCAAACAGTGTCTCAGTGTCTTAACTGGGTAGCCCTTTGAAGAGCTGCCATATTCTGTCTCCATGGTTTTCTGGGATTCCCAGGAAAAGAGGAACTATAGCTGGTAATAGTACATTCTCCCTTATCCTTTGACTTCCCAATCAACATTTCCCTTGCATCCCCCAAACACACTTCATCTTGTCTTCTGTACTCTAGGAATCTAAAGTTTCAGGAAAAATAACTTCTCAAAAAAAAAAAATAAAAGTTTAGGGATTCCTGGAAACAGTGTGCTATGATTGGAAAGAATGCTGGATTTGTCATCAGAAGAGCTAAATTCAAATCCTAGCTCTGTCACTTATTATCTGTGTGACTTTGTGCAAGTACTTGAACTCTCTGGGTCTCAGTTTTCTTTCTTAATTGGACTGTGGCTCTTAGTTCCTTACTAGTTCTAAATCTCTGACCCTATGAATCTAGTGGCCTGAGAGAGCTAATGTCTTTATATCCTTGAATGCCTGCATTCTGTCAGTGATGGACTTGGAGAGAATTTGATACTCTTTGCACCAAAATCAAAATATATTTAAGGACACAGAGTTCAGTTTCAGGAAAAGGGAATCCTGCATGGGAATAGCCCTTGATGATAACATAGGAGTGAAAGAAAAAATATTTTTATCTTTGTATATTATGAATAAAGATGCTTATGGGTTATTAATGAGCACTAACTCCTAACGGTATAAAGCAATTTGAAGTACCAGTAGTGGTCTACCTCCAAGAGGGGCTGTACATTACATAAAAATGAATTTAGCATTTTAGCATCTTTAAATTTTTTTATTATTTAATATATTTAGTTTTCAGCGTTGATTTTCACAGGAGTTTGAATTACAAATTTTCTCCCCATTTCTACCCTCCCCGTTTTAGCATCTTTAGAATGCTACTAAATATCTCAGAAAAATTTATGAAAGAGAGTCATAGAGCCTAAGAAACTGATTTGAAAAAAGCAGAAATAGAGTTCCCATTTTATTATTATTATTTTTAGAAAGGAGCCTTGTCATTCCATAGATCTTTGTGAGAGTTTTGTTGAATTCTACCTTAAGTATTCAAATCTTTCCCAGGAGTATCTTGACCTTAAATTAGTGCTTATGGTTTAGCTGACTCTAAGCTTTGCAGTTTAGTGGAAAGTTTAAGGTTGAAGAAGGTAAATGGATTAAATTGCTATTGTAGATTAAATCCTGAAAGAGAACATATTTCTACAACTACCACTTTCTGCATTTATTTCCCCCTCTAGAACAATAACAACAATTGGTAAAATATCTGAAATGCATTTCCTTTCATGAATAATACATTCTTATATGGTAAAGTCACAGAAATGGGAACAGTTCAACAGTAATGCCAGTATTAATGCTGTGCTTTTATGAAAAGATGACAATGTAAGCAACAGATGACCTTGATAATGCTGTTCTCCCTATATGATGCATGATATAAATGAAAGGCTGAAAGGATATTGACTCAGTATTAAAACAATGAATTGTAAACTTAGAAAAGGAGAAGAAGAAAATATAGTTATACTTATAGATGTTTTTTATAGAGCAAATGAAAATAAGATGATAACAATTCAAACCAGGAATACTTCCTGCATAAATGAATTAGGGGACTCTGAAAAGTGCTCTATAAAACTCAACCATGGTGGTTAGTACTGATAATGAGCTGCCCCTTAGGTGAACTGCAAATACGAGAGGGACTGTCAATATAAATGTGTATATGTACACACACAAATATGCATACATACACATACACACATATATTTGTGTGTATACATATATACATGTGTAAATAGAAATAGGTATTGTGTACATATATACATATATAAGTATATAAACCTATATATGTTTGTTTATTTATATGTACATGTGCATATACATGTGTATATATGTATGTATATGTGCATGCATATGTATGGATATATATGTATATGTGTATCCTTGTGGGTCTCATCTAGCCCAAATTTTAAAATCTTGATGGGAGAAGACAGAGGAAAAGAACTATTCTGATAGCATTATCAGGTATATGACAATATCAAATCTAAGCAACTTCAACTTCACCCCATTGTAAGGACATTTATGTTGGATTGTCAGAATGAAAGTCCCAGCTGCATAAAAGAACATTTTAGACCAAAGAGCAAAAAAAACCCCAAACCACAAAGGTAGGCTAATACAGTCATATTTATGGTTAAGAGAGTAGTCAAATTTGGCTGGATTCTAAAGTGCAAAGTATACTAGTATTCACTAAATGCCCTGGTTAGGGGGACACATTTATTTGTGCTTTCCATAAAATAATGTTTTTAATAGTATAGGATAGTTCCTTATGTGGTACCACAAATGCCCTGAGAATGTTTAGGATAATTAAAGTAGTTATGGCCAGCTTATATGGGAAAGTTTGTGTGGAAAAGATATGGATAGGACTGGGAAGGGTGACAAAAGATTTGAGGGTTGTTTTGAATGCCAGGCAAGCAAACAAATCTTTATTCAGTAAGCAACAGGGAGGTACTGAAGATTTTTAAGCAGAAGAATGATGATTTGGAAACATTCAATTGCTCAATAGAATTTAGAATATAAGTTCTTTGTAAGCATTGAAATATAAACTTGAAGTCATGAACTGTTGTCTTTGCATACCCAGCATTCCTGCCCAAATGGATGTGAGATCTCATCAATTTGAAAGTCTCCTCCAGTGGTGCAAATTATAATTCTATTTACCTGTCGATCCTGTGTGACTCTTGTCCATATTCTTCTGAAAGTTTGCCACGGGGGAGGGGAGTCCACTCAATATGCCCAAGGCTTTTCTCATTTTCTCCTGACACCATGAGGATACTAATAGAGCACTTGGTTTCTTCGCCTGTCATCTTTCACTCTTGCTACGTGACCACCCATCTTCACTTTCTGTTGTACTCTTTCTTGATGACATCTTTTACTCTTGTCCTTTGTTAGAGTTCTTTGTTGATTATATATTGCAGACTTCTCACACCAATTACCTTTCCATTACCCTTTCTGAGATGCTTATCTTTAGCTATTTGGGGTCATTGGTGTCCCAGGTCTAGCTGCCCCATGGTAACCCTGAAATATTTGCATCAAAAAGACTTGCTTTTGTTGTAATGGAAAGTTTGGAGTTGGTAAAAAGTACTTTGCAAATTCCTGAAAGCAATTCAACCTGCTCTCTTCCTCCTTTTCAATTCTGGGCCCAGCTCATTGTCTATGTGTGCTTTCTGTACCAGATTGTTCAATAATCCCTATGGAATGTCTATTCAAATGCATGTTGAAATCTGTGAACAGTCATTCTTCATCCATTTGGTCTTTTCTGTGTAGTAAAATTCTGAGTGAACATAAATCCATTACAGGAGGCTCTGCAATGTTTTGGGGCTTAGTGAAGTCAACATAATGCCATCTGAAATCAGAAGTACCTGGAGAACCCCACCATACACATGTAATCCCTCCTTAATCTGAACTCTGCACTGGATCTCTTCTATCTAAAATTCTTTTACTGAACACAATCCCCTGTTTTATTCCTCATCTGATGCTTACTATCAGAGAATTACTGAGTGGTATTATTTTTGTTTTGTCTTTGGGTAACTCTCCAGCTTCTATCAGTGCTTCTGCTTGGTTTGGACTCCACAGAATACTATGCCTCCTCCAGAATAAGTTGATCACCTGAAATCGCATCACCATACAGGTGAACTCAGTTTTTAATACTCAACACCTCCACTCCTTCAATTACATCTTCCCTCTGATTGGAAAAGTGGGTACGACAACTCCCCATTTTCCATCAGCAAGCTCTGCCTGATTTCAACTCCATAGACCATCATGCCTCCTCCTGGCCTTCTCTTCCCCTTTTCAGCTTCCTTCCATATGTTGTCCTCTCCCATTAGATTGTAAAGTTCTGCAGGGCAGGAATTGTCTTTTTTTTTTTCTTATTTTTATCCCAGCACTTAGCACAGTGTCTGGCACATAGAAGGCACATAATAAATGTCTATTGAATGTAATTAAAGATTGAATTTTTTTTATATATTCCAAAGAATCCTGAATAATCTTTGTGTATGAATAGGAAGTACCTTGTGAAGACACATGTAAGGTGGCATTTTGTTCTAGAGTCAAATGGTTTTTTGTAATTAACAAACAGCAATCACTTCTATCTCTTGTGAGATGGTAAAGTTGTGATTCATTGTTGAATATTATTTATTAAAGTCTGTTCCCAATTGATGCCTTCGATCCTTCTTTAATGAGGGATTTATATGTAGATGACCCTCAAATATTTTGTATGGGTGGAAAAATAAATAAAAATTACAGGTAATATTTGTTCTCTCAGAAATCTTTTCTGGGGGTGTTAACAAGGATTGAGGGGTTTTTTTTTGTTTTCCCATACCTTTGATATTTTCCCCTCCTTGAAATACCTTGTATCTTCATTGCTCTAATGCATTTCTTGCCACCAATGTGTATCTCCTCTACACATACTTGCTTCAATCTGGATACATAGATTTTCACATCTTTTTCCTCATCCATGCTATTTAAACCACCTCTGAAAAGATCTCAGAAACTGTGATGTCAGGATCCAAGTATATCTGTTCTACTATCTTTGAAGGAAAAGAGGTTGGTGAAATAGTTTTTGTAAATATTTATTTTCATTTTTCTTCTGTTTGTAGTCCTCTTTGCATTTTATCCTTGGATGCCCGTGGGGTGACTTTGCTTAGTTGGATATCTTGCTAAGCTTCCTTTAGACTTGTTATATCCTCCACTGATTCTCTCTGCCGTATGAGACAATACTATTCATAATCATCCATCATCTTTCTTCTTCATACTTTACAGGCGGATTTATATTCTAACCTGTTGTGGCTTTTGGCATTTCTTTCTATTTAGCAAATAAATGAAATATTTGCTGATTCAGGTGCTTTCTGAGCTCTTTTGATCTATTGTAGCAGTTAATTGATTTAACTTCTGGTTGAAATTATTATAATCACTGCCGATATAATTTCTGTTGTCCATTTCCCATATGTTTGGTAGCTCTCTTAAATAATTCAGGATTGAATCTTCTTTATTGCAAGCTGTTTCTGTTTGTCATTACCATCTTTTCTTTTTGTATATTCTAAATTCTGATCTTAGTTCTGGTGAATTGATGGTCTATGTGTAGATAGCTGACTTAAGGATAACTCTCATGTCAATAATAAGTAGTACATGGTAGGCACTTAATAAGTTGAGTATTGAATAGAATTGACCTTCCTCATGACAATTTTTAAGATAAATGTTTATTGATAACTTTTGTTTTCATATTGTATAAATTTCCCCCTCATTCATCCCCTCTCCCTAAAACAAGAGAGATATAGATGACCATAGGAAATAAAGTTGATGATTTCAGTTTTAGGAAATTTTAAAAATTTCCATACAAACAGAATCAATGTGTTTAGAATAAGAGAAATTATTATGAAAAAATTCCTTGCATCAAACATCTCTGACAAAAGTCTGGTATCCAAAATATGTAGAGAATTATCAGACACACATTAAGCTAAAAATCATTCCTTGACGTATAAGAGGTCAAAAGGTATCAAAAGTTTTCAAAAGGAGGAATGAAATCTATAAACAACCATATGAAAGAATGTTCCAAGCTACCAATAAGAGAAAAACAAAATAACTCTGATGTTTGAGCTCACAGCAGCTAATTGGTAAAGATGATAAAAGGCAGAGAAAGTCAATATTGGAGATACCATAGGAAGAGAGGGAAATATATAAACTATTGATGAAGCCATGAATTTTTCCAAAAATTCTGGAAATTTGGAATTATGGGAGAAGATCACTAAAATATTCATAATACTCGTTCCAACAGTTTGTATCCTTGGATCCAAAGAGATCAAAGACAAAAGAAAAAGTCTCATATATACTAAACTATTTATCCCAGCACTTTTTATGGTAGCAACAATGATTAGAGAATAGAACAAATGTATTATAGGCACACAATGATATATATCTTTGCACCACAAGAAACAATGAAACTGACAAATTTATAGAAACATGAAAGATTTATATGAATTGATGCATGGAGAACCATAAAGCCAGTGACTACAATAATTTAAACAAAAACTTAAATGCAGTTGAGATCAGATTAAACACAAGGGCCAACTTTGGTTACAGAGAACAAATAATGAAATGTATTTGATATCTTAGCATATGTGTGGAAGGAGAGAGGTAGTAAGGCTATAGGCATGGAAAATTGCCTATGATATATGACAGTGTTCCTTTTTTTAAAAAAATGGTATTTTATTTTTTCCCCAGTTACATGCCAAGAAAATTTTTAGTATTTATTTTTATAAGTTTTTGAGTTCCAAATATTTCTCTCTCTCTCCCTCCCCTATTCTGAAAATTGTAGGCAGTTTGATATAATTTATACATGTGCTATCATGTAAAAATATTTACATATTAGTCACAGTTGTGAAAGAAGAAACAAATCAGAAGAAAAAAAACCATGAAAAAGAATAAAGTAAGTGAAAAAAATATGCTTCAATCTGTATTCAGAGTCCATCAGGTCTTTACCTGGATATAGATAGCATTTTCTTTCATGAGTCCTTCATACTTGTCTTGGATCATCATGTTGCTAAGAAGAGCTAAGTCTGTTGCTGGTACTGTGAACAATGTTTTCCTGGTTCTGTTCCTTTCACTTTGCTCGCCAGAGTGGTTGGATCAGTTCACAACTCCACCAATAATGCATTAGTGTCCTAATTTTCCCATAACCTCTCCAACATTTATCATTTTCCTGTTTTGTCATGTTACCCAATGTGATTGGTGTGAGGTGGTATTTCAAAGTTGCTTTAATTTGCATTTTCTCTGATCAATAGTGATTTAAAGCACTTCTTCATATGTCTATAGATATCTTTGATTTCTTCATCTGAAACTGCCTATTCCTATCCTTTGACCATTTATCAATTGGGGAATGACTTGTATTCTCATAAATTCAACTCAGTTCTCTATATATTTGAGAAATGAAGACTTTATCAGAGGCACTTGTTGTAAAGATTGTTTCCCAGCTTTCTGCTTTCCTTCTAATCTTGGTTGCATTAGTTTTACTTGTACAAAAGCTTTTTAATTTAATGTGATCAAAATTGTCTATTTTATATTTTGTAGTGCTCTCTCTCTCATTTGGTAATGAATCATTCCCCTCCCCATAGATCTGACAAGTATACTATTTCTTGCTCTTCCGATTTGGTTGTTTCATTGTCTATGGTACCTTTTAGTAAGATGTAGTTTCCTTCCTTATTTCTTTTAATTAGGTCTATTTTTGCTTTTTTTTTTTTTTTTTGTCTAAGATGAGGATTACTACCCCTGCTTTTTTTACTTCAGCCGAAGCATAATAGATTCTGCTCCAACCCCTTACCTTTGCTCTGTGTATGTCTGTCTGCCTCAAGTGTGTTTCTTGTAAACAGCATATTGTAAGATTCTGGTTTTTGATCCACTCTGCTATTCACTTCCATTTTACGGGAGAGTTCATCCCATTCACATTCACAGTTATGATTACTACTTGTATATTTCTCTCCATCTTATTCTTCTTCCTGTTTGTACTTTCTCTCCTTTCACCCTTTCCATCCTCACCAGTGTTTTATTTCTGTCTACTACCTCCCCTGATATCTCCTCCCATTTATTTAATCTCTTCCCTTCCTACTTCCCAGTCAGGTAAGACACGTGTCTATATTTAACTGATCATAAACATTATTCCCTCTTTGAACCAATATTGACGAGAGTAAAGCTCAAGTGATGCCTATCACCCACCCTCCTATCTTCCCTTCCACCGTTCTCTGCCTCTTCGTGTGAGATAATTTACCCATTGTACTCCTCTTCCTCATCCCTTAATTTTTTTATGTCATTCCTTCAAATTCACCTGATACCCGTATGCTCTGTCTATGCATATTCCTACTATCTATACTGTTACTGATGCAATTTATAAGAGTTACAAGTATCATCTTCCTGTGCGGAGATATAAACAGTTTAACTCTATTGACTCACTTTTGTTTACTTTTCCCTTTTTAACTATTTACGCTTCTCTTGGATCTCTTGGATCTTGATAATGCAGGTCAAATTTTTGGTTTATTGCTGGTCTTCTCCTTATTGAAGGCTTCTATTTCATGAAATTACCATTTTTTTCCTTTTACGTATTATGCTTAATTTTGCCAGGTAAGTGATCCTTGGTTGTAGTCCTAGCTACTTTGCCCTCCAGAATATCATGTTCCATGACTTCCAGTCCTTCAATGTTGCAGCTGCCAAGTCCTGTGTAATCCTGTTTGTGACTCCCCAAAATTTGAATTGTTTCTTTCTGGTCACTTGTAGTATTTTTTCCTTGACCTGATAGTTCTGAAATTTAGCTATAATGTTCCCTGAGGTTTTTATTTTGGGATCTCTTTCCTGAGGACATTGGTAGATTCTTTCAATGCCTACTTTGCCCTCTGGTTCCAGGACATCAGGGTATTTTTCCTTGGTAATTTCTTGAAAGATGCCATCCAGGCCTTCCTTTTGATTATGGCTTTCAGGTAGTCCAATGATTCTGACATTGTCTTTCCTGGGTCTATTTTCCAGGTCAGTTGTTTTTTCCGTGAGGTATTTTACAATTTCTTCATTTTTTTCATTCTTTTGAATTTGTTTGACTAATTTATGATGTCTCATAGAGCCATTAGTTTCCACTTACCTAATTCTAACTTTTAAGGTGTTGCTTTCCTCAATTAGCTTTGTACTTTCTTTTCCATTTGGCCAATTGTGCTCTTTAAGGAGTCCTTTCCTTCAGCAGATTTTTGTATCTATTTTTCCATTTGGCCAATTCTACTTTTAAACAGTTTTCCAAGCTGTTGACTCTTTTTTCATAATTCTTTTGCATCATTCTCATTTCTTCTCCCATTTTGTCTTCTACCTCCCTTATATGATTTTTAAGCTCCTTTTTGAGCTGTTCTATGAGTTCTTTCTGAGCTTGTGACCACTTCCTCTTATACTTTGGGGTTTTGTCCATAAGTATTTTGACATTGTGATTCTTTTCTGAGTTTGTGTCTTGGTCTTCCCTGTCACTGTAGTAAATTTCTACCATCAGATTGTTTTTTGCTCTTTTTTTTTTTTTGGCGTTTTTCCCTTCTTTTAAATTTGAGCTCTGCTCCTGGGGGGTGGGGTGTGGGGGCACTGTCTCAAGCTCCTTGTGCTAGTGGCTGCAGGACCTGGGTGTTTACCTGGTGCTGTGCAGATGTTGGCCTGAGGTCCACAGGAGACCCTCATGTCTGGTGCTGAGCTGAGGGATTGGAGTGGGGGTTGCCTGGTGCTGCTGGAGGCCATAGGGGTCTAACAGCTTACCTGGTGCTGAGCTGGGTCCTAGTGGTGATGTCTGGCATGTGCTGAGGCCCAGTGGTGTATTTCTGCATTTCCCGTGGCTACACTAGAACACTGGGCAGTCTGGCCTCTGGAGGCTGCCTGTTTGCCTGGGGATACCCTGAAGTAGTGGCAGCTGCCTGTTTGCTTAGGCACCCCTAGAGTTGGCATCTGTTTGTCTGGGGCTATGCTGAAGTATGTGGAGGCTGGAGGATGCCTGTTTGCTTAGGGCTACTCTGAAGCATGCAGTGGTCTGTCCCCTGGAGGACACCTGCCCACCCACAGCTGAGTTGAAGCACATAGGGGCCTGGCTGCTGGAAGATGCCTGCCTGCCCGGGCTAGAGGATGCCTGCCCACGTGGGGCTACACTGAACCATGGTGGTTCCCAGACCTGGAATCTGTGGTTTCCCCTGGCCATGTTAAGGGATGTGGGGAGTTCTGGTGTCGGTGTTTGCCTACTCCACTGAACTGGGGCTCAAGGTCTCCCACTGGTTTTCTGAAGTGGGGTTTGCTGCTGGCTTGCTGGGTTGCTTCCTGTCCTGGACTGCACTCCCTTTTCACCGGAGTAAGTTGGGCCTTTCTTGCCGATCCTTCAAGTTTCTTGGGCTAAAAGATTGTTTTACTCCATCTTTTGGCTGGTTCTGCTATTCCAGGATTTGTTTGGGGCTCTATTATGGTGGTTTGGAGATGAGTATGGGACAGTTACAGTGATTTACTTCTTGCTCTGTCATCTTGGCTCCCAAAAGTCAACTGACAATGTTTCTTGATTAAAATCCATGTGGCCGTGGTTTAATAGAATTTGGATTCTTGAGGTGGGACTACAAAGAAAGTTAATCAATAAAATTTTATTAAGTGCCTACTGTGTGTACTAAGTGCTAAAAATTTTGGGCTACTTTTTCAGTAGTGACATGAAAGGGAAATGCCTTAGTTATGTCCCAGGATAACTTGAAAATTTCTAGGTCATATGGTAAAATGTAGAAATGTATGTTATAAATAAACTGTGGATTACAGGTCAGAAATGAACCAGTGCCAGCAATATAAGGTAAGTTCTTCACACACACATATAAAATCAATTAGATGCAACATTTCCAAGTAGCAATTTCCCAAAGAGTTCCATAGGGACAGTGGCATGATTAAAAATACTTCTCTTGGACAGACTTCACTGCTTCTTAAAAAGCAGAAAACTGCAGTTAACATCTGGTTGAGATACATTATTGAAACATATTCCAGACTGTTATTCTTTTTAGTCATGTAGCACCCCTAAATCACAGGGTAGGTCCTTCAACAGATGAAGGTATTCTATGAGTCTGTATCCCCTAAAACTATAGTTCTCTAGTCCCCACCGATTTGTTGGCCTTTAATAGTCAAGCAGAGGACACAATTAGTTCAAAGGAAAAGCATTTATTGAATTTGAAGAGTAAGAAATGTAGCAACAAATCATCCCCATAAACCTAGGGTGTACTCTCCCACAAATACACACAACAGTGGGAAGAATAGATACAGAATCTATACACGAAGAAAAGTGCACAGGTAGGCAACATGTGACCAGGGAACCCATATGGAGTGGGGCAAACATAAGGAATACATGTGACCAAGGCAAACACAGGAAGGGCCACACTATATGGCCACTGATACCTTTTAGTAATGACATCGTGCTGCTCCTGGTGACATTGGTCTTATATTGTTCTGGACTTTTTTACTGTATCACCCCTTTGGGATCTTCAATTCCCCCCTCTATACTCTTATTCCTGATTTTTCAGCTCCTTTCGTATGTTGTCTTATCTCATTGGAATCTAAGCTTCCCAAAGGCAGGAACTGATTTTCCTTTTACTTGTATTTGTATTCCCAGGACTTAGCCCGTCATCTGGCACATAGAAGGTACTTAAAAATTCCTGTTGTTGCTTGCCTGTCTCATCACCTATCTTTTCATCTTTATTATATCATAGCCCCCATCCCCTTGAAGGTCCAGCCAGAGCAGTCTTCCTGTTCTTTCACACACATACTTCTCCATTCCCAGTCTCCTTGCCTTTGAACTGCCTGTCCCTTTTTCCTGTAATATACTCTTCCATTCCCCCTAACTTTAGAATGCCTTCTTTTCCTTCAAGACTTGGCTCAAATAGCGTCTCCTACATGAATCCTTTTAAACTGGGGCTCGGTACAACAGTTGGAATGAGAGTTCAAGGAGCTTAAAAATGAAAAGGAGGCAATCAATTCCTCCTACTCATTTCAATTCCTTCCTTTGGTGGTGGCAAATGCTTGTCCAAATGATTGATTATGTAGTAACCCAGTATCTGTGCAATATCAAGTCATTTGCATTTCCCATGGTGAGGAAGAACGGTATTTACTGTTAAATTTTTTTTTAAGAGAAAATTCTGAGCGGTAGAGCCAAGATGGTGGAGTAAAGGCAGGGACTCGCCTGAGCTCTCCACCAAACCACTCCAAATATCTTTAAATAATGACTCTAAACAAATTCTAGAATGGCAGAATCCACAAAAAGATCAAGTGAAACCTTTTTGCAGCCCAATGCAACTTAGAAGGTTGGTAGGACAGGTCTGTTGCATCTAGGTGAGAGAGGAGCTTAATCCAGCACAGGCCAAGCCAGCACAGCCCAGGCCCCAGCAAACCAGGAACGGGCCTTGGGAGCCACTGAATCAGCAGCAGCAGCAGCAGCAGCAGCAGCAGCAACAGCTGCTGCTTCTGGAACTCTCAACCCATAGATGGCAAGGGGGTTGAACAATTGATCAGAAGGAGATTCCAGGGGTCTCTTTGGCAGCAATCTGTTGCTTTGCCCAAACTCAGATCTGGGTCATAGACCTCGGTGGCAATCCCAGGGTGAGAAGGATCGCTAGCACTGCAGAGCTTGTGGGCACAGTGGAAGGGTGCCCTCCTCATAGTCCCAGGCAGAAAGGGTGCTTGTGGTCACTCACAGACCAGAGCACAGGCCAGGAGAGTAGTAAATGCCTCTCTTTAGATCCTACTACCTTGGAAGAACTGAAAACTTACAGGTCCCTAGAAGTATCTCTGAAAACAGCTGCACAAAATCCCTGAAGCTTGTGACAGTGTGCCCTTTACCCTGGAAGCATAGCCCTAGTTTAACAGAGAGTTAAAAGTCAAGTAATAATTGGCTGGGAAAATGAGCAAACAACAGAAAAAAATTCTGACCATGGAAAGATACTATGATGACAAGAAAGATCAAAACAGACATCTTCATAAAAAGATAACAAAGTCAATGCTCCTACATCCAAGGCCTAGAAGAAAATATGAATTGGTCTCAAGGCATGGAAGAGCTCAAAAAGGATTTTGAAAAAATTTTTTGAAGAAGCAAATATATCATTTTATAAAGGACAAGGATGGCCACAAAAATCACAAACCAGACACTGCAGTATAGTTTAAGGGATCTTACAGCTCTTCCCCTCTACTGGCATGTTTCATTTTCATTTTGGATGTTCGGTGGTTCCTAGGAGACACAAGCCTGACTAGCTCTGAGTGATGCTGGAGAGAAGATGAATCAGTATTGGGCTTGGGGCTTCTAAATTGGCTTATAGACCAAAACTCTGTGCTGTCTTCTAAGAGGACCTTATTCTTTATGGAACCAGATTGGAGCACTAAGATTTACTTTACATTTTACATATTTAAGCATTAAGATACCTCTTATTCGCTTAGGTTTTTTTTTTTCCTAACCTCATATGCCTATTACTATCACTGGAGAGGGAATAAAAAAAAGGAAAAAAAAAAGAAAGTTACACCATAACTTTATTATATATTTAAAAGGAATAGCAAGTTGTATATAATAGATTTGCAGTTTCACACACAGTCATCTTTTTTCTTTCTCTTCTACGATATTATGGAAATAGTTGTTTTATTTCTTAAGTTCAGAATAAAATTTAAAAAGTGAGAAGAGAAAGCACTGGAGTTTCTCCCATAGTGGTCAGAGGCATTTGGTGTCCTGGGAGGATGAGGGAACAATATTGTAACAATGTCAAACAGTTCTGTAATGTCTGGATCTGAAAGCCACAGGCTGACCTATGATGGGACAAGACTCCCTCAACTCTATGTGATCCCAGGTAAAGGTTGCAAATATTTTTGAAACAGTTAATTTAGCCACTGTAAACTTTCATTATTCAAGAGGTATACTAACCAGGCCCATAATCTAACAGGTGGGAAACTGTCCTGTTTAAAAAGGGAAAAGAATAATGGAGAAACTAAGTCAGAATGGCCCTGCAATTGCATTTACAAAACCCTAATGCACTCTCAACTTTCCCAGCAGTCTAAATATATATCTGGAACTGATATAACATTTTAGATGCCATACATTGGGGACATGTGTTGGCATTTCACATTTCATGATGGATTGTTGATTTATCAGCATAAACATTTTTTTTAACCAGGTCGCACTGAGACTATAGGCAGTAGAGAGGCAAAATTGAATGCCCCAAGAGATTCTACTTCATGCAGTAAGTTCCACTGTTTATGATTAAGAAAGGTGCAGTTAGTTTCAAGTTAGCATTAATATCAATGGGTATTGATGACTTGCCCATATACATATAGTATAAGGCAGTGACAGAACTTGAACCAGGTCTTCCAAACTCTGAAGCCGGCACTCCACCCACTACGCCATGCTGCTCCTTGATCTCCTGTAACTGGGTAAGTTGCCTATAAGGGTGAATTATGGCTCTCTTCCTTAAACACTAAACAGATCTACATATAGCTCTAAATGATGATACTTTCTCCAGCCTCTCTCACCCCATGCCACCAGAAGAGGATGACTGGCTCAACAGTTTGTGAAAAGATGAGTGTTCAGGCATCATATGCACTGTTTCTTATATAGGGTCTACAGATAAATGAGGCAGGAGGACAAACTGGAGCCCAATTCTGAACCAGAGATAGAAGAGTATAGAAAACAGAGTCCTGTCTCAGAGCCACAGAACCTAGATCTGAGTCATGATTTTTTTTGATTGGCCTTTTGGGAAACTTTGGGCAACTTACTTCACCACTCTGGGTCTCAATTTCCTTATCATTAAAAAGAGAGAGTAAACTTCATGGCCCTATAAGTCTCTTAAAACCCAGTGACCCTACTCTTTAAAAAATCATTTTATTACAAACTTAACAAATATAAATACCTCTTACATACAAATAAGAACAAAGAGGAATACGAATGAATATTAAACTATGAACCTTTATGCATAGTTTTAAAAGTATATATTAAATTTAACATGATAGTATAAACACTATCTTGTTTGTGTCCCCTTCTCAATCTCCTTATGCCCTCATCTGTGTATTTTTAAAGGTCTATGCTCTTTTCTCTTTAAAAATTTTTGCATCACTATTACTACTTCTCAATACCTCCCATGAGCATCTAGGTGGCACAGTGGATAGAGTTCTGGGCCTGCAGCCAAGAAGACATCTTCCTGAATTCAAATCTGGCCTTAGACACTTACTTAGCTATATGATCCTGGGCAACTCACTTAACCCTTTTTGCCTCAGTTTCCTCACTTGTAAAATGAGCTGGAGAAGGAAATGGCAAATCGTTCTAGTATCTTTGCCAAGAAAACCCGAAATGAAGTCACAAAGAGATGGACATGACTGAAAAGCCTGAACAATAACGATCCTCCCCACAGCTTTCTCTCCTCCCCCAATAAAAGTCCTTCCCTGAAACAAATACTCTAATGAAGCAAAACAAACACACATTGTTTATGTCTGAAAATATAACTCATTTTGCATCTCTAGTTTATTATTTATCTTCCAAGCAGCATGAGTCATGCTTTATTATCAGTATTGTGGTGTCATGATTAATTATGGCATTGATCAAAATTCTCAAGTCTTTCAGAATTATTTTCCTTTACATTATTGTAGTTTAAATTGTTCTCTTGGTTCTGCTCACTTTACTCTGCATCATTCCATATAAGTCTTCTGTGAACCCACTTCTGTCATTTCTGAGGTCATAGCAATATTTCATTACATCTATATACCCTAATTTGTTCAGCCATTACCCAGTTGATGGTCATTCACACTATTTCCAGTTCTTTGCTATAGTAAAATATATTGCTATAAATATCTTTGTAAATATAGGTCCTTTCCCTTTTTGTTTATTTTCTTTGAAGTATATGCTGAGTAGTGGTATTACTTGGTTTCTTTTAGAGTAGAGCTCCAAGTTACTTTCCAGAATGGTTAGACCACTTAATAGTTTCATCAAAGGTGCATCAGTGTGCCTGCTTTTCACAGCTCCCCCAACAACTGTTGCTTTCCATTTTTGTCTAATGAGTTGTTTTAATTTGCGTTTCTGTTTTTGGTTGTTTGGAGTATTTTTATAATGTTGTTGAAAGCTTACATTTCTTCCATGCCCAATATCTTTGTAGTTGTGTACGAATTGTAAATTGCTCTCTTGTTTGTGGTAGAAATTTTGCATTAGGTAAAATTTTGTGGGGGGGGGGGGCGGGCGGCAGAGTTGCTGGTTTGTGACTTTCAATCCCACTTACCTCCATCGTGCATACAAAAACCCACCTACTGAGGTTGTACCAAATCAAGCTCTTTTTATTATATATTTGGTTCAGTTCCTAACCCTATGTTTTTGTCATATAGTCTCTGGTTCCTACACTTAAAAAGGAGCAAAGAACATTAGGTTGCATTGTAGAAGAGTGGCCCACTACAACTACCCACAAGAAGCTTGTCCCCTCTCTAACTGATGCTTCTCAAAGGCAATTCAGCTTAACAAAGGAAGAAAAAAAATAATAAGGCAAGCCTTATCCTCAGGGCATGTATATTTTCCTAGGATGGGGGAAAGATATATATCACGATGCAGCCCAGGTTTCTTTCGAGGTACTATCTCCCATCCCGGCTATAGTCCAGTACTATGTTGGTACTATTTGTTTGTTATCTAGTCAAAACCATAGTTATGATAATTATCCCTCCCAATGTATGATGTTATACCTAAACAAGCCAGAACATGTCAACTCAAAGCCAAAGGCCTTTTTTTTTTAAAGCAGAAGTTAAATAATAGGAAAATATTCCTCATGTAATTCATCCAATTTCTATAGATTATCCTGCTGTTAGTGGGAGAGGAAACTCTTCTTGGACAGCTCATATTCCTTGGTTTATATCTCAGTGGGAACATTTTGATAGCTCTGTTAGATTATTGTCCCAACAGCCTCTCATGCCTCCATGCTGCTCTACAGCTCTGAAGCTACCACATTCTACTTCTCTGTAGAGTTGCTACCATCGTATTTTGCTGGTCTTTTTCCTTACTGAGCTGTTGCTGCCATCTTCTGGAGCTGTCTCCTGTTTTGTGAGATGGCCCTAGCTGAAATATGCCTCAGGGTAAATAGTACATTTTCATCGCTTCTTTTAGTCAGGCCCACAGCCATACTTGGCCAGTACATACAAGAGTCTTGGGTCAAAATCTTTCTGTTTGATATACTCCTTCTCTACTAGTGAGAATACCTTGAGACTTGCTTGCTGTTTAGGTTGGGGTGACTTAACTCCTTTCAACTCACATCATGCCCCTAGTAGCAAGTCTTAGAAATATTCATTTTACCCTGGAGGTTCTACACATCTCAAAAACACACTTAGCAGTGTTGGAGCTGGTGATCTTTGTCCTGCATTTTTACAGTTACGCCTGGGTCCAGATCACTGTGTTCTTCCATTTACAATTCTACAGACAAGGAAATACAAAATATTTAGAGAAAGGAGAGACAATTTAAGAAAAGGTGGAATTAGGAAAGACTTTGTGTAGGAAGAGGAAACTTAATTTTGAATGAAGCTAAATACTCTAAGAGGTAAGAGCACTGAGGAGAATGTATATTCTAGGCATAGGGAAAGTCCAGAGCAAAGATGCAGAGATGGGAGTTGGAACATTGAGTTCAGGGATAAAGCATAGGTCAGTTTAGTTAGATTGTAGAGTGTGTGAAGAATTGTGGTATGAAATAAATCTGGAAAGTGACACTATGCATTCCTATTCAGAGGTAAATGAGAGTCAGATTGAGGAAGGCTTTAAATGCCAAGCTGAGAAGTTTGTGTTTTATTTTAGAGATAACAGAGAATCATGGAAGATTTCTGAGTAGAGAATGACATGATGAGAGCAATGTTATAGGAATATTAATTCGATGTCCGTCTGAAGGCTGGGTTAGAGAGGGGACTGGAAGTAGGGAGACCGATTAAGAGGCTATTGTGGTGGTCGGCTGAGACATGATGAACTAGGATAATATCTATCTGAATAGAGAAAAGGGGTAGATATGAGATATTGTGGATATATATTCAACAAGACTTGCCAAGTGCTTAGAAATAGTGAGGGCACAAGGATAAGGAAGATTGAAGAGTAGATGATGATTGTGAAGTTGTGAACATGGGTAAGTAAAAGAATAGTGTTGCCCTCAATATTAATAGGAAAACATGGAGAAGGCACAGATTTCAGGGTAGAAATATAATGAGTTCTGTTTTGGATATACTAAGCTTGAGATAGCTATGCGATATCTAGACAGAGATGAGCTACTAAAATTGAAGAGATTAGGGATGGATAGATAGATTTTGGAGTCATTTACATAAATGTGATATTTTAAGCCATGGCAGCTGATGGGATCACCAAGGAAGAGAATATAAATTGAGAAAAGCAGAGGAACTAGGACAGAACCTTGGGAAATGATCGAAAATTAATTTGAGGTCAAGAACCTGAGTGACTAGCAGCCCTATTACTAGCTAATTTTCTGCCTGAGATAAGAATATCAAATTGTTTTTACTTATCTTAATGGCATGGTATGCTTTGGATAATAGATACATATTTTATATGTTTTTGTGCCCTTCATGTGGCCAAGTCAAGCATTCCACTTGCTTCACTCTTGTAATGGTTCTGGTGACAGGAAGTTTGGTGATGTCCTCAACAGAAAAGGAGGATTTTAGAGGAGGTTTAGAGTAGAAGATAATGAACTCTGTCTCGGACATGTTAAAGTTGAGATAAAAAAAAGGTTGCTTTTAGTTGCTTTTAGGCAACATGTGATATGGGATTGGAGTTTAGGAAAGAGTAGGTCTGGCTATAGAGATCTTGGAAACATTCATGTAGAGATGATCATTGAACCAGTGAGAGCTGATGAAATCAATGAAGGAAAAAAAGTGTATTGAGAGAAAGGAGAAAAGAGCACAGCTTGATAAAAACCACCCTTATTGGGAAGGAGATAAAAGATGATCCAGCAAAGGCAATGGGAGAAGTCTGTAGGAAAATCAGGAAATAGTGTCATTTGGAGACAAAGGGTCACTGGAAGAATCAAAACTTCAGAGAGCTCAAGTAGGATAAAGAGTCAAAAAAGGCCAATGGAATTAGTAGTTAAAGGATTCTTAGTCATTTTGGGAAGAGCAGTTTCATTCAAAAGTTAGGTTTGGAAGACAGATTATAAGGAGTTGGAGGTAGGAAGTAAAAAATACACAGATACAGATTCTTTTGCGGGGGGGGGGGGGGGGGGGGGGGGGGGGGTTGGGAGTTTGTCTATGAAAGGGAAAATAAGGTGCAATAATTTAAGTAAATGGCATCTCAGGTGAAGACCATCTCCATCTCCTGGACAGGCTTGTCCACATCGAGCTAATGTTGTTCCCAGCTCTTACATCCCAACAGAACTATTGATTGTCATTGTCTACCCTGGAATGTGTCCAGTCTACTCAAGATTTACTCTTTGCCTGTAATGGCAAGTAAAGTGGGACTTTTTGTTGTCTTTTGGTTTGGAGTACTTCTCAGCACTAAGGCAATTAAGTGCCTTTCAGTCTTGCCTTTGTTTCAATCAAGAGTCTTTGATTAAATCAAGAGTCTTTGATGACCTGCTTAAGTCATGGGAAGGCTTAGGTCACATGGGTTTGAGTCACATGGTTGTGATGCCTTCTGACCCTGAAGAAGTATATATATACTTTGAGGTTAGTAATTTGCTTGGGGCTCACTCACTGGAAGAATGTCATGTGATTTGACCAGATGAGACTCTGGGTAGCTATTGAAGCCCCCTGGCTTTGAAAAACCCAGATGTTGGTGCTTCTCTCTCTGGTAACTATGTATGTAATGTCTTAGACAAACAGCTAGAAGCCTGTCTGCTGATTTGTGTTATTTTACTCTGTTTATATAATTTCTGCTTGTAATTTCTGTTTGTGTTTTCTCTGAAGTTCAGGGTGTTGACTTTTTCCCCTGAACTAAGTGAATGATATAGGTATGTTTAATTAAAGTGAGATCGTAAACCCCTTAAAGTTGCTTTCTTTAGAAAAGCAGATCAAAGAACCTGTTCTAGCAGCCCTCCTGTGTGCATGCTGGTGTTATTGGTCTTACATGGCCACAGTAGCAGCAAATAGCATTGTTCTTACATTGCCTAGGCCTGGGATTTTTTTTCCTGTAATGTTTTTTAAGGGATAGGTAAGACCATAGACAGAATGGTGCAGTGGAAAGAATACTGGTGGGCTTAAATTTAAAACTTAACTCTACCACTCAATACTTGGATGACTGTGGGTGCATCACCTGTATAAGCTGTCTAGCTATTAGTTTCCTCATCTTTAAGCAAAGGCATTGACTTCTAAAGTTCCTTCCATTTCTAAATTTATGAATCTATGAATCTGACCATGGATGAAGGCAACATATTAGATAAAGAGAAACCAAATTTGAGAGAGGGGACGTGATCACAGAGTAAGCTCTCAGAGGAGAAGTAAGAGAACGAGATCAAGGACAAAAATCAAAGGATTAGCACTTAGAAGGAGAAGAGCTATGTCTTGCCTAGATTCCAGAAAGAGGGAATGTGGGATAACATAAAAGGGTTTTGAGGTATAGAATAAGAAAGAAGAGGGAACTTATGACGGATGGCTTCCATTTCTGTCAGTAAAGCAGGAGACAAAAAGGGAAGGACAAAGATGTGGTAGAGAAGGCTTAAACTAAAAAGAAAAGGTTTGGAATGTGATAGGGAATCAATTTAGGGAAGAATAAAAATATAATTGGGACCAGTGAAGGCAAGTTGCAGTCAAATAATATAAACTTTTAATGGATCAAGTTATCTGTTATTTTTGTTTGTCAAATCACTGCCTTTTGTTTTTTACGCCATTTCACTGTCCCTCTCCCCTTTGCCCATTGTAGTCTCATTGTAACCAAGGAAAACAGTCAAGCAAAATTGGTTCACAAAATGACTGCATCTGACAATGTATGCAACATTCCATACTCAGAGTTTCCTACTTCTCTACTATGAGGAAAGAAATATATTTTAGCATCTGTTTTTCTAGCACCAAGAGTGGTCATTACAATTAGTCAGAGTTTGGTTGCCTTTGAGGATTGTTTTTGGTTACGTAAATGTAGTCATTGTTTTTCGTGTTCTGGTTACTTTCCCTTTCTTATGTTTCTCTGAATTCCTCATATTTTTTATCTCCTGCTGTTTACTAGTATTCTGTTACAGCCACATACCACAATTAGTTTCATCATTCTCCAGTTGATGGGCACACATTTTGTTTATAGGGTTTTACTACCACAAAAAGTACTACTATGGATATTTTGGTATAAATATGATTTTTATGTCTGTGACTACTTTAGGATGCATACCCACTAATGGGATCTCTGGTTCAACAATTTAGTCATTTTCTTCTCACTTAGTTTCAAGGTGCTTTCCAAAATAGTTGGACTAATTTAAAAGTATGTCAGAGATTGAATGGTAAAGGCAGTCCATATACTATATATGATATGGTACTCCAGATGGCTTTATTAGCAGATGGTATTGTGCTGATTGTATCAAACCCAAGAACATTGCAAATTATCCCAAGTAAAACCCATAATCCCTCAAAAGAGTTCATCCTAATTAGCCACACAAATAAAGCTATTGTTTGAATGAAGAATTCCTATTATTAAGATTATGATATGCTATTGTTTGGCTAGCCCATAGAGCTTATTTGTAAGCACATATATCTTAGAAAGACCTTGAAGATGGACCATGAACTAGGCCCAGAGTTGAATAAGAAATGGAGGGCATATTGAATTGTATTTGGGAAATTGTATAGTACTTTTAATGATTCTAAGCATTTCCCTGAAACAAAGGCCCATTCTTTTTACATTAATATGTATGCTGTACAGCTGTGAGTCATGGAATACTAGTCTCCAAAGAATTAAAGTTGTGAGTCACCCAAAGAGAAATGGAGAGACAGGTTATGGGTATGAGTAGGCTATAACACATTACCAACAAAATTTCCCAAGAGAAGCAGTGCAAAAGATATCAACCAAGAGTCCAATAACCAGAAAAAAAGAAGTGGGCTGTTCATGTACTCAAAGAGAGATATAACCAGTAAATGACCCATGTCTTCCATTGGAATTAAAGTAATAACAAGAGATCTGTGTGAAATTCCACAAAAAACTGCATAGATCTCCTATGGAAGATTTATTGGAGGACATAATCAGGAGTCACCCATAATGAGAAGCAGCTATAGATGGGTTGTGATATATACCATTAGAGGGAATTCCTACGTCAATAAAATCACAGATCCATCAAAATATAGTAGAAATAAGCACTTTGAGAGCAAGAATTATTTGTGTCTTTGTATTTCCAGTATTTTTCAGATAGCAAGTACATGTAACCCAAGCCCCACAGCTCATTGGTATGGCACTGCCTCTTCATTGGTGGAGATCAGTGCTCCCCCTCCTACAAGGGTAATGGGAAGGAGGTGGTGAGAACAAGAGAAGAGAAAGATCCTAGGTTTTTCTAGCTTGCAGCTTCAAGAAAGAAGATGCGTGATACCAACCTCTCTTCACATTGTTGAACGGAGAAAAAGACTAGGTCACTAGGAAGAAGTTAACATGAGAGGAGCTGGGAGTCTTTATCATTTTCCTATCCTCAGCTTTCTATATTAGTGATTTCTGAGGATTTTCCACTTGGGTGAGATATGGGACTGTTTTGTTTAAGACGAGTTACCTCACTCTCAATGGGAGAGCTCTTTCAGTCTATATTTCTGTCGCATGTTCTCATATGTAAAGTTTCTCTGATTTTTGTTTTGCTGTCAACTTGAATAATGGATTTCTTTGCTATTTGTTACATGTATTCATTCTGGAACTGATATTTCATGGGAAGGGATTCAAACCTTGGATATAAGGCTTAGGGTCCCCTTTCCACATTAATGAATAGTGATCAAGAATTTAGCTTAAATTTTAAAGTTACTTCCTCTAGACTAGCAATATTTAACGGAGCAGATAGGTATAATTCTAGCCACCCCCTGTCTCTGAGAGAGCAGAGCATCCAAACTCTGGCCCCAGCCTGCTGCTGCTTCTCCTGGTAAGAATTAAAGTGTCCCTTGGAAAAAGGTGGGGTGGGGGAAATTCTTTGTTCCCTGTGAGCCATATTGAGACAGCTGTATTACATACTTAATAAACATTTATAGAAATAAATTGATTTTGATTTGTCTCAAAACATCTTGTTCCTAAAACTTTCAAGAATATTTGCTTTCTAAATACCTATATATTTAGCTGTAACAGTGATTAACTACACATGCCCCATAGTACCAACTAGTTACCAGTAACTCTGGACTCTGCCTCTGAAATGACTTCAGAGGAGTTGATTTTGCCAGAAGAACCACCTTTCAGGGGTACTGAGATGTCAGCTCAGACATTTTGTACTATATTTTGTATTCTGTCTTCTTTGAAGTTCTAGACCAAAGTACAAGAGGAAATAAAAGATTTCTCCCTTTCTCCCCCCTCCCCCTTCCAACACCTGAAACAGAAAATGGCAACTTGTAGGTGAAGCACACAATAAGATGTATGTCCCTATCCAGGTGAAACTGAGAGGGAAATTACTGTACTCCCTATTTCCTGGCTGCCTTCTTTTGCCTTTCTATTTCCTTTTCTGACAATAGCATAGAGACTAATGTTTCTGAGAATGGAGTTTCCATGTAAATTTAAGAGTTCTTGAATTTGAGTATCCAGGCACCAAACTTCCTGGTGAGAGAATATTTCCCAGCAGCATATTCCATGGAGAAATAAGAAGACTCCCAATGGAGGAAGACCTGGCAGCTGAAGGACAAAAGCTGCACCGTGGGGGCAAGAGAGCTGGGTCTTAGCAACCCCATTATTGTTATAAATTGCTTGTAAAGTCTCTTACTAGTGTGAAGGGGAATTGTTTGCTCAGCAGCTTCCTCCCAACCAACCCTCACCCGGGTGTATTTATTTTCTGGGGAAAGTTTAATGAGCCAACAGACTATTTAAATGCTTGATATTTCTGTATTTGCTCATGGGCCCCTGTGAATACTTTGTGTCTTATGCATTTTCCGTAGTGGGTGAAATAAAGGTTGTTCTGTTCCCAGTATTTGTCCTATTGGATGTACACATCCTCTTGGAGTACGTCTGTGGCTGTAGAGCCCGTTTTCAACACGTGGTGAAACCTAGCATAGTTGTGGCTCAGACTCTGACCTTGCTTGTGGACAGTGGGCAGGATCAGAGTTCCAGTCCTGATTACAACAGACATAAACCATACTGAACTTTTTTTTAGAGATTTCACCAAGATAAAGCTCTAGGATGAGGAAGAGAGTCAGAGAAAATGACCTTCTTGGGAGTTAGGTCCCCAAAATCTAGTTTGTGTAATCTCTAAGCTTTTTTTTTTTTTTGGAGGGGGGAGTTATGTGAGAACTGTGTCTTCATTCACATAGAAGAATATCTTTACTTATTTAACAAGGTTTCCCCCCAACACACATAACATGGATGTCCTATGTGGCTCTCTGGGAGGCAACACTAGAAATCTCTAGTATCTCTCTGTCCAAGGGAGACTGCAATTCTCGCTTAGAGAAGGAGTGAGAGGTTGGGGCCAAACACGGGGCACTGCTATCCTTAAAGAAAGGCATTCTCAGGCTAGAATGATATCTTTCTGCTCCCTTAAATATTGTTAGTCTAGGGAAATGATTTTTAGGTTCAAACTAAACCCTTAATCACTATTTCTTAGTGGGGAAAGGAGACTCTAAGCTTTATAGCCAAGGCTTGATTCCCTTCTCACAAAATACCAGCTCCACAGTGAACTTGTATAGTAAATAGCAAAGAAACCTATTTATCCAAGTCAGTAGCCAAATAGAAAATGGAGAAAGTATATTTACGAGAATATATAACAGCCAATAAGATTGGAGGAGCTCTCCTGTTGGGAATAAAGTTTCTTAGTTCAACCAAGAGAGAATCCCAGATGTCACCCAAAGGAAAAATTTACTGGAGTGTATAGTGCAGTAAGCTGGAAATGAGAACATGATTAAAGTTCTATATATTTGTTTCTTCCCAGTCTTTCTCCCTTCATGGTGCTGAAGAATAGTTGTCATTGTCCATCTTCTCTCAAAGCTACAAGTCAGAAGAACCTGAAGAGAAGAAAAAGAGAACCAAATCTCTCCTCTCTCCTATTTTCACCAGCTCTGCTCCTGCCCCTCACACAGGTTCCATGGGGTACTGATCTCTACCAATAAAGATAGTCCAACACCAATAGACTTTGGAGCTCAGATTACATTTCAATTTGAAGACAAACCTAAATAGAAGAGAAAGTTAACCAGGCTCTCTTCTCAGCTGAGCCTAGAACAGTGCTTTCACATAATAGTGCTCAATAAATGCTTTCTGTTTGATTGATTGATTCCTTCTGCTTGAGACAGACACAAGACAATATATCCGTGGTGGTAGGCACATTTTATTGTGTATACTTTGGAAGCGGGTGGGTGTAAATAGTGCAAAAGCAATGAGACAAATGAAAAATCTGAGAGACATAGTTTCTGGATAATCAATTTATTAACTAGGCTAGCAGGTAATTAATAAATTGAGGTCAATAGTTCTCTCAGAAGCCAAAACCTCACATGGAAGCCACTAAGTATTTAAATACCCTTGGAAAAGAGGGCCCTGAGGGTAAAAATCAATTCTGATTGGTTAACACTTAATGAGAGAATGAATATTATAATGAGAGATGGGCTCTTTTCTAATGAGGAGCTGGGGAGGGGAGGGAAGGAAGTGAACATGAATCAATCATGTCAGCCTCTTGGACAAAGAGATTTGTCTCTACTCAGACCAGTTAAATTGACCACAATGGGCCAGAATTCACCTAGATTAGATTATCTTTACCCTTTAGTCAGAAACAAACTCTCCCAGGTGGTTGGAGTCCCACCCCATTTTAAGGAAAATGTCTCATTGTCAGCCCTCTTCTTCACAAGCAAATAAAAAGAAAAAAAAAACCTACCAATAACTGACCTAACTAATAAGTGGTTATTAATCCAAAAAAGGATATTTGGCTCCCATATACAAAGGTGGTTATTAATATAATAAGAAAATAATTTTTCTCAGCAATAATCAGGAACAGAACCTATCTTTAAGGTGTTTCCCATTTATAAAATATACTTAAATTTTCATAGTAATTCTTCTGTTTCAAGATTATCTTTGGTTTTTACCTCATCTCATGTACTCCTTTTCTTGATTATTACCAGTAGTAGCATGCAGATATTCCATTTTTCAAGACTGCAGATATAGTTGCCCTAGTCTGTCTATGCCATTTTTTCCTGGTTCTTTCCTGTGACCCACAGTGAGATGACCTGGATTAGAGATGTAGTCTTTAACAATGGAATAGAAAAACTCTTATCATCCTATAGGGGAATCTAACAGTCAGACACAATGTAATTTGCACAATTTTATAACCAACAGGAATTGTATAAATGACTTAGAAGCCCAGAAATGAGTAAGTTTTTGGCACGGCATAGGACTTATTTTCTTCTCCAACTTTCTATGTGTGTGATTGATACTAGAATGTTAGAGCTAGAAGGGATCTTAGAGATCAGCTAATCTAACTCATCAAATTCCACCCCATTCCTCCTCTCCCAACACTAGTATTTTATAGATGGGGATACTGAGAACTTAAATGTCTTTCCTAAGGTCACATGACCCATTAGTAGAAAGGTGAAGACCAGAAACCAGATCTCCTGATGTTCTTTCCATGTTATCATAGCCTTATATTCTGACTCGATGGACAAAAAGTAAATAGTTAGAACACTGAAACTACTGTGAAAAGTGACTAAAAGGAAAAAAAATAGTTCAAGAACAAGTTGGTTGCAGCAAAATTCATTAGCCTCCTCCAGGATGAAAGCCTGTCTCTAGGTGACATTCTGAGGTTACTAATGCTTGTCAGCCCAACAGCTTGCACACGGTACATGATGGGGAATCTTGGGGGTTTGGCATCAAAGGAGAAAAGACATAAAAATGGTCCTGATGGATGTTCTGAAGTTGTTTGATCTAAATCCAGAGAAAATAGCAGCTATCACAACTGATGGAGTACCAGCTATGATTGGGAAGATAAATAGTACCCAGGAAAAAAAATTAAAGTCAGAACGGCTTGAGCCAGATGCTTTATCCTATCTCTTTTTTTTTTATCCATTCCTGACAACTTAAAAATCCCTTTGTGTAGTTTATAAAATAGTGAATTCTAAATGAAGTCCTGGATTCACCAACAGACCAAGCAATTATGTAAACATTCCTGTTACCCAATATGGCTCCCTGTCACTTTACTTTCAAGTCCAATCACTTCTGTGAAGTAGAGCAGTTATAGTGTACCTAACAAATGGCTTTGAATCCTTTGCTATCAGACATGGGGTGATGCCATCTTCTCTGTGTCCAAACGACACAGGAAAGGTATACACTGTATTATACTCTTACTTTTGATTTTCAGTCAGAGAAGATTCAACTGAAAGAAAAAAATATACTAAGATAAGTTGTCTTCTTGGATCTTTTTTTCTCTGTTCAATAACATTTCTTCTCTGATTTCATATTAATGCCTTTTTTTCTTGCATTCAAATTTTAATGAGTATTTATGTACCATATGCTCATGTATCTATGTAATATATGATATATAGTTGTTGTATAATAATATGGTATATTATAATTACATAAACTATGGCATAATATGTAATATTTAGGGCAACTAGGTAGTGTAACGGGTCCCTAGCACTGGGCCTAGAGTCAGGAAGACTCATTTTCCTGAGTTCAAGTCTGGCTGTGTAACCCTAGGCAAGTCACTTGACCCTGTTTGCCTCAGTTTCCTCATCTGTATAATAAATTGGAGAAGGAAATGGCAAACTACCCCAGTATGTCTGCCAAGAAACCCTCCAATGAGGTCACAAAGAGTCAGATATAACTGAAAAAATAACCGAATATAATACTTATGTATCTATTCAGTTATAATTATTCATGTGGCTACTTATTCAAGCCTGCGCTTAGTTGTTACATCCCTTGTTGCTATGATCACTGCCTCCCCTCCCCATCACACAATTAAGCTATAAGTTCTTGGAGAATGAAAACCAAGTCCATTATGTCCTTATAGTTAGTGCTCAGTAAGTAATGTTTACTGACCCACCTCCCCTATCTCTATTTGTTTCTTCCTTTTAGAATTAGTATTTTTTTTTAAATGGCAATATCTCCTCTACTCTCATACTATTAGAAAGCTCTCCTCAGCCACTAGACATTTCTTTATGTTAGGTTTTCAACAATAGGCAAAATTCAAGTGCTGAGAAACAGGTGTGAGAAACCCATTTTTAATTGGAGTGTGATAGAAGTATCTCTAGGATGACTGAAAGCTTTTTTTTTGTAAGAACAAGGCTCCATTGCAGATCTCTGTTGAAGTAGCCATTAAAAAAGAAAAAAAAAACCCCAACAAACCCTGAGCATCCCACACCTCTGAGCCCAAAAAAGAATGTATTCAGGGCAGGGAGCTCTGCAGCACTATCTTTTTTCTGTTCTACAATAGCTCAGAGGAATAGGCTCTATTCTATATCCCTGTTTTTCCCTTAGAAAACTTACATTACTGATCCTTCTCTTGTTGAAAAAAGAAGCCTAAGCCACAATTATTTTTTTAACCTTACCTAAGGAAAAATCCTGGTAGTTCAGTGATACCCAGAAATATAGACTTTTCAGGACACATTAAAGAGCACAGTCTATCAAACTAAGTATTGTTTGATCTCGCCAAGGCACAGTAATGTGCCTTTATTACTGTTTGCTTTCTCTATTATGGCTATTATGGATTGTCCCATTGTAGGAAGATTGTTACAGGGAGATAACTCTCATGTCAGATTCTTACATTTATGTCAGCTTTGCTGGATAAAGTATATCAAGGAGAATTTAGACCTAATATGGCACCTATCCTTCAGAGACCTTCATATAAACAGCAATTGCCTTAAAATAACATTCTTCTTACACCATTTTTATATTTCTCTTCACTCTTCTTTAATACTTATTTGTTTGTTTTATTTGATTCTGCGTCTCCCTATCTTGTCCAGGTAGGAAGTGCATTGACCACACATCCCAATGTTGATTGGCCCAGAAGTTTTAACCTATTTGCTTTTTTTTTTTAACCTGGGCTGCTTTAACTCTCTTAGGCAGGTTGGTGGACCTCTGCCTCTGGGGCCTCACTATATTGATGCTAGACTTAGTCCAGACACCTGATTGGTTTTAGCCTTCCTTCAGCTCAAACTCCACCAACCTCAGCAACATGTTCCCCCCCCCGCCCCCCGTGACTCCTTTGATACTTAAATTTATTCACTCAGTCTATCAGTCATTCAACAAGAATTTAAGTGCCTAAAATTGCTCCCTAAGTGCTTTATAGAATAGTAGCATTTAGTGAAATGTTAATTTATAAATAAATTCATTGATGATTAATATAAGCAAACCAACATCGAGTCATTTACTATCTACCTAACAGAACAACAGCAAAAAAGGATCTGCTTGTCCTATTGTTGGTGATGACATCTTAATATCCAAAGCAACGTTAACCACAGAAAGGATCTTAAATGGCATTTGGCACTAGTGATACTATTGTGAGGGGAAATGATTCCTGAGGGAAAAATGATCTTGTCAGATAAGGCCATCCGGTCAAACATAGTCCTTCTTCCCAGAGACAGAAACAACCAAAGCAACTGATGAATGCAGAGGCTAACCATCAAATACCAAAGAAATAGTGTGAATCCAGGTGTATATTCTTATCTGGCTTACTTCTGATTGGTTAAGGATGTCTAGGATTTGCTTATCCTCATTTGGAAACGGTGCCAGCTCCCTTTGTTTACTCCTTGATAGAAACCATGAGGAATGAGCCGCTCACAGTAAATGTGGAGTCCTAGAAGAACAACCAGCTCCTGGTTGAAATCACGGGGTCTCTGGCATTCCCAAAGTGAGCAGACGAAAGAATTGTATTGACTATATCACAAGCTGGCATAGGCATCTTGGCTGTAACTTATTTTTGACTTGTTTTTACACGATGTATAGGGTCATAGCTCTAAAACCAGCAGGGACCTTAGAAATCTTCTGTAACAACAATGTTGCTAGCAGCTACCGTGGCTGTGCAAGACCAGTAACAAAAGCACACAGAAGGGCTGCCAACAGAGGTTCTATGATATGCTCCTCCAAGAAAAGCAACTTCAAGGGGTTAACAATCTCAGTTTAATTAAACATACATATATCATTCACTTAGTTCGGGGGAAAAGATCAACCCCCTGAACTTCAGGGCAAATACAAACAGAAATTACAAGAATGTATTATAAACAGACGAAATAACACAAACCAGTCTATCCATTGCAATACATAGTTACCTGAGAAGCACCAACGTCTGGGTTATCAAAGCCGGGGGGCTGTTTCAATAGCTTGCCCAGAGTCTCGTCACCCTTACTCTTTCAATGGGTGTGCCCCCAAAAGTGAAATACTAACCTTCCAGTACACATACCCTGTTCAGGACCCTGAGGGCTGGGGCCAACTTAGCATTTAGAGTGTGGGAAACCAGGGTGTGGCAAAGCTCTCCAATCACCAGTACCACAACATATATACATCAATGACTCCTGATTGTCCCAGTGCAAGACAAAAAAGACCCCACTTTACCTGCCCCATTCAAACAAAGGTCAGATTATCAAAGACATTTGACAGCCTTAGCATCCCAAAAGAGAACAGCAAAAAATCCTGCCCTGATAACCATCACATCTTCTAGTCCAAAATATCCTCATTTTACATGTGGGGAATCTGAAGCTCAGACCTGCCCAAGGTGACAGGCATATTGAACAGCAGAGATGGAATTTGAACCTAGGTTTTCTCCAAATCCAGGGTTTTTTCCACTGTAGTGAGTATTTACTACGAGGTAAATTCCCTGTAGGAAGCAGTGGGGTTTAGTAGACTCACAGAAGACATGCACTCATATCCTGCTTCTGGCACACACTGTGTGACCCTGAATAAATCATTTACCTTCCCAGATAATTATTAATAGGAACAGCTGATTATATTACCGGAGGAATTCCCTTTTTAATTGTTGTTTAGTCATTTTAGTCATTTATGACTCTTTGTGACCCCAATTGGGGTTTTCTTCACAGAGATATTGGAATAGTTTGCCATTTTCTTCTCTAGAGAATTCCATACACCAATGGAAAAATTATTGGCTCTAAAGTCAGAAGACCTGGGTTCAAATCTCACTTCTGATTTTTACTACCTGTGTGACCGAAGGCAAATGGCTTAACCTTCATGGGCTTTGGTTTCCTCATCTTTAAAACAAGGGGGTTGGACTAGATGGCCTCTAAGGTCCCTTACAGCTCAAAATCTATAAACTATGATATCTCAGAACAAGAAAAAAAAAAAAAAAAGAAAGAGAAAACAAAAAGGTCTCTGTGAATCCCAAATGGACTGGAACATTCAAAAAAGGAGAGAGAGAGGGGCAGCTAGGTGCCGCAGTGAGTAGAGCACCAGCTTTGGAGTCAGGAGGGCCTGAGTTCAAATCCAGCCTGACACTTCACACACTAGCTGTGTGACCTTGGGCAAGTCACTTAACTCCAATTGCCCTGCCTTCCCCCCTACAAAAACAAACAAAAAGGAGAGAGAGAAAGTTAAATGTCCACTGTGTTTTCTACTACTCATCTGTAATCTAGCAAGTTCATCTTTAATACTTTTTGGAATTCAGGTAGGTTGCACAGTGGTTAGAGTAGTTGACTTAGAGTCAAGAAGACTTGAATTCAAATCTGGCCTCAGAGACCTACTAGCTGTGTGACCCTGGGCAAATCACTTAACCCTTCTTTGCCTCAGTTTCCTTTTTTAAAAAGTTTATTTTTTTATTATGTGATTAAAAAAGTTTATTTAAGAGAGAGAACTGGCAAGGTAGGAAGACACTGAAAAGGGCAAACCCACCCAACCCTTTTTTCTCCTTCATCCTCAGGCACTACAACTTTGGTCCCAGTAATGGGACCAGAGATGCCAGACAGAGGGAATAGTCCCTGTGCTTCGCACTGTAAAATGGGGATATTAATAGCACCTACCTCCCAGGGCTGTTGTGGGGATCAAATGAGATGATAATTATAAAGCATTTAACATAGTATCTGGCATATAGTAAGCACTATATAAATGTTAGCTATTATTATGGTAATCCCATGATTTTTTCTCATGGAAAAAATATGATTCATTTTAAGAAAATATATGTAAAATGTATGTATTTATATGAGGGGGTTTTAAAATAATGCAATACACATACATACATTTAGCCTCATTATGAGAATGTGTACACAGATATATATATGTGTGTTGTGTGTGCGTATAAAATGTGTATATAACATGCATATACATATATGTGTGTAGCTATATACGTATATCTATATAGATATATAATTACCTGATTAGGAAACTCCCTCTACCAGTTGATCAGTGCCTTTTCTGCAACTTAAGTCTTGGTTAGTTTCCTGGAGCTCTGAGAGGTTAAATGACTTGGGCCATAGCCAGTGGGCACCAGAGATGGGACTTAAACCCAGTTTTCCACATGTTCAAGGGCAGCTTTCTATCCATTCTACCATTCTATCTCCCTCTCCTTCCCTCCATCCCCTCCCCACCTCTTACATACACGTTCACAAAAGCTTAGTCACTGGATCTGTAATTTCATATCCATCATATATGGAAAAAAATAATTTCTACAAGTAATTTTCTAGGTGGGTGCCCCTATGTAATACTCTGACAAACCATGGAAAGACACTTTTGAATCTTCTCATTTATGCACAGCATTATAGAAAAGCCCTTCCCTCCCATATACTTTTGTTTTTATGTGAGATAGCGAACCAAAATTACATCTTCCCTGAATTGTAAGATTCTTTGTGTTTCCACAATCAGAGAAAAGAGGGAAGATGAGCCACGGTGGCATGACGGGGTATCCACTACCAATCGCCCCTAACGGAGGTACCGACTCTTCCTTCAATCAAAGGCTGCTTATAGGCATCAGATAAAAGAAGAGAAAACCAGAGCATCTGGGGTGATTTACTGAAGTTTCAGAACTAAGTATCTTAGAAGGTGAAAGAGGAAGAACGTCAATTCATAACAGAGGGTTAGGGCTCCAGGGATCTTGTGTTCTGAATGACTTTCTCTGTATGTCTCTATTTGTGTTCATCTGTACTGTGTGGGGCCTGAGGAAATTGGAGACCATGCTGAGAGTTGTCTGAGGTCTTGGACATACGGAACACCAAAGGGCTGCATAATGATGACTCTGTGTCACAAAGTCATTGAGAGCTACATCCTTAACAAGAGCTTCTGCATTTTTCCCTCTTCTCCAAGCAAGCCTGTGTCAGTGATTTGGGAAATCTTGAAGTCAGAGGTTGCAAGACCTTGATGGCTCCATTTTAGTGACAACCTCTTTTTGGCTGGGGACATATGTCTCTCAAAATGCTGCACAAATACATATGTATGCATGCATACTTATGTCCATTTCATATATGTATTTCATATGTATAGTTCATGTATATATTTCACAAAGTATTGTGTACATATATATGAATATATGCATACAAGTAAAAAGGCATGGCATATTTATTCGTCTATGATGTGGATTTTTCCCAAGAATAAATTTTTTTTATAAGCATGCTTACAGTAGTTTTTAGGTAAGAACTTGTCCTTCAGGTATCACTTTCCCAGTAGCTGCATTTTTATTCTTTAGGCAATGATTAATTTAAGATTCCCCAATGATCTGGCTGTGGCTGAGTCTCTACTGACAAAATAAAGAAGAGAATTAAAGCAGTCATTTAGGCAGCTCATTTGAAAAAAGTCTATTTTATTCATGCAGATATGATCACTTCTTGAGCTATAAACCTTTAGATTTCCTATTTTTCCTTTTTAAATTAACCATTTCTTTTAATTTTTATTTATTTAATTTAAAATTTTTGTAATAAAATGAGAATTTCCATAACATAGTATAATTTTAAAAAGATGATTGCATATGAAACTGTACAACTATTGTATACAATTTGCTATTCCCTTTAAAATATATGATATAAAATATATGATAAAGTTATCATGTAAATTTTTTCCCTTTTTTTCTCTCCCCACCCTAGAGATGGCTACCATTAGACACAAATATGTGCATGCGTGCGTGTGTGTGTGTGTGTGTGTGTGTGTGTGTGTGTGTGTGTAAAATCATTCTACACATACTTCTATTTATCAGTTCTTTCTCTGGATGCAAATAGTCTTCCTGCATATGTCCTTTGCAGTTAATTTGGGAATTTATAATAGTCAAAATGACTTATTTGAGACTGATACTATAAGCAAACTAGGATAGCAAGGAATACCTGTCAGATCTACAGAGAAGGGAAGAATTTATGACCAAACAAGAGATAGAGAACATTATGAAATGCAAAATGGATGATTTTGATTACATTAAATTGAAAAGTTTTTGTACAAACAAAGCCAATGCAACCAAGATTAGAAGGAAAACAGAAAGCTGGGAAACAATCTTTACTTCCAGTGTCTCTGATAAAGGTCTCATTTCTAAAATATATAGAGAACTGAGTTGAATTATAAGAATACAAATCATTCCCCAATTGATAAATGGTCAAAGGATATGAACAGGCAGTTTTCAGAGGAAGAAATTGAGGCTATCTATGGTCATATGAAAAAATGCTCTAAATCACTACTGATTAGACAAATGCAATTTAAAACAACTCTCGGGTACCACAACACACCTATCAGCTTGGCTAACACAACAAAACAGAAAAATGATAAATGTTAGAGAGGTGGGAAAATTGGAACACTGTTACATTGTTGGTGGAGTTGTGAATTGATCTAACCATTCTGGAGAGCAATTTGGAACTATGCCCAAAGGGCTATAAAATTG
>CM053626.1:78686781-78708337 GCA_028646595.1 Phalanger gymnotis
TTTGGTGTTTGTGGGTTGAGAAGTCTCGTAACTGCCACAGCTCACTGATTCAGGGTGCTAGGGCATGCTCTGCCTGGCTCCTGCTCTTGTTGGTCCGCGCCGCCCACGCTGGGCTCTGCTCTGCTCAGCTCCCAGCTCCTTGCAGGATAGACCTTACCCAGAGACCATCCAGGCTGTCCTGGGCTAGAGCCCTGCTTCCGTCTGCTATTTTGTGGGTTCTGCAGTTCTAGAATTGGTTCAGAGCCGTTTTTTATAGGTTTCTGGAGGAACTTGGTGGGGAGCTCACACTAGTCCCTGCTTTCCAGCTGCCATCTTGGCTCCACCCGCCTCGGCTGAGGCATTTTTGCAGGTCATTTTCTAATATGCACCTCTTCTGGAACTTTCCTTTGTGTAAGGGAGATGGGTGGACATGCCTGTTACAAAGTCTGGGGAGCCTACTCATGGATAGGTGGAATGGCCTAGAACAGATCTTCTGTAACTGGTTTTAGTCTGTAAGTGCTGGCCAGAAGCTCCTTGAGAGTAGGGACTATTGCATTTCTTGTGTTTGTATCCCACAGTGCCTGGCACAAAATAGGCAGTTAATAAATGATTGGAGCTTATTTTTGTTATCACTTCAGTTATTCCATATGTGTTATAATGCTCTTTTCCTGCCCTGTATTGGCACAGTATGTCTGGAGATTTTTAAAAATTATTTTTGAAATGGTAAATGCTTGTTAGTTAATTTGTTCTATAATGTTAATAATTTTTTAAAGGAGGTGGAGGCGGGGAGTTGGGCATTCCACAGTTTCACTCATAAAAATCTCTTTGGCTTGGTTTTCTTAGGCTCTGTTTCAACCGCACAGTTTAAATATAAGTGAAAAAGATAGTAGAGAAGAAAACGCACAAAGGGCCAAAAGCCATCATAGTTGGCTGCTATTTGTTCACTCCAACACATACAAGAAAAGCAGTTTGGAGACAGAAAGATTATACAGTCATGCTAACATGGAGTAACTAATGACAAGTATAATACAATTTTTCAAATAAATATGTAGTAATGATGGTCAAGGAAAAATCCCCTCCTCTCCACTTGATAAGAGTATAAGGTGTGGGTACGAATAACAACTCACATTTCTACTGTGCTTTAAGGTTTTACAAAACCCTTTCCTCTCAATAACCTTTACAGTAACTTGTCCAGGGTCATATACTTTGTAAAGAGCTGGCATTCAAACCTAACTCGGCTGACACCAAGAGCAGTACTCCTTCAGGGACACCATTGACTGTTTTCCCCAGGATCCTAACAATGTGCCATTTTCCCTCCATATCAAAAGAAGATTCCGTGAACTTCATTTGTCCTATAAAATTAATAGCAGCCCTTTTATAACTTACACTAATTTGCTTTATCATTTTCTCTTAAGAGGTGAAATCATACTCTCACATTTTCCCCTATAACAGTTGCAAACACCATTAGTAACTAGACAACTTCTCTAATGGGTCTTTGACTCCAGCTGAGGGGAACGAACAGCCTAAAAGGAACAAATTGCCTTCCACTCAGATCTTGGCAAGTATCAAAAGGAATAACTGACTTTTAAAAGACTGTATTAGTTAATTGATTTTGTCATTGATGCCATATGGTTGGATTAAGGGAGGCCTTCTGGTTTCCCCAGAACAGAAAAAAACCCTCAAAATTTGATTCTGACTCTGATATCAATATAATCAGCAACCTTGGGTAAGTGATAATACTTTGAAATATGTAACAGTGTTATTCTCAAAGTGCTCTTATATACATTATCTCACTTGACCTTTATAGATTGTAAAATTTGTTATTATATATTACAATTGTTGCACTTCTAATTGGCCTACACCCCCAGATTGTATTTAAACTGTAAGAGTGAGTCTCCAGAGGGGCAAGTGCAAAATTGTGGGTGACTATTCTTAATACTGTAACTTACAAACCCCCTACTGGTGTGCTTCCCATTAACAATTAGCCCACACATTTAATTAGCTCTTAGGAAAGACATTTACTCAAATGCCATAATAAGAAAATAGTTACAAAATACTTCCCGCCCAAAAAAGACCCCACAAAAAGACAAGACATGGTCTCCCACAAATACACAGGGCACCCAGAGTGGGGAGAATGAGCATAGACTTAAAGTATAATGGCACTGAAGCACCCGTCTCCATTGTGGACACTCTCGTAGCTGTTTTTCTTGGGGCTACAGGCTCCAACTCCTCAGTAGTCACAGCTACTGAAGACCCAGAAAAGTAAGTTACCATCACCAAAGTCTTTTCTTTGCATTATTAGATAGTTCAACATCTGATGAAACAGACAATGTTTTATCAAGGTGGCCAAGGAAGGTGTCTTTGTACATCGGTCTTACCAAATTGGATTATTTGACATCTAGACCACTAGGCCTTACTCTTCTGTTGCCTCTAAGGACCATGGGTCCTTCCCTGGTTGTTGTGGTTGAACCTTTTTATATGTGTTTGTCTTAGCCTATTAGAATATGACCTCCTTGAGGGCAGCAGCTCTTGCTTTCAGCACTTTGCAAAGGGTTTTGAACATAGTAAGCATTTAAGAAATGCTTTTTCATTAATTCATTCCAAAAATAATATTTACTAAACAAAATTAACCACATAGACACAAATTTTAAATTGATTTCATATCCATTTATTATATAAAGGAAGGGAGATTTGTATCCCCCCTCAGCTCAGTTGATGTAATAACATGATGTAGCCACAAATAATAAGGTGTTAACAAGGTATTTAACACTCTGTTATTCCTTTAGAAGTCTGAATATCAGTCATATGGGGGCAACACTTTTGGACAAACAGTCCCCCGGATGACCTTTAAAAGGCGCTCATTTCAGGGCATCCAGGCTTAGAGTGGTTATGGAATATGACATTTGCACCTAGAGGAGAGTGCAATGGAATGTGGATGGGTTTTTGGCCTCCCCTCCCCTACCTCAAACCCCACCATTGGCCATGATATCTGGCAGCAGAGCTATTTGCCCAGAAGGAGATGCCCCATGAAGTGAATGGAGAGTCAGTTTAAGAGTTCAAAGAATAGTTGAAGGTATAGAGACACTACTCTCCAGACCGATAGAGAAACATAAGTCTTGGTGAATTCAGTAGCCACCTGAGGCCAGAAGCAGCTTCAAGGAGCATGTTCTCCAGTAACAAAGAGTAGAGGAAATTTTGAACTCAAGAAAGTTAGCCCAGGCAATAAGAGTCAAACTATGAAGTAGACCTTGGGAACCCAGCTGAGCCATCCATAAAGCAGAGACACCACATTTTTAAAAATATTTTTTACTTTGAAAATATTTTTAAAATTAAGACCCTCTAAATGTTTTCTACATAACTAGAGCTGGCTCATTATATTGATTATGGCCTACCTACCTTTGTCTCCTCATAAATCTGACAAAAGTCATGTCATGGTGCATTTTGACATGATTTGTGTGTCATAAGGCTTTTTCCCTAACTCCTCCCTTTGGCGCAGATGTTGTCTTTCTTGCCCACCAACTTTACATTAGTTTTAATCACAGTTTGTTATGTAAAGCGTTGCACGTGAATGGTGCTTTGTCCTAATTCTTCTACTTCCTGCAGCCTCAAAGATCTTTTTAATGTCTTTGTCCTCTAATCCATCAATTTCTGTTTTATGTGAAAATAGGCTTTGATATTTCTTTGTATATGACTTTCTGGTTTTCACATTTCAATCTTTGGCCTTTATCCTTTACTTTGCCAACTACTTTACCCTGTCCTTTTTGTAGGTTGCCCCTTTCCATTTTGAAAAGTCTTTTCTCTTCATTGAAGCAATCGCTTCTCACCAGCCTTTTAACACGGACAAGGAGAATTTCAAACTTGCTCTCTGACTGTTGCTTGCTTCTGCCTTCTTACCTTTGAAACATAAAAATACTCAATGATTAAAATATTCTATGTTGATCATGCCTTGCCCCTTTTCTGTAGCAAAAGATTTTTTTTTATTAACTAGAAATCCAAATATTTATTAGATGCCTGCTAAATACAACAAGGGGCTGTGGTAGGTACTCAATATAGGGACAAAAAATATATAACAGTTCCTTCCTTCTGCTTCGTATCTATCTTATAGCAAGGTGAGAAATGTAAAAATATACATATACATACGTATAAGTATATATAATGATACACCTTAGAATGTGGTAAGTGAGAGGAGAAGTCAGAGAGGCATGAGAAATGGGGGAAGAGAGTAACAGAGTTAAGGTAGGTTTCCTGACCAAGTTCCCTAACTTGCTCTGTAAGATTATAGAGGTCCAAACTCAGAAAGGGCCTTAGAGATCATTTGAACAAAAGGCTTCACACTTGTGGCCAGGAAAGCAGCTGGCAATGCTCCTGAGTATAGCCCAAACCAGATTAAAGTGTAATTGGGAAATATTAAACAAAATAAATAAAAATAAAATGAAACATAAATACCATTCTGTTTTAAAATGTCAATATGCAGCCTATATGAATTAGTGGCCCTCATTTTTATTTGAGTTTGACATCACTCAATCTAAATCAACCCCTCCTCTTAGACATGAAGAAAACCAAGACCCAAAGAGAAGTAATTCAGCCAAGATCACATAGGCCTTTCCTAATTCCCAAAATTACTTCATATATATAGGTATCCTTGTACATATTGCTTCTCCAGTAGTAAGATCATCAAACCATGAGATGCTTTACCTTTTCAACAGCTGGACTAGACCACCCAATTCCACTGAATCCTTTGTGTCTTCACTCTTTGATTGGAACCGGAAAATTAGCTTTTCTTCTTGTCACTTTTTTTCCTCTACCTTCTCTTGCCACTGAAACGGGTTCTTTAAAGAAACCTCTCCATTGTTCAGTTTCTCATTTGATGACACCTTCATCAATCCACTTTTCTGTTATGGCCATCATCAACCTCTTTTCTTACACACTCTATAGGGCTTGTAAAGAGTCTCTTTTTTCTTGCTTGACCTCTTCATGCTGCTATGACCTTAAGAAAATGCAGACTTCTCAGTTGTTCTTTGATTTTCATTATTTCTGTTCCAATTTCTTGACCCTTTAAAGGGAAAAAAAAATCTATGTGCTCCATTCACTTTTTCCAGATGGGAATAGATATTTTGCTCTCAAAAATTTTTGCTCTTTAAAATCTTTCCTCTTTCCCTTGAGAACTTTCTTCCTATATTTATGAAAATGAACTCCTACCACTCTCTGGGAAGCTGGGTGGTGCAGTGGATAGAGCACCAGGCCAGGAGTCAGATAAGACCTGAGTTCAAATCTGGCCTCAGACACTTACTAGTTGTGTGACCCTGGGCAAGTCACTTAACTCTGTTCACCTCAATTTCCTCACCTATAAAATGAGCTGGAGAAGGAAATGACAAACCATTCCTGTATCTCAGCCAAGAAAACTCCAAAAAGAGTCAAAAATGATTGAAATGATTGAACAACAACAAAAAAATTGAACAACAACAAAAATATCACTCTCTAGCATTACAAAAAGACTTCCTTCTCACATTATTAATTTTGTCCTCTTCCAACAAGAAAATTGCTTATCTTACATATTACCTCTATCAAATATCCCATCTGCACAACTCTACCTGGCCCTGTTGGATGGAGGGAGGACTTGATTATCTTCCAGGAGCTGGGGATATGAGGGGAGAGGTATAGCAAGAATAAAGACAACACCCAGTAAACAAGTCTTGTTAGAGGAGGGAAGGCAGAGACCCTGCAATACATAGAGCCGTGGCCAGATATCAACTACTGTCCAAGGGGAAAAGAAAGATGCTTATTCACAAGACTTAGCAGCAAGTCCAGTCCCTGATCATCAAATGACATTCAAAAAGGAAGACACAAGAGATATGTTCAAGGACAGAAACAGGCCGGTAAATCGAGTGAACAGAACATCATAGAAGCAGAGATTTTCATATAGAAGAAACCTTTTAGATTCAAACCCCTCATTTTATGGACTGGGGTTTAAGAAAGTAAAGTGATTTGCCTAGGGTTATACAGCTAATAATGTAAGATAAAAAAACCTGTCCACTCAAAGTTCTTTCCAAAGGGTCAGAAATAATCACGATATAGACCAGAAGACAGGGATATAATCAGGTTCAAAGGCAGGAATTCCCAAGTGGCATCAGTCAAAATACAGTTTGCTTCATTTGGGTAGCTAAGGCAGATTTTAAACCAGGGGTTCCAAACCCAGGAGTCTGTAAATAGATAGCTAAATTTCAATATAATTGGTTTTCTTTGTAATTTTATGTATTTTATTTTGTGCATTTAAAAATAACATTCTGAGGAATACATGGGTTCCACCAGACTGCCAAAGGGATACATTAACAAAATGAAGTTTAAGAATAGTGGCATTCACCATTCCCCTTGATGTAGGGCAGCTGTGTCATGACAATTCTTGAATGAGCCAGCTGATGCTCATTTACAAATGAGTGTCATATGAGCAGAGCCAATTGCCCTAAGTACTCAGTGAGCATTCAAAGCATCATTACCACGGCTGCCAACTTTGTAGTAGGGAATATTCTCAAGTCTCCAAATAAAGGAAGTATCCAAGGGTAAATGAAAAATGCTTATTCATAAGACTTAGCAGCAAGTCTAGTCTCTAATCAGCAAACAACACTGAAAAGGGCACAGGCAGGAAATATATTCAAGTACTGAACCAGACCAGCAAATCAAATGAATAAACAGAAGAATTATAGAATCAGAGATTCCGCTAAAGAACAAAGATTTTGAAGAACAGTTGAATGAAGTTGAAAGAGCTATATAACAATTATTTTTAAAGGTGACTAAAATCTTTTGGGAAAATTTATAAAGCAGAAATTGCCAAGAAAGGGACAAAAATCAAAGCCTATAAAATTATGGAATATATCATGGCACTTACAAACATTTCTTGGAATAACTTTTGGAAAACCCAGGTGACAAGAGTTGTGTCACAATGGGAAAGTCACATAATAAGACAAAAAGAATCCCAACATGTTGGCTGTCTATTGTGGGATAGGAGGTTACACTGACAAAATACAACAAAAAAAAACCTATCAATAATGACATTTTAGGTAAGGTACATGTAACAGGAGCCTGGTAAGCAAGCACACACAGTATCTGTGGCTGGCTGATATGATTCTGGTGTAGAAGAGGCTGGAGCACCTGCTTCTAGAAAGGTATGATAATGTATAATGGAAGGTTAGGAAAGTGAACCACCAAAAGTCCAATAGCTGGAGACTATGGTGGGATTTGTCCGAAGCCAGTGAGGAGTAAAATTCTTCTGAATGATGTTTGACCCGGCATAGATCAAGGATAGCCAACAGGGAATTAATGTAGTTACTCTGTAGACTATGTTGAATTTGGAAGCGAACTTGGTGGGGTGAGTGCTATGTATAGACTGCTTTAAATTTGAGGCCATTTTCTCCAGGAACTGAGGTGGTAAAAAAAAGAGTGTGCCTTGAGGTATTGGGTAGAGGTAGTAAATATGTATATTTCTGTTCTTCCTCTGTCTTCTCAATAAATGTTCCTTTGTAAAAGCTAATTGGTGTTAATTGAATAAATGAAACTGAGATGCTAATGACTGGTTGTTAACATTGGGGAGAACACAGTGCCATGGGGCCTAAACCTCATAGCATTACCCCTAGGACAGAGAGAGAGATTTACTGGGTTGGGGAAACTGAAAGGAGTTGGGATAAGGCTTTTTAGAGATGAACTAGGCTAGTAAATGAACACAGTTTTGTTTAGTAAAAAATGATTAAAAAAATAAAACCATGATTCTTATCAAAACAGTAGAAGACAGACAAAACTTGAAACAAAAACATATCATGATTCACCTGTTTTTATAGATGTGGCCAAAGAATAGCAAGGTTTTTTTTTTGTCACACATAATCTATTAACTTTCCTGCTTTACCTCTTTCTGAGTGTTTCTCACTTGTGTCTCTTTTGCCTTTGTTTTTAACTTTGTTTCTTTTATTAAAATTATATCCAATTTTTCTTCTCTTACAGTATCTCTAAAAGTCTAGTTTTACGCTATTTGTATTGCAAGTTCCTACTTTCAGCCATGATTTACCCATATTTACATAATTTTTTAATTGCTTCCAAAAAGACCATGACTTGTCTAAGGCCTCACATATTAAATGGCAGAGAGAAATTTTGAAACCAGGTCTTCTGACTCCATATCCAGGGCTTTTTTCCACTGTAGCATCCTACCTCCCATTTCCCTCTTTTTTTTGGTCATTATATTATAGATCATTAGGAAGGGTATGCCAATAATCATTCTTTGGTCTTGTTTTCTTAGATCTCTCTGCTTTCATATAACATGTTAGGAATTGACTTGAATAAGAAATTGTTGTTTGGTAATTTTTAGTCATGTCTGACTCTTCATGACCTCATTTGGGTTTTCTTGACAAAAATACTAGAGTGGTTTGTCATTCCCTTCTTTAAGTCATTTTTACAGAAGAGGAAACTGAGGCAAACAGTGAAAGGTTTAAATCTCAGCTTTGTCTAGCTCTAGAGTAAATAGTTTACTCCTAGTGAAATACAATATTTTGGCAACTAAGAGATCAATGGAAATACCCAGTAGTGACCTAAAACACAATGCCTAGCAGAGAACGGTATTGTTTTATCACCAAAAAATCACTGGCAGCTCTGTGGCACCAAAGAGATGAGTCGTCCAAGCTATGAATGTGCGCCCATCACATACGTTCTCTGGCTATATGGTTTACTAGTGTAAATGCTCTTTAATCATGTGCCCTGGATTCACATGTTCCTCATCTCTATGTGCTCTTCACAAAGGTGTTCTAACCACATAGGTCCCTCGTATGTGGACTTTCCATTACCTGGTTATGTTTATTTTCTGTGTGTGTCTTCTCTTACTGATAGTATGATAACCTGTGGGTGTATGTACCTGTGTGTACATGGGGTATCTAGTCATTTTGTTTGATATGCTATTTGATTACACTATTTATTATAAACTACTGGTTGACTGGTAGAATTAAATACATTTGTGGAGTCTTGTGAATTATGGTTTTCCATGGATACTGACACATATTGTGCCTTGAACCTGGGGTGGCTTTTCTAGCAACTATATACAGTGTAAAAAACAAAAATCATCTTAAATGCCCATCTTACTCCTTTCTTTCTTTATTCCTCTATTCCCTCGGTGTCACCCAAAACCTCTAAGGAGGCCTCTTCCTACCAAATTCTAGTTATGTAAAAGAACATCCCTTTATCCAAGTAAAATAGCAGTTGTAGAAATTCTAAGGATTCTAAAGAAGTTCTACAGGATTACCAAAATACATGAGAGTAGAATATTCATTTTTGTCACAGTATATAATGCATAAAATTTGCATAGCCATAGTTCCACAAATGTAAACATATGCCTATCTATACATATACATGTGCATACATATGTACAAACATGTGTATAAATCAGATTCCATTTGTGTATGTGTGTGTGAGAGACAAACAGAAAGATGAGTTTGCTTACAAGTTCAGGTTTTTGCTGATTTTTAAGGATAGTCAAATTTGTCTCAGGGCCCTTCAGTTGGTTTACGTTTTAAATTATAGTCTAAACATAATATAATTTTTGTTTCCAGTTTTAACATTTCAGTACTAAGATTCTATGATTCTCTTTCTTTCTCCACTTTTCTTTTAGCCTCTATGATTCTTTTTGCTTTCCTTCCCATTTTGTGATTACCTTACCCTTACTTTCCTTTTCCTAATAGTTAACTTGATTCCCTCTGGTTTATATTTGTATGTTCTACTCATCTATACTCTTCCATGGTTTCCAAAGGACCTGCCATTATCTTGGCAGCTTTATAAAAATAAACTTCCAATATCCCTTAGTCTCACAATATCATAAGTAGCTGTTGTTGCCTTGGCAACTGTCTGGACATCTGTATCCAGTGAGGATTGGCTGTTATCTGAGCTGTTAATTTTCTTCTGGGCATAATCCACAGGAAACTAGATTCATTAATTCTGATGCTTGCCTCATGGAATTTGATTTCTTCCTCTTTTTTCTATGCCCTCCCACTTTATGTTTTCAGGCTATTTCTATTCCCAAGTCCCTCAGTTACTTCATTCCCTATTCCAGTGTTTTCTTTTTATAAACCCATGACATCTCCCACTCTTTTCCATTTCTACAATGCTCGGCTCCATCTGGAGTGGAGTGACAAAGGCCAGCTGTCCTTTGTAGCATTTGCAAGCTTTTCCCCAACACCTAGATGTCTACATATAAATGAGTTTCAGGTCCTTAGGATATCAGATATGATCTTTTTCTAAAACTTGCCACTCTCATCATAGTCTTTCTAAGAAGTAAGGTTATGCCTTTAGAAGTCTATCATCTCCTGATGCCATCATAGAATTCTTTCCTGTCATAATTTTTTTTTTATTTTGGAACAATTTAGTGCTGGTTTTATGCCCTTGAAAGTAATTATTTGCCCAAAGGGAGCGTGAGCACTAGTCAGCATCCCCAGGCTGCCATTAAGCATTTATGAGAAATGTCTAAATAGTACCCCAAAAGGGCATTTGAACAATACAGATAGTGGAGGTTTTTTTTTTTTTAAAAGATCCTACTTAGATTAACACTAGTTATTTACTTACTAAAGATCAGGCTTTGTTGGCTGTTAATTATGGTAACAGAGTAAACAAGCTATCTTTGACTTTTAAGCTGTGCCTTGATCACTCTCTCCTTATGTGTATCTTGGGAAAAGGGAAAACCTATTAGGTTGCTGATTTCCATACTCATGGATGGGTTCTCTTTGCTACAGGAAATCCAAGTGGAGCTATAAGGAATAGAGGCATGTAAACGGGCTTCTGTTGGGAAAGAAACATGACAAACGGAATAGTTCAGATTTCTGCACTTTCTACAACAACATCACCTTCTTCTCCTGTGCCATCTGATGCCCATAATCTCAAATTTTCTCTAAGCAAGTTCACAATGAAGGTACTGACTTTGTTCAGAGTCAAGGATTCAGAACTAGGAAAGACCTTTGAAGTCATCTGTTCCAACTCTCCTGTTTTACAGATAAGGAAACTGAGGCTCCGAGAGATGAAAAGTAACTTGTCCAAGGTCCTACAGGTTGTATTGTAAATGGTAGAACTGGGATGTCCAGTTGAGTCAGCTCCATCATCTTCTGATCCACACATCTTGCAACCAAGACCCAGGGAGCTTAGAGGACATATTCAGGGTCATACAGGGAGTAATTAGCAGTCCTGGGATTGAAATCCAGGTACTCTAGTTCCACTACACCATACTGCTTTTCCTATACATACCAGTACATCAAAAGCCTGTAGTTTTTGTGTTTCTCTTAAAACAACTTAGTTTATAAAGGACAGCTTTTGCATAAGAAGATTTAAAAATTTGTTTTGGAATGACATACAAATTTATGTTAGAATATGATTACTAAAAATAAACTCATAAATATTATATAAAATAATTTGTAGTATTGTAATAATTTATTAAATTGCAATAATTCATTCAATAATTTACCATTTATTTAAGGTTATTAAACTCAACATTAGATGAGAGAGGAAAGAGTGGTACATTTCAACCGAGGACTACATACTTACAGAGAAAAGAGGCATATCAGGCCATTTAGCAAGATTACAGGTGTGGCTGCATTGTTAAATTTTTAGTGTGAACATTTACACATGGGAAATAGCAAACTCTACAAATCAGGGCATGATTTATTGCTTTGTTTATTGTCTTGACTTAGGAAAGCGATGGAGAAAATGTTAAAAGTGCAGATTAAATTTTAAAGTATGTCCTGCGAGAGCTGGTTGTTAAACATTTACCAGCACATCCCTGTGAGAGCCAGGAATGACAAATGCAGATTCCGAGTGATTCATTGATATCCACTCAGTGTAAAAAGACCTAAAGGAAAATCTCCACAATGTTGGAGAGAGAGATTCTCGACAAGGATTTATAGTAGGAAATGAAGAAGAATCTCCTAAGAGGAAGGTAGCTGGTAGTGATCTGCTAGAATGAGTAGTGAGATTGATCAGACCATGCATACACTGAAGTATTAGATTTACTGAGCTCTCCCTATGCTTAGAGCACATTCTATGTGCTCTGTGCTCATTTGCAGACTAGATGCTAAAAGAATTACGTTTAAGCTTCCCTTTGCCTTTCTCGATCAATTTCCTGTGGCTGTTGGGATCCAGGCATCCGGACTTTGGTTTTATCTTCTTGACTGTAAACATCTGACTGTGTCATACCCTCTTATTTTTGCCCGGTTGGTTTTTGCTTGCTTGCTCACCCCAGACTTCATCCCAATTTTTCTGGGATTCAGAGTCTATATGAAGTTGTTTGGTTTTGTAGGGGGCAGTATGTCATTTAGAAAGCATATAAAATGTTGAGAAGTTTATAAAATCAGAGAGAGAAAATTAACACACAAGAAATAATAAGTTAACACAACGGGGCTAAATTGTTTGCTACAGACTATAAATGATGTAGGAATTCAAAAGAGGTATATTAATTAGGATTGGAATAGTTAACAAAGACCCTACAGGGACAGGGAGCTTGAGATAAGCCTCTGAGGACAGACAGAATTTTGATATGCTGATGTAAGAACAATATATTCCAGGTAGAGAGAACAGTATGAACAAAGATGAAGATAAGGAAAAAGTGCAAGGCATGTTCAGGGAACATGTAGTATGACTACAGTATATAGTTAGCATACGGGTGTGGTGGGAGATGAGGCAAGAAAGTTAGTGAAGATATGCGTGGCCTTGAATAACAGGCTAAGACATTTCATTTTTACATAGCAGGTAATGGAAAAACATTTAAGATTTTTCAATAAGGGAGCAACATAATTGAAGAAGAGGATTAATCTGGTGATGGCACCATAGATCAGAGAGTCTAGGAATGAGATGATAAAGGCCCATGATAATGGGAATGGACAGGAACAGATGCAAATTTTGTAAAGCATGAATTGACAAGACTAGTTAGTTGTTTGTGAGGTGTGGGGGAGGTGATAAAACAGGAGGAATTCAAGATGACAGATTTTGAGCATGTGTATAAAGGAAATGGTGGTACCATTAATGGAAATATGGAAGTCTGGGGGAACATCTTGTTTAGGGGCAGGGATGGAGAAATGGATGCATTTAGTTTTAGTCATGTTGATTTTGAAATGCTGAAAGTATATTAGGATGAAAATATCCAGGGTGGTGTGGTGAATGGAATGCTAGGCTCGGAATCGGGAATACCCGTGTTTAAATCCAATCCCAGACATGTACTAGCTCTGTGACTCTGGGCAAGTCACTTAACCTCTGTCTTCCACAATTTCCTCAACCACATAATGGGGATAATAATAGCACCCATCTCCCAGGGTTGTTGTGAGGATCAAATGAAATAACATTTATAAAGTGCTCGGCACAGGGCTTGACATATAGTAGGAGCTATCTAAAGGCCAGCTATACAGTTATCCCTTCTACATAGTGACTTCAATATGTCACAGATTGACATAATAAACTAAGTGAGTATTTTGAAGTTTTACAGAAGCCATAGATAAGACATGAAGACCAGCAGATGACACAGAAAAATTTTAGAAACTCAGAAATGCATAAAATATATGTATAGTATTGTAAGATATCAGCATATTTTATCTTTCAAAGTCATAATAATTCAGACTTCTCTGGTATGAAGGGAGGGCCAAAAAATTTTACACAGATATTCCAGATGGCAGAGGCACTGCGCCTCTAACCCCCACTATGTAGAAGGGCTTATTATTATTATTCAGATGTCAAAACACAGTAATGGAAGAAAATTGAGTCTGGAGATAATATAGAGAAAGAAATATGTTTTACCTAGAAGAGAGAATTGAAGCTATAGAAATAGATTCAGTCACCAAAGAAGGAAATATATATATGTAGAAAATGGTCAGGTCTGGAACCTTAAAGAGATTCACATTAAGGGGACTGGAGAAAAAAAGAATCAGTCACCAAGGTAATGAAAAGGTCAGCAGAGAGGGGCAGGAAAAGAGCCAGGAAAGGGGAGTATCACAAAAGCCAAGAAAAGAGTAATCTTAAAAAAAAATAGTGGGTCAGGAGTGTCAGATATTGTTCTGAGGTTCAGGAGAGAATTGAAGAAAAGTCATTGGATTTCTTATTGGCTAACACCATTGATAACCATTGAGAGAGTGATTTATGTGGAGTAGTGGAAGGAGAAGAGGGTTAGAGAGTATTCAAGAAGAGCTAGCTCCTACTGATACTGCCAGCACCTCTAGGAGCAATCCCTGATACTGTCACCTTAGCCCAGCTACTGCTTCCCAGGTGTCCTCAGATTTCTTAGTGCTGACTATAGCCTCTCAATCCCTGCCATAGCCCATAACTATATTGTTAGGTTGCCCACAGTTTTCATGTTTCTCCTGACCCACTGCCTCTCCCGTTCTGAAAAATGAACCGTGGGAGCACGATGCAGGAAAAAGTTCATTACACAAAACTTGATCTTCCAGTTTCTTCATCGTTCCACACTGGTATAAGCTGCAAAAGGAGTCACAGTCAACCAAGCCTACCCCTGAACACATGGAACCGACATAGGAGAAGGAGCTGTGTAGAAAGGTTGGTAATGCCAAGAGCTGCCAGACTTCACACTTGTCTTCATCCATTTTCTCTTGTCATACTGCTCCCCTCCAAACTCTGCTGTTCACTGCCTGCACTCCAGAAACACCCTTTTACTACCTTATTTTGGATGCTGTGTGCTGTTCCTAGAATGAAGACCATCTCTCAACCACCTCAAAGCTACATGAAAAATACTCTGGCTACCTCATCACATGGGCAGCTAGGTGGCACAGTAGATAGAAGGCTGGGCTCGGAGTCAGGAATACCTAAGTTCAAATTTGGCCTCAGAAACATACTAGCTCTATGACTTTGGGCAAGTCACTTAACCCTGTCTGCCTCGGTTTCCTCATCTGGAAAATGAGCTGGAGAAGGAAATGGCAAACCAATCCAGCGTCTTTGCTAAGAAAACTCCAAATGGGGTTACAAGGAGTCAGGCACAACTGAACAGCAACAACCTCATGACCCCCATTTCTTTCCTTAGAAGAGAAGACAAGGGTCTTGCAACTGACCCCAAAATGGTGAAAGGAAAGAGAATCTTCCTGAACAAGAAATAATAACTGACCATTTCTATGGTTTCACGGTTTGTAATATATTATGCCTATATTATCTCATTTGCTCCCACCCTCTGAGGTAGCTACAGCAGTTATTATTATCCCCAATATTAAGAATTATTGTTCCCCAGACGAGGGAACCGAAGTTCAGGGGGTTTAAGAGACTTCATCATGATCCTAAATTGATAAGCCTCAGAGGCAGGATGTGAGGCCAGGTCTCCTCTGACTTGGGTGCTCTTCTCATGATAGCCGCAGCTTCTCAAGGAGTAGCCCCTCTCAACACCACAACACCTACGAGCTGAGCTGTACCAATTCATCCCCTCATCTACAAGATACTTTTTTGTTGCCTGCCTAAAGCAACAAAGAATTCTGACCTATAGACATCCTGGCACTAGTCAGCCTTGACTAAACCTAGCTGCCTCTTTGCTTTGATGATTCAGCTTCCAAACCTTCATTCTGGGAGACTGAATATTTCAGCTTATCTATGAACCCAGCCTAGTTTCAGCCCCTTGGGGGAATTCCTTGCGTTGAACCTAGACATACTTACTACCATGTTGTTGTCCTTTCCGAGATGTCAGGGAGGTGATGCCAGGACACACTCAAGTGAATTGGATTTAAGTGAGGGAGGGGTATGCAAAGTCACCAGCCTCACTTTCTCCTCAGGAACCAGCTGGGTCCAGTGGCAAGATATAGATCAGGAGGATTGGAGAGGGCCCTGGATGCAGTGGGAGATCTTGGCCTTTTTAAGCTAAGGTCTTTAGTTGCCTCAGCCATTCAGTGATTAAGGCTACATAAGAAAAGAGGCAGAGAATAGCCTCTTTACCTAGTCAAAACAACCACAAAAACCATACAGGGCAAGGAAGACCTTCCTGGCCAAAACAGAAACAATGTTATTTACATTCTACCTAGACTTGAATTGAAAGACTGGGCAGATACTTACTTTGACAGATACATAACTTCAGTGGTGGATACTCCTTCCCCCAAGGCAGGTCATGTAGATGCTCTGTACCTTCTCATCCTATGTCTTTCTTTTCCTGTTGAGACTTTCCTCTTTCTTTTAGTATTTCAGCACTGCCAATGTACCAATCAGGCTGTCTAACGATAGTCTCTTCCATTCTCTCTCTCTTTCTCTCTTAAATATATATGTATATATACATATACATACATACATACACACATGTATACATGTATATGACTGACCTTTTTTCACGGTTTCACAATGCTCCCCCCATTTGCAAGGGGAAGATAAAGTCTCCACCCACATTTATAGTTTTAATGAAGGTGGAACCAGCCAGCTTGCTTCCTTTCTTTTGTCTGGCCTTTTATCTGCTTCATATACTCGTAATGGGAGAATGTACTTAGATGATACTCTTCACACATGCCATTGTGGAACTTCTCAACTATCTGCACATCAAACTGTTTAATTAAGAAAACTATTCCTTTAAGTAGCGCCTGATAATAATTTCTATCTTTACTATGTTGCTTTTTAGTCTTCAATCCTACACTTCTTCATATTAAGAATGTTGCTTTTTAATCTTCACGTTGACCTCTACTAAAGAATGTCCTCAGAAAGTTAGTTCTTTGCTATATAAGGTCTCTAAATATCTACTTTTTTTTGCCAATAACAGATGAAATTTTATTTTAATGCAATTCTACATGTTCTAATTGATATTTTTTGTTTCTTAACTCACCATAGCATCTCATGAACCACTCCTACTCCTCCTGGAGAACCATCCCATATGACAAATAGCATTTTTTAGAGAGTTAAAAAAAAAAAAGTCAGCACACTGAAAAAGGTCTGAAAACATAGGCAATGTGTAACACCTGTGGACCTCCTATCTCCAAAAAGGAGTAGGTTAGGGGTGTCTTTGCTGAGCTGTTTGAGTCCTGTTTGATCTTTATAATTTTGTTACAGTTACTTTTGATTTTTTTGGCATTTCATTCTTTCCATTTTATACTGTTGTAGTTGCTGCATATATTTCTTGCTTCTGTATGTCTTGTTGTATTTTAAATGATAGCTCTGTACTCTTCAAGAAAAATTCTGTATTTTAAATTCAGTTACTTGTTTGTATAAGTAAAATTGCCTATACCTTCTGCTAAGTTCTATCCTAAAGAAACTTCATTTGATTTTGCTATCCCCTTAAGCTATCACCACATCTCCCTACAGACAGTGAAGGTCCTGGAGACCATATCATATTCGAATCAGATGAAGGAACCAGAGAAGTTTTGCCTAGGCCCTTTAGCCACATGATACAAGTACTTGAAAAGCTGACGTGGGAGAAGGATTAGACTTTTTCTCTTTGGCCCCAGTGGTCATGACAAGAAGCAAGAGTGAAAATTGCAAAGTGAAAAATTCAGGCTTGATTTAAGGAGGAAATTGCTTCCCCCACCCCACACACAAAAAAGCCCCAAACCCCCAAATACTTCCTAACAATTAGAATTATTCAAGAATGGAATAAGCTGCTTCTAGAGAAGATAGGTTCCCCTTCACTAGAAGTCTTCAAATGAAGATTGGATGACCATATATCAGGTGTATTGTAATGGGGGTCTCTTTTGGGGATAGGTTGAATCACATGGCTACTGAGACCCCCCCTCTGAAAGTCGGTTATTCGATGATCCTTTTCTTCAAAGTCAAATTTTTAAAAAAGTAATCATGCTTTCTCTTCTCAATCCCTCATTTTGAATGATACAATAGCCCCGTAAACTGGTTTACTAGTCTCTAGTCTTTCCTCTTTCTAAACAGTCCTACATACCACCATGATATGTTATTCTATTGCTAAGGGATTTTAAGAGATTGGCCAGACATTCCAAGCCTTCCACAATCTAACACCTATATAGCCTTATCTTACTACAATCTATGGTGAGCCATTATACTACTCAGAATTCCCTGAAACTGCCCCCAAGATTTCCTGTCTCTATTTCTTTATCTGTGCCATTTCTTTCATTTGGCAAGCTCTCTTTCCCCCATCTTCACCTGTCAATATCCAACTCTTTCTTCAAGTCCAAGTTCAAATGCCTTTTCCTCCATAAAGCCTTCTTTGATCCCTCTCAGCTTGAACTGATCTATACCTCCTCTGAACTCCTATAGGTCTTTGATTTTCACTTTCACATTCCATTTTGTATTTTAGTTATTTGTGGACATATCTCTTAAAACATTTTTCATTGAATTGTGCTTATATATTAAGATAGGTCTATGTATCTGTGATCTCTTTGATGTGAATGCCCCCTCCAATGGTACGGATTTCAACTTATGGGCCTTCTCATTTTGTGCAACTCTTGTCCATGTTCTACTGTAAGTCTTCCAGTGAGGATACACCCAAGATGCTGGTGACCATGCTCTATATCTCATGACATTGTTACCAATGGAGCACACAGATTATCCCTTCATTATCTCAACCAACCCACCTCACTTACTAGTCATATAGCTCTCTGAAGACTTTTTTCTTCTGTCATTTTTCCAGCACAACATTTCATTGGTTATATATGACAGCCTACTCATACCCACCATGTGTCTCCTCCTTGCCCTTTTAGTGATACACAGCTTTAATTCTATATAGACTCTGATATTCCCTGATGTACAGCCATACAGCATGAATATTAATGTAAAGAGATGTATCTTTGTTTCAGGGAGAAGTTTAGGGTCATTCAAATAACTGTACCATTTTCCAAACCTATTAAAATATGCATGAGGAATCCCAGTGGGCTCCTGTGTGGTGTCAAGACAGTGTTGGTAAACATTTCTCATCTGTCAAGTAGTGATAATAATATCTTTCCTCCCTACCACAAAATATTATTATCAGGATCAAAAGACATTTTAGATCTGAAAGTACCTGGTGCAAATTAGAAGGACTATGTGGATCTCAGGTATTAATTATAATGATAACGATAAGGAGGAAACCTTCTCATCCAGGAGATAGAAAGAAATAACAAGTCATACCCACAGGTTTGAAGTGAAAATGCTTATATGTTAAACCTGGCCCACTGAAACTTAGAAGATAGGAGGATTTTCATGCCTTTAATTGAGTGCCTGCAGGGTAATGAGAGTGTACTAGGTCTGAGTACCTATCTCTTTGTGACACATGGGATATAACAGTTGGCAACTGGTGGCTTTCCCCAGCAGGCCAGATATTGCATGCTGCCTTCCGGCAATCATTTGAGAGCTACCAACCCATAACCTAGAAATTTGTTTTGAAAAATCCTTTCTCCAGCAGGGAACAATGTTGTACTGCACATTTCCCCTTTCACTGACCTTTAAAATGGACGTAAGTTCTGATTTCCCCAGACTACTGATGGCAGCTGCACCATGCCATATGTATCTGGTATAGAGGCACCAGGTGCAAACAACAGGCTTTGTGGGTAAAAAACTGATGGGTTTGGTGCTTCCAGCTCAGTACCAAGGACCAGCTGTGGGAGTTGGCAGTTGAGAGAGGAGCAGAAAAAAGGGGAAAAAGACAGAAGAAAGTCACTGCTCCTAGTCTTTCCAGCCAGGGCCAGATTAAGGTCCTTTCTAGGCACTAGACATTTCTGTTTCATAAGTCCTTTGGTGGATACATTTTTAGAATTGTGCATGATTTTTAAATTTAAAAAAATCTTGGAAAGTTTATCTTCAGTGTTAATTTTTTCTTATGAAAAAGAAACAATTAACATTGACACAGCTCTGACTTATTGCACATAGTGTGCTGAACTCTGCTATATATTACAGTTTTTTTAGTCATACCTATTTTTAAAATGTAGCTTAATCTTGTTTGTAAACCTTTTAGTTTTCTTGATTCTAGCTAAACACAATAGTTACATTTCCTTTTGGACAACAGGAAATGTCCCTATTTCCATAACGATTATCTATCTAAATATCTATCTATCTATCTATCTATCCATCTATCTACCTATCTGGTGTTCCAAAAGTCTTTGTGCAGCTTTAAGGTGTGCAATTTTAATTTCTGACAACTTAAAACTGTTTTCTTATGCAACTGAGATAGGTTTTGATGGCTAACTTTTTTTTAAATGCTTAAGTGCTTCAACCTGGTGCTTTTAGAAGCCATTATTAAATAAAGTCCCAGACCACTCAGGTACTCAAGTATTCATTACTTACCAAGTATCTACCCTGGTATGGTAGGGTGTTATATAGTGGCCAAGTCGTGCCCTAGTTTAAAAAAGCTTCTAAATTAATATTATAGAAAACACAGAAAAACATACTGATGTGAGAAAATGGTCTTCTTAATGGCATACCAATTTGCTCATTTATTTTACGAAGGTATTTTCTCCTACAATAAGTTGATTACAATTCTCAAAGTACCAAGTAAATATAGTTTTGAGAAAATAATGTCGGACTCAAAGGGAACTTGGAGGTACTGAGTTCCTTTTAGAGAAAGGGGGAAAGAGGCCCAGAAAAGATAGTTACTTACTTAATGTTACACAGCTAGTTATTGGCAAAGTTGTTACTAAACCTAGGGTCATTCTCCTATTGCCCTACACAGCCATTCATATGGGGGATGTACGTTAGGACTCCAATTTGAATTTGGGTCGTATCATTTTACTTCATTTCCAAATTTCCTAAAAAGTATTAGACTTAGGCTTATTAGACTATCAATTACAACAAAGAGGTTTAATTCCATGTATTTGGCTATGAAATTATGAGAGGAGATGGATTAGGAAAGCAGATGGAAGCCATAAGCTTGGCATCTTTACACCAATGGAAATGCCAATATCATATCAAGAAGGAGAAAACTTTCTCCAGTAATATGGATATCGAAACAAGGGAACGGTTTAGAAAGCACATTTCCAAGGAGTTATTGTGAGAAAACAGTTGGCAAACCTTAAAGTGATATGTAAAATGTGAATTATTGTTTTTTTTAAAAAAGAGATCTACTTGTTTTAAGAAGAAATTAAGTCACAATGCAACATTTTTGCCATTATGTTAACTTGAATATTAAAATACTATTTGTGTAATTTGAATTAGAATTCTTAGAATTTCATGGTGTTTCCTTACATGTGAGTGAATATGGAAACTTTTAGTGCCATCTCGTGACAAAAACATGGAATTACATAAGATCCATTGTTCAGATGAGCAAAATTTTAGACTGGTAAAATTTATAGAGCAAAAAAAAAGTGTGTATAATAAAGATTAAATAGAACACTATTCTTGACCTTCTTAGGTTTAAATTTAAATTTTATAGAAAGCTAAGGTTTATTTGTCCTTGTTTTTTCCTTGGAGGTAAAGTCAGAGATTTCTATTATGTTCCTGAGAGTTTTAAAAGTAACTTTAGGAAGGGAAATGTGAATTCTTGAAGTCATATTGTATAATTGTATAGAGGGAATGACCATCTTTCAACATCATCCTTGAAGAGAAGAGTAAAATTGCTGCTACACACTTAGAATGAGGGACTGAAGAGCACAGTGTGAAATAAGCACAGGACCTGGAGGCAAATTCTCTTCTGATCCTACTTTACTACTAACTAGCTAGCTTTGGGTAAGTCATTTCT
>CM053626.1:78708837-78726240 GCA_028646595.1 Phalanger gymnotis
CAAAGTCTCAGCATCCGGGTTTACAAGCTGGAGGGCTCCTTAGCTACAGCTGCCCAGAGTTTCCTCATCAACACCATCTCAAGAGCCCTTAAACAAATTACAGACAGACAGATCCAATACAATTCATAGTTACCAAGGAACCATCAACATCTGAGTTCAGCCGGGAGCTCAACAAGGCTGGCTCAGAGTCACGTGCCACTCCTGCTGCATCTCAGAGCTCCAAGGAAGAAGAGGCCCACCTCTGGCTTTTATATCTTTTTCAGCGGCAGGGGTGAGTCACACATGCGACTCATCCACGTGACCCAAAATCGCCACAAAGAGGCGGACTCAAACCGACGTGGTCCAAGAGCCCCAACTGTCCCAGACATGTCACTCAAACTCATGTCTAAACTAAGCCCTCCCCTGAGGCAAGGCGGCACCAAGGACACCCAAATGTTGGGCCTGGGGCTTAGCACTTAACAAGATTCAATGAAATAGCTGAATCACTCAATGCAAACAAAAGCCAAACTCTTCAAAGGCACTTGTTGAACTAAGTGCTAAGGAGCCCGGTTTGCCTTACTGACACAGCCTGGGGCCAGAAGCAACTGCAGCTGTAGTTCTAAAGTTTCCCCACCTCTGCTGCCCCTTGGGTGGTGGCTGAACTGCAAACTCCCTATCCCCAGCAGCTTTTCCCACTAACCTGCTCTGTTGTCTTTGGTGTTTGTGAGTTGAGAAGTACGGTAACTTCTGGAGCTCACTGATTCAGGGTGCTAGGGCATGCTCTGCCTGGCTCCTGGTCTGGTTGGTCCACCTCACCCACACTGGGCTCTGCTCTGCTCAGCTCTGCTCTGCTCCCCTCTGCTCCCAGCTCCATGTGGGATAGACCTTACCCAGAGACTATCCAGGCTCTCCTGGGCTAGAGCCCTGCTTCTCTCTGCTACCCTGTGAGTTCCGCAGTTCTAGAATTGGTTCAAAGTCATTTTTTATAGGTTTTTGGAGGGACTTGGTGGGGAGCTCACACTAGTCCCTGCTTTCCAGCAGCCATCTTGGCTCTGCTGCCTCTGATTCACTATTATTGGCAAACTGAGGCAGGGCAACGGAACAGCACCCACCATGGGGAAGAGACTGGAGATTACGCTACATGAGGATCATTTAATGTAATAGGAGATATTTATCCAAAAGGGAAAAAAGACCAGAAGTGGGAGCAGTGAGGTGATGCAATGAGTAGAGCACCTGCCCTGGAGTCAGGAGGACCTGAGTTCAAATCCAGCCTCAGATACTTGACACACTCACTAGCTGTGTGACCTTGGGCAAGTCACTTAACCCCAATTGCTTTGCCTTCCTTCCTCCAAAAAAAAAAAAAAAAGACCAGGAGTAGATTTGATAAATATCTTGGAGTACTGGAAGGACTGTCATATGGGAAAGGACTTCCTTTGTTTGACCCCAGAGGGCAAACTAGAACCAGTAAGAGCAGTTGAAACATGGAAGAAAGGTACCTTTAGGTTCAATGTAATGAAAAATTAGATACTAGTGCCAGCCACGAGTGGAATGAGCTATGTCTTAGATACTAGTGCCAGCCATGAGTGGAATGAGCTATGTCAGACGATCTTCAAGGAGAAGCTGGAGAAATTCACTGTTAAATATATTTCTATGCAGACAATGGTAGGGATATTTGACCTCTGGTAGCTCTTCCAATTTGAGTTTGTGATTTTATTAAATTAATTAGGATATTTTCTTTGTTGATTCATTGTCTTTTCTAGTTTTAAAAGATGTAGTCCTTGACCTTTGGCTCAGTAAATATTATTCAGTTATTTAATTTAAATATCATTTAGATTGCTGAACTCCTAGAACTTAAAAGTTAAAATGCCAATATAAATATGTTGTAATTATCATCAGAACAGTTTGTTTTTAACTATCACATTTAAACAAAGAGCAATCACTGTTTGTTCATGCAAAACAAATAGTGCCTGTTAAATCTTTTTTTTTTTTTTTGATTAATTTGCTTCCTTCCCTATAGGGGAGAAGAAGGGGGAAACAATGGTTCCTGGATAATCTAGCACACATCTTTGGAGTTCAAAAGGTTCTACTATAACAGCTAATAGGAGGTATACCAGTGTCCCAAAGGCTATTGAAAATCAACCCACTGGAAGGGGGAAAATTCAATTAAGCAATGATTTTGTTGTCAGTTTCTGTTTGTAAGAACCTTCTAGAAGGTCAGTCACTCTGCCCCAACCTTCATCATAAGAAAGCTACAAATGTGCTTCTACCTATAAAAACATATCTTGCTAGCTACATGGCCTGGTGGCTGCAGTACTATACTTGGACTCAGGAAGAAATAGATTTAAATGCTTCTCAGATAAATTACTGGCTGTGTGAACTTGGTCATTGTCTTTGTACTTCCGGTACCAATGCCTGGTACATAATAGATGTTTAATAAATTCTTGTTGATTGATTAATTCCCCCATATCCAATCAGATGCCTAGCCTTGACAATTCTATTTCCATAATATATTGTAGATCCATCTCCTACTTTCTAGTCACAATTTTCAGACTCTCATTGCCTCTCTTCTATTCTACTCTAATAGACTAACTGGTCTTCAGGCCCCTAACTTCTCTCTGACTCATCCTTTCTTCATACCACGCCTTATATAATTTTCCCATTGCATAGTTCTGCTCATATTGAACCTGATCAGTTCCCTATTGTCTTCCCAATAATCTGATTTTCAAGGCCTTCCTCAGTCTAAATCTGGGCTCCCTATTGTCTTCCCAATAAAATGGAAGTTCGCTCTTTGGTGAAGGTATTGCTGCTGCAGCTGCGTAGAGTTGGCAGTCCCTGCCGCTCCTCCTCTTGACTCACTGCTGTTGTCTCTCACCGAGGAATAAGTTGGTCAGGAAGCCGCTCCGCTGTCATGGCATTCAAAACTTGTGGAGCCTGAAGTGGCCATTCACCGGATCCGCCTCACCCTTACCAGCCGTAATGTGAAATCACTCGAGAAAGTGTGTGCTGACCTAATTAGAGGAGCCAAAGAAAAGAACTTGAAAGTGAGGGGACCTGTTCGAATGCCCACTAAGACACTTCGGATCACAACTAGAAAAACTCCTTGCGGTGAAGGTGCAAAGACTTGGGATCGGTTCCAGATGAGAATCCACAAACTCCTAATTGATTTGCACAGTCCTTCTGAAATTGTTAAACAGATCACTTCTATCAGCATTGAACCAGGTGTAGAAGTTGAAGTCACCATTGCAGATGCCTAACTAATCATCTCTTTTAATAAATTGATTGCAACTATTAAAAAAATATAAAATGGAAGTTCTTTAACTCTGCCTTCCAGAGTACCTTTTTTCCTCTAAGATGCAGCTCAAGCACCATCTTCTGCATAAAGCCTTTCCTGATTCCTTCCTCCCATGCTAGTACACACCCAGCCCAACTACCTTGTATTTAGCTACTTTGTATATATTTATAATGTATAAAATATATGAATAATATATGTATATATTTGTATTTATTAACTTTACATCTATGCTATATGTATTTTTATATGTACTTATTATCTCTCCCTGTTAGAATATATTATGGTTACAACTAGGTAGGCTGAGGCACAAAGTTCCGAGCAAGATCAATTTATTAGTAGAGCATGAATTTACCAATAAATAGGATCTCAGCTTCCTTCCTCAGCAAAGCAAAGACCCCAAATGAGGGGGACATCTCTCTTTTATAGTTTTGGGAAGTACAGATAAATACAGGAGTTTGTAGGGGGGGAAACAAGTTATGATTAGTTAAAAGAGCTTGACATCGTGAATGGCAAAGCCAATATTATTGGCTACAGAGCTGAGGAATGGGGCATGATATGATTGGTTGGAAACTGGGAATGAAGAGTAGCAACAATCCCTCCTTCTGTCCTGTGACTAAGAGATGTTCATTGTTTGAGATCACCTGCAAGGTTAGAGATAGCGGACTAGACTTCTTTAGATATCAAACTAGACATCATTAAAGGATAGGTTGGTGGTGTAAAGATCTTAGACCAGACACCCTGGTGGCCACTCTCATCCCTCAAGGATAACAGACTTCTTGAGGCAAGAATAGAACAGTGATTAACAGGAGAAGTGGATTTCTAAACTTAACTCATTACAAGCCAGTTGAATTTCTGGACTAACTTCAGAGACAAAGAACCACGACAGGCAGTAATAGTTGCTGTTTAGTTGTTTCAGTCATGTTCAACTCTTCATGACTCCATTTGGGGTTTTCTTGGCAAAGATACAAGAATGGTTTGCCATTTCCTTCTCAAACTTATCTTACAGATGAGGAAACTGAGGCAAACAGAGTTAAGTGACTTGCCCAGGGTCACACAGTGTCTGAGACTGAATTTGAACTCAGGTCTTCCTGACTCCAGGCCTGGTGCTCTATCCACTATATCACCTAATTGTCAGCAGTAACAGGACAAAATAAACTAAGTGTAAATAGGATCAATTCTTTGCAAGACAGAATCAGTCTGACTATTTCAAATGTAAGCAATCAGGGATTGTTTCATTCTTTGTGCTTGTATCCCTAGCACCTACCATAGACTAGGCACTTAATCAATATTTGCTGATTGACAAATCGATTTGATGACCCACCTCAGAATTTGGAATAGTGAAGAAGAAAGGTAGGAACAAACTGAAAGGCACCTTTGATTTCAGGAAAGTGGATTTCTAAGTGTTCAGTAGAAGGATAGAGAAGAGCCCATCATCTAAAATTACATAGGGGAAAGCAGTCTTTGATGAATGGGAAGCTGTTAAGAATGAAATTCTGAAGATGCAGACAAAAGATTCTAGGGAGAAAGAATTTAAAGAAATGGATATGAATGCACAAGGAACTCATCAACCAGCTTAGATGTTAAAAAGACATATGTAGATGAAAAGTAGATGAAAGCCAGGGAAGGTAATAGGATAACTATGTATGGTCATATAATAAAAGTACCAGTGTAGTAGAACCAAAGCTTAGAGTTGGTTGAAGATAAGGACTACAAAAAAAAAGGTATGTAACGGGCAAAAGCAAGATCAAAGTATGGAGAATAGATTGCTGCTTATGGTGATGACAATGAATAGCAAAGAAAAAGCAGAACTTCTCAATTTGCTTCTGGTTTCTCTCCCAAGGAGAATGGATCCATGAAGACTAAAACAAAATGGTTAACAATAGGAAACCCAAGGTAAATGAAGAGGAGGTAACATAGCATCAATTTGATCTTAATGATTTCAAATCAATAGGCCCAGGCAAACTACATCCAGGATAGTGAAAGAGTTGGAAGATGTGATTATGAGTTGCTGTAAATGATCTTGGAAAGGCTGTGGAGAATAAGAAGGGCACAGCAAGATTTGAGAAAGACAAACCTTGTCCCAGTTTCTAAAAACCAAAGGGAGTAGAGTTTGCAAACTAGATCAGTGAGTTTGACTTCAATTCCTTGCAAATTTCTAGCATACATTATTAAAAAGGGTTTATGAGAATTTAAAAAGATGGTTTATGATCATTTAAGAAAGGGAATGTTGATCAGAACCAGCTTCAGTAAATCAATGGCTTCAATAAAAACAAATCACTCTAGACCAACCTTATCTCCTTTTCTTGGCAGGGTTTCTTAGACTGGTAGATCAGATGAATGCTGGAGATATAATATCCCTAGACTTTAGCAAAATATTTTTACAGAACCTCTTATTAAATTTCTTTTGGACAAGATGGAGAAACTTAGGCTAGATAAAAGGATGGTTAGATAGATTCAGTATTAGTTAAAGAATATTCATCAACTGTAATCTCTAACTACATACCCTAGAGATCTATTCCTGGCCATGGGTTCTTTAAAAGTTTTACCAATGACCTGCATTAAGGCACAGAAAACATGTTTATCTATTTTTGAGATGTAAAAAAAAACAGAGGTACAGCTTATTTGATGACAGAGTCAAGACCTGGAAAGCTCTCAATAGGCTATAATAATGGGCCAAATCTAATAAGATTGAATTTAATGGGAATGAATGTCAATTCTAAACTTGGATTCAAAAATCAATTACATAACATAGAATGAAGAAGTGGAAAATAGTCAATAATTCATGTGAAATTGCCTTAGGTGAGGAGAATATTCAATGACAGGCCATGGAATCTGTACTCCATCCTATAGTCAGTCAACAAACATTTATTAAATGCCTACTATGTGCCAGATATGGTGCTAAGCACCGGGTATAAAAAAAAAAGGCAAAAGGCAATCCCTGCTCTCCTTGTAACTGTGCCTTTTCTCATATTATTCCCCAGGATGCCCTCTTTAGACCTCTTTACCTGTTGAATTTTCACTCATGCAAAAGCTCAACTAAAAGGTCATTTCCTTCATGAAACCTTTTCTAATGCTTGCTATTGGTTCCTAATCCTTACTAACCCCCCACTGGGATGTCAGGGAGCTTATTGTTTTACTTCTTTCTAAAGTGTTTAGAATGCAATATTGTATCTTATAGTCATCCCCTTCTGTTCTTTTTTTAAACTTTGTGTCTTCTTTAGCATCTAGCATGGTTAAATGTCTGTTGAATTCAATGGAATTTGTTCATGCTCTGTTGAAGGCAATTTTAGCTTCTAGTCGGTCAGATTTGATGGTGTAAGGCCCGCCCAGTGAAACAGTTTTTGACAAATTGCTAGGGTAACTTTACATGCAAAATCTTTGAGCTGATCTCAAAAATAGTACTTTCAGGTTAAAACCAGGCTTTAAAAGATTCGTCACACCCGTGTCATTGAAATGTAACGCTGGTGATAAAATGGTGGATGCCAGTAAAAAAGCTAGTGGCAGCCTCTTGGTCATTTGATGGCATCAGTCACTCTCAGCTCTGAGTGAGATCTCCCAAATACTTACCCAGCTGTCACTTTTAGGAGACACGCAAACTGATTTTGTGTTAGGGAATATAACAGTGAACCCATGTCACAGTTACACCACAGACAACTCAAGTAAGTTGATTTTAAATTTCTAAAGGGAACTTAAACCTCCTGCTAAGTTGTAGAATTTAATTTCCAAGATGAATACTTGGCAATGTGACACTTCTTTCATGGCTTCATTTGCTGTTTTAATAAAAATGTTCACAATGCTTGGCTTCCATCTGTTAGAAAGAGAGAAAATAGCTAATCACTATTCAAACACAAAATAAAGCTTTATATAAAACCACATTGAGCTCAGTCAACATGTAAAGGAGGGGGTGGTATTTGTGAATTTTACACTTCTTTCTCACTTTCAAAAAATTTTATAGTAATTGCTCTACATCCTGGACTTAGCACATAAATAACTTATGGAAAATTTTTACTTTAAATGATTCCCCTGCTCCCAGTGTAAAGAAGTGCTCCCAATGCAATTGCAGTCATGAATCTTATTGCAGTAGGCTGCAGGTTTTCATTACAACAATTTGTAAGCAAATATTTAGGTATTTTTTGCTAGCCACAAATCTGACTGAAGGAGAAAACTACCTATGGTTAAAAAAAAAAAGATTGTACAAAACATAAAGTATACACACTCTTGGATTTTTAGATTAGGAATAAAAATGTAGTATAGCAGTCTAGCTACTTTGTTTATTGAATTCTATTGCACTTTTCCTCAAAAAAAAAAATCAGGCTTTCCAACAAAGACTATGTTTCACATACCCAAACAACAGTTAACAGTAAACAAAAGGAAAATCTTGAAGGCAAAGATTAAGAGACAGGAAACCTTGTTTTCAGGACTGGCATTACTTCTTAGTCAGTCAATAAACATTTATGAGCACCTACTACTGTGAAACAAGCAATATGCTAAGACCTTGGGCTAGCGACTGACTGACTCTCCCTGAGCTTCAGTGTCCTTCCCTGAAAATGGGGAAAACACTATAGGGAATATGTCTGTTGAGGATAATATTGCCACAGAAACTCTAGACAAAAACAATTGCTGTTTTTTTAGAAATGTACCACGTTGGTTGCTGTGGATGAGAAGCAAGACACAGGAGGGACTGGGGAGTTTTGAAGGAGAAAGGAAACCCACAGTAGAAGCTGTTAGCACAGCACAACCATGCAGGTTCCACCCAACACTTGCTGGCTGTAGCCTTTTGCGAGAGGCATTTGTTCCAGTGTAGGCCTAGGAGCCTTTTAGTGCATGTGAAGGTCTTCAATTACAGACATGCCTGTGAATCAGACTGATGCACATCAAGACTAGGAGGAGACCCTGGAGGAGTGATCTTCCTTTCCTATTCACGTGTGTAATGACTACCAGAACAATCATCACGTTTTATCCTGTGCTTCCCAGTTCCTTTGTGGAGTTCACAAAACTCTTGGCTTTCTACGTCCCTCAAGATGGCCAAGGGCTGGGAAGCTCCTAATCAGACGGGACTTTCTGTTCTCCACTACCAGAAATGACTGAAAGGCTGATTCCAGGACAGCTAGACTCTAACCTAAACAGGGTTTTTCTGCCTTCACGAATTAGAACTAGCCAAGTAAGTAGAATGTTGCACTCTATATTATATTTGTGTTATTGCTTTCGGTTTTTTACTCTGCTTTCATCTAACATAATTAGACTGTTTGCTCATTTATGTTCTTGAGGACTGAGTGAATGCTAATTAGCCTGGGACTGCCAGAGAAAATTTAACCAATGTCATGAGAGTGATGAGTAATCCTAGACATAAGAGCTTAGGGAAGGTGCTAAGTGATGGCTACCAGCCCCAGATCTTGAGTGATGACAAAGCCAATACATTGCATTAAAAATACCTGCCTGTCAATCTCCCAGGGTTAACATGAGGAATGAATGAGAGAATGTTGGCGAAAGCATTTTACAAACGGTAAAGCGCAATATAAATAATAGCATTAATAGCATCACATAACCTTCAAGTTTAGGAAGTGCTTTTCTCTACATTATCTCATGAAGTCTTTTCACAGCAACCCTGTGAGACAGGTGATCTCATTATTTCTATTTGAAAATGAAAAAACTGAAGCTCGAAGAGCTACCCAGGTTCACATAGCTAATAAATAGATGAAGCAGCATTTGAACTGAGGGCTTCCTGATTCCAAGGCCAGTGTCGTAACTATTTTACTATGGGAAGTTTACAAGTACCTTTCCATTTGGAAGGAAGTAAGAATTTGTTAAATGCCTACTATATGCCAAGTACTATGCTAAGTGCTTTACAAATATTAGCTCATTTGATCCACACAACCCTATAAGGTAGGTGATATTGTTTTACCGTGTTAGAGTTGAGGACACCAAGGCAGAGAGAAGTTAAGTGACCTGCCCAGGATAACACAGCTAGTAAGTGTCTAAAACTACATTTGAATTCAGGTCTTCCTGACTCCAGGGCTAGCACTCAATCTTACTGTGCCACCTAGCTGCCATTTTACCAATTACTTCAAAGCTAGATGCACCTTTCGTTCTAAGGGGAAGATTAAGTAAGAGCCTGGGCATCTTATCAAACTGTTCTCCAATCAGTAACACGTACCTGATAATCTATAGCATTTAGGCTGGCTTTAGATGACACAGTAGATAGACTGATTTCCTGAGGTCAAGAAAAGTCATCTTCCTGAATTCAAATTTGGTTTCAGACACTTAATAGCTGTGTGACCCTGGGCAAGTCACTTAAGCCTGTTTGCCTTAATTCCTTGTCAGTAAAATGAGCTGGAGAAGGAAATGGCAAACCACTCTAGTACCTTTGTCAAGAAAAGCCCAAATGGGGTCATGAAGAGTTGGACATAACTGAAAATGACTGAATAACAACAAGGCTAAATGATAAGGGAAGGCTTTGTGGATACCACAGATGTAACTAGTAAGAGACATCTATCTAGTACCCATATCTAAAGTCCCGAAGTCAACCAATCTTGATATTCTTGCTGAGAAATGTCTTTGCAAAACTTGATCTTGCCTCAGTTTAGCTTTAGGGATGTTAGTACATACATTCAAACACTTAGAATTTGTACAGAAGCACTGAATTAAACAGGATCGGTTCAGGATCAGTATTTCATGCAGAGTTAGATCCTAGGATCCATCCCCCAGAGGAGTAAAGTTCATATTTTCAGCTCTTCCTAATGTTAACAAAATATGAACTCACAGAAGGACTTCAGACAGCTGTGTCACTTTGCTACACAGGTACGCAAGTGTACTAGATGTGTGTGTGTTTGTACCTATACATACACACAGACACACACACACGTAATTGGAATTGCCAATGTCACGTTTTTAAGCTATACGTTAATTCTGGCATTCACTAAATCCAAATGAAGTATGGGCACATATCATATCTACTATAAAACACAAAAAATTGGCAGACCTTCCAGTTTTCTTTCACAAAAGACAACCATGGCTGAGAAATTCCATTACCTATTGTGAAAAAGGCTTTGAGTGGTTTTGGACTGTATAGTATAAGAACACTTTCTGGAATGCCAAGTAGTTATTGACTTTTGGGATTGTGCCAATACATTGTCGTGGACATGATCTTTTGTTTCTTATTATCAGTGACTGTACAAAGTGGTGCTAGGATTTTGCTTCCTCACAAAATGCCAGATGACACTCAGACACTATTTGCTTACTACTCAAGGACAATGTTATCTATAAAATTTAACTATGCAAAGAAGTTCTTGCTATCCTTACAGGAGTCAAGAAGTTCTATAACCAGCCCTTACTATTTGTAGTGATCCCAAAAGTCCTGACGCCATAGAATTTCAAAGATGGAGGGCACCTTAATGGTACCATCTAAATACTCCAAACTTTACTTAGAAAATGAGTCTCTCAATAGAGCCATGGATCTAGAACCAGACTGGACCTTGGAGGTCATCTAGTCCAAACATTTTATTTCCATACATGGAAGCTGAGAACCCAGAAGGGTGAAGTAACTTGTCCCAGGCCAACATCAGTGGCAGAACTGAGATTCAAGCCCTAGTCTTCTGATTCCAAATCCAGCCCCCACTGTTATCACACCTCGTATTTATATACATAACATCACCCTTCAAAACTTTCAAGGTATTTCATAGATATTATGCTAATATGGATATAGTATTAATAACTAAAGTAGGGATAGGTACTATTTGTTTTCACACACACTTGGGGAAAACAATATATAGGGAATTATCCTGGCCAGGCCATATCCAGAGCCCTGAGATCGCTTCTGGATACTACTTTTTAAGAAAAACGCAGACAAAATAGAACAAGTGGCAAAAATATGACTAAGATGATAAAGAACATTGGAGGAACAAGCCACAGGGATCAATTGAATGAACTGGAGATAGTCAGAAAAGAAAATGTGCCATGGTATGTAAGACAGGGAAGACAGAATGATGACTTTCTTCAAGTACTCAAAGGGCTGTCATCTAAAAGAGGGATGTTGGTCCTTTCTTGACAGAAAGGTGATGGACACAACGTGCAGAAAACACACATTTTTTAACATGGCCACCATGTGGATTCATTTTACTTGACTATACTTGTTGTTGAACTTTTTTTATACTTACAATTAGTATAATTATATTATTATATAATATATAATTATTTGTATATCATTATATATTAGTATAATTACAATTATACTTAGAAAAGTTCAACATTGTTGAACTTTTTTTTAAACTTACAATTAATAGGGGAGGAAGGTAGGGATCAAAGGAGGATCAGCAAGAGTGATGCCCCCAAAAAGTCATTGAAACATTTCTTTTTTAATGTGCAGCTGAGAAGAGAAGAAAGTTCAGAAAAAAAAGCACAGGTGAGCAGCATAGTTTTTGAAAATAACAAGTAGAATTTATTATATATACATATATTTAAACAAAGTGTTGAAATGGAGGGTCACGGTTTCTTAGAGAATTCTCTTTTTGACTTCTGCTGTATGAATGGAAATGCCTTTTTATTTGGTGTTTCAGTTCAGAATTTTTAAAATTTTTCAAAAAAGTTTTGTTGGTCCTAGAGGGCAATGCTAGATGTGGGTAAAAGTTGCAAAGAGGTGGATTTCACCTTCATGCAAGGGGAAAAAAACCTTCCTAAGAAGTTAACACTGGCTAAAAGTGGAATGAGCTGCCCTAAAAAGTAGTGGATTCCCCCAATAGGAGATCTTCAGGACTATGTTGATAGGGAAGTTACAGAGATTTTTGATAAGGTGTAAATTGGACTAGATGATCTCTGAGGTCTCTTCCAACTTAGAGTCTATGATCTTGTATGAAAAGGCATAAGGAACTCATAACACAGTGCCAGAAAAGAAGAGTAGGGTTGTTGGTGGAAATCCTTCTTTATTTTGAGATAAAACCATGAAAATAGGTGCTTGGAAGTAACCGGCATCTGCAATCAAGACTTAACCCTAGCGTATGTGTATTATATATACTCTGTGAGCTACTATGAAAAACCTACTTAGCAGTTAACATTCTTTGTTCATTATCCTTTTATATGAACAGGTATTTCCCCCTTATCTTTTTCTAGAACCAACCTAATTTAATTTACTGATCATATCAAAGGCCTATCTAATTCTTATTTTAGGATATCATCCTTTAATATGTTTCGAACAATGTGCTTAACTGAGTGTAGAGAGTTGTTAAATGAAGATAATAGGGTGATTAATTTGAGCACAACAGGTACAAATTAAGTTGTTAACAGTCCTATAGTATATAGAGAAATCTACTTGACTTATCTTTGAAAACTTACTGCATTTAGCTCTTCCATGTTTAGCCCACTTCTAAAAAGGTCAAGAACACTAACTTTTTCATTTCTTTTTAGAAGTCAGAAATGAAAAAAGAACCGATTACATCTGTAAGGACAAATGTAACTTCAGCATTTTTAATTTTTCCATTCTGACACACTCTGAATTATAATTCTCTTTTTGCAGCACAGCACCATAGAACCTTGGAATTAGAAAGAACATTTGAGATCATCTAGTTCAACCTGTCCTCGACCAAGAATCTGCTTTACTACATCCTTGACAAGTGGTCATCCAGACTTTCTTTGAAGTCTTCCTGTGCTGGAGAAGCCATTCCCTCTCTAGATATCCATTCCTCCTCAGGCAGTCCCTTTCACCTTTATGCAGCTTAAATGGTGTTTTTTTTTCTTTACATCAAGCCAAAGTCTGTTGTTCTGCAATTTCTACCCACGATTCCTAGTTCTATCATCTGTAGCCAAGCAGAACTAGTCTAAGTCCTCTTCACTGTTTGAAGATAGTTGTGTTCTATGTATGTCTTCTCTTTTCTAATACATTCTTAACAGTGGTGCAGTGGAAGAGGCCCCAACTCTGGGGCTTTGAATTCAAACCTTTTTCCTGATATTTAGTCCCTCTGTGACCTTGTTCAAGTCATCTCTCTGTTCCGCTGTTTTCTCAGCTGTAAAATAAGTATTCTGGTCTCACTTATCTCTAAGATCCTGTTATGTTAATGAAAATGGGAAGATCTTTCCCATCCATTAATAGGCCCATGTGACCTGTCTGAGGAGGAGCTTGCTGAATGAATGGGGCAGGAAGGGGTGGGGCAGGAAGTTGGAGTGAGTCAGAGATGGGAGAGAGACAGTGGGAGTTGCAGCTTGGAGAGAGAGAGACAGACAGACAGACAGACAGATAGCAGCAGCTAATGTGAGTGAGAGAGGGAGGGATTTTTCTTAAGGGAGTCTGCTTGTAGGAAGACTGACAAGAGGGAAGGCTTGGGGGTGGCGGTGCCCCCTGCATTGATAATGTGTATAGATTTCTTTGTTGTTGTGATGGATTTGGCTTTCTGGTGTTGGAATAAATGTTTTGGTTTCATCTTCCATGGAGAGAGTCTGTTATATTTTGCGATTCAGAACTACCAGTATATTCATAGCAGGTGCAGCTGCTATGTGTATCCCATTGGTGCTACAGATCCTTTCTAACTCTAAATTCCATGACCAAATGTCATCCCACTTGTTGACTGCCAGCACACAAATGCAGCTACTTTCATTAAGGGATATGCTAGCAGTAGTAAGGAACTATGAACTACTCAAGGTCAAGCTAAAAGATTGAAAGGTAAGAGTGGCTTCCAGTTTATTAGTATGGGAACCTCAGATGACAGCTTAGGGAAAGAGGAGAAAGAGCAAGTGGATAGAGCGCTGGGCATCGAGAAAGGAAGATCCGAGTTAAACTCCAACCTCAGACTCTTACCAACTGGGTGATGTTGGGCAAATCTCTTAACCTCTGTTTGCCTCAGTTTCCTCAACCATAAAATGAGCATAATAATAGCACCTACTTCTCAGGGCTGTTGTAAGGATAAAAATGAGCTATTTGTAAAGGGGTTAGAACATGGTGGGAGCTAGCTATTTATAGCTAAGTTATTGTTCATCATTCATTTTTTTGTTGTTGTTGTTTTTGTTTGGTTTTTTTTTTTGGCAGGGCAATTGGGGTTGTGACTTGCCCAAGGTCACACAGCTAGTAAAGTCTCAAGTGTCTGAGGCCAGATTTAAACTCAGGTCCTCCTAATTCCGGGGCCAGTGCTCTACTCACTGCGCCACCTAGCTGCCCCCATCATTCATTTTTGAAGAAGACCAATGACACCACATTGAGTGGTGTCCTGACTAGTGCTTGAATTGGATTTAAGTGAGTCAGAGTTGTGCAAAGTCATCAGCCTCCCTCTCTCTCTTCCAGAATCATTGAAGTCCAGTGGCAAGACAAAAGTCTGGGATACAGGGGAAGGCCTTGGTGCCTTCATTGTCTTGTCAAGCTCTAAGACTGCTTCAGCCACCTTCATGGCCATTGAAACAAATGGTTTTCCTCTGCCTACTTCATCAGGAGACATCTCCACATGCTTGGGGCAGGCGTCGCCCTTGCTCACCAGCAGGTTTGAGGGTTGCCAGTTATCCTCAACCTGGTTTAGTCCATTTGCCAGGACAGTTTTATGGAGTGTTGCTGCTGCACACATTACGGCTTCTTGGGGCCATTCTAGTCAGGTCCTTTTCCCTCCCGCAACATAACTACATAGAGCAACCTACCTATGGAAGAAAATCCTAAGTACAAGGATAGGAAATGGAGGGAACTTGGATCCACAACTCCAAACCCTTCTCCTGAGTTACACTCTAGTCTTGTGGCAAAATACAATTATGCTGATTTCTCCAGAATTAAAGAGGTTGGTTTAGTGATTACCAGAATTAACCTTTCCTCTCTGATCTTATCTTAAATAGACTTATTCCTAACGAATATATTGGAAAGCAATTAAGCACAATCGACCTCTAGTGGCCAAAATGTCATAACTGAACTTGAACTCTGGCATCTGATTCTCAATCTATTTCATTGTGTGGAAATGGGAGGGGAGAAGGAGGGATAGACAGGACGTGCTGACCAGTCTCATCCCTCTTAAAGTATCCTATGTCAGGAAAGTTTGACCTTTTCCTTGCACTTCTGTGGAGAGACTCAGTTGACTCTTACATGCACACTTCTTCATCGTCTATCCTCTTTGATACTACCAAAGCTCCAGCTTACAGGCAGCTGGTGGCAAAGTACATAAAATGATGGATGTCGAATGAGGAAATCCTGAGTTCCAATCTGCCCTCTGACACTTAATAGCTCTGTTACCCTTGTCAAATCACTTAACCTCTTTTTGCTTTGGATTTCTCAACTATAGAATGGAGATAATAAGCACCTACCTCTCAGGGATGTTGTGACGATCAAATAAGATAATATTTGTAAAAAGCACTTAGCACAGTACCTGGAACATAATAGGTACTATAGAAATGCGTGTTCTCTTCCTCCCTTCTACTATTCCTTAGGCATTGTTTCCTCTTTCATTACACTTGACATCCCTTCTGCCTTGACTTGGTATTACATCAATATGCAATGACGCAAATTACATCAATGACTATGCCTGTTAATAATGCCCCTTCTCAGTCCCTGACAGGATCAGTAACTTACAAACAAAAGAGTGATAGGATGAATGTTTTAAAATGGGGTTTCATATATTTGTGGTGGGGTTTTGATAGTATATTAACAATACCGATGCCTGCTCTTGCATGCAGAATAATGACGTACAAACAGGAAGGGTAGCTGAGAGCTTGTCCTCTCTGTTGCTGCACTTAGAGGTTACAAAGTAGATACCTTGGTGACGATAATAAATGATTCTCATTTCATTTGTGGAAGTAGTTTAGGAATAAAAGGCATTTTATGAAAACCTGATTTTATCATTCTCTATAGATCTGTTCTCCGATTTGCTAAAGGTCAATATTCTAGAAATTGGAAGCTCAGCATTAAATAATGCAATGCTGAAAGAGCAAAGAGATATAAAAAGTTAAAACCAGAAATAAAATACTTGTATTAAACCTCAATACCAAAGGTCTCAAGTTATAAAGGAGGGAACAATATTAAGGTTGTATATAATAAAACAACGTGAAATGGAGGCTTGAAACAATTATCTAGATGTTTCAAGGAAGAATGAGAACATAAGAAATGTCATATTGTGTCAACCCTGTAGGCCATTCAGTCCAATTATCTGTCTCTGACCATGACACCAAGGGGTAATAAAGCATAAGATCATAGATTCTGAGCTGGAAAGGATATCAGATGTCAGCTAATACCACCCTCTCTCTTTAAAAAACTGACACTCAGAAAAGGCTATTGACTTACATGAGGTTACCCAAGTAGCAGAGCCATGATTCAAAACCAAAGTCTTCTGACCCCAGATCCAGCTATTAATTCTATTGTACCAATCTGTGACATTAGCCTTGAAATATTTCTTCTCTCTCTTTAATCATTTTAATTTTGATTCTCAAGTCATCCAAAGACTTAGAAATTTCATAATATATAAGCTCTTTAGAATTATTTAGAATAATGTTTCTAAATGGTTCTTGATCCATGAAAAGATACTGATCTCCCTGTAACCTCTCCTCTAACTTCCTAGGTACTCACAGGTTTGCTATGGAGTATTTTGAGTAATCAGTTATAGAAACCATAGCTTTAGCCTCTTTCTAGTACATTTGGTATGAAACTTTTTCAAAGGATTTTTTCCCAACTAAATTCTATACACCAGTACTTTGGTCCCTGTCCACATTATCTATTCACTGACTCAGAGAATTCTTGCATATTAGTCACGCTTTCTTTTCTGTAGTATGTTGCTCATTGAATCTAGACTTATTATGGATTTGTTGACCATGACCTTTAAAGAAGTCATTGATCTCTTGTTCCTGTTACTGTCAAGGGAATCTTCCCTATGTACAGGAATTACAATGGCAATTCACTAGTTTTCCAGTATAATATCCACATGCAACAATAAATTATACATTTGGGAAAATAATTCCATAATTATACAGTTTAGAAATTCAGTCTAGTATATTCTCTAGATTTATTGATTTATTCCTTCTTAATCTCAGCATCCCTGCCCCAGAGGTCCTCTTTCAATGCATTTTCATAGCATGGAGGTGATCCTGGGTTCTCAAAGGCTATGTTGGTAGACCTCAAGGGGTGTCAAGTTTATGAGAATGCAAAGACTACCAGTATAACCACTTGCAGCAACTGTTGTAAGTGTGAAGAG
>CM053626.1:78726740-78746391 GCA_028646595.1 Phalanger gymnotis
GAAAATTTGACTTTCAAACACAAGAATCAAGAGAAGCATGAAAATGTAATCAAGAAAGAAAAATCATAAAGGACTTACTAAAGTTGAACTGTTTTGTTTACATTCCTACATGGAAAGATGATATATATAATTCATGAGACCTTTCTCAGTATTAGGGTAGCTGAAGGGAATATATATACATACATACATACATATATACATATATATACATACATACATACATATATACATATATATACATACATACATATATATACATACATACATACATACATACATACATATATATATATAGACAGAGGGCACAGGGTGAGTTGAATATGAAGGGATGATATCTTAAAAAATAAAATCAAATTAAGGGATGAGAGAGGAATATATTGAGAGAGGTAGAGAGGGAGAGATAGAATGGGGCAAATGACCTCACATAAAAGTGGCAAGAAAAAGTGGTTCTGTAGGACGGGAAGAGGGGGCAGGTGAGAGAGAATGAGTGAATCTTGCTCTCATCGGATTTGAGCTGAGGAGGGAATACCATACACACTCAATTGGGTATCTTACCCTACAGGAAAGAAGGAGGAGGGAGATAAAAAAGGGGGATGATAGAAAGGAGGGCAGATGGGGGTGGAGGTAATCAAAAGCAAACACTTTTGAAAAGGGACAGGGTCAAGGGAGAAAATTGAATAAAGTGGGGTAGGATAGGAAGGAGCAAAATACAGTTAGTCTTTTACAACATGAGTATTGTGGAAGGGTTTTGCATAATGATACTCATGTGGCCTATGTTGAATTGCTTGCCTTCTTGGGAAGGGTGGGGAGGGAAGCAGGGAGAGAATTTGGAACTCAAAGTTTTAAAAGCAGATGTTCAAAAGATAAAAGTTTTTACATGCAACTAGGAAATAAGATATAGAGGCAATGGGGCATAAAAATCTATCTTGCCCTATAAGAAAGGAAGGGAAAAGGAGATGGGGCGGGGAGTGGGTGACAGAAGGGAGGGCTGACTGGGGAACAGGGCAATCAGAATATATGCCATCTTGGAGTGGGGGGGAGGGTAAAAACGGGGAGAAAATTTGTAATTCAAACTCTTGTGGAAATCAATGCTGAAAACTAAAAATATTAAATAAATAAATAATGATAAAAAGGGGGGCAAAGCCAATTTCCAGTCATTGTGCATGGAGCCCAAGATGGCTCTAAATACCTTGGTACCTTTCAAGAGGCTTGACATTTCTTGACACTTTAGCCAAGGAAAATATAGAGGTATACTACCTGGAGAGCCTACCAGGGCACTCTCCAAGACCTAATGAATACTTTCTCTAATATTCAGTGACTGTATCAGGGGATCGAGGATACAGGGATGCAATAAAGGTGGCCTAATACCCTCTATGAGGCTTGAAGTCAAGGTAATCTCTAATATATGGCTAGTTGCAGCATACCCTCCAATTCCCTATTCAAAGCCAGGGCTTCAGAACACCAAGAACTAGCCACCCAATCCTGAACTACAAACAGAAAGTCAGGAGCAGTGGCATCCAGACTGCAGGTGGGGCAGAACCAGACAGGGTCTGCCCATTTTGTCCAAGACTGAAAAATGGAACAAAGTCTAGCCTTGGCATTCCAATCTCAGAATTGGAATATTAACCCCAAACTGTACTTTTATATATTGTGTTTTTTTCTCTTCAAGATTCCTATAAATGTTATCTAAAATTGTCTTGGAAGAGAATGTTGGAGAATATGGAGAAAAATGCCTATTTAGACATATCTTTCTCTGAACCAGAAATAGATTCTGTATTAGATTGGGCAGACTTGTGCCTAAAACAAAGTACAGTATTGATTTTTTTTTTCCCTTTGGCAAAACAAAAGCTTTCAGAAATGGAGAAAAGAATAAAAATAGCATTGATAAACTTAAACAAAGAATGGACAATCCAGAACAGTGCTGAGACAATTAATTGGAGGCAATATAGAAGTAGAACATTTTCCATGTTGCTGTTCTCCCAAACCTACCTCCGTAGGCGTGGTGAGTCTAAGAAGCATGGCTTCTGCTTGTCCTCTCAGAGTATAGGGATAGCTCTGAGGTGTTGAGACTTGTCTTTCTAGTGATATAACTCACAATCCCCACCCCCCTAGCCTGCTTCTTGCCACAATTATTAGTTGATATCAATTACTCAGCCAGACCTAATTACTTTCAGAAATGGATATTTATTAAGGCAATATGGTAAGAACAATTGGTATGAAACATTCTTCTCAAAGTTTGTGACACTTTCCCACAAGTACAGAATCCAGGGAAAGGGAGCTTAACCTTAGAAAGCACATGTGGTAAAAGCGTAACATTCATAGCTCTTGATTGCCAGTCCTTCTCTCCCCTTCATGAAATGTTCAAGAAATTCTCTTTAGGAATGTTATGGCTTCTTCTCTGGCCTTCTTGTGGAGTCATGAACCTCTGTTTCTTCATCTCCACTCCCAGTGCAGACATAAGCACTCTCTTTCAAAGATGCTGCCAAGACTTGGGAAAGGTTAAATCCCATAGTTTTCAAAAGCTCATGATATCCTTCTCCAGCCAAGGAGGGAAGGAGTTGGGAGGAGATGTAGGCTAAGGCTGAGGTGCTCTACTCCTCACTTTTGTCCCAAAGCCATTCCTCCTCAGTGATAATTCTTTTTCCTCTCCATGCCAGACACTCAGTCCCAGTTAGTTCAATGGCTTTGTATGGGCCCAAACAGGCATGACCAAGCCACTACCTGGGGAGTTGTTGAGGTCTTGTTCATAACTAATGAAAAATCAAGATATATTTTCACCTAATACCTATAAACAGGGTTAAATGGAATAAAGATCATTTTAATACCACCCTTACATAGGAAGAAAATCACTGTTTTGGACAACAGATTTAATAGATCAAAGGACAGAAAATTTGGTTTCTGGAAGATATCGAAAAATAAAATCATCTGGACTCGGCATTTTATAAAATTATCTAAGAAAACTAAGAAATACCAAGAATAAACAATTTCTTTCTTAATATGCTATTTGTATTTTTAAATAATGAAATTCCTTTCAAGGTCTGAATTATTCAGATTGGCTACCTATACTCACATCGCATGTGAGACATAGTAAGCATGTTAAGTTATACAAATGCCCAATGTTTTCCTGCATGAACACAGTCCAAATCTCTCAGACATGGAGCTCGTAAGCGTTGCACTGTGTGGTTTTAAATTTACCTCAAGGTTTTGAGAAATTTTGGTGCACTTCCCTAATGAGGTGTTAATATGGCATCCACTATAAAGAAAAATGTGTGATGTTATAAATGAAGTTACTTCCATGACATAATGCAGGCTACTTCTTATTAGTATGGCCCATGCAACTATTCAGCCAAGCTGAACCTGTCCCTTTTAAATAGAGGAACAATATTTCAGGAAACTACTAGCTGCATATGTCAGTAATTTTAAACCCCTTCTGCTACAGAGTTCTTGAATAAAATGAGTAAAAGTTACCAGTCAGGTTTCTGAGGCCACGGTGATTTGCCTCAACGCTTATGACAAAATTTATTTTCAATCTTTTTTCATTTTAACTTGCCAGTTCCCAAAAACAACTACCCAGAAATCAAGAAACCTCGTAATTCTCCTAGGAATTCTTGCTAACAGTAATACCTTGCTAACAGACACTGAATAAATCTATGGGTGATACTTACTAAATGTGGACTGAACAACTGTGGTTGTTCAGAGATAGAAAACTGTGATCTATTATAGTGACATTAATTTCAAATTTAGCTTTAATTTCTATTTTGAATAAATTCTTATGAATAAGGTAGCAGAGCCTCTAGCATAGTGTTAGGCTGTGAACTAAATATTAGCAGTTAAGCTCTATTACTTGGCTATGTTTACCTGATGCCAAAACTGTCTCATAAAAATCAAAAGATGCAGTCAGTCATCTTAAAGCTGGGGACACATGATGCCAGACATACAAATGTCTGGTAGGATGTGGGTGACTGAAAAAATTTTTCACTTTTAGTCACGATGTTTGAGAAAGGGAAGGCAAAGGAATAACCATTTATTTAATGTCTGCCATGGGCCAGGTACATATGTAAAGTGCTAAGCAATTTACAAATATTATCTAACTTGATATATCATCCAGACCAAGGGTTCTTAAAGCAGAGTACATGAACCCCCAAATATTCTTGGATGATAAAAAAATTTCGCCTTTATTTTCATTAGCCTCTAACCGAAATTTAGCATCTCCGTCAAATGTGAATTTAAAAAAAAAAATTATACTAGGAGTCCCTAAGCTTCACTGGATTGTCAAAGAGATCTAGGACACAGAAAAATGTTAAGAATCCCTGATCTAGAAAAAGATATTTATGGTAGAGGTAAGAAACCCCTTGACTTAATTTCATCCATCCCATGAAAAGTTCTGTAGACCTAGGAAAGAACATTGCTTTGTCCAGAGCACAACAGATGAGAGAATCATTTCCACACTAGGGGGCTAAGGTAGCTTTGGGTAGCTAGATGGATAGAACGCTGGTCCTGGAGTGAGGAAGATTTCTCTTTCTGAATTCAAATCTGGCCTCAGACACTTACTAGCTGCATGATCCTGAACAAGTCACTTACCCCTGTTTGCCTCAGTTTCCTCATCTGTAAAATGAACTGAAGAAAGAAATGACAAACCACTCCAATATCATTGCCAAGAAAAAGCCCCAAAAGGGTCACAAAGAGTCAAACATGACTGAAAACAACTAAACAACAACAAACAAAAACAAAGGTAGCTTTAGAGCCTAAAAGTTTTGATAAAATACCCACAAATAGTGCAGGTGCCTGCTGTCCTTCTTCCTATCCTTTTCCCTGAACCCACTCTTCTCTGTCCAGTCTCTGTTCATTCCCAGGCTATCTAAATGAACAGGGTAACTGGTTCTCAAGGCCTTTGGATGAAGGCTCAGCAAATAACTCCTACCGATCTCCTCAGATTAATAGATTTATATGGAGCCTAGTTCTCTTTTATTTGGCCAGTCCTCAACACTTCAAGGGGCTGAAATGATGCAGTCACTAATGTATCAGGACAAAGCCCATGAACCATTTAATGACCTTCACTGTACCTTGAGGTGAAGACCATTTCATTCGCAGAAATAAGGAAAATGACTTGTGATTTCCAAGGTCAAGTTGCTCTTGCCCCTTTTGGTTAGCCTCCTCATGCCCCAACTTCCATGGTCAATTACTATCACAACAAAGTTCTAAAACACCCCTTCCAACCAAGTAACAAAAAAAAAACCAAACAACTGACCAAAGAAAGAGTTTCTTAGGCAGCTTCTGAAACCTTCAGAGGAATCCTCTTTTTACCTCTAAACAGATACTCCAGAGATTTTCTAATTTCTGTTCCTGCTAGTAAGAAGCACCATTGAAGTGATCACTAAAAGGTTCCATAGGGGGAGAGAGTGGTGGGCCTTCAGTTAAAAAGACGTAAATTCAAATCTGGCCTCAGACATACTAGCTGAGCGACCCTGAGCAAGTCGTTTGACCTCTGCCTACCTCTGTTTCCTTAATTGTAAAATGAGCACAGTAATAGCATCTATCTCTTAGTGGTTCTTGTGAGAATCAAATGAGACAATATTGGCAGAGTGCTTGGCATGTAGTGGGCATTTAATAAATGCATGTTTCCTTTGGGCAGCTAGGTGGTGCAATGGATAAACTGACTTCTTGAGGTCAGGAAGACTCATCTTTCTGAGTTCAAATCTAGCCTTACTATCTGTGTGACCCTGGGCAAACCCTGTTTGCCATAGTTTTCTCATCTGCAAAATGAGCTGGAGTAGGAAATGACTAACCACTCCGTATTTTTGCCAAAAAAAACCCAAACCCTAAGTGGGGTCACAAAGAGTCAGACATGACTGAGAATTACTGAACTGATGTTTCCTTTCCTTCCTTCTAGCTTCAGCATTCTATAAAATCTTAGTGTGTTCAGTCTATAAACTAACTGCCATTTTTTTACAGAGATATTTTTAGGTTCCTCTTAAGGAATAAAAAAAGTGAGTCTGGAGTTTAAAAAAATCTTGTTTTTCAACTTTGCAGTTAGATGGCTTTTACATGAGCATAATAAACAATAATAATTTGGCATTTGTATTCATATCGAGTCAGCTCACATACATATGCGTATAAATAAATGGCTAGTAATGAAGATACAACTTCATATTTTAGAACAAATTAGGAATGATTGAAAAAGGGAAATAAATACTTTCAAATTTAATTTTGATTCTTTTGTAACTGTATTTAGGTATAGTAGAAAACACTAAATTTTTTCAGGAGTTAAGAGAATTCAGAAGAGAATAGAGATTGCAGACATAGTTTATAGGAAACATTCAAAATTCTTAAATAAAACTTGTAAATGGGTTGATCTAGAGACTGAAAGAATTTATTGAGTTCCCAAATCAACTTGAGGAGATGCCTTAGTTTAGCACCCAAAGTAGAAGCACTCTCCCAAAGCAGAGTATGGTCCTGTCCAGGAGGTGAGGGACAGGTAGGTCCTAATGACTTGAGCTTCCTTTAGAATGGCTGGCTGACTGGGATACATTCTATTGGAGCTGCTGCCTTTCTCCATTTTCTCCAGAAAGCAAATGGATAACCAGCTTTCTTTCTCATTTAAATTTCTTTTCTTCTTCCCTGATTCAAAAGAAAAACTCATATAAACCCAGATGGAGAGGAAGAAGGAGAATGGGAAAGACTCAGAGACACTTGTTGTTATTGTTGAGTTGTATACAACTGTTTATGACCTTATTTGGGGTTTTATTTGAGGGGAAAGCAAGGTAGTTAGGGTTAAGTGACTCACCCAAAGTCACACAGCTAGTAAGTGTGTCAAGTTTCTGAGGTCATATTTGAACTCAGGTCCTGCTGACTCCAGGGCCAGTGCTCTACTCACTGCGCCACCTAGCTGCCCCTATTTGGAGTTTTCTTGGCAAATACATTGGAATAGTTTGCCATTTCCTTCTTCACCTTATTTTACAGATGACGAAACTAAGGCAAATTGGGTTAAGTGAGTTGCCCAGGGTCACACAGCTAGTAAGTATCTGAGACCAGATTTGAACTCAGGAAAATTGGTCCTCCTGACACTCTATCCACTGCACCACCTAGCTGCCTAGAGCCCCTTAGAGTAAGTAGCATAATCCTCTCCCCAAGCAACTAGAAATGGTTGCCTTAGGGGTGGAAATATGTGAGAGCTGCTTATGCTTACATTCAGTCTGAGAGGAGAGGTCCTAAGAACAGAATTTGCCAGATCAAAAGATGTCAGATTTTCTGCAGAAATAGATAGGTATCCTCACTTGGCCCAAGCAGTGAGCATTAGCTTTGGAGTTGGTTTTGTGTGTAATCCCAAATTCAATAAATAGTTCATGCATCATATCTTGTAGAGAAAGAGGTTTTCTGATGCAGCGTCATGCTTGGAGAAAGATCAGCCAGTCCTGATCACTGACCTACTCAGAGGGTAGAATCAGTGACTTAATTCAGACAATGCCAGTGTTATGAGAATGGAACTACTATATTCTGCAATCCCCAAAGTGCATTTACCTTCTAGGGAAACCTAAACCACAGGGTGATACAAGTCTCAGTATCTTGTATCCTGAAGGTGCAAGGAAGACAGGGAACACTGTCTAGGACTCAGTAGAAAACAGACTCACTGGAATATCAAAGGTTATGTGAATTAAGAAGGTATTTATGGGCTAATGCTTTATGTGTTTTCAGTATCTTTTTGTGAGTTTCTATGTGAGGTAAAATAAAGACTGTCCTATACCTGATACTAATAGTGTTATCTTGAATGCTTGTATGGAAGCTAGGGACCCAGTTATCCATATTTGGGTAACACAGGTTATAATATATGATTGTATTAGAATATTTTTCTGGAGTAACTCCAGGTGGGGGCGAGGGGCAGAGATGAACCAGCAAGAGCCCCCAGGGTCAGACTTGTTCTTTGTGAGTCCTTTGTGAGAGTCTGAGGGTTGGTGAGGAATGATTAATTAGTGGCTATGGGCTGTATACTGTTATCAAGTTTCTAATTGTTGTAGAGTTCTTTCTGAGAAGTATTGTCAAGGGTGAAACTATATACTGAGAAACCAGTACACCTGTGTCCCAGACCTGGTCCTGCCCATGGTTTCCTATTCAAATGATCACAGAAATATAAATCTACATTTGGGTGGGGAAAGAACAGCCTGGTGCAGAGGAGAAACAGTGCATCTTAAATTCAAACTGAATTCTCCCCTATAAAATATTTTGCTCACTCTGTTTGTGGTGGCAAAGAATCAGAAATCAAGAGAATGCCTATCAATCAGAGAATGGCTGAACAAGTTGTGGTATATCATTGTAATGGAGTATTGCTCTACCATAAGACATGATGAGCAGGCTGATTTCTGAAAAACTTGGAAAGACTTATATGAACTGATGCAAAGTGAACTGAGCACAACCAGATGATCAGCTGTCAATGACTTATTCTCAGCAATACAATGATGCAAGACATTCCAAAGGGCTCATGATGAAAAATGCTATCCACCTCCAGAGAAAGAACTGATGGAGCCTGAATGCAGATCAAAGTGTACTATTTTTCACTTTCTGTGGTTTTTTTTTTCCTTTGGGTCTGCATCTTCTTTCACAACATGACTAATATGATAATATGTTTTGCATGATTGAACTTGTATAACCTGTTTCAAATTTCTTACCGTCTCAGGGAGAGGAAAGGTAAGGGAGGGAGAGAGAAAATTTTGAATTCAAAAAATATTTTAAATGAATGTTAAAAATTGTCTTTACATGTAACTGGAAAAAATAAAGTATATTTTAAAATATTTTGCTTCAATTCATATTCTGGCTTATGTAGAAGTTTCAGTCAAAATAGATTTTTGATGTCATACTTCCAGGCTTTGTTTTATGAAAACCTGTCTACTCACCCTTACTTGAAGTCACATAGCCTTGGAACTCTGAAAATTATTCTTGTTCACTTGAACTTCAGGTAGTACAAAAACATAAGCACAAATTTTCAACATTTGTAGGGTTAGAGTTATGATTTCCTCCTCCTCCTCCTCGGTCCCCCCCACCCCCCTTGCTGCTTAATTTGTTCAGCATAGCAGAACCTTCAGAATGGATTTGTCTTTAGGGCTTATGCCTCCAGGTTAATTCTAGGTTTGTCCATTAGATCCTGCAGTTGGGTTTGGTTTTCCATTGTTTCCCTTTCCCTTTCCTTTTCCTCCTCTCTGTCCCTCTCTCCCTCCCTCTCTCCCTCCCTTTCTCCCTTCCTTCCTTCCTTCCTTCTTTCCTTCCTTCCTTCCTTCCTTCCTTCCTTCCTTCCTTCCTTCCTTCCTTCCTTCCTTCCTTCCTTCCTTCCTTCCTTCCTTCCTTCCTTCCCTCTTTTCTGTCTTGTCTCTCTCCTACTGGGTCTCCCTATCTCACATAAGGCTGGAATTGCAGTGGCCTATTGAAATAGACACAGAGGTTTTAACATGTTCTTTTTATCCATCCTAGACCAATTTGCCCCTCCCTAGGCATCTTGGTGTTGCTATGCTCTTGAAGCAAATTGGTATGGGATTCAGACACAGGATAGACTGTAGCTCAGAACTTCCTAAAATGATACAGCCTCTGTTGCTCTGGTAACTAGAATGACAGGCATGTGCCACCACACCCACCACACCCAACTGAATTTATTTTTTGCCAGGTGTATAAAAACAGTTTGGACAGCTAGTCAATGCAGTGGATAGAGTGCTGGGTTTGAAAACAAGAAGATTCATCTTCTTGAGTTAAAATCTGGCCTCAGACACTTACTAGCTATGTGACCCTGGGCAAATCACTTAACCCTATTTGCCTCAGTTTCCTCATCTGTAAAACAAACTGGAGACAGAAATGGCAAACAATTCTAGTATATTTGCCAAGAAAACCTCAAATAGGGTCACCCAGAGTCAAATATGACTGTAATGACTGAATAACAAATAGAAATCACTCTGTTATGAGGGTTCCAGAAACAGTAACACTTTAATGGATCTATGATCTCATCAGTTTTGGCATTTCCTCTAGAGGGATAACAACCTATCTGTGCCTCCTTATCCTGACTGACACTGGTATGTGTCCTCCCATATATTGTATTCCAGAGGAAGTCTGTCCCATGTGTTAGAGGCCTTCCTCTAGGCATCCTAACATTGCTCAGATTCCAAGCAGCCACAGGCTGTCCATCTGTCATCCTCCACTCTTACTATGTGACTGGTAGTACTCTATTGTTGCACTCCCAAGCTCTCCATTGTCCTTTGGATGACAGAAACATAACATATTACTTTGAACCAAATTATTCTTGTTCCATTTGCTTGTTTTTCCTAAAACTAGACTAAAGCTAAGAAGCATGAAAGAAAACTATTTTGGATTAAATGAAAATGTCATGAATGGTAAATGAGCTGCTCACTTGGGCACAACTTCATTGTTGAGTCACATAGGTCATGTCTTTATAGACAAAGTTTAACTCAGAATTGAAGCATTTATCAAGTAATTCAGACCCAATTCATCTCTGCTTTTTAGAAAAGAAAAAAAGATGGGAGGGAGTGGGCTTAACGTCTAAAATAATTCAAATTAATTACTATAACAAAACAGGGCAAAATTTTTTGTCACTCATAAATATGTAATTTTGTAAATTACAATTGTACAATTGTACAAATACGAATACAACTTGAAATAGCAAATAGCTACAATGGTTTGCTTCTCTTTGTTAAAAGCTAAAAGGATAGGTCAAAAACAAGCTCTCCTCATTAAAAAAAAAATACAAAGGAGCAGGAATCACTGGGATATTGACTAGTGAGAGAAGAGTGAGGTGAGAAAATTCTCTCAACTGGGACAAGGAGACTCTTTTCACTTGAGAAAAGATTTAGATTGAGGATAGTGGGAGAAGGAGGAAATAATTCTCAGAGTTGGAAAGAAAAGGTCTCTAAGGCAAGAAATGAAATATGACATGGATTGCAAAAACCAGGTTATACCATGTATGGAATCAAGAGTGAAACCATGGGGGAAGATATAATAGTTTAACTAGGAGAAAGACTTGATGATATAGGCATTTATGGTTGTTTTTCTCTTTTTTATCTTTTCACATGGTGATCTGTTTCATTTGCCTATCCCTCTTAGAGAATGTCATCAAACTGTTTAATTTTTAATACAGTGAAAACTCAATAGGCAAGTTCCCTGGTAATAAAAGCTTTTATTATACCTATGCTATGTTGTTAAAAAAAACCCCAACTTCTAATTTTATGGAAAGTGAAGGCGATTTAAGAAAAGATGAATATGAAGACTACAGAAAAGCATGAGACTGCTTAGGAGAACTGATGAAGCAAGGAGTAGCAAAATGGCATACAAAGTTACCATGACAATGTAGATAAAAAGAACAAAAAAAAAATTGAACCTGAATCCTTCATGATTATAATGACCAAGTTTGGCCCAAATAAGAGATAGAACTCATCTTCCTCCTTTCTTTGCAGAGATAGAGGACCATGAGTATGAAGCATTGCATGCACGGTTGGAATCAATTATGTTAATTAGTTTTGACTGCTTTTTCCTCTCTTGTTTTGCTTTAAAAAACAAATAAGAAATAGGTCTAGGGGGAGGGAGAAGAAGGAATATATTGGGAAATGAGTAGTGATGTAAAAACAAAAGATATCAATTTTTTTTTAAAAAAAGGAATCAAGTTGCATTTGCAGTTACTATGGGTAGAAGCACTGATATGTCCCAAATGAAGTTCTATAGGACTGATCATAGGCAAAATGTTTGTCTTTTTCATCACTACCTTTTCCTGTTTATACTTTCCCCCCAAATACTTGATGACCCTTCAATCCATTTTAGGTGCACACAATTTTTTATGCTTCCCTATCAAAAAAGGAGCTGGGGCTGCTAGGTGGTACAGCGGGTAGAGCACAGCCCCGTAGTCAGGAAGACCTGAGTTTAAATCCAGCCTCAGACACTTGACGCACTTACTAGCTATGTGACCTTGGGCAAGTCACTTAATCCCAATTGCCCTGCCCTCCCCACCCCAACCCCCCCCAAAAGGGAGCTAGGATGGGAGTAGAGAACCTGTGGCCTCAAGGCCCTAGGTTCTCCACCCTTGGGCTAGGATCTGATACCAATCATTCAAATTTGTTGATTGATAAACTGAACCCTTTAGCCTGAATGAGTTTCACTTAATGTGTTAACTCAATCAACTTGTGCATTTCAAGTCTTTTGTCTTTATTTGTGAAATAAAAATAATCTTCCCTTTCAAAGAGATTTCAGTCACAGTAAAGAGTGAGGAAATGACAATAAGGCCTGCCGCCGGCCTGCAATTACATTAGCTAGGCCTGCTATTCAAAGGCAAACTTGATTAAATGCTTTTATGCTGAGTACAGTTAGGAACTTGTCAGAAACGGTGGCTAAGCTCTTCCCTTTAGAGGACCAGTTGTACCTGGGAAGGATGGGCCATCTGCTGCGGCTGTAAAGTCTATTCCTGAAAGTTGTTGAGAATGAGGGTCTTCTGTCTATTCAACTTGAGCTTCTTTGGGCACCCAGAGTTAGTCCATCCTAGCCATTTGGCAGGTTCCTTCCTCCCACCACTCTATCTCCCCTCCTTGTCCTACTTGAGCCCCATCTCTTACAAATTCTAATTTTGGTTTTTATTTAAGGAATAAAGCAAGCATTTCCATAACATAGCACGATAAAAAGATGATTGCCCATGAAACTGCAAACCTACTATGCACAACTTGCTACTCCTTTCAGGTATATGTATGTACATATATATGTACGTGTATATTTCAAGTTCTAATTTCAGACCAGTCTCTCCTCTTTATTCTCCAAGATCCTGAGAAATGACTGTTTTCTAACAAATGTAGCATAATTATCATTAGTATTTAGTGATATTTTGTTCCATGCCCCCCTTTTCTGGTGTCTGAAATGCAAATTAACACCAAGTATTTTATTGCTGCCAAATAGTAATAATGTCTCCTCCTCACTCACTCCCCTCTCCTCCCCACCCTGTCCTTCAACAAAACTGGTTGGTAGCCCTGGGCAACTCACTTAAACCTGAGTGATCCAGTCATCTCTCTAAAGCTACGAAGTGCAGAGATGTTGGACGGGCACTGACAGAGAAAGTTCCTCACTGGGAGGTCTGCATAAGGGCCAATAAAATTACAAGTCCAGTCCCTTTCTCTACCATATCCACCTGGTAACAACATCTTAAACAAAGAAGTCTCTAATATAGGGAAGGCCCCGAAGCATACTTGACACTCTAACTTCTGCTGTCCTGATTGATTGCTGTCTGTTGCCCGCTATTTTCCCTCATCCCCTTGGGACAGTAAGCTCTTTCAGAGAACGGACTGTCTTTTGCTTTTTGTTGTATCCTCAGTGCTTAGTACATGGTGCTTGGCACATAGTAGGTACTTTAAATGTTTATTGACTTACTATCACCACTTCTAACCCCTTCTACTGTCCAGTTCTGAAACTATGATAAATCAATTTCAACTTTGGGGTATGTCAGTCTACTCCTCCATGGTCTCATTCACCATCACCATTTTCAGAACCAAAAGGCCCCTTCCTGATTCCCACTCCCCAATGTGTGGGTTTTGCCTATTAGAATGTTGAGTTCAGTGACTATCTTTGCTTTTATATTTGTTCCCAGTGCTTGGCACATAGTAGGTATTTTAAATGTTTATTGACTTACTATCACCACTTCTAACCCCTTCTGCCCTCTAGTTCTGAAACTATGATAAATCAGTTTCAGCTTTGGGATATGTCAGTCTACTCCTCCATGGTCCCATTCACCATCTCCGTAATTTTCAGAACCAAAGGGCCCCTTCCTGATTCCCACTCCCTGCTGTGTGGTTTTTGCCTATTAGAATGTTGAGTTCAGTGACTATCTTTGCGTTTATATTTGTTCCCAGTGCTTGGCACATAGTAAGCATTTAATAAATACTTTTAAATTCATTCACTAATAGGAGTATTGCTATATTATGATGTGGCTGTGTGATTTGATTAAAGAACACTGGTTCTTACCTACCATGATCTAATGGATGCTAATAATTTCATAATGTTAAGAAAAAATTGAGAGAAACTTTATAAAAAATATCTAAAGAGGACCTTCCCAGGAGAACAGCCACAAGGAAAGGAAGCTGGATGGGCAACCCAATCACATTGCCAGTTGACCTAAAAAAATTCCAGAGCCAGGAAATAGGTACAAAGAATCATGATGCCCTGCAGTACTATGTAGAAGTGTAGAAGGCCATGTAGACAGGTGGGGAGACTCAAGCTGATAAAATGTACATGGGAGTAAAGGAAATCTTACAGCCTGCTAGAGCCACGATGACTCCCAGAACCTGAGGAGAAGCTCTAAAGCCACACTTGACTCTGAAATGCTGAGCCTGTACTGCAATGTGGCTACAATTCCACTTATGATTCAGGAACTTCCCTAACACATGCTGAGTTTGAGGGATTTTGACTGAATCTCTGAGGAAGGAGAAGCCCCACTAGATAGGACCCATACCCATTACATTGTTAAAGGGGCTTTAGTAATATACTATTCTCTGTTCTTTGCTGCTTTAATAAATCTATTCTTTTTTATTACCTTGTTAATCTGAGACTTTCAGGGAGCTGGGAGAGCCACATCAAGTTCTGTTCTTCCCAGGGAGCAAAGGATGGGGAGAAGGGGTACTGTATGTGGGAGTGGGAAGCGGGGATGTTGAAGTGAGGTGAGGGCAGATGAAGGCAAAGTCAGCCACAGAATATGTTAGTAGAGAAAGGTCTCCAAGGTTGAACCCAGTCTATCAGAGGTGAGAGTCTGAAACACGTGACACAAGGTATTACTATTTTATATAAGTACAATGCATTATCATTCTATTCACATTTTTATACATTCATATCTAATTGCACTTACCAATTCTTACCTGAATTCCTGCACTATTTATTTTGTTCACTTCAGGGTAATCTATGCTTTTTAAAGCTAAGGATTGCTAGGAGATCTAAATATTTTGATGAATTTTAGGTATTGTTCAATTTTATACATAATGGAGATAAAAATGTGATAAAAAGTTTTGTTGACAGAACATACACTCAGAAATGAGAACAAATTTACTGTTTGCTTGATATTTCTACAAAAAAATCTAAATAAAAAGAAACGAGTAGTGAAACTAGAGGCAATTTTTGCTAAGATTTTGAAATCATTGCCATTTAGCCCAGTTGCTTTCCAGCTCCCCAGACTACTTTAAGTAGTAGAAGGATATTTTCAGTGTCACTTTAATACTTTGAAATGATATTATCATGATTTCACTGGTATAGGTAGCCCCTTCAATAACACAGATCACAACTCTACCATATTTTCTCACCTAATGTGATTTCCCCTCATTCTCCTCTCTTCCCCTAAATTTGCCATAGAATAACTATCCAATGCACTGGAGGCAAATCCTTTTCGTTATTTTTCATCAATGAGAACCAATGTACCTCTCAAGTCTCTTTGTTGTTTGTCATTCTTGCTCCTTGATAAGCCAAGTCCTTTTCTGATCATATATGTATTCTGTGAAGCTCTTTTCTTTTCCAGTCTGGCAGAAGCATAGAATGTACACCTCAATAAGAGGTCTGTGGATTGATTTCAGTGGTTCTGTTAACTGGAATAGGAAAAAAATTACATCTTTTTTTTTTCTAACCACTGGCTAAAATTTAACATTTCCTTCAATTAGTTAAGAACATTATTCTGAGAAGGTACATAGGCTTTCTCAAACTGCTAAAGGGTTCCATGTCCATAGGTTTCACTAGATTGCCAAAGGGGTCTATGATAACAATAATAACAACAAAAGGTTAAGAACTTTTGAAGCATAGGAATGGTATAAGGTAAGACCAGAGAAGGAGGATGGTACCAGACTGAGGAGTCCCAAAGCATTTTGAAAGGTGTATTTCACAGGCAAAAACAAGCCAAGTCCCCAGTCAAAAGAGTATTTTATATATCTATATATCTGTGTGTGTATACACATTTGTATATATATATGTATATATATACATAGACATAGGTATGTATATATATATGTATATATGTGTGTGTATGTGTATATGTCCACATCCATACATGCTTTACTGTATTTGGAAAACTGAAGTTCTTTTGCTGGTCCCAAACTACCTGCTGCTGTAATAATGCAATACACACACACACACACACACATTTTATCTATCTATCTGTATATATGTATGTATATACACACATATACACATAGTATATATGTATATATACACACATTATATATACATACACAAATATACACACAGTATAGCATGATCTCCTTCTCCTGCATAATTATGGGCTCATCTAATTATCTATTGGCAGTATTTGGCCAAGATACACATTTGTCTATCAATCAGCCCTCAGAATTATTCTTCAATTTTATATAAAGGATAGGAGATCATCTTCCATCCCTTTAGTACAAAGGGGTATTGCTCCAAAGTGTGATTTCTGCTGTGCATAGTCTATGATACCAGCCTGAAATTGCTGGGGATAGAGCCCAAGCCATGAATGCAGGAAAATGGAGTCAGAAAGAAGCCAACTCATTATCATCACCATTCAATGACTAAGAATGAGGTTTATCTGCATCAATTGAAATGTCTGGAATAAATTAATCCACAGTATGCAATTTCATATTCTGGTCTTTTTGTAGGAGCAGGGTCAGAAAGAGACAACATATTAAAGCAGAGTGTTGAAGTTAGGAGACCTGTGTTTGAACTGAGACTGACATAGTAGTTAGCCATGTGATCCTGGGAAAGTTCACTTCATCTTTCTGGGTTCAGTTTTTTCATCCATAAAATGGGGCTGTATTTACACTATACACCTCACATTTGAGAGAAAAGTAGTTTGTAAATCTTAAATCTTTATATAAAAGTGTTATAATTTTTATTCCATATTCACATGCCTTACTATATAGTGAATAGTTCATACTATCATTAAGTGGGTTTCCCTGTTCATTTATGTCTTTACATACATTTTTACTTGTACCTTTTTGCAGAGAATATTAGCTTTAGCAAGGAAAGACCCTACCTTTTTAGTTTGTTTTGTATACTGACAAGGATAGAATATGTCTATTTAATATGCCCTATTTAATTATGAACTTATTGACATTCATCATTTTGTTTTGGCTTCTGTGCATTCTAGGAAGTCATGTATCAGGGAAACAGATAGACCGAAACGACATCTCTAGTCATTCCTTCTCATTGCTATGTGTGAGGATTGGCATGCGCATTTATTGGATATCATCCACAAAGGTACTAAGGGTCTGCTACACTGGCTTGTATTGAATTATTGGCTTGCTTAGCTTAGGGCCTGGCACAATTTAGATTCAAGCCTTCTAGTTAATGAATGATAGAGAATGAATTAAACAAAGTACCATTTAGGGTATATGCTTGTATATTACTTTTGGATTATTCCATAGCATAACCAGACAGTAAAATTGTCTCAAAAGACTATGAAGCATGCTAACCCAGAGCTTAAATTCACAAGATAGGAACTGTGATTTGTGATATTTTAATCTGTCCAGTATTTTAGGTACTCATCTAATTTTCTCAGCACCTTTCCCAACAAACCCTCTCTTCACATTTTTTTTGTTTGTTTGCTTCAGGTCAACATCTTATGTGTTCTAGCTAATACCTCGTCATTATGCTAACTGTACTTTCATTGTCGAAGGTCTATGCTACAGCCTTTGACTGTGTGTATCAAGATATGATTTGACCTTGCAGAATTTTCAGCCATTACCAGTGGTGTCAGATTGAATGGGGTTAGTGGAAGGTCAGATACTTACTATCCAAAGGATTGAATTATTTATGACTTTAATATTCACAAGTGTTTCTAGAGCAAGTTCCAATATACCACTGAATAGAATCTGTCAACAAAATACTGCATCTGTTCAGTTTTGTAGAAAACCCATAAAAAAGCATTTTTGAATTGCCACTTTGAGTTCAAGTTATTTCTTCCTTCCTCCCACCTCCACCCGACCCTGTAAGAATGTAGTGATGAGACAAGATTAATATTTGCATCCAGGGTTCTTTGTCTCCATTAAAATGAATCATTAAAAGTGAGCTTTGACATTAACTAACAGAGGTGGTTTTGTCCTTACCATTTCTGATACCCACATAAAAAACTATGCTTTTGAGATTTAATGGGGAAATGGTTTCTATCCCTGAATCCTAGCTATAAATCCCACTGGATTCCTAAAATAGAAAACTATACTGGAGAAATTAAACATATGTAGGGGGATTGACCAAGGGAGTGCCCTTATTCACTTGATGTACTTAAAGAGAGGTGAGTTTTTGCTAAGGACTTTTATGAACATGTCCCTACTGTTGGTGTGGAAATGACTACTGGTACCATTGAAAATACTAAAGACAAAGTGAGTAAGGCTGTTCTCAGAATTAATTAGCTGACACACTCCTGTGGGACAGATATTGTAGAAAGAGCCATTCTTTGTTCTGGCCTGAAAAAAAAAAGAAGCCTCTCTATTTGCCCACTTCTACATGTCTGAGAGAACCTGAGTGCTAAAGAACTAAACGAAGGCCAAGGTGCTGAGAAAGGCACAATTATTGGCTACTTTGGCCTAAGGCAAAAGGAAGTCACAAATTTAGAGAATCCACTCCAAATGTTCACATGGGCTATTTGTATCCAATCTGTGATAGAACATTCTGAGCTCGTATTGGTCTGATCAACCACAGTTGGACACTCTGTAACTCGACCCTAGCATAGTGATGTCATTTTGGTCCTCTTTGAGAACAAAGGACATTAAACAGCCCATGTAGCCTGAGGGTAGGGTTCCAGATGCTCATCTTCTGGCTTTAGCCAGAAAATTAAATTATGTATTTGTCCTTCATTTTCAAAGAGGATGGATAACATCAGGGAAATGATGACATGACTTGCAGTTGACTTTGATTTGAGTGAGGGAGGGCTGTGCAAGGTCACTAGCCTCACTTTCTCCTCCAGAGCTATCTGGATTCAGTGACCAGGCGGAGCCAAGATGGCGGCTGGAAAGCAGGGACTAGCATGAGCTCCCCACCAAGTCCCTCCAAAAACCTATAAAAAATGGCTCTGAACCAATTCTAGAACTGCAGAACCCACAAAGTGGCAGAGGGAAGCAGGGCTTTAGCCCAGGATAGCCCGGATGGTCTCTGGGTAAGGTCTATCCCGCACGGGGCTGGGAGCGGAGGCGAGCGGAGCTGAGCTGAGCAGAGCAGAGCCTAGCATGGGCAACGCGGACCAACGAGACTGGGAGCTGGGTGGAGTGTGCCCTAGCACCCTGAATCAGTGAGCTGTGGCAGTTACCAGACCTCTCAACCCACAAACATCAAAGACAACAGAGAAGGTTAGTGGGAAAAGCTGCTGGATACAGGGAGTTTGCGGTTCAGCCACCGCCCCTGGGGCAGCTATAGAACTGGGGCAGCTATAGAACTACAGCTGCAGTTGCTTCTGGCCCCAGGCCCACCTGGTGGGAGGAATTAAGTGGCAGATCAGAGCAGGAGTGAAGAGCCTGCTGAAGATCTAAGACCAGTCCAGGTTGGGGGCTCTTGGGGAAGGAGGAGTGCTGGTGTGGCAGTGCATCTGCCCAAGCGTGGAACATAGAACTCTTTAGTCTACAAGCAGTCATACCCTGCTGAAAAACTCAAGGGTCAAGTAAGTTGGCTGGGAACGTGGCCAGGTGACGAAAAC
>CM053626.1:78746891-78801489 GCA_028646595.1 Phalanger gymnotis
AAAATAAAATCAAATTAAGGGATAACAGAGGAATATATTGAGAGAGGGAGAAAGGGAGAAATAGAATGGGGTAAATGATCTCACACAAAAGTGGCAAGAAAAAGCGGTTCTGTAGGAAGGGAAGAGGGGGCAGGTGAGGAAGAATGAGTAAATCTTGCTCTCATCAGATTTGACCTGAGGAGAGAATACCATACACACTCAATTGGGTATCTTACCCTACAGGAAAGAAGGAGGAAGAAGGTAAAAAGGGAGGGATGATAGAAGGTAGGGCAGACAGGGGAAGAAGTAATCAAAAACAAACACTTTCGAAAAGGGACAGCGTCAAGGGAGAAAATTCAATAAAGGGGGATAGGTTAGGAAGGAGCAAAACATAGTTAATCTTTCACAACAGGAGTATTGTGGAAGAGTTTTACATAATGATACGCATGTGGCCTATGTTGAATTGCTTGCTTTCTTAGCGAGGGTGGACAGGTAGGGAAGAGGGGAGAGAATTTGGAACTCAGAGTTTTAAAAACAGACGTTCAAAAACAAACAAAAAAAGAAACTTTTTGCATGCAACTAGAAAATAAGAAACACAGGCAATAGGGCGTAGAAATTTATCTTGCCCTACAAGAGAAGAAGGGAAAGGGAGATGGGAGGGGAGTGGGGTGACAGAAGGGAGGGCTGACTGGGGAACGGGACAATCAGAATATATGCCATCTTGGAGTGGGTGGGAGGGTAGGAATGGGGAGCAAATTTGTAATTCAAACTCATGTGAAAATCAATGCTGAACACTAAATATATTAAATTAATTAAATAAAAGAAATAAAAAAATAAAAAAAATTTTTAAAAATGTTCTTTCTAAAATGTGGTTCCCAGAATTAAATATAATCTATCAGATGTTGTCTGACCAGGACAGAGTATAGTGGTGATGAGGTGCTTGTGCTTGGACCCTAAATTCTAACAGCCTGCTTCGGTGCCTGTGCCTGAACCCCAATTCCAAAACACATTCACTTCTCATAAACCCATCTAGTTCTCAAAACATGTTCTCTCCCAGGCTATCTCTCTCTAGCTAAAGGGCAGCATGACCCAACTTATCTCTGCTTCTCCCTCAGTAAGCAGCTATGCCCAACTATAGCTTAATTTTCGGATGCTGGTAACTGACTGTACATTGAGTCATAATCATATTTACTATTCACTGACCTTTCTAACATGTATCCCAGACATAGTATTTTGTCTTACAAGACACTAGATGAGAAACTATTCCCCTTTAGCCCTGACCAACAGTAAACTTAGTGATGTTTCACAGTAAAGACCACACTCCTAGTAACAACCCTGTGGGCTATTTCCTCGAGAACTCCGGGTAATATGCCTGCGCAACAGATATTAAATGTGCATGTTCCTTTATGAACTAACCACTCCTTAATCCCACCCCCAAACACCTAACTAACATGCCCCCCCTTAATCCCCTATTAGTTTCTATAAAGATTCCCCCTGCACCCCTCTATGGTTGCAGGTTCCCTAAGAACTCTTGCCCGCTGAAAAGCATAATAAATCTTTGCCTCCTTGACTTAAAGAATACTTGCGTCTGTGAATTCATTCCAGGTGGCCTTGCCCTGGGAACTTTGGTTTGGGATCCCTGAATCCCTGAGTTTCTTCTCCCCCTCTACAGTGGGACTATCACCTTATTATTTCTGCAGCCTAAATACTCAAGATCTTTACTCAGTTCTCATTCTTCTTCACCTATCTGTTGCAGTGGACCTTTTTGTATACCTTCTCCTTCTAGATGCACTCTCCTTTCTGGTTTTCGTGACTCTACTCATATAAGGTTCACCTGCTACCTCTCTGATTGCTCTTTTTCAATGTCCTTTGCTGGCTCATAATCCAGATCACAGGTTTTATATAAGGATTCCCTAGAAGTCTGCTGGTAAATGTTAAACAACTGGCTTTCTAGGGGGACAAATGTATGCAGGACATACTTTTAAATTTAATCTGAATTGTTAATCTTTTCTTCATCACTTCTTTCAGTCTAAACAATCAACAAAATAATAAATCAAGTTTTGGTTTATAGCAAATTCTGATTTCCAAAATGAAAATAGACGGAAAATTGAGGAATAGGTTTCTCATGAACATTATTTTAGCTGGTTCTAGTATACCCCTAGATTATACCACAAGGTTCATCCCTGAGTCCTCTCTTCTTCTCCCTTTTTTTCCATCTCTCTCTGTGTCTGTCTCTACCTTTATCTCTGTCTTTTCCTCTCTCTTTCTCTGTCCATCTATCATTATTTCTCTCTCTTTGTAAACTCATCAGTTCCTATAGATTTAAGTATCTTATCTGTGCTGATGTCTATGTATCTAGCCCCAGTCTCTCCTTCAAGCTTCAGTTCTGGGTGGATTGCCAATTGCTTATTGGATATCAAACTGGATGTTCCAAGGACATCTTAAAATCAACATGCACAAGGCAGATTTCAGAAATACTCACATGAGCTTGTATGGAAATACCTATATGAACTGATGCAAAGTGAAATGAGCAGAACCAGAACATGGTACACTATAACAGCAACATTGTGTGATAATTGACTATAAATGGCTTAGCTTTCCTCATGAATACAATGATCCAAGACAATTACAAAGGACTCATGATAGAATGTGCTATCCACATGCAGAGAAAGAACTACGGAGTCTGAATACAGATTGAAGCCTACTATTTCCACTTTCTTCATTTTTTATTGTTTTTTTTCCTTTTGGGGTTTTTGTTCACAACATGACTAATACGTTTCACATGATTGTACATATATAACCCATATCAAATTGCTTACCATTTTAGGAAGAGGAGAGGGAAGGGAAGGAGGGAGAAAAATTTGGAACTCAAGATTTTGTAAAAATGAATGTTAAAAATTGTCTTTACACATAATTGGAAAAATAAAATACTTTACAAAATCAACATGCATAAAAGCCAACTCATTATCCTTCCTCCTAACTCCCAAATCTCCCTATACCTGTCAAAGGCACCTCCATTCTTTCAATGTCTGAGGCTCATAATTTCAGCATTATCCAGGTCTCCTTACTCTCCTTCACCTCACATATCCAATTAGTTGCCAAATCATACTTCACGACTAATCTTGGCCCTTCTCTCTCTTCACTCACACAACTATCAACTTCCAAGCCTTTGTCATCTCTCACCTAGATTACTGTAATATCCTCATTATTGGTCTCCCTGTCTCAAGTCTTGAACCACTCCCATTCATCTGATACATTGTTGCCATAGTAACTTTCTTTTAGTGAATATCTGACCATGAGAATCCCTAGTCAAACAATTCTAGTGGCTTTTGCCACTAGTATAGAATAGAAATTCCTCTGTTTAGTTTTTAAAGCCCTACACAACCTTGCCCCAATCTACCTTTCCTGCTTCAATGGACTCCACCTCCACTACTCTGCAACTCAGCTAAGTTGGTCTCACACAAAGACACTACCTCCCACTTCTGTGCCTTTGCCCTGGCCATCCTCCGTTCCTTGAATGCACTCCCTCCTTACCTCTGCCTCACTGAGTTGCTCTCTTTCTTTAAGATGAAGCTCACTAACGTCTGCATGAAGCCGTTTCTCATCCTCATAACTACTAGTGCCCTCTCTTCTAAACTACCTTGTGTTCAACTATTATATGTTATATGAAACAATGTCTACTTACAATGAACTTATATTTTAATAGAGGAGATAACAAGAGCAGACAAAAATGTATACGGCATGATATAAAGTTGGAAATATAAATATATCTATATATATATAAATACATATCTATATTTATATATTCCACATTTTGGTAAATATGCTACATATCTATACCTGCATAAATAAAGATACATATCAATTGCCTATCTATATTTGTGCTCCATATTTTAATAAATATACTACCTATCTATATCTACAAAGATATGGATACATAACAATATCTATATTCATATGTTCTACATTTTAATATACGGTGTATCTATATCTATATAGATATATAGGCACATATCTATATCTATATTTACGTTCTATATTTTAATATGTTACCTGTCTATATATACAAAGATATATATATATGTTTACATAACATCTATTTACATTTATATGTTGTAGATTTTAATAAATATATCTATATCTACATAGATTATAGATTTGATATCAATATATATCAATATATCTATTTGTGTATTCTACATTTTAATGAATGTACTACAATCTCTATCTACATCTATCTATCTATCTATCTATCTATCTATCTATCTATCTATCTATCTATCTATTTCCAGCTTTATATTCATGCTGTATACAATTTGGTATGTACCTGTTATTCCCCTCCATTAAAATGTAAGTTCATTGTTAGTAGGGATTGTTTCATTCATCTTGCACAGTTCCTGACACACAGCAGGTTCTTAGTAAATACTTGTTTGATCGATCTATGATACCTTGCATAGGTCACTTTACTTTCTTCAGCCACAGTCTCCCCTTCTGTAAAAAAGGAGGGAGTTAGACCAGATGTCCAAGATCTCTGACAGCTTTAATCTAAGATCTCTTGTGTAGTACTTTTAATTTTGGCTACTTTTCTCAATGATGAATGCTAGGGTCAATTCAATTAATAGTAGAAGAGTTGGTTATGATACTGGAGTCTCTATAATATCAATTATAAAGGTTCTAAGAATTTATTTTTAACAAGTCTGATCAGAGAACTGTTGGCAGTGATTAAGCTTCATGATTCATTGGAAGCTACTAAGGTGGAGGAAAAGTAATAAAATAATAATGGCACCTTATAATAGGGAGAATAAGTAACAGAGTCAGTATCCCAGTTCAGGTCCTTAGACTCCAAATAGAGTACTCTCCACTACACCTTGATGAATCCACAAATTCTGAGGGTTTCCTATTCTAAGTGTAGTGAACAGATGAAGTTTTACCACTGCATAAGGCTCCCTACATGTGTCTCACAGGCACCTGTTCAGGGAAGAGCTGGCTCTGCTGTTCCTCAATTTTATTTCCTTTGCTTTCTTGAGGCTCAGGAAAACCCCAGACTAATTTGCATGGACTGCCCCACTGGCCACCAAGGAAGGTAGGAATAGGAATTCAACGGAGTATGAATACCATTCAGATTTTTTTTTAATGAGTAGGAGGCACTAATTCAATAGAACAGCACACCATCAGGGAATAGATTAACAGGATTAATTTGTCTTAATTCCACTAGGAATAGGGAATTTTTATTAGGAAGGGAGAACAGAAAATTTCCGCTAGCACTTGAAGAGCTAAGAGTCTTTGTTTGTAGAGTGTAGCAGTGAGATCTAATACTGAAGAAGAGAAAGATAAATAGCCTAGAGCCATTCCAGCTCTAGTGTGAAAAGCTGCCACTCTCAGCTACTTCCTTGATTCATTTGCAGGGCAGCTCCTACTAAAGAACAGGATCGTCTGCTGAGTAACATCTGCACTAAATAGAGTACATAGCCTGAAGTCACCCTAGCCCTGGAGGTAAAGGAACCACATGTTAGTCTCTTATGATGCACTTGCTCAAGACTTGGGACCATATTCTAGGAAAAAGAAGAGAGCTGAACAGTGAGTCAGTCAGTCAATAAACATTTATTAAGCATCTACTATGTGCCAGGCACTGTGTGAAGTTGCTATAGATACAAAGAAAGATAAAAGGCAATCCCTGCTTTCAAGTAGTTCACAGTTGAATGAGCGAGGCAACACACAAACAACTATGGACAATTAACTATATACAAGATAGATTTGAAGTAATCGGCAGAGGAAGGGTACTCAGTGACAGAAAAAAAGCCACGGCTATGAAAAATGGAAAGTAGATCCATGGCAATGAATAAATGGAAGAAGAACCACAGTGTTGAGCAACTATGAGGTGAAATCATATCACTGAATAATGGAAAGCTGAGCCTCAGTGGTGAGTACCTAACTTGAACCCTGTTACAGTCACATACAGGGCAATCTTGAGTCACAGAGACAGTATACTTCTATTGGAGGGGGCCAGAAAGGTGCAGTCCCACTGGAAAAATAAAAAGAACTCGACTCTTTATGGTCTTAGATACAAGTCCTTCCTTTCTACGTTTTTTACAGCATAAATAAAACCTGTTTTATTTATTTGATTCCTTGATAGCTCCAGGACTTGTAAGAGAAGTAGATGACCACTCTTTTTTTTAAAAAAAATTATTTTTAATTTTCAACATTCACTTCCATAAGATTTTCTCCCCATCTCTCCCCTTTCCCCACCGCACGACGGCATGTAATTTTATATAGGCTTTACATGTATATTACATACATACGTACATATACATTTACATATACATTCATATTGAACCTATTTTCACCTTAATTATGTTGTAAAGAAGGATTTGAACCAATGGGAGAAACTACGAGAAAGTAGAAAGAAACAAAAAAGAGAAAAAAAGAGCAAATAATACATTTCAATCTGCATTCAGACTCCAAGTTCTTTTTCTGGATGTGGACAGCATTTTCCATCATGAGTCCTTTGGAGTTGTCTTGGATCCTTGCATTGCTAAGAAGAGATAAGTCAGTCAAAGTTAGTTAGTGGATGACCACTCTTGAAAGAGCAGTAAAGTATCATATAAATGAGTCAGAGAAATGAGATGCCCCCAAAGTGACAAAGGCTTGTTGTGTCAGAATGAAGTCTGTCATATCTTTTAAACATGAAAATTGTATCCATTGTACTTTGAAGAATGAATCATAACAAAGTAGAATGAACTTTTTTTGTGGAAGTGGTTCTTAGATTAAATTTGGTCTGATTTAAATCAAACCCACTTTATTGCTTATACCTCCCACTTCCTCAGCCCCACAAAGCCAGAGGCCCATAGACTAACCCAGGAGTAGAATTCTTATTAGAGAAAAAAAGATATTTATTTTTTGCATTAAATATACACTATTAATTGCTATTGCAATGTTAATCAGATTCAGAATGTTTATACAAACATAAAATAGAATATTTTGTTTCAATCATGTATTATTTTCTGCATGGAGAAAAATGTATATAACCTTCACAGGGGATCTATGAAATGTCATTTTAGCTAATTGAAAGACATACAATTGTCAGGTATTTAATGTTACACTAAATACAAAGTATTATTGGTTTAAAACAGAATTCTTCAACTGTTAAACCCTGTGCAAGTACTCAATCCCTTTCCCTAGCACTGATTTCAGTTCAGTTCAGATTTATCTGAAATTTGATTTTATGGGTGCTATAATTTCATTTGAAAATGGTAAATGTTTCTCTTCTCTACTAACCCAAGAATGTTAGTTAAGGATCAGTACATCTAGACTGAGATCTCTTTGGATGAAATGAGTCACAATAATTTTTTGTAGGGATTAGACCTGTGATTATGTTGGTATTGGTAATTCTTTGTGAAGGAGAGCCCTCTATCAATGCAGATTTGTACCTGATATGCAACCTAAGATTTTAGTATGTTGCCTAGGGTAAATCAGAGATTAAGTTACTTGACTATGGTCATATAGCTAGTATTTGTTAGAACCTGGACTTGAACCCAGGACTTCCTGATTCTGAGACTGGCTCTCTGGTCACTATCCTATACTATGTATAATAATAATAATTTATTATTGCTTATAATTTATAGGTAGTAGTGTGCTGGTAAATGTTTAACAACTGGCTGGGGGGTGATATATGCAGGACAAAGTTTTAAGTTTAATCTGCATTATTAACATTATCTCTTCTACTTTCTTAAATCTATACAATCAACAAAACAATAAATCAAGGTCCAATTTGTAGCATTTGCCAATTTCTGAGATGTAAATACTCATATTGAAAGTTTAACAAATGGCTTTCAGGAGGCTGGTAAAGGCTGGCTCCAGTATCCTGACTACAGGTAATAAAATAGAATAAGTCTATCTGATTCCAAAGATGTCTACATTTGCTACATTTCTTTTTAGGTTACCATAGTCTAAGAATCGTGAGTAATAAGACTCAGAGTTACAGACTCTTAAGGGCTATAAGAGCCTTAGCAGTTAACTAGTCAAGGTCTCCGAAGCCTATCAATATCTGCTTGTTTTTTCATTTCTCCAAAAAAGTTTTGTGTCATTTGCAAACTTGAAGATATTGCTCAGTCACCTAGAGAGATAGGCTAGAATAAAGTAGTGAATAAAGAATAGGCTAGAATAAAGAGCAATGGATTTGCTATCAGTCAGTGTGACCTTAGCCTAAATCTCATATCTGCCACTTAGGTAACTTTGGGCAATTCACTCTGGGCTCACTTCATCTGTTAAATGAGGGGGTTGAGTTAGATGTCCTCTAAGATCCCTTTCACCTCTAAATCTGTGATCTGCTAGAGAGCATTCATACTTTATGAATGGATGATTTCACTGGGGGAGTGGTAATCCTTCCACTGACACATTTCAAAACCTTTCTATTAGGCTTTCATGATTTGCAGTACCTGAAAAATTCACCACTGAAGCCCATCTTATAAGGTGCCTCTCTGAATTGAGCTAGACTGGTGCTAGAACAAAAGACATACCAATCTTTGTGGGGGCCTATGTTTAAGGCCTTTTCCAGAAGAGTATGACTGAGTAGATAATTATGCTCTGCTGGTGACACCTTCAAGATCATATTATCTCCAAGCACCCACGAGGCATTACAGTAGGATTTCAGTGGAAGAGGGCCATCTACAAGAATACTAAATAAAATAGAACCTGGCACTAATTCTTGGGGAGTACCATCCTCCATCCATGGAAGTATCCATTCATTCTTTTTTCTTTTGATTCCTGGCTTTAAGTTTCCATATGTCCAGTGCTTTCCCCCACTTTCAGCTAATAAGCACAATACAAATGCCAGCAAACAAATCAGTATTCTGGCACAAATCATCACTTCACTTGAGTTCATTAAAGCATTGTGTTATATGTGTGAATTTAGTTTAGTTTATGTATTATGCAGTATTGTATAATTAACCACTGGCCTACCCATGGATGGCTGATAAAGGACGAAGCATGGCCTGGAGAATAGAATGCAGGCTGTAGAGGCAGGAAGACTTGTGTTCAGGTTTTGCTTCTAATATGTACCAGCTGTGTGATCTTGGGCAAATCAACTAACTTCTCAGTGTCCAGGCAACTCTTCTCAGTCCCATACACTGATGAAGTCACATTTTACTGTTATGGGCTATGAAACACTTTTTCCTCATCTGTCTTGGGACAGGTAGGTAATATAGTGGATACAGTGCTGGCCATGGAGTCAGGAAGACCTGAGTTCAAATCTGCCCTCAGATATTAATAGCTATGTGACTCCGTGTAATGATAATCACGGTGGGACTTTTTTTTTTTTTTACTGTTTTTTCTTTTGGAATGGTGAGGTAATCAAGTACCTTTGATGAGTCTTGCCTTTCAAATGTATTGGCAAGCAAAGTGGGATTTTTTTTCTTTTTGCTGTTTTTGAGTGCTTCTCAGCACTGAGGTTATCAAGTGCCTTTGATGAGTCTTGCCTTTGTTTCAATCCAGTCTTTGATTGAATCAAGAATCTTTGATGACCTGCTTAAGACACAAGAAAGCCTAATTCACATGGGTCTGAATTACATGGTTGTGAAGCCATCTGACCCTGAAGAAGTGTATATATACTTGAAGGTTAGCGTTTTGTTTTGGGGGGCACACTCATTGGAAGAGTGATGGTGTGGAGACTCTGGGTAGCTGTCAAGGAGCACCCCCAGCTTTGAAAAGCTAGACTGGTGCTTCTCTTTCTGGTAACTAAGTATGTGATGTCTTGATCAGACAAAAGCCTGTCTGTTGATCTGTTTATATTTTCTGTTTCTATTTGCTCTGAAGTTCAGGGTGCTTTTTCCCCTGAATTAAGTAAATTATATATATATATATATATATATATATATATAATAAACATATTTATATACATGTTTAATTAAAGTAAGATTATTAACCCCTTAAAGTGGCTTTCCTTTGAAAAGCATATCAAAGAACCTGTGCTAGCAGCCCACCCATGTGCTCTTGTTGTTGGTCTTTCACCTCCGCAGCAGCTGCTAGCAACATTGTTGTTACACCTTGGCAAATCACACAATCTCTGTCTGCCTCAGTTTCCTCAGCTGTAAAATGAGGATAATTATAGCACCTACTTCCTAGGGCTAGTCTCAGTTCAATGAGATAATTCTAAAGCACTTAGCACATAGCCCGGGATGAAGTGGGTGCTTAATAAATGCTTGTTCCCTCTCCTAAACCCTCCTTGATTTCAATGATGCAGAGGCTGCATGCTAAAGAACATGGAGCATTGGGGTCGAGCTTACAGAAGCTGTCCCATGGACCTTACGCTGTACTGCAAAAGTAAGTGGCTGAAGTTGACATGCCTTTTTGAATGTCTCCATAGCCATTCAATGAGTCTCTTCTTGAGCACTTGGTTAGCAGACCATATCCAGTTACAGAATGTCCACGTATACTCCAGTGTCCAAGGCACTTCCTTTACACTATCCTGACTCTCTCAGAAGCAAGCTCCATGTGTAGAGGCTGCATCCACTGAGCCAGCTGTGCCTGAGTGTGGTTACACTACATTAGAATCTTGGAAAGCTTGCATGGCTCAGCACAAAGTTTTGGTTTAGGAACTGAGCAGGCTCCCAGGACAGGGGAGCATGAGGTAGTCTTTGTGCAATTTTACTATGTTGAATAATCACCAGGCTGTGTTGAAAGCTGTTTGCCTGAGTCTTGTGAATGTGGTGGTTGGTAGACCAAAAAAAAAAAATTGTGAATGATTAAGCATTTGTTATGTGCCATGAGCTAGACATTGTGCAAAGTGCTGGGAATACAAAAACAGTCTTCTGATTCTGATTCTTCTGAAGACAGACAAAAACAGTCTGTCTTCAAGGAGCTTACATTTGAATGCAGGAGAAAACAGGAAGGGCTGAGGATAGAGCTGTCAATTAAGAGGTCTTTCCAGATGCATCAGTAGGGTTACTTTGATTTCTCTTCTAAAAAGGAGAGGTGAAACATAGGGTCAGGGATATTCAGCAGGAAGGTCAGGGGTCTGCGGCTAGATATAGTGAGCTCTAGCCTACTGGACAGCACAGCTTCAGAATGGGTGCTCCAGGACAGCAAACACAGCAACTGCAGCAGGGCAGTATAGCAGGAAGATGGCCCATTAGACTGTGAGCATCTTGATGTCAGGGATCACCTTCTGTTTCTGTCTCTGTGCTCTGCCCAAAGGAAGGTACATTTTGATGACTGAAGACTTCCTCCTTAACTCTGGGTTTACGGCTAGATCTCTTTCTCAAAAAAACCAAGCCTTAAACCCAATTCACTCTGGAACTCATGGATTGGACAATAGGTCCCTGCCTTCCTAGCGGGAGAGTGAATATAAATAGTAAATAGTAACTATTTCTCTTTTGGCAAGGAACCCTGAGGGTCTTCCTCTCTCATTTTGAGTTTTGATTAAAGGGGCCATCCCTAGATTAACTTCTTAAGGAGGCCTATTCACTGAATGGGCATTACCTCACTCAAAGTGAGAACCTGAAAAGATCTTACTCTGAAAGGGCCAAGGTCTCCCAATGCATCCTGGACCATCTCCAGTTGTCCTGGTGAACATCAGACCACTGGACCCAGATGGCTCTGAAGGAGAAAGTGAGGCTGGTGACCTTGCCGAGCCCCCCCTCACTCAAATCAAAGACAATTGCAAGTCATGTCATGGTCCTCTTCCAGAGTGAAGGACAAACACAACAATAACAAGCCTGACGCATATTAGGTGCTTAATAAATTGACTGAGGGGTAAGGGAGAAGCATGAAAAAAGTATGGATCACAGAGCTGGGGGGCATGACAAGCCATAGATCTTTCTACATTTTAGTAACCTGAACATACTATATTACTCTTATATTGATAATGATCTTGGATCAGTGAGGATTTCCTTGTTGCTCAGCCATCTGAAGCCAGATGGTTCTTGGGGAAGATCTTCTTCCCTAACCTTGGAGAAGGTTTACCTCATTAGTAAATTAATAAAGCCTCTTTTTCTATAGGTTTACAGAAAGCATCAGGCAAGACAACTATGAGCTACATCGCAAACACAAGTTCTTGAAGGTATTGCTAAGGCAGTACCTGACATTGGCCCAGTGTACATCCAGCCTACACCAAGTTTGTCCCACTTAAAAGGTTCAGCCTTAATATTTTATTTTTTTTGTCAGCTTACCTGGGAATAGGAAAATAACCTGGTTGATCAAGGAGTTTAGCATTAGATGTGATGATAAGTGAAGAAAGTGGCTTTTAGAACTAGGCCTATTTTGGGTAGAGTTGTCTTAAACACACTTTAATCCATTCTTCCACTGAACAAATAAAAAAAAACTGGTAAAATAAAACCCTCGTTACAAGCAGGCATAGGTCAGTCAAACAAATCCTCACACTGCCCACATCTGAAAATGTGTCTCTTTTGGCATTTTACTTTCATCATCTCTAAGGCTGGAGGTGACTGTCATTCAACAAAAATTTATTAAATGATTAAGTGCCAGGCACTGGGGATGGAAAGACATTCTCTTCTGCTTCCCCCTTTCCAATCTAAAAGTCCCCGTAGTCACGGAGTTTACATTCTACTGGTGGCCCAGAAGATAGAGCAATGGATCTGGAGTCACAAAGATCTAAACTCAAATCCAGTCCTAGATACTTACAAGCTGTGTGTCCCTGGGTAAGTCACTTAACCTCTTGGCCTCAGATTCCTCAGTTGTAAAATGGGGACAATAATAGTACCTGATAGCCTCAGAAGTTTAGTAGATTCATGACCCCAGGCAACTCACTTAACCTGTTTTCCTCAGTTTCCCAATCTGTAAAAGGGGTTACTAACAGTACTTGCCTGCCAGGGTTGTTGTGAAGGTGAGATATTTGCAAACGTTAAGGTGCTATGTAAATGCTAGCTGTTATCGTAAAAACACAAACACCTGTTCTGCACCCTCTTGTCCCAATCTCGGAATCCTGTAACGTTTTCTGCCAGCAATATTAATGTGTTCATGTTCGCGAGGAAACATTCAACGTCCCAGAGCCTGGGAAACAGGAGAAATGAGTCTGAGTAGTTTTTGTTCCACTCAGGTAACCTCAGTTGCTTTTCCTCTTGCACCTCCGCCTTTAATGGGGAGCTCTCTTGTCAAACCCTGGGCCTCCGTGCTGCATTAAGCGCCAGAAACCCCAGATGAGAAAGGGTGCAGCAAGCTTGTCTGTGGCAGCCTTTACCACCTGGGCTAGGGGGCGGATGGATGGAGACGACTGAATTTCCGAAACTTTCTTGCAGTTACTCTACCTGGATGCCAGGGGCAGCTGAGCTTACCGACACTTTTCCAGCGACTCCAACAAGAGAGGGGAAGGAATGAAATGGATAGAAGAACCTTTAGGAAAAGCCAGCCTCCGTACTGCTGGCCAAGCTCTGCCTGGCACTCTTTCCTGATTGGTTATGAGCAGACCCAGAATTCCTTTAGCGCAGAAAGCTTCTGAATGACCTACCAGCGCTGGCTGCTGCAGAGCATGTGCCTTTCAACCCTCTGTGGGCTGGGTGGTAGCTGAGAGCAGAGGAGAAGGGCACTAGCCAGCGGGGAGGAACCGAACAAGGGACCGAGGAGGGGAGCCTAATCTGAAAGGGCAGGAGGGCACCGTAGGGAAGAGGGAGGGTGGGATAGGACTCAAGGCAACTACCAGATTTCCTTGTTTTAACAACAATAATAAACTAGCAATTATACAGTAATTTAAGGTTTGCCCCGCGCTTTACGTGTGTTACGAGGCAGCTAGGTAGCGCAGTGGATAGACCTGACCTAGACTCAATCCCTCCTCAGACGATTACTGGCAGCGTAACCCTGGGCAAGTCACTTATGCTCTCTCAGCCTCATTTTCCTCATCTATAAATTAAAGTTAACGACAGCACCTACCTTCTAGGATTGTTGTGATGACCAAATGAGATATTTGTAAAATGTCTTAAGAGCTATATAAATGAAATGCTAGCTATTATTATTCTATCCTCGCAACTCTGTGGGGTAGATGTTGCTGTTATCCCCGTTTTGCAGATGAGGAAACTGAGGCTGAGGCAGCTAAGTGACTTGCCTAGAGCCTCACAGGGGTGTCCTGGGGTGACTGAACGCAAATCTTCTTGACTCCAAGTACAGCATTCACTAAATCGGCTCGTTGTCTTTCGTGAGTTATCATTTATGTATTTACTGTAGGAACAGAAAAGGATTAGAATGCAGGAATTGGCGTCAGGAAGAGCTGAATTTAATTCAGCTTCAGACTCATGTGATCCCGGACAAATCACTCTCTTAGGTTGTTTCCTAATCTGTAAAATGGGGATCATAATAGCATTTACCTCTTGGGGTTGTGGTGACGATCAGATGAATTAACTTGTAAAGCACTTCGCCAACTTAAAGCGCTCTATAAATGCTAGCTGTTATTAGTGGGGTTTATACAGGTTTTTTTTAAGTCATTAAAGCTTAATGTTGCACCAAGACTTCTGGGACTGCCCGTATTTGTAACTTGCGCTTCCCGAGACAAAAAGCATTGTTTGCCGAGTTTCCTCTTGTGAAGCAGTCTCAGGCATATATTAGGGGCTGAATAAATGCTTCCTTTGCGGGATGGGGCTGGAGGCGTTGTCCCAACGTGGCTCAGTGTCGGTCCAGGGAAAACCTGGCAGTAGATTTTCAGGGGGAAGACCGGACCTTGGAGTCCGAGCGCCCAGAGAATCTGCGCTCCTTCGTATGTGGCCCTCCTCCCCGCCGCCCCCCGCCCCCCATACAACGACTCCCCGGTCAGGGACTGCCCCAGGACTACAAGCCGCAACGGGAACCCGGCAGCTTGAATTCTCAAAGCCCCTCCCCCCCCTCCTGATCCCTCCTCTTCCTCCTGGGGCGGGCGCGAAAACCAGGAGGCCGGGAGGCAGCGGCGCCGCACTAGGTCGCGCCGGCGGGCGCACTGAGCATGCTCAGTAGCCGAGCGGGGGGGGGGGGGTGTGCGGGCTTTTTTTTTTTTTTTGGTCTCCAGTCTGAGGCCTCCTCTCCCCCCTCCCCCACCTCCCTATCCCCCCCACTTCACACCCCCCTCCCCCCTAGCCGGAGAGCTGCCATGGCTGAGGTCCCGAGCGCGGCGCTGTCCCAGGCGGGTTGGTAAGTGGCTTGTCTCGGCCGCCCCCGCCTCCCCCTGTTTCGAGCCGGGCCCGGGCCCCGGAGGCCGGCGAGGGCTGGAGGGAGGGCCGGAGGGCGGAGGGAGTGCGCGTACCTGGGGGTGGGGGTAGGAGCCGGGCAGGGGCAGGCCGCCCGAGGCCTCTAATGCCTCCTCCCGCCGGGCTCGGCCCCGCCCCGGTCCAGGCCCGGGTCCGGCCCGACCCGGCCCCGGCGGCACCACGAGGGGGCCTCCCTCCGCCCTGCCCCCCAAACTCTCCAAACTGGCGGCCGCGGGTTCGAGGCCCAGGGCTGGCGCCCTGCTAGGCCTCTCCACCCCTCCCGAGCCTGCCTGCCTGCCGGCCCCACGCAGCTTTCCAAGCCCCCTGCCCTTCCAAGCTACGTAAACCTTACACCCCACCTCCCCATCCTCGGATACCCAGCGACCCCCTACCCCTGGGCACTACTCGCTCCAGGCGCGCCATCTCCCGACTCCGTGCTTTTGCACTGGCGGCTAGCTATGTCCGGAACACACCACTTTCCCCCTCTGTCTTTAAAATGTCAGCTATAAGCCCACCTTCCCAGCACCCCCCCACCCCCACCCCCCTGGAATGAGAGGCCCTCCTTGTTTAGTTGTCCTGGCCTTATCTTGTTTTTTACATTGTGGTTTGCACGCTGTACCTCCCCTTTAATAGAGAGCTCGCTGAGGGCAGGGGCTGTTTTTGTGTGTCTTTGTATCCCAAGCACTTAGTTCCGTGCCTGGCCGGTAGATAGGCGCTTAATAAATGCTTCATTGATTGCTCCCTTGTGCTCCTGGGGAGAGTGCATGGCCCGACATGGAAGGGCTTTTTGGGCTGCTCCACCACCGTCCTGCCAGCCTATTTTATATTCGGGAAGAAGGTGCTGTTCTCGGAAAAATGGCCCAAGGTAGTGATCATAAACACAAGCGGAAAGTCGGGGGGAAAGGAGAATTGAGTGTGAGTCTAAAAGACCCATCAGCACTTCTTTACAGTTACTCTCTTTTCATTTGGTTTTAAGCTAAGTGGCAGACTGCTTGTCCTCTGTAACAGACTTTATCAAGTGATGTTTAAGACTTATGCCAGGGAGGTCTTTTCCATAAAAGAATGGCATATTTTCTCCAAAAAAAAATCAAGTTTCAGAGTAGAGTTCTTAGTATCTTAAGAGGAATTAAAATGATACAGATGGAAATTCAACCATTTACACATAGTAAGCACTTAATAAAAACATGGTGACTGACATGAGTGTTGATCAGGTTGCTGAGGCTTTACTTTTGTGAAAAGGGCTTGTAGAATTGTCTGTCATGTTTTAAAGTTTTCATTCAAAAGATTCTGGATCAATTAACTTGAGAAACTTTACTAAGTTTTATTTAGTTTTACTAATTACTACTTTTAATGGCACGTAACAATAAGAAGATATCGGGCCTCAGTCTTTCTTCCATATACTTAGTAGCTAGCTTCATGACCCTGGTGGATGACTGATCTCTGTGAGGCTCACTGGCCTCATCTTTAGAATAGATATTCTGTAAAATAGGGATTTTCTCCCTCTTCACACTTTCCAGAGTACTTTGCCTGTATTTGTTTTTTGCTCTTCACACTCATTTTGTGTTACTTTTTTTGGGGTGTGTATATACTTTGTCCCTCTAAGGAGAAAGCAAGAATGGTAGTTACTTTTCATCTTTGTATCCTCAGTGCCAAGCATATACGTTTGAATTAAATTGAATAGAGAGGTAGAGGGAGGGCATTTTAGGTGGGGGAACAGTTTTCACAAAGGTGTGGAACGAGCGAAATTCAAGGTGTGTTCTGGGGACTGTGAGTCAACCAGTTGAGCTAGATTGGAGGGTTGGTGGTATTTTTAGATAAAAGCTGTAGACATAGGCAAAGTTTTTCTTTCTTTTTATTCAAGGAAGCAATATATTTGTTTATGGAACTGGAGTTGGGTTTCTGTAGTCCTGACAGCCAATAATGAATTCTCACCTTTGGTTTCTCAGTTTGTAAAATAAGGAGGTTAAACTAGATGATACCTGAGGTTTCTTCCTATATGAAAATTCTGTAACTCTGGTTAAATATGGTTTGAAGCAGTTTGTTATCCAAGCCTGAATTCGGCCTTCGGTTCAGAACCTCTAACACCACCAGTTGTTACTTGAATTTCAATGAACCTTAATCAAATCATGTTGCTTGTAATATGACTGTGTGATTTATCAAAAGCTTGATATAATGCAGTTAGTCTCTTAAGTTGGATAATAATTTTTTTTAATACCAACCAGCATTTCATAGGAGTTGAAATTAACATCCACCTGTTGTCTATTTCGTCATGAATAGCTGAATTATCATTTCATGGATTCTCTTATGTGTCAAGACTTTCTCTTGTTTCTCAAAGATTATATACTAGGGTCACTTAAATGAGTAATCAAGGTAGGAGTTATCTGGGGAATGAATATGGAAAAAAAGAAAGGATTTCCAGGAAATTTTGTTGATCCATATGTAGTTTTTATTAGGACCGAAATAAAATTTTAGGTAAGTAATATACACAGAAGGATGCTTGAGATGAATTTTGTCCTTTTTCTGGAGTTAATTTTGTGCAATTCTGCCTCTCTCAACATCTGCTGTTGGAATATCCAGTTGGAAACCGTTCATATATCTCACAATCAAGACACCAACTTAAACTGACTACCTTTTGGTTTAGAATTTACACTTCCTGAGAACCAAGCTGAAAGATTTCTCATCATGCCACAATGTAATACAAATTAGTCAACAAACATTTATTAAGCGTTAATTGTGTGCCAGACGCTATGTTAAGCCTTGGGGAATATTAAAAAGAAAGCAAGAAAACCCCCTCTACAAATCCTGCAGCCCCTGTACTTGAGGAATTATAATTACAGTTCTAATTGGGAGAGAGCCAATGAAAAGTTGAAGATATGGTTGTATTTGAATAGGTCAGTGAAATTCAATTGTAGAGTATGTGGAGGGCTGGAGAGGTACGAAGGGGCCAGGTTATAAAGAGCTTTAAATGTCAAATAGAGTACCTTATATCTGGGAGATAATAAGGAGCCATTGGAGCTCTCTGAGAAGTGGGTGACAGGATCAGAACTGTGCTTTAGGTAAAATTACTTTGGTGGATCTGTGGAGATTGGAGCAGAGTGGGGAGAGACTTGAGCTATGGAGACTAATTGGAAAGCAGTTTTAATAGCCAGGACTGAGGTGGTGAGTGCCTGAACAAGGGTTGTAGCTCTATGAGTAGAGAGAAAGGGACTTACATGAGAGATTTTGCGAAGATAGAAACAATAAGATCTGGCCAAAGACTGGATATACGAGATGAGTGAAAGTGAGGAGTTGAGAATGACCAAGGTTGTGGGCTTGAGTGAGTGACTGGGAGGTCCTTGCTATCACTAGACGGTGATAATGGAAATTCCAACAAAGATGGGTAGGTTTGAGGGAGTACCTGATGAATTCAAAAATCTAATTGGACTTACTGATGTCCCAGAGGCAGATGGAGACCTATTACTGGCTCATCTGAGATGAGAGTTTGTGTATGTAGATCTGAGAATCATCGGTATGGGGATGGTAGTTGGACCTATAGTAGCTGCTGAGATCACCAAATAAGATAGCATAATGTGAAAAAAGAAGGACAAGGACAAAGCCCTGGGGGGCACTCTTCAGTTAGAAGGCTGGACACGATTGAACCACCTGTAAAGGCGACTGAGGAGTGAGTGATTGAAGAGATAAGAGAAGAACCTGGAGAAAATGGAGAGCACCAGCTACTAGAGGATCAGCATAAGCTTCCTGTAGGAGTTGGCATCCTTCTAGTAAATTAGAATGGTCTTGAGTGCAATGTCTGCTTTGTTTTTGTCTAGCAAATTCCTTACACATTGCATAGAATTAATAGAATAGAATCTGAGAGTTTGAAGATACCTATAGGCCCTCTTGTTCAACCTGTATCATCCAGCCTTTGACTGAAGATCTCAGTTGAAAGGGAAACCCACTTCTGACTGTGTAATTTTTAGAAAAAATTTTTCTTATGTTGAACCTGTCTCTTTGCAACTTTTCTCCATTACTTCTAGTTTTTTCCTTTGGGGCCAAGCGAAATATTTTAATCCCACTTCTTGTACAGTTTTTCATGTGCCTTAAGACAGCTGTCATGTCTTTTTTATCCCCTTCTAGTTTAAACATCTCTAGTTTCTTTAATCTATCCTATTAAAAAAAAAAACCGCCACCAAAAAACTTTAACCTTTTTAGGTGTCGTAGACCTCTTTGGCAGTCTGGTAAAGCCTATAGTCCTCAGAATGCTTATAAATACATAAAGTAAAATATATTGATTACAGAGGAAACAGATTGTGTTGAAATAGTTATGAGAATTGTTAGAAAAAAAAATACACACAAGTTCACACACCCTTGACTAAGAACATCTACCATAAAGCATGGTTTTGAGACCCATCAGCATGCTCATTGCCCTTTCCTGGACATTCTAACTTATCATTGTCTTCCTTAAAATGTAAATGTTGAATTGAATTAAACAATCCCCTGGGTACAGTGAGAGAAGTTAATTGACTTGTCCAAGGTCACACATCTAAGAAAACATAGAGCCAGGGATTTGAACTTGGATATCTTGATTTCAGAAAACATGTTTATTCCACCATACCACAGCTTCCCTTTCTAATTAATTAAAGGGTGGCTTGTTAGTGGACAAAAAAATCCCAAATCGGCCATCTTCGCCACAGCTCTTTATTAAAAAATGCTAATTCTTCATAGCAGGTGTAAAAATGGTAGCACTTTCCAGGAGATTGTGTGACATAGTAATATTGTGTTCATAGGAATGGTAGGTTTGGAACAATACCACAGTTTCTCAAGATTTTTCTTACATCAGACCAGAACAACAGCATTGGTGGTATTCTTGGGTTTCTAGGAAATTTTGAAGAAAATCTTTGTTAACTTTAAATTTATTTTTCTTTCCTAACAGGTAGTAGGTTATATTAAAATCTATAGCCTGTCAGTTTAACTTACTTTGCTTATTGGGAGATTAGCATTGGTTTAATGGGGCTTCTAGTGCCCAATTTTAGGGTAGCATGCCAAATAAAATATTGTGCCCAAGTCTAAGACAGAATAGGATAAAAAGAGAAGGTATGTTATTTCATTGGTATGGCTGGCTCCTAAGTGAAGACTATTCCTGCATCAGTGCTAATTTGTACCTTCTCTTCAATTTATAGTCTTATAGTTGCTCAAAGCTCTGGGAGATTAAATGACTTGCCCAACGTCACATAGCCAGTATGTCAGAGGCTAGCTTTAAACCCAAATCTTCTTGGCCCTGAGGCTGGCTCTTTACTAAACTATTCTGTCTCATTTGGACAGAATAATAATAATAAAAAAATGAGGTAAAAGTTTTTTGAACACCTGAAGTTGCTTTTGGCATTATCATTTATTTAATTGTCCTCAGTTCGGTTCTCAAATAAATTCTTTGTGGTGCTTGGTTACCTTCTGTCCACCCACACAGCTACTACCTTAGTTCAGGCCCTTATCACCTCTCCCCTGAACTATTTCGATAACGTTTGTCCCCCACAAATCTCTTCCCCATTCCAATCTATCCATCATACTAGCATGATTTTCATAAAGTGCCAATTGGACCATGGCACTTGGTAAATTCTAGTGGTTCTCTATTACATAAGGATCAAGCATAAACTCCTTTGCCACTTAAAGACCTTCACAATTTGACCATATTACATACTCTACCTCTTCATGTGTACTATGTATGGTCTAGCCTAGTCAAACTGGCCTTCTTACCGTTCCTTCTGTATGGCACATTTCTTATCTTCCTGTCTTTGTACACCTTCCTCACTTCTACCTCGTAAAACCAGTTCCTTTCAAGCTTCAGCTTGCTATCTACCTTCTACATGAAGCCTTTTCCCCAGCTGCTAGTGCCTTTTCTTGTGTCTATTTTGTATATATCCATATAAGTATATGAAATCTCTTCTGGCTATTGTAAGTTCCATTTGGGCAGTGGTATTTCTCTCTGTAATCTCCATTATCTTCCTTGCTGTACTACAGAAGATTTTTCTGTGATTTTAGTAAGACTACCTGGGTTCTTTTCATATCAAGATAATGTACTCTCTGACATGGGTCAATTTTCAAGTCTTTCTATTGACTTTTCCAGTGATTGTGTGTACATACTCCTTGAAGTAAGTTTCTAAGAAATTTGTGTTAAAGGGACTCCTCTATGTGTGGGTGTATACCCATACACATTTATGTATGTGTGTGTATATATACTGTATATAGTATATGTTCATCCTTTTTGGAAGAGGACCAATGATATCATGGTCCTCTTGTGTGTATTGGATTTCAGTGGGGCAGAGTTGCACAAAGTCATCAGCCTTACTTTCTCTTCCTGAGTCACATACATACACACATGCACACATGCATGTATTTGTTTGGGCTTATGATTTCATTGATATAAGAGACTCCTAGTATAGAAACAGAAATAAAAAATCCCTCTGATGATGCAGATAAATAGCCTATTTGTAACTTAGCATCTTAGAGAATTGCTTGCAATATTGAAAGCTTCAGTGACTTGTCTGTGATCACAGCTACTACAGGCCAAAGGCAGAACTGAAATCAAGGTCTTTATGACTCTGTAGGCCTGCAGCCTATCCATTATGTCAGGCTGCCTCTCAATCGCTTTTTATTTAAAGTAAAAAAAAAAAATCTATCTTTTCTCTTAAAAAAAAAGCCAACATCTTTTTTAACTGTAACATTTTGAAGATTTTTCTCTCCTATGAAAAGTCCAAGTTTTAAAAAAAGATGTTCTTTTTTTTTTTTAAATTGAAAAAGATCAATTTGATAGCTCATAGAGTCCCCTAACTTCAGAATTGGAAGAGCTTTATACTGACATGGATAGCACAGAACATAGTTTACATGTTCATATATAAGGTTCTTAATTTTATTCTATGCAAATTGAATTTTTTGTTTTATAAATGTAATTTTTGTGTTAAGTACTTTAATTTCAAACATTGGAATGAATCTAATTTTATGTGATAAATCTCTTGAAACTATGTCTGAGAGAAAAATTAGACAGAATTTGGAAGCTTTAAATAAAGTTGAACCTTGAGAGTACATTTCTTAGGTATGAGTTTGTTTAGGACTAAGTGAAAACATAGCAAAAAAGAAAACAATTATAGAAAAAATGTTCCTTGGAACATGTGCTTGGTCTTTTTTGACTGAATATGATCTTCAAACTTTTTTGACTGTATCTCTATCAGTAAAATTTTTTTGAGCACACAACCCTGATATTTGTATGTTTATTTGTAAATTATATACATTTGTATCAAAATAATATTGTGTACATCATAAAGAAGTAATTTTAAAGGATTAGGTAAAGATGAAAGAAACAATATTAAATTTAAAAATTATTAGTGGTCTAAAAATCTTTTTGCTTGAGTAATATGAATGAATGTTTAGTCATTTTTTTTAAGAAAATCTAAGTCCTGGAGAATAGAATCGATTTGTCAAAGATGTTTGCCAATAATTGTTTATTTTATCACTGTAGCTATGAGGTGAATTTTTTTAAAGATACATTTAAATAAAAAGGTACCCAATACAGCAATCAAATAATGGGGTGTAACAGTCAGTGAATGTAATAGCTTTCCATCAGACATCATGTTTCTGGTGGGTAAGTAGATACTCTTCATTTACGTTGCAGAAACAATAAACAAAAGTAAATTATCTCGGATTTAAACTCAAAACAAAATTTTCTCTGTAAATCCATACTTCTTTATGTGGTTCTGCTTAAAACAAAAGCTGCCATACCTCAATTTCTAGTTTTAGTATTTTAGTTGTATTTTTGTTTCATTGAGAGGAATAGCAAGAAATTGGGTTGTAATGTGGAATGGGAGGGGGGTGGTTAGACCATGTTGTAGGGCTGTAAATGACCAATGCGACATTTATATTGGATCTTAGAAGTAATAAAGCAGAATTGGAGTTTATTGGGTAGTGGGTGGGGTGAGGTGAGTGTGACAGTCAGATTTGGACTTTAGGAAAATCATTTTGGCGATTATTTGGAGAATGAATTGGTTTGGAGAGGTACTTAATGCAAGGAATAGATTGTTCGGTAAGTCCAGGCTAGGGAGATGAAGGTCCACATTGGTGTGTGGGCTGTTTAAATGGAGAGAAGGTGATTAATGTGAAAGATGTGAGGGTTTAGAAATGACAAGATGTGATTATTGATTTCATATATATGAGAATGAGGAACTGAGGATCGCATGTAGGTCATGAACTAGTGTTCCTAGAAGGATGGTGCCTCCAAAAGAAATGCAGAAATTCCTAAGTGGAAGAGTGGGTTGGGATGGGGGAGATAATGCAATGAGATCTGTGATACAATCTGTCCATGCTTGCTCATCTTGCTCTACCCAGAAGGAAAAGAAAGGAGAAGCAAAGAATGGGGCTCCTAATCATTCTTCTTTCTGTGAGGTACCTACTATATCCACAAAGTCTTCTGAGGGGCAAGGGTGGGTGGGAGTAGGGAGATTTGTCCTATGACATTTGAGCAGCTGCTGCAGTGGGTACCTGGGTTGGGGATAGGTAGTAACTACTCTGATGGATTGGCTGACTTATGATGTAGAATAGGGGGAATTGGAAGCTTGCACAGTTTTAAGAATAATGGGTGAAGGATAAATGTGGTTGTTTTGGAGACAAGTCCCACATAATTGGCTGTTGCTGAGAGGTTGAGATTCCACCCAACTTCCTACCTTTTGATTGGTTTATCACACATTTCTTTGGGTCAAGTTGCACTTCCTTTCATGACTGCTAGTATAAAAGCTCCTAATTTAAAAAAAAAATCTATTTGGCCTGGGAGAGGCCTTGAATCATCATCTTCTTCCTCCTGCGCGCCTCCTCTATGTTTGTATTTTTGGAAACTATCTTAACATTTCAGAACGGCAAAGCTAACAGTTGATTCTTGGTCAACTCCAGTTAGCAGAGAAGCACAACTTCTGTAGGTCCTGGAAATTGCTCTGTGAAACCAACAAAATAATATTGCAGTGTATTTGAACTTACCTATACTGCCTCTATTGCTCTAGTCCTTACTTAGTTGAATAAGGATTGATATATTGGTCACACATGAATCTTTGATTGAGTGGTGCTTGCCTGATTGTCCTATTCCTAGACTTCTGTTTTTTAAAAATTAAAAATATTTTATTGATGTCTTTTGTATTTATAGTAAGTTGTGAGTCATAAGGTAGAGTTTTCCTTATTGTTTAGCATTCTAGAGTATTTTTCAGCACAATTTTCATTTAAATGTTATTGATACCCTGAATTTTTCCTTTTCAATCTATGCAAAATAGAACATGTGGTAATGGATACTTAAGGTTTCTGTGGGCATGGGTAGGGTAGGTGGGGGTTGGGGAATGGATCCTATCCATGGTATTTTCCTATTTAAAAATATTTTTCTGCCTCTCTTAACATACAATCAATAACTGTCACATATGGTGTATGTGGTTTGCGACACTGCAGTGTCTAAAGCATTACTGACTTCTTGGCTCACAGTATAAGTTGTATACTTTGTTTCCTGTACTACCATTGTAAATTGCTAAGAACTATTAGATACGCTGTTCGACCCTATGTTTCAGGTCTTCATGCGCTGTTTGCAGTGGTCTTTGGTGAATAAACTATAAATCTAGTTTCAACTGCCTATAGAGTTGACTGCTTCAAGCAAAAATGGGTGTAGAAAGAAACTTGCTATCTCAGCAGGGATGAAAAATATTTGCTCCTCTAACTCAGCAGCATTTGCTAAGTCAAGTAAAAATTGCATAGTGAGATTCAAGAACCGTAACAGCATAACCAGGAGTAGTATGGACAAGCATCACATTGTAAAGACTTAGGAGTGAGTGGGTAAAGAAGTAGAGGCAGGTTTAGAAGGGTATAGGTGGCCATAGTACTTTGAGTGAGAGATTTAGAGTGGAAGGTAGTATAGAATAGAACTGATTGAATGGGATAGGAGTAGCCAGAGCAGGTTGATGGCCTGGAAAGTACTAAGAGGTAGAGAGGGATTGGTGATCACCATGAGGAGAAAGAAATTATGGAGGAAGATGAGCAGTAAGGTTTTTTATCTGGAAACAGCTGGGCTGTATTATTTTTAAGGCCCTTCTAGCTCCTGATGCATTTATGATCCTGAATCAGAGCTGTTGAGATGGTTAATGTTTGGGAAATATACTGTAGCAGAATCAGGAATACCAGGGTTCAAATCCTACCTCAGATTCTTCCTACCTGTTTGAACCTGAGCAAGTCACTTAACCTTTGTACCTCAGTTTATTTGTAAAATGAGAGTACTGGATGTGGTGATCTCTAAAATCTCTTCTAGCTCTAAATCTGTGATTCTATAAAGAAGGAAAGTTTTGCTAGCATGCTTCTGTAATTGTCATTGAGTATACATTCTGGAGTACATTTTTATTTTGCCTTTTAGTATATCCTCATGTCTCATTGGGATGTGGAAGTAATCCTAGTTGTTGAAGGTTATTGGCAGAGTGAGAACTCTAGAAGCTGGTATAAACTGGAGCCTCATGATAAATTATATGTCTGTTGTCTAAGAATTATCTTTGCAGGGTTTGGAAAGACTCATCATCTAGTTAAGATGAAGATTTCACCTATGGCACGAGTTTATGCTGTATGTCACTTGAGAGAATATCAAAACCTAAGTTGAAGTTGGAGTCATGTTAAGTAATATTAGCTAGCAATTATATAGAACTTTAAGGTTAGTAAAGCACGTTATTATCTTATTTTACCCTCACAACAATCCTGGGAGGCAGGTACTATTTTTAATCTCCATTTTACAGATGAGGAAACTGAGGCCTAGGGAGGTTAAGTGATTTGCTTAAGTTTATACATATAGCAAGCATCAGAGGTGGGATTTGTACCCACGTCCTCTTTCTCCAGAGCCAGTACTCTAAGCACTGTCTCATCCTGCCCATGTGTGTTTGTCTTTGTATGTTTGTGTATGTGTTTGAAAAATGGGTGATACGTTTGTGTGCTAAAATCACTAGGACTTACATGTATAATGTATGTCTACCAAAGAAATGTTTTTCACTTTGATCTCAAGTTACCATTTTGCATTGACAACAATTTAAAGAAATGAATGTCTCAGTTGCCGATTAAGCTTTCATTACTTGCTTTTTAGTACTTTTATAATTAAATTATATAGTTTTAGTATGATTACTTACATGCAGAATTCCTGCTTATAGAACTGATTATTCCATTTACTTCAATTCTTAAAAAAGAAGTCTTGGCAAGTGACTAGAAAGGGGTCACATTTGAAAATGCTGGTGTGACAAGTATGTTTTTTTCAAGGGGGAAGAAGGGGCATTGGACTTTTTACCATGCAGCAGTTTTGAAAGGAAAGGAAAGATTTATGTTAGATATTAGGAAAGGTGAGCTCTCTGTAAAGAGTTATTGCAGTGTTGTACAATTTTTCATATGCTATCAAAAAGGAAGGCACAAACTACCTTTTCCTTCTGCAGAAGCTCTTTTTTTTTTCCTTTGAGGAACTGAAGGATTGCTTGAATTGGTTTTCTTAGGCACCTCAAAACCTGTCTTTAGCCAGCAGGTGTTTACTCTGGCCTAGAATCTGAGTGACAGACTTAGTTCACTAAAGTTCTTCTGTAGTTTGTCTAATCTTCAATACCATAGAATTAAAGTCATTGCCCTTGAATTTGTAATTTCATACTAGTGCCTTTTCAGTCTGTAGATACCTGGTTTTTCTGCAAATGAAATTTGAAATTGCAGGAAAAATACTACTAGTATTGTTTTAGTTTTCTTGAATAGTCACATAGATTTAGCTAAGGAATAAGTAGGGAATATCTTAATGGTACAAATTCTGTTAACTCTTATTTTATTCTGACCTAGTTTATTGATTGCCGAAGCAATATTTGTAAAGGGGAATGGCTAGTAAAACTTGTGACTTGTGATGATAGCTAGATTACTAGTTAGTTTTACTTCTACTCATTACATCATCAGTTAATTTATTTGGTTTAGAACAAACTGCTAACGAACCCAGGATTGTAGGTATAATCTCTATTGGATTGTCTGTTTTGAAAAGAGCGTTGGCTAAATATCTCATACATGTGTTCCATAGGTTAAAATAAAAGATTTATGTAAAGACAAAAGCATGTGAACTTTATCCAGTACTGTTAGAGTATTTTTTATGAGTTCTGCACATGTCCCATGCTTACAGTTCTGTGGTTTCAAAAAAGGGGAGAGATTGTACTCTTTACAGGACTCTCAAGAAAATAAATAAAAAATCATTTTATTTGTGCTTAGAGGTAGTGCTTTGGTGCTATGACAGAAGATTATGGATAAATGTTTATAGATAATTTTTTGAGAAACCAGTTAAATCAATAATAGTAAGATCTCCATTGATGGGGAACTTGTGGCTTTCTAGGTCCTCAAGTGCTGCACTTTGATTCCAGACCTCACAGAACAAATCCCCTTAACAAAAGGATTTGTTCTGTAAAACTTGGACTCAGTCAAAAGGTTACACCCAAGGACCTAGAAGGCTACTTGTGGCCTTGAGGTAGTAGGTTCCCCAACCCTGAATTGTAGGGTGTCATTGGATAACTGCTTTTGGGAGTGAAAACGGCTTAATTTAGCAAGAATTTTTCTTTCTTGTGTTATTTTGATGTATAGGCGTACTTTGCTTGTGCATAGTTTTATCAGTGTGAGTTGACATCTTTCTACAATTTATGTGATAATCATTAGTCAAGAGCAGTAGACTAGTTTGTCCTTGATTGTGTATAATTATGGTTGTTGTGAGGAAGTTACTTTATACATTGTTAAGTGCTGTATCCTTGGATGCATGTACACAGACACAGACACCACACACACACGCACACACACGCGCACACACGCGCACACACACAGCCCACTTCCCACTCCTTCCTTTGTAAAGACACTTCTCCTTCCAAGGTTGTTCATAATCTCTTAGTGGCAAAATCCAATGCTTTTTCTCAGTCCTCAAACTTTCTGCAGTTTTCACAACTCCCTTTTACTCTTTCCTTGGCTTCTGTGACACTGTTCTCTCTTGATTCTACTTTTACTGTTTGCTTCTCTTTAGTATCCTTTGCTGGATTACCACTCATACACTAAATTTAGTCATCCTCCAAGGCGCTGTCTTGAACTCTCCTTTTGACTCATATTTTCTCTCCTAGTAATCTCATTAAGTCTCTTGGGCTCAATTATCTCTCTGCATATTTATATACTTCCATATTTATATATTATATATAACATTTATAGTAAATATATAATGTATAAATATATTTTGGATACTTACACAGTATATATAGTACTTCCATATTTACCTACTCAGTTCTGATTTTTCCTGAATTCTGATTTTATTTCCTGCTAATCAACTCTACTTGATGTCTTGAAGGTATTTCAAATTCAGCACATCAAAACAAAACTCACTTATTTTCTCTTCTTCGCAAAGCCCCACAAAACCCAAAAATCTCCTGCAAATTTTACCATTTCTGTTGATGGCACCACCATCTTGCCAGTCATCCTGTCTGGTCATTGTGGAGTTATCTTTGACTTTAACTGTACCTTTAACCTCTATGTCCAGTCACCAAGTCTTAATCGACTTTGTATCTCTCAAATCTGTTTCCTTGTCTTACCTCACATATCCTCTTCCTTGGTTTAGGCCCCATTAACTCTCTCTCAGACTGTTGCAATAGCCTCCTAATTGCTCTGCCCACTTTTATCCTCCACATGAGATCCAAAACTGATGGTCTTAGAATGTTGATCATGTCAGCCCACTCCAAATTAAAAAAAAAATCTCTTTGTTGCTTCTTGGGTAAAATATAAACTTCTTAGCTTGGTATTTAAAGCCCATCTTCCATTTGCTTTTCAGACCTACCTACTTCATGTCACCCCTCTATTCACAGAACCTCTGTTAAAGTCAAACTGACTTGCTAGCTATTTTCTTTAAGCAATAGTCCCTCACCCAACCTCCATATCTTTGCAAAGGGATCATCAGTATCTGGCATGTTAACTTGTACTTAACAGAATCCTCAGCTTCCTTCAAAGCATACCTTAGGTGCTACTGAATGTTCCCCCAGTTACTAGCACTTTCTTCCTTTTGCAGTTATTTTATGTATGCCTTGTATTTACTTGCATACATATTGTATTCCCCAGTAGAATGTAAGCTCTTTGAGGGGACTGTTTGTTGTTTTACTTTTCTCAGTGTTGAGTATAGCTCATGTACTTTGTAGGTACTTAACATGAGTTTGTGGAATTGAATTATCTGAGCTCTCATTGCATTGTTAATGAAAACTGACTTGTCTACAGAAGAACTTCTCTCAAAACATAATCACCATTGAAAACAATTTGTGAGTCAAGTGTGTGGATCCTTTTATTTAGCATAACTTGATTCCCCTGAAAGGTTTATGATTTTTAAAAAAATAAATTAAAATTATTTGGATAGATATCTTTTGAATCTTGGTCTTGAGTATGGAGGGAGTCATAAAATACTTGTGAGATCAAATAGTTTTCCAGGACTGCCTGAAACCATTGGTGATGTATGGATAAATACCTTTGTATAGTGTATTTATATTTGTCAATAATTGAGATTACATGAATGCCCTTGTTGTGCTTATGTTCATCCAAGAACTTCCTAAAACAACCCTGAAATTTGTGTTATTCTTTCTCATAACAGTTGAAATGAATGGAACTACAGATTAGTAAATCCTGAGTATTTGACAAGAGTGCTTCACTGATTTCAGTGGAAGCTTTCAGTCAGTTTCAGAGTTGTTGGATGTTTTGGAAATGCTTCATTGATTTTAATGGAACTTTTCTATTAAATGTGGAGGCTGATGAGATAGAAATCCTCCATTGGTTCCTCTTTAGCATTTCTGTCACACCTGGCCAACTCTTTGATTCTGTAGAAAATTTATAGCAACGAATTTGTTATATTAACACTATTTAAGTGCAATGAACAACAGCAGAAGTTCATTTGAAGAAAACACAAGTTTGAAGACCCAGATTTAGTTTATCAATGTCTTCTTGGTCTGAGAACCATATTTAGCTTAATCTATTATACTGGATCAATTATTACTTTAGTTATAATTTAATTTTTTCTTTAAAATATTATAACCTTAGTTTGCTATACTAATACCTTCATTCTTAAATAATTTAATTATATTTTAGAAAGGATAGTTGTTGAGTCATCCTGTTTTATTTTGAGCATGTTTCTTTATAAATGAAGCCTTATTACAGGTAAGAGGTAGTGACTTTCAGGGTAACAAGATACTATTTATTATACTGAATCAGGGAAACATTCCAGTTCCATCTTTTATTCATGTACATTTCAACAACTGCAACTGATATTTGCCTAGTACTTTTAAGTCTGCAAAGCGTTTTACATAATGATATTTTTTATTTGACCCCCACAGCAACCTGGAGAATTTAATATATTATTATGCCCATTTTACAGGTGAGGAAACAGACTCAGAGAAGTTAATGTACCTAATGATGTACCCATGGTCACAGTAGTAGGTGCTGGAGGTGGGATTTGAACCTGTGTTTTCTTGATTCTAAATCTGGCATTACTTCTCATAAGGACAGTTAAATCAGTACCATATTGAATGTGCCTCAGTGGTGCTGTGGCATAAATACCTCCTGTCCCCAAAAGTGATTTTGGATAGAGGGACAATGTTGGTTGAGGGACATAGATTTTTTTTTTACAAAATCTAAATCTGGAATCCTAATTACTTTAAATGTTATACAGGTTATCCAGTTAAGTCTTCCTTATTGTGGCATGGAAGTGGCCTTGAGTTCATTCAGGTGATGCCAGTGAAGTGTAATAGTTGACAGATCTACCAATCTGGAAATACTTGAATACTGACCTTAGGAATGTACTAACATTCCAGGACCACCCTAACCAAGTTTGGAGAGGTTCCTCATTAGAAAATTGATCACTAAATGATGAACTTTTTTTGTTAGGGTCTAGAGGGATTGTGGTCTCTCTGTGTAAATGGAAGGGAGATTCTCCATGATAATGAAGTCACACATTTTTTGAAATAAGTTCATAGAATTATGAAATCTTAGAGTTGGAAGGAAGAACAGGAATACCAAGGGATTTTGTGACAGGAATAAAAGGTAGGCTGATCACATAGTAAGAGCAAGGACAGCCATGGTGCTCTATTGTACCCTGATGATTTTGGGAGAAATTGGAGAAGACTTGCAGCGTGTTGGGTGGATTGCCCCAACTGTGCTGTACTTTTGGGAGAACATGGACAGGAGTTGATAGGGTTGGGTGCACATGGGATGTAAGCAGCTTTGTCGGAAGGAACTTCCAAACTGATGAGATCACAGATCCATTTTAATATTTGAGAGAGTTGGAAGAGACTCCAGAAATCATCAGACGCTCAATAAGCATTTTTTTTTTTAAGGTTCGTATTCTCTCCGATTTCTCTTCCTCCCCCCAAGTAAGCAGGAAAAACAAAATCTCTTAGATGTATAGTCAAACAAAACAAATTCCCACATTGGCCATGTTCTCATCCTCTCATTCTCTCCTCCCCGCCCCCCCATATGACTCAGTCTGCACTTTCAGTCTATCATCTCTCTATTGGAGGGGACAGAGCAGATTTTATCCCTAGACCTCTGCAATTTTGGTTGGTCATTGTATTGCTTAGAGTTCCCAAGTCTTTCAAAGTTGTTCATCTTTATGATAATGTTATTATTGAATAAATTGTTTTCCTAGTTGTACTTACTGCACGTTGCATCAGTTCATACATGTCTTCCCAGGTTTCTCTGAAATCATACCCTTCAACATTTCTTACAGCATTATAGTATTCTATCATGTTCATATACCACAACTTATTCAGTTCTTCCCCAGTTGATGGACATCCTCTCACATTTTCAGTTCTTTGCCCCTACAAAAAAAGAGCTGCTATAAATATATGTGTGTATGTATGCACACACACATGTATTTTATGCATTGTTTCCCTTCTTTCCTTGAACTCTTTGAGGTATAGGCCCAGTTAGCATTATTGCTGAGTTAAAGGGTATATGTAGTTTAGTAGGTGGACTAGCCTATTAAAATCTTTTTAGATCCTCATTTTCCTAGCATAAGTTATTCATTCCCCTCCCCGCCACCCCATCTTTCTGTCCTGGAACTTTCATAAGCCTGTCCTCTGGCTGGTTCATTTGGGGTTAGGAAGATAATTTTTCATACCTGTTTTTCTCTCATATGTCACTTCATTTCCTCCAAGACTTCCCTAGTGAAGCATCAATTAATTTGAAACTATTAATTTGAAAGTGGTGTTAGGTTGATTTTATTAACTCAGTTTTTAGTTTTGTACTTGGTCTGCCTTTCCTCTCTGTAGCCACTCCCAAGAATGTATAAACCTGCCACAGTTGTGAGATGAATAGGAACCCAGACTGGTCTTGGTGATGACTGAGAGGAAGGATAGAATGAACCCAAATGACCAATAAATGCACAATAGTGCTTTTCAGAGTTCAGACCAGGTAAGGATTATATCATAGGTTATAGTTATGAAACGTATAGCATGATCTATGGCAATTGTGTTCATGTGTAGCTCAAATAGAAAGAGATCTCTGTAGGTCGCATATTGACTTAGAAAACCACAAATTAACACTATCTATGTTGTATTGTATTTTTATTTATTTTGTGAAACATTTTCCAATTGCATTTTCATCTATTTCAGTCTGCAGTTGGGAATTTTGGTGACCACTTGTTTCAGCCACAAGTTTGACACTTCTGATCTGTGACATTGTAGACATCTTTTCTTCATGTCTTATAGGGATTTTGTGAAGAAGGTACTTCGTACATCCTAAAGTACTTCCTGAATATAATTAATTATTATTATTTAAAATCTTGTTCTCATCTTTTTTTGATGGAATTAAGATAGAAATGGTCCAGAGATAAGTCTTTATCCAGTGATCATTCTTCGTAACTAATGTTGGATAGAGTGACTACTTTTTGTTCTTGAATAAAGTTTTGGAATCTAAGCTTGTCTGCTGTAGACTCACTGAAAGCATACACAGGATAAATCCAATAGCCTTCCTATAGGAAAATGGCAGTGACCTATATCTCATCTTGTTCGTGTATGTTTTTGTTTTCCTCCAGTAGGTAGGTCTTTTTGGAGACCAGCTCTTTACTTCACAAAAGTTGGAGATTATGAGTTTTGTGTGGTGATAGCTATTAAAAGTTGCTCATCTTAAATTTTTGTGGAACAGTATTATATCCAGGCATTTTTTATGGACAGTAGTTTGAGCTATGATTATGATTTGGTTCCCATTCAGTTTGTTTGTTGAATTCTTAAAGGTATTTTGAGGTATGGGGATTTATTGTCTGTTAGTTTATGAATTTCTTGTATATAATTCTGGCCCTATGACTTTGTTTTTCAAGGTATTTGTTGATTACTACTTTTTTGCAACCTGTTATATAATATGCCAGAGCTTTAGTTTCCTTGAATATTCTTCTTGAGCCACAAGTCTTTATTAAGGATAACCTTTCAGTAATTCTTGTTGAAAAAGATTATGTTTTGACTCACTTTCATAAACCCTTCAGTTTGTATAAACATCTTTTTTGTTGATTTATTGTTGCCTGAGTTCATGTGGATCTTGCCCATGGAGAGAGTTTTGATTCCAATCTTGTATCTTAGCCATTTCATAGACTCTGTCCTGGGACAAATGATTTCGGGTTACATTTGACGGATATGCCTGGGTCAACATTTATTATTATTCTTTTACTAATTTTTTTTTACTGTTTTTTTCTTTTGGTAAAGTGATATCTGTTTCAAAAGTATTTCTATATGTTCGTCACTTGTTCATAATGTATTTCGAGAACAACATTCCCTTTTTTTTTTTATAGCTGCTCAGACTTGCTACTGCTCTGGGAAGACATAACAACTTTGTTAATATATGAAATATGAATTTTCCAATGAAAATTGAAATTCTGCTTATGTTTGATTTTAGTTATTAAGTAAATGACATAGTAAAATTTAGTACAACTTTATCAAAATAACCACATCGTTAGTCACTATTTAGGACAGCTAGGTGGTATAGTAGAGTGCAGGGCCTGGAATGAGGAAGACCTGAGTTCAAATGTGGCCTCAGATACTAACTAGCTGTGTGACTCTGTGCAATCACTCAACCATGTTTCCCTCAGTTTTCTCATCTGTAAGGTGAGCTAGAGAAGGAAATGGCAAACCACTCAAGTATCTTTGCCAAGAAAGCCACAAATGGGATCACAAAGGGTTGGACACTACTGAAAACAACTGAACAACAACAAAATAGTCACTATTTACATGGTTGTTTTTCCTTTCTTTTCTTAATGGTGAGGTCACCATAGTAAGGAACTCTGAGCCTATTTCACATAATTTCAGGTCTCTGCCACTGATGACTGTAGTAAAGCAGTTGCTCCAGGCAATCATTGCTTTCCTGTCTGTCTGAAAATAGGAAGGCTATCTATTTCATTCATGAGGAGGCTGGTTAGCTAGCCAAGATCACATGACTTAACCAGACTAATCTACTGGCAGTTGATAAATCAGTTGGAATACCTGGAGCTTCAATAAAGGACAGCAAAAACAACCTTGTAAATAGTGACAGAACCAGCTGTGTTTTAAAAAGAAAATTTCGGCTGTGCAACAACAATTCAGTGTGTGAGGGAGCATCTCAGTCACTGTATGGCCATGCCCCCTTTCAGCTTAGAGGGAACGTTGTCTGAAATTATCTGTCATTCTCCCTTTTCATTATGATGATGATAATTCAATCAATAAATATTCATGAAGGACCCTTTATGATACAAAGTCAAAAGCAAAATTTTCTTTGCCCTTAAAGCACTTATATCCTAATGGAGGAGACAACATGTGCATAAGTAGATGTATGTAAAACACATGCAAAACAGTCAAAGAACTGGAAACTGAGGGGATGCCCATCAGTTGGGAAATAGCTTGAACAATTATGGTGCACAACTCCAAAAAATTTATTTATTTATTTTTAGTTTTCAGCACTCATAAGATTTTGAGTTCTAAATTCCCCTCTACCCCCCAAGATGGCATGTAGTTTGATATAGGCTATACATGTACAATCATATTAAACATATTTCCACATTAGTCATGTTTTGAAAGAAGAATCAGAACAAAAGGGAAAAACCATGAGAAAGAAAAAACAAAACAAGAAAAAGAGAAAATATTGTGTTTTGATCTGCATTTAGACTCTTATAGTTATTTGTCTGGTTGTAGATAATATATTAAATCATGAATCTTTTGAAATTGTCTTAGATCATTGCATTGCTGAGATGAGCTAAGTCTATCAAAGTTGTTCATCGCACAATGTTGCTGTTACTGTGTACAATGTTCTCCTGGTTCTGCTCACTTCACACAGGATTAATTCATGTAAACCTTTCCAGGTTTTTCTGAAATCTTCCTGTTCATCATTTCTTATAGCACAATAGTATTTCATTACATTCATATGCTTGTTCAGCCATTCCCCAGTTGATGGGCATTCCTTCAATTTCCAATTCTTTGCCACCACAAAAAGAGCTGCTGTATATATTTTTGTACATGTGAGTCTTTTTCCATTTTTATGATCTCTTTGGGATACAGACCTAATAGTGGCATTGCTGGATCAGAGGTTACATAGAGTTTTATAAAGCCCTTAGGATATAGTTCCAAATTGCTTTCTAGAATGGTTGAATCAGTTTACAACTCCACCAACAATGCATTAGTGTTCCAATTTTCTCACATTTTTTCCACCATTTATTGTTTTTCTATTTCGTCATGTTAGCCAATCTGATAGGTGTGATGTGGTGCCTCACAGTTGTTTTGATTTTCATTTCTCTAATCAATAGTGATTTAGAGCATTTTTTCATGTGACTATAGATAGCTTTAATTTCTTCATCTGTAAATTGCCTGTTCATATCCTTTGACCAATTATCAACTGGGGAATGACTTGTGTTCTTATAAATTTGACTCAGTTCTCTATATATTTTAGGAATAAGTCCTTTATCAGAGACACTGGTTGTAAAAGTTGTTTCCCAGCTTTCTGCTTCCCTTCTAATCTTGGTTGCTTTGGCTTTGTTTGTGCAAAAACTTTTTAATTTAATGTAATCAAAATCATCCATTTTGCATTTCATAATGTTCTCTATCTCTTGTTTGGTCACAAATTCTTCCCTATTCTATAGATCTGACAGGTAAACTATTCCTTGCTCTACTAATTTGCTTATCTAAACTGTGTACATATGGTACATGATTTTGATGGAATGTTACTGTGCTGTAATAAATGGTGAAGTGAAGAGAATGGTTTCCAAAAAACCTGGACAGACTTATATGAATTGATGCAAAATGAATTAAGCAAAACCAGCAAAACATTGTAACAATAATCAGCAGTGAAAGCCTTAACAGCTATGGTCAATAACAGTGCCAAGAGACTTGTGACCAAAAATGCTACCCACCTCCAGATAGAGAACTGAGGAAGTTTGGCTGCAGATTGAAGCATTCTCTCTCTCTCTCTCTCTCTCTCTCTCTCTCTCTTAACATTGCCGATGTGGAAATATGTTTTGTATGACTTCATTAAACATTATATATTCATATGCTATATATATATACACACATATATTCATATGTACAATTGGCATTGTATTTCTTGCCTTTTCAAAGGCAAAGGGAGGGAATGGAGGGAGAAAGAGAATTTGGAACTGAAAATAAAAATTAAAATAAAACAATATACAAAAGTAATCTTGAAAAGGATGGCACTAGTAGCTGGGGTAGGAAGAGGGGGAAGGGCTTGCTGGCTTTGGGAGATGGAGGTGGATCAAGGTAGCCTTGAGCTCACTCTTGAGACAATCTAAGGATCTCCAGGAGGTAAAGGTGAGGAGATTGTGTTCTATGCATGGGAATAGTCAGTACAAAAGCAGGAAGCCAGTGATGAGCATTGTGCCTACAAATAAGAAATAGGCCAACACAGTTAGATTGTAGAGAACATATAGAGAGTAATTTGTAATTACATTCTAAAGGTAGGAAGTGGCCAGGTTGTGAAGAGGTTTACAGGCCTAATTTCGAGGAGTTTATATTTGATCCTTGATGTAAAAGGGAGCCTCCAGAGTTCATGGGGGTGGGGTTGGGAGAGGAGTGGTTACATAGACCTCAACTTTTGGCAGTTCTGTGGAGGATTGGAGAGGGGAGACGCTTGAGAAAAGAGACCGGTTCAATAGACCAAGGGGGAAGTGGTTGTTGTTCTTTGTTCTTGAAGAGGACCATGACATCAGGAAGTTGATGCCATGATGTGCAAGTGAATTAGATTTAAGTGAGGGAGGGTTGTCCAAAGTAAGGTGATGAGGTCTCGAATGTGTCTGGCTGTGTGAGAAGAGAGAAGGGCCACATAAAAGATATCATGGAGATAGAAATGGCAAGATTAGACAGCTATTTGGAAATGTAGTGTGAATGAGAGGAGTTGAGGATAACAGTAATGTTGTAAAACTAAGTGTTTGGAAGAATAGTGGTCCTCTTGACAGTAATAGAGAAGTGATGCACAGTGCTTGGTACATTGTTGACACTTAATATTTAATATCGTTGATTGAGTTATAAAGACATGGCAGTCATCTTTTATTCTTATTCCATCTGGACTTCATTCTTTCTACCTCTATTACAGTATCTTTGCCCTTGTTTATCCTGACATTTTACTATTATTTTTGATTGGTTCTAGAGTTTTTTGCCTTTAGGCTGTTCCTAACTTTTTGCAACATCTGGTAAATAGTCGTATATGATATTTAGAGAAACGTAAGACAGTGTTGTTAGCATGTTATGCCATTTGGCTATATTTTCTTCCATAATTGGGATGATTAATCACTGAAACCAGTTTTCTTTTAATTCTAGACCAGTTAAATCTGGATAAAAAGGAATAGGTTGAAAAACTGGAAATTTGTAAAGAAAGTAGTTATTTCCCTGTACCTGAAAACATAACTTTCTTAGCAGAAAATGTTTACAGTGTAGCATTTAGATTTCATTGTTTTTGAAAAGCTCTCTTTTAAAGAAAAAACAAACTAACTTTTAATATTACAGAGCTCCCCGGCCTTTGGTTAAGGATGTATCACTTCAGCTGCCCTTAAGAGAAGTATAGACATAATTATTAATTTAGTTGATCATTATTATCTCCCAAATTGTTACTCTTATTTTAAGTATAGTTTTTCCTATCAAGTTCTTAAAATTTAAAATTTTTCCGTCAAGTTCTTAAAATTTAAAAATTAAGAATTTAAACTATTGGGGAAATAGTTTAAAAATATAACTCAACTAAAGGATTTTTATATTTGATGTGAATATATTACTACACAATTGAGAGGCTGCATGTGTTTCTCCAGGTTTCTATGTGCTTTTGAGTTTTTATTTCTCCTTCTCTTGTTTATTGGAACTCTGCTTCAGTAATTAGTCTGTTTTGGTTATCTTGTTTTTTCAGACTTTAATTTACATTTAAAAATGCTTAGAAACCAGATTAGTTTTTTTTTGAGTACTGATTATTCCTATTTGTTTTTCCTATAGCACAATTTGGATTGTCCTTATTAAATAGATGTAGTAAAAATACTGCATTGGAATGAGCTAAAATTATTGATAATACTATGAATCCAGTGTTTAATTAAAGTGTAACTTAGTGATCACAAATGGTCATGAATTAAATTACCCTTTAAATTGCTTTTACAGAATGGTGCATTTCTTCTCATAAAAAATTAAGTCTTTAGGGGATTCATTTTTGAGATATATAAAATACTATGAAGAAAAAAATATGAATTCTTTAAATGTCCTAAAAATAGGAAACTAGCTAGTCATGATGGTCATGCTGCAAAATAGCAGAAAAACTGAATTAATTCTTCCCTTTTATCTTTTCTTAGGAAAATAATAGAAAGAGTCTCATTGCCAAAGTATCCCTTCAGGTATACAGACCAGAAGTAAATTTTAAGGGTGTCCTAGATCTAACTGATAAATTAGTTGTAGATTAATCTTTAGGACCTAATTGCCAATATGACTTTGATTCATAAGAAAGATTGTAGGAGGACTCTGGTAAATAAAGATATCAGTCTCTCATATAATGTTTATGAAGCTCTGAACATTTAAACAGACATTTAGGGAAAACCATCATTTAGTCATTTTTCCAACAAACAACAACAATAATAATCAGTAACAATAATATCCATGTAAATTCAACCAATAACATGTCCACAAATACGCTGATTGAAGAAATGGCTGTGATGTGGATTTGCTTGTAGATATGGCAGGGTTTATGAAGGCAATTCAGGATTAGCTCATTGCCACCGGAATTACAGAAAGGTTGTCTTTATGTAGCTCTGGTTTATTGACCTGTGCAAAGTATGAAAGGAAATGGTTGAAAAATAAGCAACACATCATTTCAGGCTGCAGAAATTTAACACTTCTTGCATTCTTTGCAAGACATGACTTGAAGGCTAGATTTGTATATAAGAAATTTATTATTAGGATCTTGAGACTATTTCACACTTTCATTGACTAAAAGATGAATTAATTTTACAGAAAGGCACTATCCAGATGGTCATGCCTCCTTCTAATTTTATGTAACATATCCTCCAAAAGCATGGTAATGTGCAGATTTTTCTAAGAAAGTTGGCACTCAACCTATCCTCCTTTGAAGGTCACTATACAGAAACATCATTCAGTTCTGGGAAGTCAGACTCCTTGAAAAATCCTTGTCTGCACTCACTACCTGCACTTGCTCTCTTCCTACTCACTCCCTTACGTCCCTCAATCTTTTGCAATCTAGCTTTTAAAAGCTTTTTTTTTTTAATTTGTCAAATCTTTATTGGGTAAGTGGGAAAGATTGGCAGGGTCCAGTTTAGTTCTTCTTGGCAGCAGCCTTCCTCATGGCAACTAGGACGTTGCTGAGCTCCTCTCTCTTCCTCTTGGCCCGGATGTGAGTTCCCACCCTTTTTTTTTTGATGAACTTAAGTGCTCTCTTATCGTTAGGGACCTTTAACAATTCCATGGCGCGCGCCTCTCATAAGGGGCAAATCCACACGCTTCCCGGATCATATCTCTCCCAAACTTGGTGTGTTTGGTCAAGCGCCCACGGCGGCGGCAGTGTAGCGGCTTCAAAACGTTTTTGGTAATTTTGTGGCCCTTGTTGAGGCCCACGGCCATGGGGCATCGGATGGCCATGGCTGCGGCCTACGTAGCCCCAACGGCAGCCACAGCAGAAGGCTAAAAGCTTTTTCACTCAACTGAAACTGCTCTCTGCAAAGTTAACAGTGAACTTTTAATTGCCAAATCTAATGGTCTTTTCTCACTCCTAATCTTTTTCAAGCCGTCAGTTACATTTGACACAGTTTAGTACCTGGCTTACCGCATTCCTATTTACCCCAGCTTCCCACCTTTGTGCTTTATACTTAGAAGTAGCTGGGTGACAGACACAGTGGATAGAACACTGGGCTTGAAGTCAAGAAGTCCTGAGTTCAAATTCAGTCTCAGACACTTACTAGTTGTGTAGTACTGAGCAAATCACTTAACTTTTGTATGCCTCAATTTCCTCAACTGTAAAACGGAGATGATAATAGCGCTTACCTTACAGAATTATTAGCAGTAGATGTGATGAAATGAGATTATGTTTCTGCAGTGCTTAACCATGCCTGGCACTTAAATGACTTTTCCTTCTTCCCCCAGGCTCCCTTCTCCCAAAGAGTCTTCTTTGTTCTTTTACTGCACCTCAGCTAAACCCAAGGATGCTCATACTCTTAATCTTACCCACAAATACTCTGCTTCCAGGACTAAGAATTCTAAAATTTGTTTATTTGACTATAATTTCCTGACATCTGTTTATTACTCAGTGTTCTTAAACCTATCCCTTATTCTCAGTCTGTGACCTCATTTCTCTTCTAAGGCTATTGTTGCTACTATTTAAGAAAAATTACCATTTAAGAAAACTGCTTTGTAAGTCAGAGCTTGGGGTAGTGGTTAGAAGAGCTACCCAGGAGTCAGAAAGACTTGGTGGAACTCCTGATACATATTAGCTAGCTCTGTTACTTAACCTTTCATTGTTCCAAGGACTAAGACATGTTGAATTTAAAATGCCTACGGAGTAACCAGTGTGAGATGTAGATAGTTGGAGATATGAGAATAGACGTCAGCAGAGAGGTTAGAACTGAATAAGTAGATCTGAGAACCATCCATATAGAGATGATAATCGAATTCATGGGACTGATAAGGTTGCCAAGTGAAGTAGTATAAAGGGAGAAGAGAAGAGGGCACAGGGCAGAGCCTTGGGAGACACTCGTAGTTGGTGGGCATGACCTGGATGAAGATCCAAGGAGTGTACAGATGGGAGGAGAACCATGAAAAAGCAGTATAACTAAGAGATAGAGAGAAGAGACTATCAATATCAAGATGGTAGTTTGTTGTTGTTCAGTTGTGTCTGACCTTGTGACTCCATTTGGGGTTTTCTTGCCAAAGATATTGGAGTGGTTTGCTGTTTCTGTCTCCAGCTCATTTTACAGATGAGGAGACTGAGGCAAACAGGATTAAGTGCCCAGGGCTACACAGCTAGTTTACATTTCTGAGGCCACATTTGAACTTGGGAAGATAAGTTTTCCTGACTATAGGCCTGTCACTCTATCCACTGTGCCACCTAGTTGCAGAGAGGTATAGAAACATGAGGATTACTGCGACGTCAGTACTCCTTAGCAGAGAATAATCAGCCACAATTAGGTGTTTATTATTCCTCTGACACTTGCTGGATGATCTCTTATGCAACATGTATAGATCTATATTTTTGATGGAGAATAAGCACTTGTTTCCCCTTCAACTTCTTTTTGGCAAAAAAGTCCTCATATTCTGTTCAGTTTTTTGGTTCCTTTAGTTTTCTTTCACATCTGTGTATCATTCTACCCTCACACTTTCTGACATAGGCCACTCCACATTGAACAAAATAAATAGTATCTCTGACAATTGCCTATCATGTAGATTTTTAGTTCTGTTTTTTGGGGGGATAGATTTTCATTAAGTATGTGTAGTATTGCTATAAGTCTTTTGAAGACCTTCATCATATCCTAATCATTTTTTCATGTTTTCCTCCTCTCATTTTTTTTCTCTTCTCCAGTTTGCCAGCATAGGATAAGTGCTAATGAATGACTAAACCAAGATGTTTTTGTTGTATTTTTTTTTAAATTATAGACAGAAATTCAGTCAAAATTAGTGTCAGACTTTTCTAAATTAATTTAGTTTAACTCACAGAAACTTTTTATGCATCTGCAAAATGCAGTTTGGGGAAAAATACATTTTTATGTAGGCATGCTTAACAATCTTTTTCCTTTCTCTCACCAATCTTGCTTCTTTGTTATTGGAGTTTTATATTTGGGGCAGTGCTACTGCTTCAAGCAGAACCCTCAATTAGGAATATACATGCGTTATTTCTTAACAGAAATATTATACAAAAAAGTATATGATTAAAGATTATTTATGTACATTCGTTGCTTTCGAAATTTATTTCTTTGGCATGATTAGGAACATGATAAAGGTTTTTTCCCCATAAAATGTTAAAGTTTTATTAATCTGTAACAGTCCATAATTTTTTATATGTAGGATATCTTAATGAGAAATGCTTCACTACCCCCGTTTAATTAAGAGCATATAGAGGATTCTCTTATGAATTAGATTGATGAAGATGTGAATATTGCATGAGGCATGTGGTGTATATATAAGTGCCATACATGAGTGAATGAAATGTTAGCAACCATTTCATTACTTAATAAAAACATCTAACTTTTTCCCCCATCTGAATTTAACCTTTGAAAACTTCATGTTATGGAATAATGAAGATTCTTTTGAATAGCTGTTTTTGGATGAAGGAAGAGAGAAAATGCAGATTGTTTGGAAAGGCAGTGAACATTATACATATTAAGATCAACTCACTTTAGAGAAATGGTCATAGTAATCAAACCCAGCTTACCACACTATATAAATTCTGGAGGAAAATTGATGGAAAAGATTTCAATTTTAGACATGTCTTTCTGAAAATATATTTTAATTGTAAGAAAAGTCTTGAGTAAGATTTAATAGGGGACTTAAGTTTGTAATATTGATTATTAGTCTTTTTTTAAAGGTCAATTACTAGAATCTAACATTAAAAATTATATATCCAGCTATATTGAAAAGAATAGATATTATTTTATCCTAAGTATGCTATATTACAGTTATTTTAAAATAATACTCTATTGACTTGAATTCGTTAAATGATACAATATGGCACAAATATCTTCAGAATGTTCAAAAAAGATTAAAATTTACTTATCTCTGTTATTTCAGGTTAATTATTTCATGTTATATTGAAGTATTTCATGTCTCAAGTCATATATAAGTAAACCAGAATTAAAGTTATAAATGAATGTTTAGCTATTATGAGCAAAATGGTTATAGTATTTTAATAAAAATGTGTTCATTAAAAGCATCGAGTAATTGCATATTTAAGAGACTGGCTATGTTTTGTTTACTTTTTTATTTTTAAAGGGTTTTTAAATTTAACCACTATATTAGGGGTGAATTAGTGATATTAATTGCCGACTGCCTTTTACAAATATTATCTCATTTGATCCTCATAACAACCCTCCAGTGGAGGAGGTGGTGTTGTTACTGTTGTTTTACAGTTGAAGAAACTTAGTTAAACAAAAGTTAGATGACTTGCTGATGTTAAACAGCTAGTGAGTATGTGAGAGCACATTTGAATCCAACTCTTCCTGACTCCAGGCCCAGTACTCTATCCACTGTGACACCAGCTGCATCTAGTAAGATATTATGCACATTTTTAATATTTATTCTCCATATTAGCTGTTCATCAGAAGAGAGACTGCCTGCTTTTTGTCTATGCCTTAGATTTAGTTATTGCTAGCTAGACTTGAGGCCATAGCAGTTGGTCACTTGTTAATTAATATTTTTAGTAGAAATTTGGACAGAGGGAGAGAGACAGAGGTGAGGAGACAATAGGAAGAAGCATTTTGTGACTATGGTAATCTAATTTTGCAAAGAAGCTGGTACACCTTATTTTTTTTAAGAGCAGGAATTGTCATTAAATTACGAAGAAGTAGAGGCATTAGAAAAAATTGAATTGCAAATTATACCCAGCTTTCTAACATTTTCTTCTTGAAATTTTTGAGACAAGTGAAATTAGGACATTTGTATCTTATGCTGAGTCATTTCTTAGTAAAGAACAAAATCTATCTTGTTGGCATAATGTTTCATTCTGTTCTTTCTTTGAAGGCCCAGAAAATATTTCTGATATTTAATATCAATATAAATATTTAATTTATTCTTTTCCACAATATTTGTAAGTTGTGCTAAATTAGGAAACTTTTTTTAAAGGTCACATTAGAATATTTTGTTATGCCATTCACGAGAATAATTTTTCAAACTTTAGGTGTGATATTCTATTCATATTCAGTTTTATAACATTCATTATTCATAGCATTTCACTCATTAATTGAACTATACAATCTAAACAAGCTTATTCCTTGGCAGAATGCCTTTGTTATAACACTTTGTTATAACAGTAAACCCAATTTAATGCTATTAATTCAGAGAGAAGTGATGTTATAGTACTATAGTGAGGATCAAGTGAGCTTGTTGCCTTGATGAATGGTCTAACATCTGAAACCACTGATGAATTGTGTAACATTGTTACAACACCATGTTAAAACACCTTTGCTATGAACAAACATGAAAACTTAAAGACAAGTAAACTATTTAAAGGAAATAAACGGAATCTCAGCAGCAAATCTGTATTGACAGTATAAAGAAGTTGAGATTGAGAAAAAGCACAACAAAATAGAAATATAGAATAGGCATTCATATTAAATATTTAAATTTCAGAGTGAAGTTAATAATAATCACCTATTCATACTATGATATAAAACGGGTATTATTGAACTCATAGATTTTTTTCTAGCACCTAATAGATGCCTAATAAATATTATTTGCTCACAGTAGTTACAGTTCTATATGTTCATTAAGTATGCTTACATTTGAAGTTAATAACTTTTTCATTAGCTTAGGGGAAGCCTTTTTAATATATTGCCTTCTGAGATCATAAACGTTTTAAATTTGAAATTTGTAATTTTGAAACCCATTTATAATCCACATATTTTTATATGTTTTGATAGAATAATATCTGATGATAAAATATTGGAAATGCTCAATGAAAGCATTGTAGTTTAAAATAGAATTAATTTTGTAATATACTTTTAATAATATTTAAATTCTCTCATTGCAAAAGTAGGGCTATAGTAATAGAAACTAACCAGTATTTGTATGTTTTAATTTTTCTGTTTAAGTTTAGAAACATCTATCAAATACATTTTAGAGGCCTTTATACTAATCAGCAAAATAGTTTGTAATATTATATCCCACTCTTTTCTCTTCCTCTCCTTCTCGTGTCTGTCTGTCTGTCTGTCTCTCTTACTCTATGTCACATACACACACAACATACACTCGTGAAAATATTTTGAAGCCATGAAAGCCAGATTTTTGAAGACTCAAAGGTTTTAGTTTCAAAATGGTATGACAGTGCTTATTTTTATTTGTGTGACAAGGCTGTCACCCAGTGGCATCTTTAAGTGTTGCATCCCTACAGAATTCTTAACCATTCTGATTTCCAGAGTTTTTTGTTTTATAAGTTTGAAATTTGCTTAAATGCTTATAAAGTTAGGGGCTTACTTTTATTCATAGACACTTCATTAAAATTTATTATTTACTCTACAAACTTTACATTATATTTCTTTTATCGTAATGGTTTAGGACAATCACTTATTGTTTTCAAAAACTTTTATCTTACTTTTTTTCCAAAGAAAAAGTATCAAGTTTCTGTCTGACTACCTTACTCTATTGGGCAGCTAGGTGAAATTGTAGCTTTTAGCTCAGTCTTTGTGAAGATAATAACCTTTATGAAACCTATTTAAAAATAATGTTCACTTTACCATAGCAAATTCCTTATGATTTCTTTTTGTCTAGTTTTCCCATCATTATGACAAATAAAATGGAAAGATTAGACCTATAATACAATTAAAATAGATTTTCTGTGGTAGTAATTTAATATAAGATAAATAAACGACTGAAGTCATTTTAAATGTGCATATAAACCATAAAAGCTGAAAATTTAGAATCAATCAATTTTTAAAGAGATCTGACTATTGAGTAGAATAAATCTTATTTTGAAAGTAGTTTACAGGTGGCTTTCAGAAGAAGAAATCAGATTATCAATAGTCATATGAAAAAGTGCTAGAGAAATACAAATGAAAACAACTCTGAGGTATCACCTAATACCTATCAGATTGGCTAACGTGAAAGAAAAGGAAAATAATAAATGCTGGAGATTATGTGGATGTGGAAAAGGGTGGGAGCTGGAAACTGGTTAGACCTTATATTAGAATGAAAAAATAAATAAGGCACTTTTTATATGCTTACCATATTCAAGGCACTGTTCTAAGCCCCAGGAATACAAATAGAAAAGTAAAATAGTCCTTAATTTCAAGGAGTTCTTATTCTAATGGGGAGAAAACATATATGGAAGGTTTCAGCTACAAGGAGGATGGAAAAGTTGCATGGTCCTTAGGGTGCAGCAGCAAAGCAGTGGTAATGCCTCTTCTTTAATGTTATTTCTGCTGATAGAATATCAGTTTCTGATAGTGAATCATTTGACAATGCCAAGGATTTTGGCAACAGGAACTTTTTCTGGGTCTTTAGTAGCTGTAGCAACAACAAGGGTGGGGGACCTGCAGCCTCAAGGCCACACGTGGCCCTCTAGGTCCTCAAGGGTGGCCCTTTGACTGAATGCAAACTTCACAGAAACAAATCCCCTTAATAAAAGGATTTGTTCTGTAAAACTCGAACTCATTCAAAAGGCTGCAACCAAGGACCTAGAAGGCCACATGTGGCCTTGAGGCTGCAGGTTCCCTGCTCCTGCCATAGCACCTGCAGTAGTTGCCATGCTATATCAGCGCAGGGGTAGCTAAATGGTACAGTTGATAGAATGCTGGGCCTGGAATCAGGAAATCCTGGATTCAGACAGTAGCTTTATGACCCTGGGCAAGTCACTTAACCCTATCTGCCTCAGTTTCCTCATCTGAAAAATTAGCTGGAGGTGAAAATGGCAAACCACTCCAGTATCTTTGCCAAGAAAACCCCAAATGGTTTTAATGAAGAGTTAGACACAGCAAAAATGGGTGAAGAACAATAGCAACATCACCACAGAAGCTGCCTCCTAACATGAAGGCTGTGCACACTGAATCAGAAATACCACTATTCCAAAGACTCTGGGATCAGAAGGTTCTTAAGCTCAGAATTCTGGACCTAAATATCAGTCTGACAGGAAGTGTTGTAGTCAAGGTGATGTAAGCTGACTTGTCTAGCTCACATCTCATGTCTTTTCCTCAGGCTACCTTGCTACTTCAGCTAGTCAGTCTTGTCTGCTCTGTCTGGACTTTGCTTAGCAGTTGGTGGAGATGACTGGTTCCTTCTCTATAGGAGTTGTTTCCCCATGTGGTGGCTATTGATGACATACTGTTAAGGGTTTTTCATTTAGGGGAACTAGAGACTTTAGACTAAAGTACTGTCCTAATATTATTTTGAAACATGTAGCCTAAGAGTAGCAGGTGGAGGGGGGGGGACGGGGGCCAAGGTGACAGAGTAAATAAATAAGGGAATTGCTTAAGCTCTGCCCCAAACTCTTCCAAATACCTGTAAAAAATGACTCTAAACAAATTCTAGAGCAGCAGAACCCACAAAAAGATGGAGTGAAACAAATTTCCAACCCAAGACAACCTGGAAAGTCAACAGGAAAGGTCTGTTGTACTGGGTTGGGAGAGGAGTGCAGACCAACAGTGGCTGCTCCACCACAGAGTGGGCCCGGTGAAATGGGAGCAGGCCTCAGGGGACTGAATCACTGGCAGCTGTGGTGGTTTCCAGACTTCTCAACCAACAAATACCAAAGACATCTTAGAAGGTCAGTAGGAAAGGTCCGTCACACTTGGGTGAGAGAGATTCATGGGCAGACTGCAGCCCCAGAAGCTGCCTCCAGAGCTCTAGGCCCACATATGGTGGAAGGATCTAGTGGCTGATCAGAGGGGGATTGTAGGGATCTGTTTTCTGGTGCTGAGGTAGGATTCTCTTGCTTTGCCTGTGCTTGGATCTGGGTTGCAGTCCTGGGTGGTGGTCCTAGGGTGAGGAAGAGTGCTGCTGTGTCAGAGCTTGTGGTAGCTGTAGAGAGGGAATCTTCCTCACAGTTCTAAGGCAGAAAAGAGTGCTTGTGATCATTCACAGACCAGAGCACAGGCCAGGAGAGGAGTAAACACTTCTCCTTTGATCATACCATCTTGGAAGAACTGAAAATTTACATGTCCCTAGAAATATCTTCGAAAACAGCTGCACAAAACCCTTGAAGTTTGGGAAAATACACCCTCCACACTGGAAGCAGAGTCCTACCTTAACAAAGAGTTAAAAAGCCAAATGGCTGGGAAAATAAACAAACAGCAAGAAAAAAACTCAGACTATAGAATCTTACTTTGGTGACAAGGAAGATCAGAACATACAACTAGAAGAAGATAAAAACGCCAAAACTCTTACAGCCAAAGACTCCAAGAAAAATATGAATTAGTTCCAGGATGGGGAAGATCTCAAAAAGGAGTTTGAAAATCAGGTAAGAGAAGTAGAGGGAAAACTGGGAACAGAAATGAGAGTGATACAAGAAAATCATGAAAAATGAGTTAACAGCTTACTAAAGGGGACCCAAAAAATGCTGAAGAAAGTAACACCTTAAAAATAGACTAACCGAAATGGCAAAAGAGGTTCACAAAGCCAATGAGGACAAGAATGCCTTAAAAAGCAGAACTGGCCAAATGGAAAAGGAGGCCCAAAAGCTCATTGAAGAGAGTAATTCCTTAAAAATTAGAATGAAGCAAATGGAAGCTAATGACTCTATGAGAAATCAAGAAATTATAAAACAAAACCAAAAGAATGAAAAAATGGAAGACAACATGAAATATCTCATTGGAAAAGCAACTGACCTGGAAAACAGATCCAGTAGGGATAATTTATTTAAATATTATTATTATGTATTATTTTTTTATTTTTAGTTTACAACACTCAGTTCCACAAATTTTTGAGTTTCAAATTTTCCCTCCCTCTCCTCTCCCCTCCCCCTCCTCTCCCCTCCCCCACCAAGACAGCATGTGATCCTATATAGGTTCTACATGTACCTTCGCATTGAACTTATTTACATAGTAGTCCAGTTGTAAAGAAGAATTATTATAACCAATCGGATGAATTGTGAGAAAGAAGAAACAAAACCAAAAAGGAAGGAAAAAAAAGAGAGCAAGTAGTTTGCCTCAATTTGCATTCAAACTCCTTAATTCCTTCTGGATGTGCACAGCTTTTTCCATCTTGAGTCTTTTGGAGCTGTCTTTGAATCTTTCATTGATGAGAAGAGCCAAGTCTATCAAAGTTAGTCCTTACAAATACCATGTGTCTGCAATCATGTATAATGTTCTCCTGCTTTTGCTCTCCTCACTGAGCATCAGTTTTTCTAGGTTATAACGAAGTCTGTCTGCTCCTCATTTCTTATAGCACAATAGTATTCTATTACATTCATATACCACAATTTGTTTAGCTATTCCTCAATTGATGGGCATCCCCTTGATTTCCAGTTCTTTGCCACTGCAAAAATTGCTGCTATAAATATTTTTGTACATGCTGGTCCATTTCCCACTTGTGTGATCTCTTTGGGTTACAGCCTTAGAAGTGGTATCGCTGGGTCAAAGGGTCTGCACATTTGTATAGCCATTAGGCATAGTTCCAGATTGTTCCAGGAGATAGAGATTTAAAAAATTATTAGCCTACTTGAAAGCCATGATCAAGAAAAAAGCCTAGACATCATCTTTCAAGAAATTATCAAGGAAAACTGCCCTGATATTCTAGAACCAGAAGGTAAAATAGAAATTGAAAGAGTCCACCATTCACGGAAAACTCCTAGGAATATTGTAGCCAAATTCCAGAGTTCTCAGGTGTAGGAGAAAATATTGCAAGCAGCCAGAAAGAAACAATTCAAGTATTGTGGAAACACAATCAGGATAACACAAGATCTAGTAGCTTTTACATTAAGGATTGAAAGACTTGGAATATGGTATTCCAGAGTTCAAAGGAGCTAGGATTAAAACCAAGAATCACCTACCCAGCCAAACTGAGTATAATACTGCAAGGCAAAATATGGATTTTCAATAAAATAGAGGACTTTCAAGCTTTCTCAGTGAGAAGACCAGAGCTGAATAGAAAATTTGGCTTTCAAATACAAGACTCAAGAGAAGCATGAAAAGGTAAACAAGAAAGAGAAATCATAAGGGACTTATTAAAATTGAATTGTTGATATTTCTACATGGAAAGATGATATTTGTAACTCATGAGACCTTTCTCAGTATTAGGGTAGATGGAGGGAATATGTGTGTGTGTGTGTGTGTCTGTGTGAGGATACATATATATGTATGTATATATATATGTATATATATATGTATATATACATATATACCTACATATATACATACATACAAATATATATACCCACATAGACACACATAGAGGGCACAGAGTGAGTTGAATATAAAGTGATGATATCAAAAAAAAAATAAGGGGTGAGAGAGAGGAATATACTGGGAGAAGGAGAAAGGGAGAGGTAGAATGGGGTAAATTATCTCACATAAAAGGGGCAAGAAAAAGCTTTTACAGAGGAGAAGAAGAGGGGGGAGGTGAGAAGGAATGAGTGAACCTTATTCTCATTGAATTTGGCTTAAGGAGAGAATAACACACACACTCAGTTGGGTATGGATGTCTTACCCTACAGGAAAGTAGGGGGGAAGGGGATAATGGAGGTGGGGATGATAGAAGGGAGGGAAGATTGGGGGGAGGGGGTAATCAGAAGCAAGTACTTTTGAGGAGGGACAGGGTCAAACGAAGGAGAGAATAGAATAAATGAGGGGTAGGATAGGATGGAGGGAAATAGTCTTTCACAGCATGACTATAGAAATGTTTTGCATTTCTATACATGGATAATTTATATTGAATTGCTTGCCTCCTCAATGAGGGTGGGTGGGGAGGGAGGAGGGGAGAGAATTTGGAACTCACAGTTTTAAAAATGAATGTTAAAAATTATTTTTATATGCAACTGGGAAGTATAGAAATCTATCTTGCCCTACAAGAAAATGGAAGAGAGGGGGATAAGAGAATGGGTTGGGGAAGTGATAGAAGGGAGGGCAGACTGGGGGAAGGGTAATCAGAAGGCACACAGTCTTGGGGTGGGGGGAGGGGAGAGATGGGGAGAAAATTTGGAACTCAAAATGTTGTAGAAGTGAATGTTGAAAACTAAAAATAAATTAATAAAGCTCAAAAAGAAAAAAAGTAGCTGGCGGGCCCCATTGTATTTAGATGCTATCAAGGGTATACAATCTCTTTATCTAGTATTGATTTAGTTCCATATTACAATCATTTATGTATACAAATAGGACTTTTAGTATCAAAGCCTAGTTGAAAGAGTTCTGGCATTAGTGTCAAGGGACTTGAGTATCCATTCTGAGACTTTTATTTTCTTGTGAATCTGAACAGTCACTTAACCTCTTCAGTCTCCATTTTGCAAAATGGGGATTAAAAACCACTCTACCCAACTCACTTTGCAGACCTTAAAGCAATAAGTAAATCTGAATGGCTGTTGATGATCCTTACATTTCTAAATTAGTGATCCTTCAGTTAGGTTGATAGGCTGCCATTTGTTTTACTTTAGGAAAGAAACCCAGGAGTGATGAAAGATATATTTATAATTTCAGGGAAATGAAAACACCTATATGCCTTTTAATAGGAATGCAGTAGTTAAGTCTGCATTTGTGTTATAAATCCTTGATACCCATTCTTGATAGGAGAGATTCTGGTATAAACTAAAGGACACTTGAAACTTGCATGATAAAATCCTGTGAGCTGTGTCACAAATTGTTCTGTATTCCTAGTTACCATTTCACTTTTTAAAAAAATTATTGGTTTCAAAGAATTAATGTGTATACCAAGTATGATCTGCATGTAAACATTATTTAATACACTATTTTCACTTGTATCAAAAGAACAACAAAAGTATCTTATTTAAACAGTCAGCTGTTGTTGTGATATGTACCTTGGGGAATAGTCAATGAAAATGCTTGAGGCCTAGATATAGATTGGAAAGGTGGGAGGATTTTGAAGGACTTTAAAAGCCCAAGAGAAAATTTTATATTTGATCCTGGAAATATTAGGGAACTGCTGGTTAGACAAGGGTAAAAAATGTATTAGAATGATGTTAAGCACAGAAAATGTACATTTTAGTTAATGAATGGGTGTAGGACAGTAATGGAATGTATTAAAATAGGTATCTAGAACCCAAATGACATTTACTGTCTCTTGAATCTGATTTGTAGTTTATTAGGAAACCACTAACATTTCCCAAGAGAGTAGCTATAATAGTGTCAGAAGGGGCAGCTAGGTGGCATGGTGAATAGAGCACTGGCCCTGGAGTCAGGAGGACCTGAGTTCAAATTTGGCCTCAGACAGTTGATACACTTACTAGCTGCGTGACCTTGGGAAGTCACTTAACCACAATTGCCATGCATTCCTTTTCCAAAAAGATAAATAAAGTAAAATAGTGTCAGAAGAAAATTTGGGCAGTAGAATTTAGTTCATTTGATTAATTCAACAGGCCTTTATTAAATTCCTATTTTGTTCTGTGTACTTGCAAATGCTATTTGAGGAAAAACTTAGGTGGAGAATTATGATTGTTTTTAATCCATACATTGGAGTATAAGGCGAAGAGAAAGCTGTTCAAGATTATAAAAGGAAGTATGTCAGAAGGAAAATTAATTTTTTAAACTTTTTTTAAGGGAAAAGTGCTGTCTATGAAACTGTTTGAACTTGTTTGAACATTAAGATAAGGTGATTGAAAATCTTGTAATTTGACATTGAAGCTAGATTTTAAAATATTAGTTCATTGAGTCACATGAAAAAAATGCAGTTGGCAACTACCTTTAGAACCCTGACATTTATTTATAAAGTAAAATATGTTCAGATATATTTTTAGGTCAGAAGAATAATGATTATATTTAGAATGCAGCTGTTCCAAATCCTCCACCAGGGAGGGGGAAAAAAAAAACACCTTATGCTGTTTTAGTAAACAAGACCTCTCTAGGCTAAGTTTCCTTCTTAGACTCCCTGCTCTTGGTCACTCTTGACTCAAACTGCACATGGAAACTGATTAGAAAGCTCTAGTCACTTGGAACCTTTTTCTTAAGGTCTTTGATTACAAGTGTGCACAGGGATCAAATCAGGCCTGCTGTCTCCAGTTTTCAGCTGCTTTCCCTTCTGATAACAACAATAGCGCTGATGAATATTGTTCTTTGATTTTTGTTATTCTTGTTTGAGTAAAAGTTTTCTATTGGCATTGCTTTTCATCTTTAAGGAGATTTGGATGTTTTTCTTTTCATTTTACAGCTTATTGATTTGCTTACTGATAATGTTAGGATTTTAAAACTTTACTGAAACAACTCAAACCCCACCTTTAACTGGTAAATAAATTTCTTTTTTTAGTTAATTTCTATTTAGTCTTTAATTATGTGAAAATGATAGACTTGCAGAATCTTTCAAAGGAATGTTTTCTTGATGGATATTTGTGATTTATAGTTGTAATCCCTATACTCCGAATCTCACAAAGGGACAAGATAGGGAGAGACTGTGTATGTAGTACATGAAATAATATATTTTTGGTCTCTTTTTAAATGTTTTTTGACAAGTACATGGAGGCATTGACAGAATATTTCCTTAATTTAGTAAGTCATATTTCTTTGGTTCTAGGAGCAGAATTGTAAAGCCCCACCCCGCCCATATCTGTTCTCTTAATATAGAATATTTCTAGGGGATCTCTTAAGTTTTTAGGGTACAGTTTGAAATTAAACAGATTTGTGTGTATATGTTTGCATATCATTCAGCTAATAATATCTAAACTTAGCAAAGCCATATTTTATCCCATTATGATTTCTTCTTTTGGAATATTCATTTGTTTGGAGATTCCTTCTCTTGTATCTCTCATAAAGAGGTAGATATATTTGTTAACAAATGTCAAGTAGGGGGGGCGGAGCCAAGATGGCAACTGGAAAACAGTAACTGGCGTGAGCTCCCCACCAAGTCCCTCCAAAAACCTATAAAAAAATGGCTCTGAATCAATTCTAGAACTGCAGAACCCACAAAGTGGCAGAGGGAAGCAGGGCTCTAGCCCAGGACAGCCTGGATGGTCTCTGGGTAAGGTCTGTCCGCCACGGAACTCCCAGCTCCCAGCTGAGGGGAGCGGAGCTGAGCCAAGCAGAGCCCAGCGTTCACGGTGTGGCACGGCAGACCGCGGACCGACAAGACCAGGAGTGGAGCGGAGAGTGCCCTAGCATGCTGAATTACTGAGCTGTGGCA
>CM053626.1:78801989-78828565 GCA_028646595.1 Phalanger gymnotis
TTCTTATGACTGTATGTTTTGGTCTTCTTTGTCACCAAAGAAGGACTTCAGAGTCTGAGACTGAATCTGGGTGTGTTTTTGCCGTCTGGCCATGTTCCCAGACAACTTACTTAACCCTTGAGTTTTTCAACGGGGTGTGACTAAAGAGTTCTATGTTCCACTCTTGGGCGGATGCGCTGCCTCACCAACACTCCTCCTCCCCAAGAACCCCCTACTAGGACAGGGCTTAAATCTTCTGCAGGCTCTGTACTCCTGCTCTGATCAGCCACTTAATTCCTCCCACCAGGTGGGCCTGGGGCCAGAAGCAACTGCAGCTGAATTTCTAAAGCTGCCCCGCCTCCGTTGCCCCAGGGGCGGTAGCCCAAACTCCGTCTGGTCCTGCAGCTTTTCCCACTAACCTTCTGTGTTGTCTTTGCTGTTTGTGGGTTGTGAGGTCTGGTACATGCCACAGCTCAGTAATTCAGCATGCTAGGGCACTCTCCGCTCCACTCCTGGTCTCGTCGGTCCGCTTTCCAGTCGCCAACTTGGCTCCGTCCCCCCACTATTTTTTTTTAAAAAGTCAAATTACCTGCCCATTGACATGTCCTCTCAGTATTTTTCCTCTCTTTGAATATTGTTTCCTATTCATGATCCATTAGATACTCTTAGTCACACTCTCACTTTTACATTCTTATTTTTTCCTAACATCAACTTTGATTGTATTGTTTTTACCTTTTACCTTCCATAGTTGCAAATTGCAGTGTCCACAGTAAACCATTGTCACGAATTGCTCCAATTAAAAACAATTCATCCCCTTTCTGAAGATGAATCTCAATGAATTTCCTAAAGTGAGGAAGGCAATAGACATACATTGAAGGATTTTTAGTTTGGGAAGACTGGCCAGAAGTTGTATTGTGCCGAAATAGTCACCTCTATGCTGTTATGAGTTATTATTATCAGTGAAACCTTACCAAAAAAAAAAAAAAGAGAACTCATGATATTTTTGGTTTACAAAGCAAAATATTAATACGGTTGAATTCTCATCTCTTCCTGCCCACCTACTTCCTAAGAAGCATAAATGCAAATACCTTTTTTCAACTAGCAAATATGCTTTAAAGATGCTAAGGAAATTGCTCTCCCTGGTACACACAGAGGTAATTTTACTCAGAGTGCTTATGAAAATGACTCTTAAGAGAACTACTGTAGGGAAGTAGCAAAAATAATAATCTTGGTTCAAAGATTAGTTAAGCTTAAAAAGTGCATATTAACAAGTTGTTTTGTCGCCTTAGAGCAGGGATTCTTGATCTGGGGTCCATAAACTTATAAAAAAAAACCACACACAACATTTTGACAACTGCATTCCCATGTAGTTTGTTTGCTTTGTAATCTTATTTTATTTTATGAATTCAAAAATTATTTTAGGAAGGGATCCGTAGGTTTCACCAGACAACCAGAGGAGTTAAATGACACAAAAAAAGGTCTTCTGCCTTAGAAGCAACGTACTAGAATACAAAATAATAAATGCTTGATACAGTGCTTGATATTATATGTATTTTTTCTTAGAGATGCTTATAACTTTGCCAAAGAAATATGACAGTGTATTAATAAATTTATTCAGATAGTGCTTGGATAACCTATTGTTATTATTAGTTGTTATGATTACCATAGAATAATATGCACTATGCATTTTACTTTGGGGCAGGAGTCCTTAATCTTTTTTGTGTCAAGGACCCCTTTGTTAGTCTGTTGATTCCTTGGACTCCTCAGAATAAGGTCTTTAAATAAATAAAAATATAATACATAGGCCTGTAAAAGAAACCAGTTATATTGAAGTAAAGACTTTTTTCCCCTGTCCAAGTTCATAGGTGTCCAGAAATCTGTCCTATGGAGCCCAGGTGAAGAACCTCTACTCTAGTGAATGAACAGAGTAAAACAAAAGATGTTTTTCTCTTTTATAGAATCAGTTCATGATGGAATTTTTCCTACTGGTAAAATGGACTGCAATACGGTTTTTTTTATTGTTTTAATTTAATTACTGCCATATTAAGCATTTTTGTTTTTTTTTTAAACAGGTATCTTTCAGATGAAGGAATCGAAGCCTGCAAAAGTTCTCCTGACAAAGTCAATATAAATGACATCATCCTGATTGCCCTCAATGTAGGTTATATTTATAAATTTTTCTGCAAGATTTTTCTAATTAACCTGTTTAATCCAAATACTGTGTTTAGGAATAATGAATCAAAACATATAGGCTTTTATGATAATAATAGCTAACAGTATAGTGTTCTAAGGTTTGCAAGGTGCTGTATAAATATCTCATTTTATAACTTTAATGGATAATGATTCTAATTTTTTAACATGTCATTTATTTAATTTGGTATTTAACTCTTAAATCTCAGAATATCCAGCTTCACCAGGAATTGATTGATGTTTCTTGAACATATTTTATGTAGAATCCACTGGCAAGAGGAAAATGTAGCAACTTGATTCTGAATCAGGTGATTAGTTATAGATGTTGCAACATTTATTGTAGATATGTAATATAGGTTAAGACTAACTATACTAGTGCCATTTATTTGGAACTTATATCTAGAAGATATTTCAGGAAATGCCTCAGATTTTGATTTCTTCTGAAAAGTTCTAGGATCTGAAAAGGAAATTTTAAAAATCTATTCATTTTTGAGGAGCCTACATTTGCCCTTGTTGGGGTTATTTTTGCTGCATTTTCACCAGTAGTAGTTAATCAGTAATGTTCCTGTATCTGTGGGTCATTATCTTTGTGCTTTCAAAAATCAAAAAGTGATGAATAAAATTTGGTAGCAAAATATATAAAAAATTAATATTTATGAGACCCTTTCCCTTTCGATGAAAAAAAAAAGATGGAATTTAGAGTAGGGAAATGGAAGAAAAAACTGACTATAACATTAAAGTATGTAAAATTTAAATAAATGGCAAAGGAAAGAAAGATAGGATGTTTATTCTTTTATTAAAGATTTTAAAGGAATAAGATTCTGTACTCTTGAGTCTTTAATAGCATAGTAGCGTTCGTATTCATCCTTATCCAAGCTAAATATCCCATTCTCCTCCCCTTTAAATTAATTTTCTTTTATTCTGTACTTAATTCATAGAGTAGTTTCTATTCATCATCTTCTAACTAATAAGAAGCAGTAAAAAGCAAATTATTGATTCATACCAAGTTCTCATTTTTAAGACATCTTATTTAGTTAAGTAAATAATTTTAATTCCTGTAGTTTCTTCCCCTGTTCCCATTTCCTATATGTTCAATCCAATTCCCACTATTTTCTAAGGGCTTTACTTTGCAAAAGAGGTCAAAACCAAAGAGTCTGCATGATGAAGACTGTAGTTGGAGAATTTCTTTTTATTTCATATTTACCATCCTGTATATGTGCTTTGCTGTTAGACATGTCCTAACATTGCATTTTGTTTTTGGGAATAGTCCTGTACCATTAATTTCTGTTCGCTATTTTTTTTTATGGAGTTTTTTTTTCTTTTCACATAGGTGAAATTGTGTTTCCATAAGTTGTTTACAATTATGAAATATAAATGTATGATGATAATATCCTGTTATAATAAATGACTTGTTATTGCATAGGTTTTCTTCTGCACTCTGTATACATAATGGTAGGTGCTATATCTCTTACTCCGACATGGCTTAGAATATGAATTTCATCCATTATTATTATGTGTGAATATTACAATGGGTTCATTTGTAATTAGATATAAAAAATAACTATTTGAATTGCCAAACTGCTTGTGTGAAATATTTTGAATTAGATCATTGACCTTTAGAAAGATTAACGAGTAGAGCTATTTTCTGAAGCTCTGATACCTTTCTTGGAGAATATAAACAGAATTCATGTTAAAGTCCTGTCTCAAGATTTGTAGGATCTAGCTTCATTTCTCATAGTCAACCATTTTGGTATATTTCATAGCCTTTCCATGGAGAGAAGTTATTTCAGAAGAGATACTCAATACATATTTATTTTCCCTTTGATCTAGCATCTTATGAAGAAATTTAATCCTTTATTCATGTCATGATTTAAATTTACTTTTCTGATTCTATTTTAATGATATCCTTTTTATTTTAGACAGATTTGAGAACCATTGGCAAGAAATTCCTCCCCAGTGACATTAATGGTGGAAAGGTGGAAAAGGTAACCCAGAATGCTAAAAATATGTTTTTATTCTAATGGAGAGGATCCTGGGAATCGCTTGAAGGATTTAAGGATGTTTAGCTTTTTCTCCACTCAGATTCTTAAAACATTGCTTTCATATAGAAGAATTAGATGTATTCTTTTGGTCCCAGAGCTCAAATGTAGCCGTTTTGTCAGGAAGTTGAAAAGTTTAATTTAAAAGGTGTCCTTTAAGCATACTTTTGAAGGAAACAGGAATTTGTGAGAGGTGGGGTGAATTCCATGTGTGTTCCAGGTACAGAGAACTGTCAGTTGCAGTGTGCTGTGTGAGGAACAATAGGGCCATTTTGGCAAGACTGTAGCATCTGGGAGAAGGTATAGTATATAATAAGGCTGAAAAGATAGTTTTGGCATAGGTTGTAGAGGGCTTTAAAAACCAAACAGAGGAACTTTTATTTGCTCCTAGAAGCAGTAGAGGGATCCTTTGGAGTTTATTGTGTAGAGGGCTGACATGGTCAGCTTTTAGTCAAATCATTTTGGTAGCTGTGTGTTGGATGGATGGAAGGGAAAGAATTAAATCAGGGAGACCAAAGAGGCTCTTGAAGTAGTTCAGGTGAAAAAGTGATGAAGGCCTAAATTAGGGTGGTAATAGTATGACTAATAAGAAGGGAACATGTAACGTTATGTATATATTAGTTATTAGTGTCTTATTTTCCTACTAGTCTAGAGGGCAGGAACTATTTTATCTAAATCTTTGAATCTTCTTGAGTAATATGCATATATTATAGCACATAAGTACTAAATATTTGTTAAATGAATAAATTAAAACATGCTGATAAATATACAAAATGTTACAGACTATTAAAGTTTTGTAATTGTGCCTTTTATTTTTGATTGATCTGTCATCAGATCTCTTGTTTGTGAATATAATAGCATTAGAAAGTAAGAATATAGAATAGAACATTGGAGTAAAGCTATTAACATATTGGAAGTGATGTCCTTTCCACTCTTTGTCCACTCTGGAGAATTGAAAATCTTTTTTTTTTATTGTAGTCTTTCCTTTTTTTCCCTTTTTGACTGTGTCTCATGTTATGATACCAATACTTGAATATACTTACTTATGTACATATTATCTTTTTCCATTAGAGCATAAAGTCTTTGAGGTTAGGGGCTGCTTTTTATTTTCCTTCATATCTCCAGACCAGTGACTGACGCATCATGAGTGCTTAGTGAATGCTTATTGATTCATTTATTTTTCTATTTCGTTTTTATGTCATTTGAGCATATTTATGCAAAGCAATTCCAACTGAAAATTTCCATATATGCCATTGTTCATGTTTTGAACTTTTGAGTTTAGCAATCATCAATCAAGAAATTATTTAGGATAGGGTAAGGATAGGGACTAGACTTGTTATTTTGCTAGTATAGGTGAGATAAGAGAATTCCTTTTACCTATATTGAGATATTTCTAGGTGACGAAATTGAAGCTCAGAGAGATGAAATGACTTGCCCAGAGTCACTGAGCTAATAAAGACTAAGCCAGACTGTGACCCACATCTTTTGACTCTTTCCAAAGCTCCGCCCTGCTAATGCACCACTGTCTACAAAGAATATTTCATGTTTCTGTAGTGTGATAGAGGTGTAGGCTGGCACTTCTGCAGGTCATAAATTTAGAGTTACCTTTAGCACTGAGAAGCCAAGCTAATCTACCCGGGGTCATACAGCCAGTATGTGCTGGAGGGGAGACATGAACCTAGTTTTCAACACTGAAGATAGCTACCCATTATGCCACATTGCCTCTCAGTATTACATTTCAGTAAAATATGATGTGGTTTCTAACTTAAATGAAGCATTTCTAAGCTTTTCATTTTGTGAGGTTATATCTTATATATAGCTTCTTTACCATTTCTATACTCAAATCAAAGACGTTATTGTACCTTAGGCTTAGAGAGAAGGAGGGAAGGGTCGGGTGGGGTGTCTTATAGGTTTGTTTGGCTTTAATTTGTACCAAAAATACTGCTGTGGCAGAGCATGTATTTAGTTCCCATATACTAAAATGTTTATTTCCTGCAAAAAGGTTGATTGAGCAGGAAGATACTTTGAAAAGTCATCTAACCTACTATTTGAAGTTCAGGCACATAAGAATATAACCTATTGTTAAAGATACCTAGAGAAATTTAACAATACTAAATATTACGAAACATTATATTTTTCCTAAATTCGTTAATATTGCAATTTAAAGTATATTGTCTCCTGTTGTATCTTTGGGGGCAATGAAGAGCAGCAGGTTACTTTTCTTTATAAAATAACTTCATGTACTTTGAGACTGATAATTCTCTCCATCTTCCAAGCATTTTCTAAATTAAACCTAGCTCCTTGAATTTGAACTTATATTTATTTTGGAGCCTTTTATTCATATTCCCTGCTCTTTAAAGTTCACGTCATAGTCTCAGCATTTCTGACAGATTGTAGCCTTCCTTAGCATACTAATCGAGAGAAGGTATAACTGTGATTAATCAATTATATTCAGTAATCAAAGTGATTACATCCTATAGTGCTGCTATCAGATTGATCAAGTAAATCTTAATACATCCTAGTGCTTGCTTTCTTAACATCAGTACTACACTGTCTGGTTCGTCAGTACCAAACCTTATCATTCTAAATGCCCTTTTTACTACTACTTGGGTAAAGTTCCCTTACTTAAGAAACAGGCAATGGAAAGAAATGGAGAATTTTACTAATACAAATTTAAATTGATTTTTGCTTCTTTAAGTTTGTTCCTTCCAACACTATTTTCTTTATCAAGTATGATCCTATAATTAATGATACTAATAATGAGAATGTTCTAGAAAAAAAGTTTTTTTTTTAGAAATACTGTGAAGTACTCTGCTCTCCCCACGCATTTTTTCAGACATTCTTTTTTTATGAGTTTAACTTAATATGTCTAAATGTTAACTTTCAGAAAAGCTAGTTTGCCTTGTATTACCTGATAACTTTAAGTTAATAATTGTTTGTGTGTGTGTGTGTGTGTGTGTGTGTGTGAGTGTGTAATTTTTAGGTTTCCTAGGTGTTTTTTTTTTCAAAAGCACATCAAGGGAGGTATTTCAAATGTCATACTCATTTTACAAATGAGGAAACTGAGGCTTTAAAAGTTGCCATTTAAATTTAGCCATTAAGTCGAGGATCTGTGACTCAAACCTAAGTCTTCTCACTCTCCAAGTCAGTTTTCTTCCTACTAAACCTCAGATTTAAGGAAGTTTTGGGATAGGCACATAGTTGGTGCTCAGTAAATATTTCTTAAATTGAATTATACTGAACTGATTTATTCACGGCAGTTTCCTCATATGTAACATGAGGGAGTTGGACTAGGTGCTTTCTAAAGCCTCTTTTAGGCCTAAAATTCTCTGACTTTATGTGCGAGACAACAGAATGTTTTGGGAAAGTGCAATATGTCTTAATTCTATAATACATTATCAACCTTGGTTGATCTAGGAGAAAAGTTGATCCAAATTCTTGAAATATGAAGACAGGCAAAATTTTATTTACTCCAGACAGTAATTGGTAGTCGAGGAGAAGTCTTAGAGTTAAAGAAGTGTTATAACTTATCAACTATAATTTCTAGACTACAAAGACTAGTAGTCCTTAAGCCTGAGGACTGGCCTCAGACATTTACTAGCCCTTTGACCCTGGACAATCACTTAATTCTGTTTGCCTCATGAGGTTCCTCATCTAGAAAAAAGAGCTAGAGAAGGAAATGGCAAATTATTCTAGTATCTATGCCAAGAAAACTCCAAATGGGGTCACGAAGAGTCAGACACAACTGAAAACAACTGAATAATTAACTCACCATCCCACTCACCATAGTAGCTCTTCCAAATCTTTTCATTCCTCCTTAAATTTCCATGGCTCTTCCTTCTCTCAACTTCTTGGCTGAGAACCTTGCTGAGTGGTTCATATTATCATATTCACTGAAAAAATTGAAGCTATTGGCCAAGAGCTCCCTCTTTTTTCCTCCTCAGCGCATATCACCTCGATACTTCTGCCATGCTCTCCTCCTTCACCACTGTCTCACATGATGATGTGGACCTTTTCCTTGCTAAGGCTGACTCATCTACATAGCCAAGCATCTCATTCTATCCTGTCATCTCCAACCAATAGCCTCCTCTATCATCCCCATTCTCTTAGTTATCTTTAGTCTTTCCTTGTCTACTGGCTGCTTCCCTACTACCTACAAACATGTCCATATGTACCCTATCCTCAAAAAATTCACTTGATTCATCAATCCCTGCTCTCTATCTTATATCATATTTTCCCTTGCCTTTTGTGGCTAAACTCTCTGAGAAGGCTGCTTATAATAGGTGCCTCCACTTCCTTTCCTCTCACTCTCTTCTTAACTTTATATAGTCTGTCTTCAGACCTCATCATTCAACTGAAACTACTCTCTTAAAAGTTACTAAAGATCTTTTAATTGCCAAATCTAATAGCCTTTTCTTAATTTTCATTCTTCTTGACCTCTATGCAGCCTTTGACACTGCTAAACATCCTCTTCTTCTTGATACTCTTATACCTAAATTTTTGTTATGCTTTTCTCATATAGTGCCCTGCCAACCTGTGTTCAGTTTTCTTTTCTAGAATTTCATATGGGTCACGCTCACCAAATGTGATTGTCTCTCAAGACTCTGTCATGGAACCTCTTCTCTTCTCCCTCAGTACTATTTCATTTAGTAATTTCATCAGTTCTCATAGATTCAATTTGTCACCTCTATGCTGATGATTGTGTAATCTACTTTTCTAGCCCTAACCTTTCTGCTGACCTCCAGTCTTGTGTCTCCAGTTGCTTTTAAACATCTCAAACTGGGTATTCTGTAGAACTAATGGGGAAAGCAATATGCAAATAACTATGAACAAATAAGCTATACATAGGATAAACTTGAAATAATAAAACAGAGAAGGCACAAAAATAATATAGAAAGGGAAAGGCTTCTTGAAGAAGGTGGAGTTTTAGCTGGAACTTAAAGAAAGCCAGGGAAGCCAAGAGGCAAAGATAAGGAGGGAGGAAATTCCCTACAGGAGAGACTACCAGTGCAAATATCTAGAGTCAGGACATGGAGTGTTTTGTTCAAGGAACAGCAAGAAGGCATTATCACTGGATCGAAGAGTATGTGGGGACAAACTGGGGTATGCTGATGCTGATGATTGTGAAATCTACTTTTCCAGCCCTAACCTCTGCTGAATTCCAGTCTTGTGTCTCCAGTTGCTATTAAACATTTCAGACTGGGTGTTCTATAGACGTGTTAAACTTGACTTGCTCAAAACTGAGATCATTTTTCTTAAACCTTCCCCCGTTCTAAACTTAGCTGTTACTGTTGAGGGTACCATCTTCCCAGTTACCCAAGCCTGCAACTTCGGTGTTATTCTCAGTTCCTCACTCAAACTTACCTCCCATGTACAACTTGTTGCTACAGCCTGTTGATTTTAACTTCCTAACATCTCTCACGTACGTCCCTTCTCTTCTCTGACACTGCTACTATCTTGGTGCAAGCCCTCATCACCTCGTGCCTAGACTATTACAGTAGACTCTCGTCTGGCCGGCCTGCTTCAAGTCTCTTCCCATGGTAGTCTATGTCCACTCAGTTGTCAAAGTGATCTTCATAAATTTCAAGATTGACCATGTTGCCCCACCTAATCAGTAAACTCCAGTGGCTCGCTTTAACCTCTAGGATCAAATATAAAATCCTTTCTTTGCTGTTGGAAATTCTCCATAACTTCTAGACTGCATTCTAGTGTTCTCTTTACTCTCTACCCTAGTTCGTCCCCACATACTCTTTGATCCAATGACGCTGGCTTCCTTGCTATTCCTTGAACAAAACACTCCATATCCTGACTCTGGACATTTTCACTGGCAGTCTCTCATATAGGGAATTTTCTCCCTCCTTATCTTTGCCTCCTGGCTTCCCTGGCTTTCTTTAAGAACCAGCTAAAATTCCACCTTCTTCAAAAGCCTTTCCCTTTTTTATCTTATTTTTGTGCCTTCTCTGTTTTAATTATTTCCAGTTTATCCTGTACATAGCTTATTTATTCATAGTTATTTGCATTTTGCTTTCCCCATTAGATTGTGAGCTCCTGGAGGGTAGGGACTGTCTCTTGTTTTCCTTTGTATCGCCAGTACGTAGCACAGTGCCTGGCCTGTAGTAGACATTTAATAAATGTTTACTGACTGGCTAAATACCTTTTAGCTAAGTAGAGATCACATCCTTAAAAAGCAGCCCATTCTATTGATATATAGATTTAATCTATAGTAAATTTTTCCTTATGGAACCCCAAAATTCATAACCCTTTTACTCTACTTCTCTCTAAAATCATACTGAAGAAATTTGTTCTCTCTTACACATGATTCCCTGTTGTGTACTTGAAGGCAGGCATCATACTTCTTGTCTTCTCATCACCAGTTATAATTATTACAGTGAAAGCGTATTTGTATTTTTCTTTTATAGATTACCAAAGCGAGAAACCATTAAGTTGCTTTCAGCAAGAATTAAAAAAACTCATAGTAAAATTTTATATTTAAATGTTCTAAAAAGAGATCTAGATAGATGGAAGATTATTCAGAGGAGAGCATTTGAATATGACTATAAGAATGCTAAAAATACTTAAGACTGACAACTTAGGATGCTGTATTCTTTGCTTTATGAATTCATAGTTTTATTTAATGCAGAAATTCTTATACTTTTTGTTATCTTTAGCAATCTGATAAAGCCTATAGACATTTCTCAGAATAATATTTTTAAGTGCAGGAAAGAAAACAGGTGTTACTGTAAAAGAAACCAATTACATTGAAATAGTTACCAATTTTTTTTTTAAAAGTTCATGTTAAGAATCCTTGACCAAGGCATAAAAATTATAAAATGATGCCAAGTACCCCTAAGTTACTTAATTAAACCCTAATTACTTAATAAGAAGGCTGAATCATTATGTTGAACTATATTGCTTTAAAAATTATATTGAACCTTCTGATACGATTGTTTTCATAGCAGTAAGTATGCTAACCGAGGTGAACTGTTAGTTGTTTAAAAAAAAAAAAGAATTTTATGTGAAAATATTTTATGACCAACGGATAGTGTGAAGAAATTTTGGAATTTAAGTATTTTTTTTAAAAAATCCTTATAGTAGGGGTACTTAGTCCACTTTTATAAGACTTGTCCTACAACTGCTAACGTGGACCTAAATTCATTATGAGAAATTAGTGTAATCTGTCGTGCTCAAGGTATGAGCATTACCAGTTTCAACCACAAGATGGCTTTGCTGTCTTAAAATTAAAAATTAGTACACAGTCTAAAGGTATTTTTGTGAGTTTGTTTAAAGAAGTCACAAAAAAATTCTTGTTTGCTTTAGGGAAGGTTCTGTGAATTTGTTGTTACCGTAAGTTTTTGTTTCTTTGTACCTTGTATCAGATAGCATGATTTCTCTAATTTTCATTTTAATGAAATCTTGAACATGTTTTCAATGACTATATTGTTGAACATTAACAAATTGTAGCTACCAATTAGTTTAATTACTAGTAATTGTTATTAGTAGCATTTATGTGGTTTTAAACAATGTCTTGTACATTATAGATGCTCAATATTTTGTTGATCAAAATTTAAAAACTAACTTTCACAAAGTAGCTTACATATTTTTAATCAAAGGGAATATTAAAGAACTTATGCCTTTTTAAAAATAGCATTTTACCATTGACAACGCACTTTCCATATATTTTCTCATTTTCACAGCAGTCCTGTGATGTGTGTCTATTTGACAAATATAGAAACTCTGGCCCCTGACCACACAGTTATTAAGTGACAGAAGCAGAATCAGAAGCTAGGTATTTTTGACTCCAAATCTCTTACTGTACTGTGTGATGCCTCTCAATTGGGAAGGACTATACTATTGTTTGGGATTCCCTCATTATTTCTTCCCGTTTTACTAGCTGTACCATCCTTGAATATGAACCTAATATGTATTTTGCTTGAATTTTGCTTTAGAATGTTGCTGCCTTTTGAAAAAAAAAAGCTTCCGTGAAGTTATAGACTTTATTATTTTTTAAAATTTATTTATTTATTTTTAGTTTACAGCATTCAGTTCCACAAGCCTTTGAGTTCTAAATTTTCTCCCTCCCCTCCATACTCCCTCCCTCCACAAGATGGCATGCAATCCAATATAGGCTCTACGTATACCTTCACATTAGACATATTTTCACATTAGTCATGTTGCAAAGAAGAATTAGAACCAATGGAATGAACTACGCAAAAGAAGAAACAAAACAAAAAAGAGAGAGAGAGCAAATAGTATACTTCAATCTGCATTCAGACTCCATAATTCTTTCTCTGGATGTGGATAGCATTTTCCATAAGGGGTTTTTGGGAGTTGTCTTAGAACCTTGCACTGCTGAGAAGAGCCAAATCTATCAAAGTTGGTCATCGCACAATGTGGCTGTAACTGCGTACTATGTTCTCTTGGTTCTGCTCCCCTCACTTAGCATCAGTTCTATAGATTTTATAAAGACCCAAAATCATATTGTCTATTCTTAGTACTTGGTATTATTGCACATTCTTAAAATTCTGAGGGTCAGGGACTTCCATCATTTCTTTTAGTAAGTATTTTTCATCACCTCATTAATTTCAGAATAAGAAAATCTCACTTTGCTCTTGTTTAGTCTAAAATCTCTTCAAACTTCTTCAAGCCTTTTCTCAAAAAACATTTCCCTAATACTTACCTGCTTGCTCTTTGACTCTTATTTATTATTTACTGCATCAGTCTCCTGCCTTATTCTAATGGGGTTATGAAGCAGCAAAGAGAGTAATTAGTGGGGTAATAAGCAAGAGGGGAAGAGCAAAGAAGGGTGGCAGGTGCTGATTGGCAGAAATGGCTAGACCATTTTTGCTACTGGGACATCTCCCTGTTGCTGATGTAATCTTAAAACATTTGCTCGCAAATCACTGTGATTGGCTTGACCATATTAGCTGTTTGTTTTCTCTGAAGTCTGAGTATAAAAGTGGTGTGAGTTCAGAGTAAATCATGAGTTCAACAGAACCTCCTACTTCACAAGTCAGTGAGTTCCAAATTGTGTCTGATGAAGCTAAGTTATTAGGATACAAAAACAAGAAAACAGTCCATACTCTTGTGTACCTTACAGTTTCACTGTCATCTACACATAATGCAATACAACCCTTTAATTTCTGTAGAGATGGCTGTAGTCAAAATTCTGTCCATTTCTACTCATGAACTTACAAATAATCCTAATTGCCTCTCAGAATTAATTTTTGCTTTCAGATCCAAAAAAACGCATTCTGCTCAAGAATGGGCTTATTGATATTTATTTATTTTTAAACTTTTTGAATTTATATTTTATTAGGAGCTTAACAAAAATAAATATTTCAATATACAAAGAAGAATAGGAAAGTAGAATTGTGAAACTGGCAACTATTACGTACAATTAGTTTAACAAAAGTGTTCATTAAATTTAACATGGTAGTAACAAAACATCCTTGCTTCCTCCCCACCCCTACCCTCCTTTTGAATATCCTTTTGCTATTTTTAGTTTTTAAAAAAATAATTTCACTGACGCACTTTTCTGAATCTTTTTTTTTTGGGTGGGGGGGTTGGTTCATTTTAAAGAGGATCAATAACATCACAATGTTGAGGTCAGGGTACAGTATGTTCTATTGGCTGATCAGTCCAAACTGGTTTGGAAGGCTCTAACCACAGGTTGGACACAAGAAGTCCTTTTGGGATGGATACGTCTTTGGATTTGTGCAGCTCACATTTCCTTTGTGCTATGGTGATTCTGCTTTGCTCATAGAGTATATACCCCCTTCTTTGATGAAGGCATACCATGCTGGGTAGTCCTGTGCTAGTGTCTCCCTTATCTCAAGTACTGCTTCTTCTGACCACTATGTGAGTGTTTGCCTCACAACCCCAGACCCCACCTTTGCCACCCAAATAGCTTCCCTTATGACAAATAAGAATAGTCAAACAAATCCACACGTTGACTGTGTCTTAAAATACATATCTCATTCTACACTTCTGGTTCATCATCTTTATGCGAAGAGGTAGGAAGCATGCTTCATAATCAGTTTTCTGAAGTCTTGATCACATTAAGGTAGCATCTTAGGTCCCTTACTGAGAGTAAGTATTCTAAACATATCAGCAATCATTACTTGTTTGGGGGGAAGATTTTTGTTTGTGGTTAATCTTATATCTCTGTCTTTATTCCTGTTGGTTTTCATTTCAGAGGGTAGTTATCTCAGACCTTAGTATTTCTAATATGAATCCTTTAGTCTTTTAGACATTGATTACAGAGGCTAGTATTATTATGGGTGATAAAAAGAATCACTTTAGTGAAAATAACAAACAGGGTAAATTCTCTGTTCTTGCTGTTATACCTTTATAGAATTCAGAATGTAGTTGAACTTATAAATCATGAATTTGTTTTGTGAACTGAGAAATTACTTTCTATTGCCTTCTTGAAGGTAGTTGCCATATTTACTATGTTATTTGTACATTTTCTGTGTAAGTATAGCATAATGCATTTTTGTACACCTAAGATTTTTATTCAACTATTATCATCTTGACTTATATACACAAGTCAAATAAAATACTTCATTAGATCTGTGATCTTATCAATGTGAATAGTGCAGATACTGTACCCTTTCATCCTGAATGATTCCTGCCCATATTCTCCCTTGATTCCTGCAGCGGTGATCTATACAAAGTACAGAGGTCCTTCCTGTGAATCTTTTCCAATCTGTGAATGCCAGTGTGGTCCATTATCCCTTTATGCTACTACAGACCACTCCTTTTTCATTTCTGTCATAGATTTGAAATCTAATCATATTTAAACCAGGGGACAAGGACTGTACTTGTAATTTTGTTATTGAAAACTTCCAAGTGAGAAAATGCCCTCTGTCAATTAGGTCAACATGTTCTCAGCAACTTATGGTCTTTTATGGAGTTGTGTAGGGCATCAGCTCCAGAAGTGTGGTCTAGTGACCCTTGGGGTTGCCTTTCGGGGCATTTACAAGTTCAAAATTATTATCATAATAATACAAAGATGTTTAAATGTGCAATATAGTAAATATCAATAGATTTAGCAACATTAAACAAAAGCTCTTTGGGTACAAGAGGATCCTCATTATAGACATCATCTAATAAAATCTCTTCATTTTATAGAAGAGGAAAATGAGGCCTAAGGAGTTTAAGTAACTGTTAGTTCAAGGTCACAGAAATATTAATGCCAAGCTGGGATTTGACCCCTTGAACTCTAACTCCAAATTTAGTGCTCCTTTCACTCCCTTCTGCTATCAGTCAAAGTTATGGAGGACCCAGAGGATAGTGGAAACATATGTAGTTTCCCAGACAGGCTATAGCACATTGCCAGCGATGACCTATACTCAAGAAGTTGTGTTAGGATATCATTAAGGAAACGTATTCTTGGAAAAGGCCAGAGGAGACAGTTTTCTGATGACAGTGAGTGATAACAGATGAATAGCCAAAATAATACACTGGAATCTGCAAATATAAAAAATCCTAGATAAAGACCTTCAAAATATTAGATGGCTTGTTTGTGGGGGATTTATTGAACGATATGGCCAAGAATCACATTGGATGAGAAGGCATGGATGGTTTGTGATCTTTTCTGATGAAGAATTTACCCATATTGATAAGATCATAGATCTATTGAAAGCTGCTGAAAGTAAGCCAAGTCAAAACTTCTTTGGTCTCTGGAATTACATTAATAAGATAATATTGCACACTGATGAAGGTCAAACATTGAATAGATATATGTTAAATTAGACACTTTGGAAGCCGTAGTGTTTTATAAGGTGTTGATTATGGAAGAATCATAGAAAGTTCATGCTTAGACATACTGAGGCCTAAGTGAACTTCATTTTTCTGTTTAGTAGAAAGATTTATGGAGGACATTTATTTGTAGGTATCTTTAAAACAAAGGACAGAAAATAAATTTGTTGAGTTCAGTCACGGAGAACACGCTTATAATGTATTTTGGCCTAGATAAGGGTCAGAATATTGAGCAAATTAACCTGGAAATAGTAAGAAGGATAAGAATTGTAAAGTAGTACTTACATCATATAGCATTTAGAATATAATGATGTATAGACATAATTTCATATGATTTGCTGTTTCATGAAAGTTAGTTTTCTCTTCCCAGTTACATTGTAAGCACCTTGAGGGCGACAGTAACATTTTTCTTCACTTTCTGCTTATAATTCTTAGCATAGACTTGCACCTGTTTTAAATGCTTAGTAAAAACTTGTTGATTGATTTTATTCTTTTGTGAAGGATATTGTAGAAAGTGAAAGTTCTACTTTTATAAAACGAGAGCCTTCAGTGGGATCCCAGGAACAAGAATGATGTTTTCCTACCTCCTGAACCTTCACTGCTCCCACACCCCTACTCCCTTAAAAAGGTCAGAAAAAATGATAGGAGAAATTAAAGCTTCTTGTAGGTCCAGAGGAGCTTGTAAGAGTGAAGTTGTAGCAGTAGAAATAGAAAGCAAGATGAGTATTTTGACTATCGTCATCTTTAACTTAGTTTTAGTTAGCTTGTGGTTTGTATAATATTACTAATGAAGGCAATATGTCATTCTGCTTTGGGAAACATAGTAGGAAATGAAATGGTTTATTTTCAAAATCATTACAGAAGTGTTTTATGATTTATATATTAATAGGTAATTATGTATGCTATGACCATGCACATACAAAGAAGAAATAAATATAAACATAGAAGAGTTTGTGGAGTATTCACTTTATCAAATACTCAGCTGTCATTTCAGCTTGTTACATTTTTGGCCTTTATATGGCAATGCCTATTTTAATAAAGCTTGGATAAGAAAATTTTAAAAGGCGACTAGAACAAATTTCCCATGTTTAGCTTTCTTCTTTTCTTCAAACTAGCTAACAATTTAGGTAATTTATTCTGCTAAAACTGTATTTTTAAAAATCCGATTTTTTTTCCTTTTAAGTTAAAAAGTAGGTGATATATAAATTACTTGTTTTCTTCTCCCTTTGGATATTTCTCAAACCCTGAATTGATAGCTAGATTGACATTTCCTTGGAGACATAATATTAATGTATTGTGAGGAAGGCAGTACGTAAAACTTTGGGCCATTCTCACCTAGGGGAACTTTAAAATAAATGAGTTAATCACTTCACATTGCTTTTGTTATTTGTCGAAGTTGTAAATTAATTTATGATATACACAAGTAAAGGGAGTACAAAAAGGAATAATAAAGAGATTAACAATAATAATGATAGACCATCTTCTGTCAACATACTTAAAAGGTATGCTATCTTACAATGTTGATGAAAAAGTACTTTCTTTAGAGAGGATCCTTCCAGTCTGGGATAAATTTTTTTTTCTCGGAGAAATAAGGCAAAATTTACTGTCATTTTCCAAAATGTTGTATTATCTTATTTCACAAATGCTTAGTTAGAAAACCAGTTACTATGTTAATTTTATTTTATTTTTGGTTTGATAGAAATGGACAGCCTATGAGAAAGTAAAGTTTCTTTGTGACTCTAGCTCAAGAAATGAAAAACTAAATTAAAAAACATTTATAAATACATACTTCTGTGAATACACTATTGCTCAGATAAATCGAACTCAGGAAAGTTGAAATTATTAGCTAACAGAGAAGAATAGTATTCTTCTATTTTACCAGAAGAGGGTGTGTTTGGATCTTAGTGTGTTCCGAGCAAAAGCATCTCACCTTTACAAATATCTGTATTACTACAAAGCCCTTTGAAAGCAGAAAGTGCCTTAGAAACCAGAATTTCACATAATAAATGAATATCAGAAGTAAAAAATTTGCAGCATGGAATTCTAAAGTCTTCTGTTAATATCTTTTCCTCGAATGCTAGAACTCTCTTCTCGAAGATTTTATTCCTGTTATTCCTTTCTGAAAATGGAATTCGACTCATGTATACTTGAGAAAGATACCTGTAAAAGAGCTTTTCCAAGAAGAATTTCTTTTAAAACACGAAGCTACTAAAGTACAATTGATGTCTCTAGTCTACTTTTAGATTTATCTCTAATGAATTGAATTTCAACTGTGTGGTACTCAAAATGCTACTAAAGAAAAAAAGTTACTAAAAATGAGAATAGCAAGTTTTTCAAAAGTGATTCTTCCTTTGTCTTTACAGCTCGAAGGCCCATGTGTCCTACAGATTCAAAAAATCCGCAATGTTGCTGCCCCAAAGGATAATGAAGAATCTCAAGTTGCACCAAGGATGCTGCGCTTGCAGATGACTGATGGCCATATAAGTTGCACAGCAGTAGAATTTAATTATATGTCAAAAATTAGGTGAATGACATTTGTAAATTTGTGTTTTGAGTTTTTAAAGTTGACTTTTGATTTCTGGAATTTGACGGCTTTGGGATTACACAGAAACCTCATGCCTGTGTATCATGAATCTTCAAGAAAAGATTGGAATTATCCTCCCCATGCTTGTGGGAACAATAAATAGTATCACCAAAAATCTGAAATTGACAATATCTTAAGAGACAGGAAAATACTGGTTACTTATCTGTTGTTTCTGAATCTTCTGTCTGTAGTTAGACTCTTGACTTGGTAGACAAGTGTTGTGTGCAAAATAGGCTGCTTTTTAGGAATTTTAGAAGATATTTGTTTGAGATTAGAGAATGAGTTTTTGAAAAAATGAAGTGCTTTTGCTCCCTTCAGAAGATATTTGTAACTGTGCTAGGGATATTGATGGTTATATATATGAACTAATGGCGATTAAATTTTGCTTCAGAATTAATAGTACAAACAGAAATTTTAGGTGCCCCTTTATAAAAAAGCTAACTCTTTAATATAATAATAGCTTTTATACTTCTAGATAGTATTGAATTGCCACTGATAGTTGGTACAGTGGATTGGACATAGTGAAAAGAGCACGAGGAGTAACTAGACATATTTTCAAGTCCTGGTTCTGTCAGATATATCACCTTGGTCAAGTCATTTCTCATTAAGGTCTAGCTTATTCAGTCAGTTAATAAATATGAAATACCTACTATGTGCCAGGCACTATGCTGAGTACTTACCATGCAAAAAGAGGCAAAAGACAGTCCTTGCCCTCAAGGAACTTGCACTCTGATGAGGGGAGACAACAAATATATGCAAAACAAGCTATATGGGATAAATAGGAAAGAATTAAAGGAAGAAAGCACTAGAATTAAGGTGGGTTAGGGAAGGCCTCCTGTAAAGAGTGGGATATTAGTTGGGACTTGAGGAGGTAGCAGATGCCTTATGCTGGTACAGATGGAAGCGGTTGCTTTGAGGCATGTGGAAGAAGCCCAGCCTGGCTCCTCAGCCTGCAGCGTTTCCTCTGGAGACATGCTGGGCCCAGCTGGAGAGGGAATGAGGAGAGCATAAGAGATCTGAGGTGTGAGGTCGTGTCACCTGAAGATGCTGACTATGAGGTGGCAGCAGAAAATTGGACTATGGGATCTTCTTATTCTGTTTATCTCTAACGTTCTTTGATTCCATGTACCTGATGAGCTCTTCAGGATTCAAAAAGTTGATCTAGTATATTTTCATGGGTAATAATGTAATTAGACTCTGGCATGTGAGATTCTAAAATTATTAAAAACTCATAGACCATTTTTCTAGTGCCTTTTTCCAACTTAGCCGGAAGCATCCAACCAAGCTGGCTTGGAACTGAGACAAGTACTACAGAGTACAGGGAAGATAGCTCCTTCATGAGCATGTGTTTCCTTTGACTAGCCCTGTGACTCATCTTTACAGAGCAGTTTCCCACCTTATTCTGTGGTGTATAATTGTCCTTTAAGTGATACTGAGAAGTGTTACCTTAGATCCTTGACCAAGTGCCCTCTGTACTCCTTGATAAGACAAGAAGAAAATGCTCTTTAAATAGGTTTCCTAACACCTTAGAACTTATTTTCCTTTCTTTATATAATCATCCCTACCACACACCTGTGCTTAGGGTCTAAAAGTTTCTCTCTTATTCCTTTTTTTTCTCTTCATTTTCGTTAAGGCTCACAGATTCCTAATTAAAGATATCAGATTTGAAAAGGAGCTGCAAGTTGTCTAGTGCAACCTATACCTAAACAGGAATTTTTTCTACCGCATCCCCACAAGTCTCTGCTTGAAGACTGCTGGTGACGGGGGAGTCTCCACATCCTAAAGGAGCCTGTTCCACTTTTGGACAGATCTGGTTAGAAAGTTTGTTCCTACATCAAGCCTAACTGTGTCCTTGCAGTTTCCGTCTATTACCCTTATTTCTCTCCCTTTGCAATAAGTAGAACACATTTTAATCTTTCCTTCTTCATGAGACCACTAAATATATTTGAAGATCGGCATCCTGTTTCCTCTAAGTCTTCACTTCTCTGAACTGAACAAATCTAGTTCCTTCGTTTTTGTCTTTTCCTGTTTTAGAGAAAGCAGATGAGTCAGGGGGTAGAGAAGTGGAATTGGAGTCTGGAAGACCGGAGTTTCAGTTTGGTATTGGACACTTGCTGGCTGTGTAACTTTACTGTCTGTCTCAGTTTCCTCATCTATAAAATGAGGACAGCAATAGTACCTACCTCCTGGGAGTGTTGTGAGGATCAAATGAAAGAATATCTGTAAGGCACTTCAAGCCTTAAGGCCTTATACAAATGCTAGTAGCTATATTATTTTTATCTTTATTTTTCTTATTATTATTACATTTTAAGATTTAAACAAAAAATCTAGACTTCATTCAGTATATTAGCTTTAAGTGTCTTACTCTCCCACTGCATCCAGGGCCATCTCCAGTCATCCTGATCTATATCTTGCCACTGGACGAGATGGCTCCAGAGGAGAAAGTGAGGCTGGCAACTTTGCATATCCCTCCCCCACTTAAATCCAGTCCACTTGTTTGTTATGGCATCACCTCCCCGATGTCTTGGTCCTCTTTGAGAACAAAGGACAGACAACAACAACAACCTCTGGCCTAGATATTGTGATTTGCAGATTTGATAAACAAGCCACCTGTGCCTTAATTCAAATCTTTGATTGAACTAAGATCCCTAGAATACTTGTATAGGAGACAAGATTGCTTTTTGTGTCCAACTACTAATCCAGTTCTTCTGATTTCAACTCATTATGCTGTATATCTTTTCATCTTTTCAATAATAATAGCATGAGAAATTTTTACCAAATACTTCACTAAACTATAGTTAAACTATATTTAGGGTTCTTCTGATCTACCAGTTGATATGTTAATATTCCATTAGTTTAAATTCCTAATGTGAGAATTTAGTCCACCAGTGCAGATCTCAACTTCTCTGTGGCTTAGTAAATGAATTTTAGAGATATGCCTGAGGCCCACAAATATTAAATATTTGGCTAGGGTCTCACAGCTGCTGAAAGTTAGAGATAGGTTTTGAACCCAGGTCTCTGTAATTCCAAGTCCAGTCTTCTCTATCTATTATGCCTTGTGTCTTGACCATTTTAGTAACCTGGTCAGAAAAGGAAATAAAGTTCTTTTAGTGTGACCTATTCTTGATGAAATCATGCTGGCTTTTTTTCTGATCAGATCTTCCTTTTCTAGATAGTTGCTAACCAAACCTCTAGTAATATGTTCTAGAGTTTAGCAAGAGGCCAGGCTTAGTGTTCTATAGTTGGCAGGCCCTGTTCTCTTACCTTTTTTTTTTTTTTTGAAAATTAGCACATTTTTTTCCCCCTCTGCCCTGTAGTATATCCTCTTCTCCATGATCTTTAATAGATAGATGTCTGATACTGGCTCATCAGTCACATCTGCCAGTTCCATCCCCCGTTCCTTTCCCCCCTCCCCTCACTTTAGTTCTTTTGAGATTCTAGTCTTGGGTTCATTATGGGAAGCTGAGTGATCTCCTGCTGTCATCCTACTTATCTTGGTTATCTGTTCCTTTTTAGCTGTAATTGTTTGGTCCTGTCCAGTCTAAATTGGATCATTGTTTCTCTTTGGCCAAGAAGACAATCAGAATAAGAATTAGGAAGCTCTTCTTTGCTTTGTTAGGTGTCATTGTCCCAATCCAGTCTAGTTGTTGATCTTGTCTCTTTATTGGTCCTCTTGTTTTCTTCAAGTTGGCTAAAAAACTCTTGTGTTTAACTTGACTCATGAACCTCAACTCATTGTCAACTTTAGCACTCTTATCATTATTCTTATAGGATTATATTATGTTCTTTATTCATCTTATGCTACCTGTTCTTCCATCTTCTTTGCATGTCGTTTAAAAATCCAGGTCATTTAATGAGTTCCCTTTGTATTAATATAGATCTCTTTAGACAACTCTTTTTTTTTTTCCTGTATTTGGATTTTCTTTATTTCCTCAATTTCGTTTTTGAGAGCTTGATTGAACTGAAACTTTGTTAGAATTTTAGTCCATAGATCTCTAGCCATCTTTCCTTTGAAATTCCCAGACTATTTATATTCACACTTAGCATTATATTTTAGTTAGGCATGCTTTATTTCCCATGACCTTGGGCAAGTCACTTAACCTTCATGTACTTCAATTTCCTCAGCTGTTAAAAGGGGAGTAATAGTTACACCTACCTCTCAGGTTAGGATCAAATAAGATAATATTTGTAAAGTTCTTAGTACAGTGTCTGGCACATAGTAGGAACTTACTAAATACTTGTCCCCTTCCCTTCCTTTATAAGCTCGTGTATATACGTGAATGTGTTTTCCCCACAAAACCTAGTATGATACTTTGTATACCATTTAGTAAATATTTACTGAATGAATAAAATGATCCTTCCTCCTTATTGCCTCTTGTCTCTAACTGAAGGAGGCAATGGGCTAATTATAGGAATACCAGATCTTAAGATCTGGAACAGTTTTCATAAAAGTGCTGCTAATTTTGATGAGCAGATCTTTTCATAGTTCTATGCTCTGTGGGCCCAATAAAAAGCCATTAGAATAAGTGTTTGCTGAGTACAAAAAAGTACCTTTCTCTTTCAACTGTTTGGACCCTCTGAGTTAAATTCATGAATCTTTTCTTTATAGTCATTGTTTGGATAATTGTGCTGATGTAACCACCCATGTTAGCTTAGGGATTTGGGGAGTGATTTTAAATTCTCTTAGCATCCTATCTTTTAATTAAGTAGATTTTACATATATATATTTGTATATGTGTGTATACACTTACATATATATATGCTTATATATATATATAATATATGTGTATGTATGTTTATGTTTGTCCATTCAAAAAGGAATTTGTAATTATGCTAAAGAAATCCATACCCTTTAAACTAGAGATAACACTGCTAGGCATACCCCTAGAAGTTAGTGTTAAAAAATAAAGGTCTCCTATACACCAGTATATTTATAGAAATGCTCTTGGTTGTTGTGAAGAACTAGAAACAAAGGCAATGTCTGTTGATTGGGGAATGGTTAAACAAATTGTGATAATAAATGTAGTGGAATATTATTCTCCATAAGAAAGAATGGGCCTGAAAAATACTACAAAGCATGGGAAGACCTGTATGAGCTAATGTAAAGTAAAATAAACAGAACTAGGAAAACTGTGCACAATAATTATGGCATAAATGGCAAGGAGAACTATGCACAATGATTATAATATAAATGGAAAGAAAAATAACATTAATAAAAATAAAAACTAAATACTCTGAGTTTATGATGACCGTACTTAGTCCCAAAGATTAGATGAAAATATATCTCCTTCCCTTCTTTGTAGAGGTAGGAGACCATGGGTTTGGGACACTGTAATAATGTTAGATTTGGATGATGTGTTGTTTAATTTTGCTGAACTTTTTCTTCTTTTTTTATTCTTTGTTACTGGAGATAGCTTTCTGGGAGGGAGAGAAGGGAGAAATATATTGGGAATTGAAGGTGATATCAATAACTTTAAAAAAAAATCCACAAACACCTTGCCAGATCTTTTCGAGCCTTCAGCTTTTAGTTGCCTTTGTTTCAGTTTCATTCTTTAAATCCTCTCAGGATATTTAGCCTCTTCCTCTTTTTTCCAGCAGTAGATGTGGTCTGCTATAGAATATTGCTTATGAAAGCCTCCTTATTCTCTACAAATTACCTTTAAGAATGACTTCTATATGTTTGTGTGTAATTTTAATAAATATTTTTATAGATGAGAAAGTAGGCCTATACTTGCTGATGTTCCTTTGTGATTAGCTGGGTCTCTTGCCAAGCTTTTTCCCACATCAGGTTTTCCCTTCCAATCAGGTGTTTGCTGACTAAGTCACTTTTTAGCTATATTTGGTCTCCTTTTTTATGGCAATTAATTTATATCAGATAAGCTTCTGAATGACTTTTGGAAAGGCAGTGTGGTATAATTTCAAAATGTTCGGCTATTTAACTATATTTTAGTTATATTTCTAAGGAAGCATGACATAGTAGATTGAGAACTAGCTTCAGAATCAGAAAGACCTGACTCTTTCCAAATAATATCTGTGACACATACTGGATGTGTGGCTCTGACCAGTTCAGTTAACATGTCATTGCCCCAAGCAACTTATCTAAGATTATTGGTACCTCCAAAGAAAGCGCCAAGATGTATTGATACAGGCAGTTTCTCACTTGGAACCCCCTATAGGGATGAATTCACAGGCCTAGTTTTTAAAAAAAGTCTGTATAAAATTGTCATAATTGATGTTGTTTTCTATATTTATATTGAATTTTTCTATATATTTTCTGTATCTCATTTTTCTTTATTAATAATTCATTTAAACAGATCAAACTTAAGTTTTAATGTTATGCCATCTAAAAAATTGTATTATGTATTTTAGTTTTGTATTAAATATGATCTTTCGATTTCCAACTAGTCACAGGTATGACTTTGCAGAGATAGCTGATTCAAGAATAAGTGCCGCATGAATGAATCTGTTATTTTTAATTAGCCTCACATTTTATTATTTCATATTTTTAGTTTTCAACATTGATTTCCACAAGATTTTGAGTTACAAATTTTCTCCCCATTTCTACCCTCCCCCCACCCCAAGATGGCATATATTCTGATTGCCCCTTTCCCCAGTCTGCCCTGCCCTTCTGTCACCCTACTCCCCCCATCCCTTTTCCCCTTACTTTCTCATAGAGCAAAATAGATTTCTATACCACATTGCCTGTATATCTTATTTCCCAGTTGCATGTAAAAACATTTTTTTTTTGAGAATTTGTTTTTAGAACTTTGAGTTCCAAATTCTCTCCCTTTTTCTCTCCCCATCCACCCTCCTTGAGAAGGCAAGCAATTCAACATAGGCCACACATGTATCATTATGCAAAACTCTTCCATAATAGTCATGTCGTGAAAGATTAAACTATATTTTGCTCCTTCCTATCCTGTCCCTCTTTATTCAGTTTCTCCTTTGACCCTGTTCCTTTTTGAAAGTGTTTGCTTTTGATTACCTCCTCCCCCATCTGCCCTCCCTTCTATCGTCCCCTCTTTTTATCTCCTTCCTCCTTCTTTCCTGTGGGGTAAGATGCCCAGTTGACTGTGTATGTTATTCCCTCCTCAGGTCAAATCTGATGAGAGCAAGATTCACTCATTCCCCCTCACCTGACTTCTCTTCCTACACAACTGCTTTTCCTTGCCACTTTTATGTGAGATAATTTACCCCATTCTATCTCTCCCTTTCTCCTTCTCTCAATTCTCCCCTTCTCTCTTCTCTCACCCCTTAATTTTATTTTATTTCTTAGATGTTATCCCTTTATATTCAACTCACCCAGTGCCCTCTGTCTATATATATGTGTATTCCCTTCAACTACCCTAATACTGAGCAAGGTCTCATGAATTACAAATATCATCTTTCCATGTGGGAATGTAAACAAAATAGTTCAACTTTAGTAAATCCCTTATGATTCCTCTTTCTTGTTTACCTTTTCATGCTTCTTGTATTTGAAAGTCAGATTTTCTATTCAGCTCTGGTCTTTTCACTGAGAAAGCTTGAAAGTCCTCTGTTTTATTGAAAGTCCATATTTTGCCTTGGAGCATGATACTCAGTTTTGCTGGGTAGGTGATTCTTGGTTTTACTCCTAACTCCATTGACCTCCAGAATATCATATTCCAAGCCCTTTGATCCCTTAATGTGGAAGCTGTTAGATCTTGGGTTATCCTGATTGTGTTTCCACAATACTCAAATTGTTTCTTTCTGGATGCTTGCAGTATTTTCTCCTTGATCTGGGAGCTCTGGAATTCGGCGACAATATTCCTAGGAGTTTTCTTTTTGGAATCTTTTTTAGGAGGCGATCTGTGGATTCTTTCAATTTCTATTTTACCCTCTGGCTCTAGAATAGCAGGGCAGTGTTCCTTGATAATTTCTTGAAAGATGATATCTAGGCTCTTTTTTTGATCATGGCTTTCAGGTAGTCCAGTAATTTTTAAATTATCTCTCCTGGATCTATTTTCCAGGTCAGTTGTTTTTCCAATAAGATATTTTACATT
>CM053626.1:78829065-78857829 GCA_028646595.1 Phalanger gymnotis
GTATATTTTGGTCTTCTTTGTCACCAAAGAAAGATTCCAAAGTCTGAGTCTGAATCTGAGAGCATTTTGAAAAATTCTGAAGTCTGAGTCTGAATCTGAGAGTGTTTTCGCTGCCTGTTCATGTTCCCAGCCAACTACTTGACCCTTGAGCTTTTTGTGGGAGTACGACTGCTCGTAGAGAGTACTTTGCCCCAAGCTTGAAGGCCTATGCTGTTGTTTTCAGAGCTATTTCTACACAGCAAGCTCTGCCACAACAGCGCTTTTCCTCCCCCAAGAACCATCAACCCGGACTGTGACTCATATCTAAGCAGGTTCTGCACTTCTGCTCAGATCTGCCACTTAATTCCTCCCACCAGGTGGGCCTGGGGCCAGAAGCAACTGCATCTGTAGCTCTGTAAGCAGCCTCAGAGCTGCACTGCCTCCGCCACCCCCAGGGCGGTGGCCGAACATGAACTCCTTTCACTCTGTCCTGCGGTTTTTCCCACTAACCTCCTCTGTTGTCTTTTGTGTTCGTGGATTGAGAAGTCAGGTAACTGCTGCAGCTCACTGATTCAGGGTACTAGGGCCTATTCTGCCTGGCTCCCAGTCTGGTTGATCTCGGCGTGGCCTATGCTGGGCTCTGCTCCACTCCTAGCTCTATACGATAGACCTTACCCAGAGACCATCCAGGCTGTCCTGGGCTGGAGCCCTGCTTCCCTCTGCTGTTTTGTGGGTTTTGCAGTTCTAGAGTTTATTCAGAGCCATTTTTTATAGTGTTTGGAAGGTCCTGGGGGAGAGATTTAGGCAAATCCCTGCTTTCCAGCCGCCATCTTGGTTCTGCGCGACCTTTTTCTCTAATCTTTAATCTTTTCCTAATCTGCCTCTGTTTCCCATAAACACATCCTTGTCTCTGTGCTCCTGAAAAATCTCTCACTAGACTTTACTATGCTGTCATCCTCCTTTTTCTCATAGCAAAATTCCTAGAAGGAAAAGGTATCTGTACCTCTTGCCTTCACTTCCTCTCCCCTCACACATTTTTTAACTCTTTGCAATCTGTCTTTGCCCTTCACTGATTCATCTTTCTTCAAAATTAACAGTTGTCTTTCTGTTATCAAATCTGATGGCCTTTGTCAATGCTCATTCCTCTCAGTTTTTCCAATTGGATTGGATTGGATGCTATTTGGCCAGTGGTGTAAAACTTAGAAATGGAGTACCACTAATATCATTGTAGTTACTATGCATGTTGTTTTCCTGGCTTTACTTACTTCACTCTTCATCAGTTCATATAGATCTTTCCATGGTTTTCTGTATTCATCACATACATCATTTCCTACAGCATAGCAATATTCCATTACATTCTAGTGCCAAAACTTTTGTCATATTTCAGTGAAAACACTGAGACTATTAGCTGAGTTCTCTGTCTCCTCTCTTCCTCTTCTCACCTCACTCATGTGACTGTCTTCTCCGACTGTGTTTCACGTGAAGATGTGACCCTTGTTTTTCCCAAGACAAAGCCTTCTCATCATCCTTACTCTCTCACTTATCTTCAGTCTCTGTCTACTGTTTACTTTCCTGGTGTTTACAAAAACGCTCATGTCTTCCTATACTTAAAATGCTATCTTTTGAACCAACCAACATCCCCCCTGCTCCCCTACCTCCACCCCTTGTTATCGTCAGCCATATCTCCCCTGCGTTTTGTGGTTAAACTCTTTGAGAACTTTTGTATAATTGATGCCCTTATTTCCTTTCCTTTCACTTCCATTTTAACTTACTAGTCATTGGATGCCATATCATTCATTCAACTGAATGTTGAATTCAACTGAAACTGATATCCCCAAGGTTATCAATGATCCCTTAGCTATCAGATCTAACGGCCTTAAACCTCTTTCTTCTTGACCTGTCTTCAGCTTTTGGCATTGTCAATCACCTCTTCTCCTTGGTATTTTCTTCTTTTTAGGTTTTTGTACACTACTCTATCCTGTTTCTCCTTATACCCGTGTGGTCACTCAGTCTCTTTTGCTGAATCTTTGGGCTATGTCTGCTTATTTTGGGTATCTAAATGTCAAAGCTCCATTCTGGGTCTTCTTATCTTCTCCTTCTCAACCAAATTTCACTTAGTGATCTTATCATCTCCCATGGCTTCAGTTATCATCTCTGTGCTGATGATTTCTCAGAATAACAAATGACATTTATATATTTCCTTTTATATGCATGGCATTACGCTAAACTCTTCACAAATACCTCATTTTATCCTCACAACAACCTTGGTGGATACATGCTGTTATTACGTCCATTTTACAGTCTAGGAAACTGAGGCAAACAAGTGACTTGCCCAAGTTCACACAGCTAGTAAATGTCTGAGGCTAAATTTTAACTCAGGTCTTCCTGACTCTATTTATTATGCCCCCTAAACCTAACCTCTTTCCTAATCTCCAGTTGGACATCTTGAACTGACTTTCTTTTGGCCATCTTAAGCTTCACCTATCCAAAACTGAACTCATTATCTTTCCCACCCCTAATCCTTTATTGTTCCTAACTTTCCTGTTATTGTTAAGGGGACCACTATCCTTCCAGTCACACAGGTTCACAACATAGGTGTCATATTTAACTCCTCAGTCTCTCTCCCAGTCTCTTGAGAGGCATTGTAATTTTTACCTTCCTAACATCTCTCATATGTGCTGCCTTCACTGCCAACACCCTGATGTAGACCCTCACTCTCTCACACTTAGACTATTTCCGTGGCCTTCTGGTTGATCTCCCTGACTCATACATTTTCCCTTTCTTGTCTATCTTCCATTCAACTTTCCAGTTGATTTTTCTAAAGTGCAAGTCTGGAAATGCCAACGGCCTTTACTCTTCCCCCCGCTCCAATTAAATAAACTCTAGATGGTCCCAGTTGCTTCTTGGATCAAACGTAAAATCTTTTATTTGTGAATTAAAATCTTCCTGACATCTTCTACTCTGTGATCCTCCCTCCCCTTTTTACACCTTATTCCCCTCCACATTCTGTAATCTAATGATTGTGGACTTCTTGCTAGAGAGATGGTGGGAAAGAGAAAAACAGTGTAAGGAGGGAGATCATGCTGGAGGGGACACAATTGAGAGGCCACGGATCGATAATTATCTTAAGGACACAGTAACAGTATCTCTTACAGACAGTGGTGGAAGAAATGTTTGGTGTTTGTGAAAAGGTAGTAACATAACCAATGAGGAACTCCAGAGAGGCATGAGTAAATGCTGTCATTAAAGAAATGTGTGATAGAAAAGATGGTCTGGTCACATAGTTAAGGTGAGTGGATAGTAGTGGAAAGAGCCAGAGTGTTCCATTGGAACTTGCATGACGTAAGGAGGAAGCAAAGAGAACTTCCAGTATCTTGGGTGGATCCCCTCTAGCAAACTTATGGGAGCAGGTGGGCATCCATGAATGAGTTGTTATCTTTATTGTTTTTATTATTGGAGAGAATTGATGAGATAAAAAATCCATTTTATGTATGTTGTTTTTTAGTCATTTTTGACTCTTTGTGACCATTGGGGGTCATTGGGGGTTTTCTTCGCAAAGTTATTGGAGTGGCTTGCCATTTACATCTCCAGCTCATTTTATAGATGAGGAAACTGAGGCAAACAGGGCTAAGTGACTTGCCCAGAATTATACAACTAGGAAGTGTCTGAGGCCAGATTTGAAGTCAGGAAGTTGAGTTTTCTTAGCTTCAGGCCCAGTACTCTATCCATTACTCCACCTAGCTGTCCCATATATTTTATGTATACTTTGATGCTTTCCTCCAAAGAATAGAGCTCCTTGAGGGCAGTGATTATTTCATTTTTGTCTTTGTATTACCAGTGCCTGGAATAGTTCCTGGTATATTATAGATAATTAAATATTTGTTGGTTGGTTGTTTTATATTTTTTCAGCATTCTTTTTGGATGATTATGGCTCATATGTATTAAATTATCTTGGATTATTAATAATTGAATATCTTCTAGAGTTTTACCTATGTTGCAATTAAATTTTGACAGGTATAATCTGCATTATAATTAGTAGAAAAAATTCATAGTTTAAAATGGAAATAATCAAATAGATGAAAAAATGACTTTATACTGTGATTAACTTTTATGAAATTTGATTTTCAAAGTATGAGACAAAATTTTAGCTTTGGAAGGGAATTTTCAAAATAATATTTTGTCTTCATTTGTCTCTCACTTTAGCCTGAACACACCACCTGGAACCAAAGTTAAACTCTTGGGCATTATTGATATAAAAAATGGATTTCTGCTTTTGAATGACTCAAACACTGTAGTCCTTGGAGGTGAAGTAGAACACCTTATTGAAAAATGGGAGTTACAGAGAGTAAGTATATGCTTTAGGATGTTTTATGTTGTTAAAGCAAATTGAGCAGAATGTTTACTATAGGACATTTGAAATAGAATCCAAATATGAAAATATAGTTTTATCCACATGTAATACATTTCTAATGTTATTGCCCTCTTTAGTCATTATTTAAGAATGTTCTCCTTTAATAAAGATTTACAGTTTACAGATAAATTGTTTCTTTGTATTAATAGTTTAACAAAAAGTAACACTGTAGGCTGATCTATCATTTTTTTAAGACTTACATTGCCTGTTGAGTACATGTAAGCTTCTCAGTATTGGGTCATCTCATTGTGATTATTGTAGAATTGTCCTGTCTGATTATTGATAGGATGAGAATGTATGAGAATGTAATGCTCTTTGTTTACTTTTTCTTATTGTAACTTGTCATATTCAAGGGGCAGGGGGTGCCTGAAGCTCTGCCAGTGGGAAGTAGCTATAGCATAAGGCTTGTGTCTATAAGATAGGAAGTGAACAGAGCCCTAGTTGAAGCCTATGGAAAGGTGTCTGCCTTATTCTGGCTGCATCCATCATCTGAATTAGAAGGCAGAAATCAGGGACAAGGCTGTTGGAGAACACAGGTTCATCATGAGATTCATCATGAGAGATTGAGTTTGTCAGGGGAAGCAGCCATCAAAGGAAGAGGGACAGTCACACCTAGTGTGGGTGTAAGAGAAGACAATTTTATCAAGGTCCGAATCAAGCAAATTCCTCCCTACAGAATCTCTTTTAGGGTAACTCAAGACAAGGGTGAGATCTAGAGTATATGAAGTTTCTAATAAGACTGGCTTATCCAGACTTTCAAGAGAGTATGACAGACTCAAAAGAGCAGTAGCCACTCCCTCCTGAAACCCTGGGGACCTATCTTTGGGACCCAGATCAAGAGATGTTACATTGTTTTGTGCAGGGAATTGAGTAAAACTTGGAATAGCCTTGGCCAGTGGTTTGAAGACAAAGTACACAAGATGGCTGAGTTGGAGAGCAGTGGGATGAAATTCCTTGCCCAAGGCCAAACTCCTGTAGGCCCAAACTAGTTCTGGGGGAGGAAGTAGATTTCAGAGGGCTGAGTAGGCTTGCTTCTGTAAATTATTAGAGGAGACTGTTACAAACCGTGGAGTAAAATTACTTTGCAGTCTCATTATAACTCTGTTCTCTTGTTCCTATCCAGTACCTTCTAGGTTCCCCCCAGCATTGGTCCTTGCTGCTACCACTCTTCAAGTTATGGAGAGTATGGTACTTGATTTGTAACTCTCTAATGAACTAAATAACATTTTGTTTTGTATCATATGTATTTGTGTACATATGTCTCCTATTGAATTGTAAGTTTCTTGCGGCAAGGACTCGCTTATTCATCTATATTCCTCAACCCTTAGTACTGTGTCTTGAGCATATTAGGTGCTTAGTAAATACTGACTGAACATTCACTTCCTGGATATTTAATAATGGGGGTCTTAGAGCCAAGACTTTTTTGAACCATCTCCAAAGCAGTAAGGTAGATTAAAGTTTCTAGGAGTTTTTCAGGCATTCTGATTTCATGCTACATTACTCTTAAATAAAATCTGTTTTGAGAATGACTGCTTTAGCAATAGCTCTTTTTGGGTAAAAGAAGGTAGGATTTGAGTATGTTATTAATGCTAAAGATTGACTCGCCTATGATCCTGATAATTATATAATTTAATATTTTGTAATATGTGGTATTTTATAACTTCCTTTAATTGTATTGGTTTAAATAAAGCATAAAACATCTTAACTCAGAACTAGCTTCACACTAGTTTTAGGTAAAAAGAATATGTCAGTACAAAAATGAGTTCGGAGGAAATACATTGTTTGCTGTTGTTAATCTTTTTTCTTTTTCAATATGGAGTAAACTGTAAAATAGAATATTTTACTATCTCTTGACTGCAACATATTCTTATGATCCCATCCCATTAACTGCTATCTGTGTACTAAATCAAGGTAAAATTCACTTCCAACTCATTCTCTGCCGTGTCACTTTTAGACATTGATATTTGGAATATTATTTCATACATCTGCATTTCCCTTGTCAAACCATGTAGGGTTTTCTTCTTAGGGGACAGATGCAGTGGTCTTGCAATAGATTTTTAAATATATGCCTTAATGTCATTATGGCTCTCCATAGTTTTTGAAGGCTTTTTGGTCTGGTAACCATAGCAATGAGGGAGCCATAGAGAGTCTCAGTTACTCAAGCAGCTGGCAGGTGGGTTATCAGTACATGGGAATTGTGCAGATAGAAATCATAGCTATAATGCTAATTTTTGAAGTCAGGGAGTTGTAAGCATTAAAAAAAATAAACAGGGAAAGGAAAGCATTAGGAGCTATTTAAACAAAATGCTGGGAGGTAACTGTGGGCAGGTGTTGCAGCTATACTGAAATGGCAGCAAAACTGTAAAGAAAAGAGGTCAAGACTAGGTATTTGAATGCTAAATACAAACAGACTTCAGGCAGTTTGTATCAAATAAAATTTGTCAAATTAATCTAATTCTCAACATTTTAATTCTAGAAATGACATGTCCTTTTTACTTCATTTACATTTTCTGTTTTCTTTTTTTATATTGGTTTAGTTACTCTGAATACATCTTATATTGTCTAATACTTAAAATAATTTTATCCTGAGGCCTGTGTGATTTGGATAGATGAGCTTTAGATTCAGGTTGGCATTTTCCTTTTGATTGGTTTCTCTCCTTTAGTATTATGCTGCCTTATGGATTTGTGATTTAATCTATATGAATATTTTCATCACAATCACTTCCTTCCTGCTTTCCTCTCTTCTGTCAATCTCACATACTTACACCATAGTAGATCCCTTCATATATTGCTGTGGTTCCCAATGTGGTAACTCCTTGCATCAATGCACTAATGTACCACTTTTCTGTCTGTGACCATTAGGAAGCTGTCTGAGCATTTAGAGGTCATGAAGATAGTAAAGACCAAAGGAAAGGAATCCGGGTCTTCCTGATTTTATCTCATTTTCTATTCATAGTAATATTGTAATTCATCTTAGTGTTGTCTCTGTAGCCCCTAAGTTAGAAGTATGTTATTGTAGTATCTATTTTAATAACATTTGCATTTTTCTATACTTAGTTTTTGTACACATAAACTTGAAGATTTTTTAAAAAGTTTACTTTTTATTTACTGTCTCTTGCTCCTTAATATATTATTTCACTTAAGGGCAGCTAGGTAAGTGGATATAGTGCTGGACCTGGAGTCAGGATGACTCATTTTTGTGAGTTTAAATCTGGCTTCAGACGCTAGCTGTGTGACCATGGGCAAGTCATTTAACCTTATTTGCCTCAGTTTCCTCCTTTGTAAAATGAGCTGGAGAAGAAAATGGCAAACCACTCCAGTATCTTTACCAAGAAAACCCCAAAAGGGGTCAAGTCAGACACAACTGAAATTACTGAACAAAAATATCAGTATTTAATATGTGTATGGTGTATTTAATATATAAAATTTAATATCTATACCTGTCTGTTTATATGCATGTTTATGCATATATAGATATTTGTATATCTGTGTATGTATCCATGGGTATAATTATAGATATCATGCCAGGCTCCAGGTGTTTCTTTTTTTCATCTACTGTTATATTTGATCAAACATTGAACTTACTGTTTTCAAGGTTTTTTTTTTTTTAGGTGTGGTTAGAAATAACAGCGTATTTTTCAATATTTTTACATATCTTTAGTCTTTCAATCTCATTTGGGAGTTTGTACAAGCTGTCATGACATAAACAAAAATATTTTTTCTGAGGCCTGTGCCTGGGAAGCTTCTATGTTGAGTCTTGAGACTTAAATATTTTCTCATCTGTTTTAGGTAAAACAAAATGTGAATTTAATTTTAAAATATTTGTAAGGCAGTGAATAATGTTGTCTTTTTACTCTAGAATTCTTCATTTTCATTTTCTGTAGTCCTGCTAACATAGCTGATTGGCATATGATTTCAAAGAATTCACCATGTGCTCTTTTAGGAGAAAGGGTAGAGCTAAATTATATTGCTGATACTTTTAGCTTGTCTTCTCTAGATCCTTCTAAAATCTGTTGAAAAAGTACTAGAGACTTTTTTTTTTTATCACAAGCTCACAAGCAGTAGGCCAAAAAAATTATCATTACAAGAATCCACATGTTCAGAATCAATCAGGAAGTATTTGTGTCTAGGTATTGAAATAAAAGACAGCTTAAAAGTACATATTTACTTATTTAAACTGATACTAGTTTAAAATTATTTACTTTCAGAACTTTAGCTGTATCTACCAGAAAGATAGACTTGCATTTCAGTAGTCCATAAAGATTGAATCATCAGATTATATTTTATCATGAGCTTTTTTTTAGACCACTCAGTAGATAGTCTGAGATTGGATAGAAATTAATAGCCTGCATCAAAAATGGATGAAATTTTCTCAGTTGTTGGAAACTTGAGTTTCAAACTATAGTCCTGGGAAAAATGCTATTACATTTTCCCATGATAGACAGATGACAGTTTCTTAGGAGTTCATTTAAGTTCCTGCCCAGGGGAGAGGATTCTGGGAAGATGGCAGAGTAGGTCAGAAAACTTTGGCTGTCCAGATATCCACCACAAAAAAAGAACATTGCCTCAAGAGCAGCAGAAATAAACACAAGTCTACGTAAAGCAGTTGTCTTCCTAAGACAACTTGAGAAGACCCCAGGAAAGACTCAACCTCAAGAGGTAGATGTTCTGCCCGAGTGAAGTGGAAAGACCTCCAGGCCGATTTTTGTGGACTCAATAAACAATGAGCCCTGGGGATAGCTGGGTTGAGAGGCAGCCTCTGCTTCAGGAGCTTTCATCTCCAGAATAGTGTGGGGGGTCCGAAGGCTGAGTAGGAGAAGATTGAAGGACCTTCTGCTGTCAAGGGATGGCAGACACAGCTTTACTGATCAGATGAGTCTTGGGCTATGGCTGTAGGGGAGAAGGAGCTAGCACACTTTGTGAGTGTGATAGCAGAGGACCAGGGACCCTGCTGGTATATAGGTACTTGTTGGAGGGCAGAGTCCCTGGTTTCAGCACCAGGGCAGAGAGGCAGCTGTAGTCTGTAGACACCTAAGAGAGCATTGGGAGCAAGATCATTTGCAGGACAGTGCAGCTGGAGGCCTTAGCTGTAGCTTGTGAGTAGAGAGCAGAGCCCAAGGTTAGGCCCCAGGACAGACCTCAGAAAATAACAGTAAGAAGGACCTGAGATTTAGGGTGTCATTCCCCATACCTTGGGATTAGAATTTGATTTTACTAATAGCTGCTAAAAATAAAATAAAAATAAAAATGAATAAGCAAAGGAAAAAGAACCCAACCATAGCTAGTATGGGGATAGAGAAGATTTGAGTTCATATTCAGAAGATATTGGAGCTAAAAAAGCCTCTCTTTTTTCAATGAGAAACATCAGGTGGTTCCAAGCACAAAAAGAGTTCTTGGAAGAACTTAAAAAGGACTTTAAAAATCAAGTAAGAGAGATTGAGGAAAAAATTATAAAATAAAGAGCTATTTAAGAAAATCAAAATTATGAAAAGAAAATCAACTTGAAATAGAGAATCAAAAGCTTAAGGAGGAAAATAATTTCTTGAAAGCTAGAATTGGGCAAGGGGAAGTTAATAGCATTCTAAGACAAAGAAATAATAAAACAAAATCAAAAGAGTGAAAAAATAGAAGATGATATGAAACATCATTATCAGAAAAACAACTGATCTGGAGAAAACAGATCAAGGAAAATATTATAAGAATAGTTGGAATACCTGAAAATTATGATAAAATAATCTTGATACAATATTATAAGAAGTTATCAAGAAGAATTGCCCTGAAGTTCTAAAACAAGAAAGCAAAGCAGAAATAGAAAAAAAAAATCTACCCATCACCACTTGAAAGAGATCCTAGGAGGAAAACTTACAGGAATATCAGTCAAGTTTCAGAGCTCCCAGGTTAAGGAGAAAATATTGGAAGTAACAAGAAAAACAAATTAAATGTCATGGAGCTACAATAAGGATTACATAAGACTTAGCAGCTGCTATATTGAAGTATAGTAAGGTATTAGAATACTGTATTTTGTAGAGCAAAAGAGCTAGGGTTACAACCAAGGGTAATTTACCCAGCAAACTTAAGTATAATCCTGAACAGAAAAAAATGACATTTAATGAACTGAAAGACTTTCAGATATTTGTGACAAAAACAGCAAAACTTAAGAAAAAATTCAACATATAAGATCCCGGAGAAATACAAGGTAAACATTAAAGACCAATTTTTATTTTTTATTTTTGGTTTATAACACCCAGTTCCACAGGTTTTTAAGTTCCAAATTTTCTCCCCCTCTCTTTCCTCCTGCCTCCCGCCCAAGATGGCATGTAATCCGATATAGGTTCTACATATACCTTCACATTAAACTTATTTTCACAATAGTCAAGTTGTAAAGAAGAATCATAAACAATGGAATGAATCATGTGAAAGAAAAAACAACAAAAAAAAGAGCAAATAGTTTGCTTTAATCTACATTCAGATTCCGTAATTCTTTCTCTGGATGTGGATAGTTTTTTCCATCATGAAGGACCAATTATAAAGAGACTCAATAAGGTTGAATTTTTTACTTTTGAATTTTTTACTTTTTGAATTTTTACTTCTTACATATGAAAAAGTTATCAGTACTCTTATGACTGTCATCATTATTTGGGTAGTTTGCAAGAAGGGTTTGGGTTGAGCTATGTATGATTGAGTGATTAAAAAAGCTCTGTGGTGAGAGATAAAAAGGAGTAATTATTTCATACAAATGAGACATAAAAGGAAGAATTGATAGAGAAGAAGCTAGTTGGAGGAGAGGGTAGGTAGTGCTGGAATTGGGAATGGGTTAAAGAGGGAACAACATATATATCTAGAAGGGTATAAAAGACTTTTAAATTCAGAAAAAAAAGAGAGCAAGGAGATAGGGTAAGGGGAGAGGATGAAGGAGGGACTTTTTCGGAGGGTGGGTAGGTTATGGAATAGGAAGGCAAGGTAGCAGGTAGAAGTAAAGTAGAGAATAGTGAGGAGGGATAGGGTAAATAGAGTGAGAAGGATAGTGAGCAAAAATGGGAAAGAAGAAAATACAAAACAAGTAATTATAGCTAGAGTGAATGGGATGAATTTACCCATAAAACGGAAGTGTATAGCAGATTAAAAATTTGAATTGAACAATATATTGCTTTCAGGATAAAAATGAGAGAGGTACACAAAGATAAAATAAAGGGCAGTGGAATTTACGATGTAAAAAAAGCCAGGGTAATAATCATGATTTCAGACAAAGTTAAAGCTAAAATAGATTTAATCAAAAAAGAAAAATAAGGAAACTATGCTATATGTCAGCACTGTTATTTAATATTGTTTTAGATAATTTAAAATTATTAAACTATAAAATACCTGAGGGTATTCCTGTCTAGACAAAAGAACTATATGAACATAAACATAAAATATTTTTTTATATAAAGGTCAGGTTGAGATAATTGGAGTAATATTTATTGTTCATTGGTAAGTAAAACCAATATAGTTTTTAAAATGACAATTTTACCTAACCTGTTTATTCAATGCCATCCCAATTAAATTGCTAAAAATTATCTTACTGAGTTAGAAAAAATAATAACAGAGTTCATCTGGAAGTACAAAAGGTCAAGAATTTCAAGGAAACCAGGAAAAAAAGATGTAAAGGAAGGAGATTCAGCAGTATCTGACCTTAAACTTTAAGATGAGAGCATTGTTAAATGTAAAATGGATAATTTCAATTATTTTAAATTAAGATTTTCTTGTATAAATAAAATCGCTGTAGCCAGCAATAGAGGGAATGCAGAAAATTGGGGAAAAAACTTTCATGGACAATTTCTCAGGATGCAGTTATGTCGGAATGTAGGAAATGAGCAGGTTGATCTAGAAAAACATGGAAAGACTTAGACTCATGAAGGAAGATGCTACCTTAAGAGAAAGAAATGACAAGTGGAAATATGCATAGTATGGTCTTATTATATTACCTCAATCTCTTTCTCTATCTATCTATCTATCTATCTATCTATCTATCTATCTATCTATCTATCTATGTGTACGTTTATAGGTATCTATGTATTTATATATCTGTGTCTAGATCTGAGTTTAATTGTAGCTTTCTTTGTGGAGGGAGGGAGGAAAAAATGCTTTGATTTGCGTTTAGACTCATATTATTTCTTTTTCTGGAGATAGATAGCATTTTTTTTTTTTTGTCATAAGTCCTTCAGAATTGTCTTGGATTATGGCATTGCTGAGAATAGCTATGACATTCACAGCTAATCACTGGACAATATTGCTGTTACTGTATATACTTTTCTCCTGGTTCGGCTCATTTCACTTTGCATCATTTCCTGTAAACCTTTCCAGGTTTTTCTGAGAGCATCCTGCTCATCATTTCTTATGATAGCACAATAGTATTATATCACAATCATTTACCATAACTTGGTCAGCCATTCCACAATTGATGGGTACCCCCTAAATTTCCGATTCTTTGCCACCACTAAAGGACTTGCTATAAATATTTTTGTACATATAGGTCCTTTTCCTTTTTGGTTTTTTTTTTTTTAGTCTACTTTGGGTAGAGATCTAGTAGTGGTCTGAGTCAAAGGGTATATATGGTTTTATGCCTTTGGCCATAGTTCCAAATTGCTCTACAGAATGTTTGAATCTGTTCACAACTCTGCCAACAGTGCGTTAGTTTCTCAGTTTCCCCACATCTCCAACTTTTGTCATTTTCCTTTTCTGTAATATTAGCCAATCTGATAGGTGAGGGGTGGTACCTCAAGTTTTTTTTTATTATGCATTTCTCTAATAAGTAGTGATTTAGAGCAATATTTTATATGACTATATATAGCTTTGATTTCTTTTCTGAAAGCTTCCTGTTCATATCCTTTGACCATTTATCAATTGGGAAATGGCTCTTACTTTTACAAATTTGACTCAGTTCTCTATAGATTTGAGTAATGAGGCCATTATCAGAGATACTTGCTGTAAATTATTTTCACAGTTATGATTACTAATTGTCTATTTCCCTCCATCTTATTTTCACTTTTTTATCCTATTCTCTTCTTTCACCCTATCCATCCTCCAAATTTTTGACTCCTGCCTCCCCAAATCTACCTTCCCTTCTGTCAGCCCCTCCCCCCTTCTCTTATCCCCTTCTCCTCATACTTTCCTACAGAGGAAGATAGATTTCTTTATCCAGTTGAGTGTGTAAGTTATTCTCTTTTTGAGTCAGTTCTGATGAGAGTAAGGTTCAAGGGCTTCCACTCATCTCCCCTATCTTTCCCTCCACTGTAAAAGATCTTTCTTGCCACTTTTACCCCCTTATACCTTTCCCTTCTTCTTCCCCCCAGTGCATTCCTCTTTCTCCCCCCTCTCCCTTAATTTTGTTGTTTTAGAGATTATACCATCATATTCAACTCATACCCATGCCCTCTGTGTATGTATACTTCTTCTACCTGCCCTATTAATGAGAAAGTTATTAGGAATTACAAGTATCAACTTCCCATGTAGAAATGTAAACAGTTTAACCTTATTGAATTTCTTTGGATTTCCTTTTCCTGTTTACCTTTGACTTTTGTATTTGAAAGTCAAACGTTCTATTCAGCTTTGATTTTTTTCATCAGGGATGCTCCGAAGTCTTCTGTTTCATCGAATATCAATTTTCTCCCCTTGATGGATTATGCTCAGTTTTTCTGAGCAGGTGATTCTTGGTTATACTTCTATCTCCTTTGCCCTCCAGAATATTATCTTTTTAGCCCTCTAGTCCTTTAATGTGGAAGTTGCTAAATCTTGTGATATCCTAACTGTGATTCCACAATACTTGAATTTTTCCTGCTTGCAGAATATATGGCATGTAATCGTTAGTGATAACCTGAAGTATTTGAACAATCATTTTTAGAAAATGGGGAATGAAAAAAGGAACAGTTGATAATACAGAATAGCACCATTTCCTATGGAAATTTGACTGATATAAACTAGTTGCTGCAATAAGGGAGCTTAGAATTGGCTCACCCATCAGATGCTTAATTTCATTACCAAGAGTTGAAACATGACAGACCAGAGTTACTCTGGTATAAAATATAGGCACTATATTAATTTGGTAAGATGGCCAAAGATGGTAATGATAAGAATTCCTTTATAAAAAAATTGAGAAATTGTGTTTGGAGAAACCATTGTGTAACACAAATAAGCTCTATTGTTCCAAAAACACTTAAAAATTAAGCTAGAAGGTGGACACCAACTTGGAAAACTGAAAAGATCAACATTTCTGTAGCAGACTTAATTTTTTTTGTTCTTAAATTACATGTTCTTTTTCTTATTAACTTAATCCTCATCAAATAAGTATACAGTATATGAAATAAACAAGATGATTGTAGAGCTATGAACTTCTGTTAACATGTTTTTTAAAGTGAATATTAAATTTAAGAAGATAAAAAATGGTTTTGTTCATGTCTCTTGGATTTTTTTTGGTTTTCTTTAAAAATATGGATACTCTTTCTTTTTTCGTACTGTGCCATGTGTCAGTAAGTCATTTTATGATTAACTAATGGCAGCCAACAGGACATTAGTAACTATTGATGACTCCCTATTTTTTTTTGGTTCTTAAAATTTTTTCTACTGTGATCTGTGTTAATTACTTAAAAGATGCAGAGACTAATAAGGATAGATGACAGTTTCAAGCTACAAGAGACTTCATTCCAAGATAATATCCATTCATTGATCACTGCTCAGAATGGTGACTAAGATTTTTTTTTTTAAATGCTCTGATAATTTGGCAGTCCCTTAAGAATTGTAAAGATAATTTAACCCTGGGAAGCCTTAGAATAGTTTGGAACTGACAATAGTGAATCCAGTAGAAAAAAATGAGATATTGGAAAGAGAATGTAGGGGTCTAGATATGGAATAGGAAGAGGAACAGTTAAAAGGTTCAGGCAAAAGGAACAGTTAAAAGGAACAGAATAGTAGAGGAACAGTTAAAAGGTTCAGTGTAGCAAATGGGTCAAACATGTCTAGTCTGCCTTATCAATTAATAGTGCCCCTGATGGAGATGAAAAGAATTATCATAGAAATATTTTAAAAATACATAGAAGAAAACAGAAGTCAGTTTACAAGAGGACACAGACAAGCAGGATAGTGTTGTTTTTAATGTGTTAAATTTAACATATACTTTAAAAAGAAGCAAACTACGCTTGATAGTAATTCCTAGTTTTATATAAATTCCTTTTTTTCCCTGCTCTTTATATACAGAGGTAATCATGTTTGTTGATTTTTGTCAGATTGAAAGCAAAAGGAAATTTGGAAAAAATGTTGCTTCTGTTAAAGTCTCTCAGAAATCACAAATATCAAAGTTGAGAGGAACACCAATGACCATATAGTCTAAGAGTTCTTAACCTGGGGTCCATTAACTTGTTTTAAAAAATATTTTGACAACTGTATTTCAATGCAATTAGCTCTCTCAGGATATTAATCTTATGTGTTCTTTTTATCACTTAAAAATATTATTTTGAGAAAGGATCCATAATTTTTACCAGACTGCCAAAGGAGTCCATGATACAAAATACTTTGACCTAGTATAACACATATAAGAATTCTCTCTACAACATCCCTAGCAAGTGCTTATCCAGCCTTCACTTCAGGATATATAATGACCTCCTGAATAGATGCATTCTGCATTTAGTTAGCTCTAATTGTTAGGAAGATTCCCCTCACATAAAGCCTAGTTATGCCCTTGTAAAACTATTTCTGTGATGTGGGCCTAAGCAAAATAAATCTAATTTCTCCTTTACAGAATAGTCTTTCAAATACTGGAAGACTGTTATTGTACCCCCTTTAACATTTTTCTCTGTCATATAATGAGTGAAAGTTGTAGAGAGGCAGATTTCAGGATAATGTAAGAAAAATCTTTCTAAGAATTGAACCCGCCTCACACTGGATTAAACTGTTTCAGGAAGTAATGAATTTTCTGTCACTGGACATCTTTATGAAGAGCTGGATAGAAAAAATCTCCAGGGCTAGATGGTTTTACATGTGAATTCTATCAAACATTTAAAGAACAATTAATTCCCATACTTCATAGACTATTTGGGAAAATAGGTGGAGTCCTACCAAATTCTTTTTATGACACAAATATGGTACTAATACCTAAACCAGGAAGAGTCAAGCAGAGAAAGAACATTATAGACCAATTTCCCTAATGAATATTGATACAGAAATTTTAAATAAAATGTTAGCAAAAAGATAGCAGCAACTTATTAGGAGAATAATACCCAGCGACCAGGTAGGATTTATTCCAGGAATGCAAGGCTGGTTCAATATTAGGAAAACTATCAGCATAATTGATCATATCAACAACAAAACTAGCAGAAACCATATGATTATCTCAATAGATACAGAAAAAGCTTTTGACAAAATACCACACCCATTCCTATTAAAAACACTAGAAAGCATAGGAATAAATGGAGTCTTCCTTAGAATCATAAATAGCATCTATCTAAAACCATCAACAAGCATCATTTGTAATGGGGATAAGCTAGATGCATTCCCAGTAAGATCCGAGGTGAAACAAGGATGTCCATTATCACCCCATTATTGAATTTGGTACTAGAAATGTTAGCTTTAGCATTAAGAGAAGAAAAAGAAATCAAAGAAATTACAATAGGCAAAGGAGAAACTAAATTATCACTTTTTGCAGATGATATGATGATTTATTTAGAGAATCCTAGAGATTCAAGTAAGAAACTACTTGAAATAAAGCAACCTTAGCAAAGATAAGGAGGGAAGCAGAAAATAGGGAGAAAATCTTTACAACTAATGTCTCTGATAAAGGCCTCATCTCTAAAATATACAGGGAACTGAGCCAAATTTATAGGAATAAAAGTCATACCCCAATTGAGAAATGGTCAAAGGATATGAACAGGCAGTTTTCAGAGGAAGAAATTAAAGATATCTATAGGCATATGAAAAAATGCTCTAAATCACTATTGATTAGAGAAATGCAAATCAAAACAACTCTTAGGTACCACATCTCTCCTGTCAGATTGGCTAACATGACAAAACAGGGAAATGATAAATGCTGGAGAAGATGTGGGAAAATTGGAACATTAATACATTGTTGGTGGAGTTGTGAACTGATCCAGCCATTCTAGAGAGCAATTTGGAACTAAGCCCAAAGGGCTATGAAAATGTGCATACCCTTTCATCCAGCAATACCACTCGTAGGGCTGTATCCCAAAGAGATCACACAAGTGCGAAAGGGACCTGTATGGACAAAAATATTTATAGCAACTCTTTTTGTGGTAGCAAAAAATTGGAAATTAAGGTGATGCTCCTCAATTGGGGAATGGCTGAACAAGTTGTGGTATATGAATGTAATGGAATACTATGGTGCTATAAGAAGTGGGGAAGATATGGACTTCATAATAACCTGGAAAGACCTACATGATCTGATGCTGAGTGAGAGGAGCAGAACCAGGAGGACATTATACACACCCACAGACATATTGCTTCTGTGATGACTAACTTTGATAGACTTGGCTCTCCTCAGCAATATAAGACTCAAAGACAGCTCCAAAGGACTCATGATGGAAAAAGTGAGCTACATCCAGAGAAAGAACTATGGAGTCTGAATGCAGTTTGAGGCAAACTATTTGCTCTCTCTCTTTTTTTCTTTCCTCTTTTTTTTTTGGTTTTATTTCTTCTCCCTCATGATTCATTCCATTGGTCACAATTCCTGACTTGAATATTGTGTAAATAAGTTTAATGCGAATGTCTATGTAGAATCTATAGTGGACTGCATGCCATCTTGGGAGGCAGGGAAGAAGGGAGGGAAGGGAAGAAAACTGAAACTCAAGAACATGTAAAACTAAGTGTTGTAAAATAAAAATAAAACATGTAATTAAAAAAAAAGAAGACCTGGATATTCTTCTGTTGAAGAAATAGTAAAGGAGATAACTGTTCAGGAGGTTGGACTCTGAGGTACCTTTCAGCTTTGAGATTCTGTGATGGTGAGAAAGTTAGCAATAAATATTAAAATATTGCTTAAAAATTTATTTTCTTCATTTTAGTAAATATTTAATTGTTGCTGATAATGAAATATTGTAGTTATCTGGTGACAATCTATATAAGCCAAGTAATGAAATTAGGATATGTATTTCAGGAATTTCAAAAAAATATATTTTTGTAAAAAAAACACATTTGAAAAAAAATATTGTTTAGTTCTTTCATTTTTATGAAAAAACTCATTTTTCTCCATAGAGCTTGTCAAAACACAATAGAAGCAACATTGGAACAGAAGGTGGACCACCTCCTTTTGTACCTTTTGGACAGGTAATTAAACTTTTACCTTAAAAGATGAATTTTAATCTGGGAAAATTATTTTTGTTGTTCAAACTATATACTTATGAAATGGTCACAGAAATTGTTGATCAGTGAATTATTAAGCAGGCAGAAGAATTTAATAATTGTTCCTTATTTCTTTGCCAAAGTAGAATCATGGATGAGGAACCTTTTTGTGGTGCTGGTCACTGACCTACAGAAAAATTGTCTTGGTAAAGACCCACAAATAAAAATCAACTTATAGTCAATTTTAGTTAATTTTTAGAGAAGAGACAATTTAAAAATTAAAGAGTAGGAAACATTTTCACAATAAATGACTCCCCAAAGTTCAGTATGACTGAATAAATTGTGACATTGGTGTAATAGTGTGTTATTCCTTAAAAATATAACATGAAGAATACAAGGAGATATGGAAAGATAAAATGTCATAGTCCAAAGAAAGCAGAATTAGGACAATACATTCATTGGCAGACATGCTAGAGTGTTTGCCATTTTCTTCTCCAGCTCATTTTACAGATGAGGAAACTGAGATAAACAAAGTTAAGTGATTTATTCAGGGTCATATAGATAGTAAATATCTGAGGTCACATTTGAATTGAGAAGATGAATTTTCCTGATTCCAAACCCAGTGCTCCAAACACTGTGCCACCTAACTGCCCTACTTTATAAGTACCTAGATGGAAAAGACATCTAAAGATGAGAGCACCAAAAAGATTGCAATATTTTAAAAAAGTTTATGCATATTAATGAAAATGCTTTTAAAAATTATTTCTAGAGTTTTCTGTAATTTTAAAATTCAAAACTTATTTTAAAAATATGTAATCTAAATTATTATAATTTATAATAAAAACCATTTTTTAAAAAAGGAAGTTTATGAAGGAGAATACCCTTCCAGGTATACCCATCAGTCCTTGTTTTTATACCTTCCATATCTTTCAGTCCAGACCCCCGTGTACATTTGATATGAAATTTGAAGTCCCATCTTCCCTCTTATTTTCTTAATTGACTAAAACTCCTAGCTTAGCACTTAACAAGCCTCACAGGTTGAACCACTTTCCCCTGTCATCTTTGGTGCCCTGGGTATCATCTCCACTGTCATTCTCCTTCTCTGATCTTCCTTCTCAAAAGAAGTCAAGGCAGGGTTATGAGGGTCTTTATTTTGCTATCATAAGTCTCTTTCAGATATCTGTACATACGGTTTTTAACTTTTGTGAAGTAGGACAGGCACCGAATTATTGGAAACATAGACTAGCATGAGGGTGAATTAAATTAAATTAACAAATGTTTCTTACCTTGGAATTAAATCTATGCTTTAAGTATTGCTATTTGAATAGAGTTAAGAACTATGATTATAGTTAAATTAGTTCTCAACTGTGACAAACACTAATAAGCTAAAAGGGATATAGCAGAGTTTTATAATGTAATCAATTGTAGGAAATTCTGAATTTTTATCAGTTATAGGAAAGCAAAAAGATTGACCAAATAGATAGTCACTTGCTGCTGTGCAAAACCTAAACAACTATTCTATATTACTGTGTTATTCTATGTTACTATGTTATGCTACTTTTGTAATACCTCCAATTGGGTAAAAGATTTTTTTCTTATTTTTTTAATTATTAAAACAATGTGAACAAATGTAGTAGTTCATATTTTAAAATGGTAATAATCTGTTTGAAAATCCCCCTCCCCAATATTATCACCAGCGTCTTCATGTAAATTACTTTTTATTTACAATCGACAGTTATCTCTATTCAGATTTAAAAAATTGACATTTGTGTTTGACTTTTTTTAAGAAGCATAATAAAGTAATAACCTAAATAAAATTGAAATGATAATATTGAAAGTGTACTCATATTTAGTTTTGTTTCAGCTTAATAAGCTTTGCTTAAGTAATTTGAAGAAATATATTCATGTCTGATGCTTGTATAACTGGAATGTGTTTACATCATTAGAAATATGCTATATTTTGTGGCATTTGCCTTTGAGAGACTTCAGACTTTTTATTTAGGGCAAAAGATTTTATTATTCCTATTTCGCAGGTAATTTAGAGTTGATGTACTACAAAATACTGTGAAATTTTTATTTCCTTTAGGAGTGCTTGTTATATCTACTAGTATCTATTTTGTGGAACAGAAGCTTACCAATTGGGGGTGGAATTTAACATTTTAACTTACAATTCTTTTATTATACTGGGTGTCCTTTACAGAGGAGTTATGGAAGGATAAATCAGTCAGTCCATCAGCAGGTTATTAAGTTCCTGCTATGTGCCAGGTGCTGAGGACACAAGTACAAAGCATAAAAAACCCCTACTTGCAATGAGCTTGCATTCTAATGTGGGAGATAATAAGTATGTGTGTGAATACACACACACATACACACACACAGTATAAATATAACGTGAATATATACAAACATATACAAATTAGTTTAATACTAGATAGTTTGAGAGGAAAGGCACTAACAGTTGAGGATATCAGGAAAGCTTCATACAGAATATGGTGCTTTAGAGCTGTGTGTTAAAGGAGCAGATAGACAAATATTACAAAGGAAGACAAGGCATGAATGAATTTTGATCTCGACCTCTTGGTGGAAGGAAGTATCCACACCAAGAAGATAACATCCATCAAAGGGCTGAAAATAACCAATTGTGAGTATAATGTTGAAGTGAAACTTTTTACAAATATTTTTCTCTTAATTGTGCAATGCATTCACTAATTATTCTTGAATAGTAATTTCTTTGAGATTTAGAACGTTTTCAGATAAATCACCCTAAATAAAATTAGGCACCTTAGCAGAGTGAATTTATTTCCAGTATTAACTGAAAGTTATTTTGTTGTTCAATGACATGATTCATCAAGTGCATTTTGACTTAATAACAGCATCATGGGAACATTTTTTTAGAGCTAAAAGGGATCTTAGAAGTTATCAAATTCAACCTTCTCATTTTATATATAAGGAAACTGAAGCCAGGAGAAATTATTACTTGCCCAGTTACCCACCTAATAATATTATTTTATTTTATTATCAATTTAATCTGTTTTAAAAAAAATTCTCAGACTTTTAAGTTCATGAGGTAGAGCTGCCATTTTGTGGGCTCTGTTATTAGAAGTTAAGCTGGTATTTCTTTAAGAAATAAAATATGTAAGAAACTACAATATAAATTGGATATCTTGTATTAGACTGTAAATTGGTTTTATGTATATTCCATATCACTAGAAGTGTGTGTCTCATGTCCAAGTGGATAGCAGAGAACTTGATCGGAGAAAAACATTGCAAGTGACAACTCCTGCCAAGCCTCCAGGTGATAATGATGAATTTGAAAAGCAGAGAACTGCTGCTATTGCAGAAGTTTCAAAGAGCAAAGAGGTAGGAAACTATAATTTAAATTTTTATGTATATATTACATATATATATGACTATATGTATTCGTGCTTATGTCTATCTGTTCATAACGTATAAACATTCTGTATGTATAATATGTACATAAACATGTTTACATATTAAACACATAATGTGTATACACACATACATATACATACCCTTAATTCTATTTTATTTTACTCATATAGACTAATTCTTATTCCATAAGGTTAAAATATAGTGATTGAGGAAAGAGGTCAGTCATTATCTATTAGATATTCTACACACAAAAAATGCCCAGCTCGACCAGTTTGATTCAAAGATTAAGGAAACTAGAACGTAAGAAGTGGAAATTATAAGCAGGTAATACTTGTAAAATGGGGATAATAATAGATCCTCCCTCACAGGGTTATTGTGAGGATCAAAGAGTTAACATGTAAAGCAGTCTGTCAATCTTAAAGTACCATATGTGCTAACTATTATTATTAATATAATATTAATTGCCTATGGCTATGTAAGACTATTATCATATCTTAACCTCTACTGGAAAATAACCAGAACTAGTCACAATTTTTGCTCCAAGCAGATGATGGCATTATGTTGGGGCAGGAAATAAAAATATTATTGGCTAAAAAAAGGTTATCTCAAAGTCTTAGAATTTGAAAGTAGAAATAGTACTGTCAATGACAAGAAAACATAAGGAAAATACGTTCTTGTGCTGATGCTTTCCTTCTTCCACACATAGTCAACCCTTTGCACTTTCAGCTTTAGCATTCTAGTAACAATAACTATAGCTACAATTTATTTAGTATTTCTGTTTATTGTATGTAATTCTAAGGTTTAGTAAGTACTCTGATACAACAGCCCCATGAGATCTAGATAGGGAGTATAATCCCTATTTCACATAAAAACTAACTGAAGCTGGTATTAAAAATAAAAGCTAATTGTGTGAGTATCTTGTCTGCCTGAAATAGGTTGGTTTGACTGTGGTAGATTCTGAGATTTGAACATGATTAGATAGACAGGAGGTGGTAATGGATATTCAGAAGTAAAGCTAAGATCTGGGGCTGGGCTTTACTCTGTCCATATCGAAGGTCATGCCTTCCCGAGAGGGGAAGAGGCAATCATATATTCATTCTTTTGACATGCATTTATTAAACATATATTCTATTCCAGGTACTGTTAGGCACTTGGTACTCAAAGATAAAAGCAAAATACTTCCTGCTACAAGAAGCTGACGTTCTATTGGGGGAAACAGTTTGCACACATAAAACTATAAACAAAAAAAACAGACAAAGCAATTTCTAGAGTAAGGGCACTAATAGGTGGGGGATGGGAGGGAGATGAGGATAAATTTCCTCTGGGAGGTAATACTTGAGCTGATCTTTGAAAGGAAACTAGAGATTTTGAGAGGCAGAGGCAAGGAGGCCTGTTTAGAGTAGTGGAATCTTTACCTCCCTCTTCTCAAGATTTTTTCATTTTTCATTTTGGATTCAAGTGACAGTGTCAAGTGACATTCTGAGATCTGGCAGGGAATTCTGTATATTCCCCTGTCTAAGCACCTGGGATTCTTGCTCTCAAATTTGTTTCTTGGAGATGGGTCTAGAAGGCTTCTGGTAATAGGATTTTGATCTGGGAACCTGATAATCTACCGTTTATCAATAGTAATAATTGTTAACTTTTATTGTTAAAGCCCTTCACTTCCAAAATCCATCCCAGTGGAGAGGCATTTCTCTTGACATAGGTTGAGGAACAAATCTTCATTGAAATTTTCCCTATAGTTTTGCTCTTCAGAAAGTAATTCAGCAACATCTATTGAGCATTTATTATGTGCAACAAAGAAAAGACCATAATATTGGAAATCACTCAGGATTTAAGTCGATTTTTTTTTCATTGTTAAACTTCTGTTGAATAGTACTGGAAAAAGTATATTTGATTTTGAAATCTGTTAAATTAAAGTGGTTTATCTTTAAAATGAGGTATTTTATACATTTTGTTGTATTTAATACTAAGAAGAAATTATTTCCTAGTTTAGTCTCACTAAGAATAGAAATTCCTGTAACTTATAATTGATTTTTAAAATCTTGATCAGAGGAATGTTAATATCTGATTATATTGATTGAGCTTGACTTTACTTGTAAAATTCAAGATTTCATTTTTTAATAGGTGCTAATTACCTGTAATGAAACTTATCTTTTTAGTTTATTTAACAGTGAACTTTCCTTTTGAAATTTAGTAGTAAACATGGGATAACTTTGAATTTAATTCCTCTCAATTGCTTGACTTTCTGTCCTTATCTATGAAAATATATGCATTGTAGTATCTCAGCTATTAGAAAAGTGTTCTTTATTCCTTACTTCCTTCTAACAAAGTTCATTCCCATGGACCTTGCTTCATCTTCAGTAACCCTATTCAAGCATATTCAAGCATTCAAGCAAACCTATTCAAAAATATTGTATTGGGTTTTTTCTGTCATGAATAGTCATATTACTTTTCCTAAGTAAAGTGACTTTGATCATAAGTTTTAAGGCATTTAATTTTCTGTCACATGGGTTTTAATTAGAGAACTTTCTTGATAGATTTAATATTTTTGCTTAAGTTTTGTGAGCTGGCAATTCTATAAAAAGGTTGTGTGCTTTTGGTTTTAGCAGTTACAAGTTTATTCTGATCTGAAATAAAATTTTAAATTGTGAGTTTTTAAAAATGACATAGAACATTATCCACCTATTTTTACCTTCTCTACTCATGCCTCTTTTATGACCATTATCTATAGTGTTATCTTTAAATTTTCTTTCTGTGATTCGTCTTATTAAAAATAATTATCTCTATTGTTTTCTGCTCCCAGATTTATCTACTGGCTATTTTCTTATTGGAGGGAAAAGGGAATTTAAAATTGTAGAGTAATTTTTAAAAATGTGTATAAATAATTTACTTGGAATTGTAAACTGGTTACAATATATGGACTGTATAGTTTATAGAAAAACATGTTATGGGTATGTATATTATTTTTGGGTATGTATCATTCTTTCCCAACTAATGCTTTTTATATTCCTAATATCTCAATAAACAATGAAATGACTTAAGATACAGAAGATTAAATGAGGACATATATCTTCAGTAAGACCAGTGAAATTAGAAGAATGCATTTGTGTACTGCCTATTTGTTCAGCTATTGAAATTCAGTTTCTATATACTATAAAATTTTAAACTTGGCATTATTTGTAAATGTTAAAATGTTGAAGAATTTTTTCTTGAAGCACCTAACCTGCTTAATTTATAGGCTATTTTATTTTTCTATTTTTATAGTTCTGCATTTAAATTTCTTTTAGTGATTTGCCTGAGAGTAGCACATAGCAATTAAAATTATGTAACATTTAAAAAAAATTCTAATCTGGACTTAAGAAGAGAAGGAACTTTGTAGTTAAATTTTTTAAAATAGAAATTAACATTTTACTTCTCTGTATAAAATAGAGTTGTAGAAATTTACCTACTCCAGATTTATTGAATTTGTCATAACTTGATTACTTAATCTTTAATGCTGTTTCCATAAAATGTTCACTTAAATCTCATTTTTTTCCTTTCCCTCCTTCTCTAAAGACCAAGACATTTGGAGGAGGTGGTGGTAATGCTAGAAGTAATCTCAGCATGAATACGGGAGGGAATCGAAACAGGGAAGTTTTCCAGAAAGAAAAGATAACAAAACCTGAAGGAAAATATGAAGGTGTCTATCGAGAGCTGGTAAGGCAGAAGAAACACAAAACACTTGAATGTCTTTTGCTTTACAGGTAGATAAGAGCATTAAAAAATAAATTTCATATAATTTTCCAAATGATTTTTTTCTCTTTATGCACACTTATAATTCCTTTATTGATGACTGTTTAGAACATAATGGTCGTATGTTGCTATAACTCCAAAAAATTTGTATTAAAAGATTACTAAAAATTTCACAAATACAAGTTAATAATTTACTTTGAAAAATAATTTATTAGATCTTTTTCAAAGTAGCATTTCTTTTGTCTCAGTAATTGTGAAACTAATTGATGAAGAATTTTTTAAGTTCTTGTACTTCTAAGTAAAATAGGATGGAAACTTTACCAGTAATCTTATTGTTATTGGGAACAGCTAAATAAGAAAATTCTCTCTACTGAAGCAGGTTGGCACTATAAGTGTAACTGAAAAGTGATTATTATAGAATGTGGGACTGTAGTTGACTCTTGAAGAAAGCCAGGGAAGCAAAAGGTAGAGATGAGGTGAGGGAGAATTCCAGGCATAAGGGAAAGCAAATGAAAATACCTTGTTGAGGAACAACAAAGAGTCCACTGTCACTGGATCACAGAATATGCAGAGGAGAATAAGGTAGGAAGGGGCCAAGGTATGAAGGGCTTTGAAAGCCAAACAGAGGATTTTATATATTTGATCCTGGAGGCAATAGGGAGCCACTTGAGTTTATTGAATAGAGGTTTGGGGGAGGGGGAGAATAAAGTGGTCAGATCTGCACTTTAGGAAGATCACTCTGACAGCTGAGTAGAGGATAGATCCAGATCCTTGGCTTTGTGCCTTCACCTCTTTGGGCCCATTGTTCATTTGTAAAATGATGGGGAAGAGACTTGAGACAGGGAGACCAACCAGAAGACTGTTGCAGTTGTCTAGGTGTGAGGTGATAAGGCCTACACGAGGGTGGTGGCAATGTCAGTACTGAGAATGGGGCATATATGGAAGATGTTATGAAGATAAAATTGACAGGCCATGGAAATAAATTGGTTAGGGGTGCTAAATAGGGGAGTTGAAGATGATATCTAGATTGCAGGCCAGGGTTTTTGGGAGAGTGGTGGTGCCCTTAACAGTAATAAAAGCATTAAGAAGAGGGGAGAGTTTTAGGGGAAAGTTAATGAGTTCAGTTTTGAGCAGTTTAAAGTATCTACCAGGCAGCCAGCTCAATATGTCCCATAGGCATTTGGAAATTGGATACTGAAGGTTAGGAGAGAGGTTCGGACTGGATTAAGAAGATATGAAATTTGGATTCATATAGCTACCATGATTGCCAAGAGAAATAGTATAACAAGAAAAGAAAAGAGATGCCAACACAGCTTTGGGGAACACTCATGTTTAGTGGGTGTAATCTGGGTGAAGATGCAGGAAAGGAGTCTGAACAAGACTAGTCAGACTGGTGTGAGAAGAACCAGGTGAGAGGAGTGTCATGGAAATCTAAAGAGAAGAAAGTAACAAGAAGAGGGTGGTTGACACTGTCAAAGAATACAGAGGTCAAGAAAGATAAGGATCTATAGCTGTTCTTTTTTTCTTAACATTTAATTTTTATTTTTTCTCAAATACATGTAAATCAAAAATTTTAACATTTGTTTTTTTAAAAATTTAGAGTTCCATATTCTCTCCATCTCCTTCCCCTCCCTTGACAAGGCAAGCATTTTGATGTAGATTATACATCTGCAGTCATACAAAACATTTTCATACTGGCCATGTTGCAAAAGAAAATGCAGGGCAAAAAAAGGAGAATTAGAAAGAAAATAAGTATGTTTCAATCTGTATTCAGACACCATCAGTTCTTTCTCTAGAGTTCAATAACATTTTTCATCATAAGTCTTTTAGAATTGTTTTGGATCATTGTATTGCTGAGAATTAGCTAAGTTGTTCACAGCTGATTATTATTGATTATTAACAGTATTGTTACCCTGTACAATGTTCTCCTTATCATGGATGACCTTTGAATTCTGGACAAAGAAGTTTGACCTTTTCCCAGTGTGCAATAGGGAGAAATTGAGGAATTTTGAATGGAATTATCTTGATTAGATCTGTACATAAGGAAAATGAGTCTTACAGAAGTGTGAAGGACATTGTAGATTCAGGAGAGAAGTAGGAATATACATTAGGATGATTTTATAGTAGGTTCCGGTAAACACAAATGAATGTGTTAAGGTAAAGACTATGGAAGGGGAGAGATGCAAAGGATATTGTGGGGATATAACTGATAGGACTTAGAACTGAGTATATATGAGCAATGAAGGAGAGAGAAAAATCACTAATACACCAAGATTTAAAACATGGAGAATAGGATAAATGGAGGAGTTACTAGCAGAAAACCAAGTCAGAAGAGGTGAATCTTTTTTGATCATAAACTCAGTTTTGGACATATTTTATATTACAGCTAGTGTTGCTTAGGCAATTACTAGAGTACTCATCTTGCTTTAAAATGTGAGTAATTTCATATTTAAAATTTATTTTCTAAATATAGTTTTCTAACTATTACATTCTATTTGGTTGGACTTCTAACAGTATTAGTATCAGAAATGACAACACTTTAAAATAATTTGAGTACCATAGCATGTGTAAAAAAAAAACAACTTAAAATTTTAAGTTTTCTTTTGTGTATTTCACATAGTATTTATGGTGACAAGTTATTCCTGATATATTAGTTATTAGACTGAATGAAATATTTGTAGCTTTTACATTTACCAGATGTAGAATTTACTACAAGGTAAGATAGTTTTGTAATATTTATGAATTGTAGAGTGAATTTATATTATAGTTTTTATCTAATCTGTTTTACCGATCCAGGTATTCTTTTTTTTTTTTAAATTTATTTTATTTATTTATTTATTTATTTTTTTTAATTTATTTTTGACATGTTTGGTTTTCAGCATTGATTTTCACAGGCGTTTGAATTACAAATTTTCTCCCCATTT
>CM053626.1:78858329-78883063 GCA_028646595.1 Phalanger gymnotis
CTTCCCTCTGCCACTTTGTGGGTTCTGCAGCTCTAGAATTGGTTCAGAGCCATTTTTTTATAGGTTTTTGGAGGGACTTGGAGGGGAGCTCACACCAGTCACTGCTTCCCAACCGCCATCTTCTCTTGGATTGTTCTTATGTTTTGTTTTGTTTTTTTTTTTTACTTTTTTCCTGAATCCCTCTCATTTGAATTTGAAGTCTTTTTAAAGTTCTTCCATAAATTCTTTTTGGACAAGTGACCATTTAATATTATTCTTTGGGGTAGAAGAGGGTTTCTTTGTTTCTCCGGGTCTTGTCCTCATAATAACTTTCTGTGGTTGGATTCTTTCTCCTTTACCTGTGCATTTTTGGTTAGTAATAGCTTAATTTTTGTAGTTACTTCTAATCCTGGGGCATGGGGGATGGTGTTTCTGGCCTCAGACCTTCAGTTCTCCCTTCTCGCTTAGAACCAAAACCAAACCTTCAGCATCCTCTAAGGGCCCACAGCCAGGAGTGTCTCGCCTCACTGCTTCTACACTCACCCAGCTTGTGCTGGTTCCTTCTTGCACAGGGCCAGGTCTCAGCTGCACAGCTGGCTCTGGTCTTCCTTATCAACAGAGGTTCCTAGATCTTTCCTGGCTCAGACACCCAATTTCCTTCACTGCCACTTGTTGTTTAGGTAGACTCTAGCTTGGAGGTGTTTATTCTTCCCAGGGATCAAACCTCTTCCTAGGCTTTTTCTTCAGATCTTCTTAATTGGCCCAGGAGGACCCCTGTGGTGCCCCTATTCTTATTTATGCCACCCCCCCATTTGCCTTGAAGCACTATTTTATCTCTTTGTGGGGAAAAATCTCGTGAGCTTGCAATTTTCTGACCTGCTCCACCATCTTCCCAGAATCCTCCTTAACCATATCCCTTTTTGTAACTCCTATCAGTGATAACATAGATATTTTCTTAAGCACTTAATGTGTCCCAAAAATAGTGCCAAGCTCCAGAGATATAATTAAGCAAGACAATTCCCTGTCCTTAATAAATTGATATCCTAATTGTGAAACACAATACCAAAAAAGGAAGCTAGAAAGCTAGAGGTAGAAAGTCAGAGTTACAAGGACATACATGGAATGGTAGCAAGACATGGAAATGATCAGAAAGTAGCATGGAAGCCTAGGTTGACACAAGATTCAGCAAAAACTCGCCTGTCAAAATCTGGCTTCCTTGGAGCCAATTGCTAGGTCCTGATGAGAGGAGGATAATGGCCCAAATTTAGGCAGTATGGTACTAGAAATGGAAAGGGATATGGAGGCCTGGTCTAGAACTAATGGATTACCATAGATGGACATCCCTGGAACATTTTGGAGATCTAAAAGATAAGTGCATGAATTAAATTAGAAAATTTTAGTTTTGCCTCAGAAGAATTCCACTTGTTTGTATTCTATTTTTACTTTATAAAGAATGGCATTCTTTCAATGCACTACATTCTTTCTGTACTGATATAGGTGACCAATAGTGTGTTTAATTAAAAAAAACCTTTCATCTTTGGTTTTACAATATATTTTTTACATGTATTTAAATATAAACATGTCGGACATTCTGGAAAACCATAAAACACTTAAAACGAAATAGTGAAACCCTGCTTTAAAGGACCTAGCCAAGAAGAAGCCAGAAAACTGCTCAACTTCCTTATGTTGCTCTCAATGTTTTCCAGCTACGTGTTGGGATTGAATAGTAATAAATAATTTTTAAAAATTAAATACATTTCTAAATATGCATATACAATATAAATATTTACAAGTCTGTAAAAGTATTGAGCTTTAAAGTTTGCTGGAAATTCCCTTGTATTGCTTTTATGTAAAAATAGCGCTCAGTGATAATGTTAAATCAAAGCATGCTGAAATGTAAATGCCTAAGTATGATTATCTTTACTGCCTAATCCCTATAGCTCAAATTTCTGCTTACCCCAAATTTTACAAATATGTTTTTTCTTTAGGTTAAATTATATTAACAAGTTAAACATTATAAATGTTCATGTTAATTTGGTGTATTTATTTATCCTTAATAATAGTCATTTATTTTTTAAAAAAAAGATACACAGTCTCAATAAGGTAAGTTATTTCAGTGTCTATATGTAATCAGTTGAGTTGACCATGGAAACATTATCAGAACTAGCATGGGGATGGTAAAGACTTCTTTGGTACGGGGAATTTCCATTGAGGAGATTTCCACTACCAAGGCAGACCTGGAGTTGTTCTACAACTTGTAGTTTTGGCAAATTGCCTAGGATAATGAGAGACATTATGTGTATTGGCCCAGTTCGGAATAGAGGTCTTTCAGATTCTGAGAGTAGCTCTTTTTGCATTATCCTTCCTCTCAAATATGTATTGCTCAGGTAAGGGATATCCCAAAGAAAAGGCTGATAAAGCTGTTGTGACTGCAAAATACCTGGATGTTGATATATTCTTCCATCTTCAGTTTAGTGGCAAATTTGTTATTGGTGATTCTGACTTAACTAGCTGGACATATATATATATATATATATATATATGTATATGAAGGAGATCCTTTCTCAGAAAAAGATTATACCACAGTGGACATTTACCTGTTTATGCTGCCTGTTATTGACAAAATCTTTAGTTTAAGAAGTTCTTATGCAAGAGAGTACTTGTTTAGGTTTTTTATGTAATAATTTCTCACTCATTGGCCACATCCATTTTCTTTATGGCACCACTCAGAGGAATGAGAGAAGAAGCTCCTAGATATTTTGAAGAACTCTGGCATCTGCTCTGGGTTCATTTTCAGGGATCTGGAGCTGAAAAAGTCTACTTACTAGAGGACCAAAGCCTGTGAACACTTTGGCAAAGTCAGCTCCCTGTGGCAGATACCTAGAAAACTTAATTATTGAAAGGCTTTCCACTGCATTTATTGGTTTGTAGATGTTAAAACTCCAAGGGAAAGGGCCCTTGTCTTGAAACCTACTGATTTCTTTTATATTTTGGTTAGTTGTAGATACTCTTGTCTAATGATCTGATTTTTAGTTTAGTTTATAACAGTAAATTGCACTTTATTCTCTTTCTGTTGTTATGATCATCATTATGATGGATATAGTGAGCATGGGTTATTCCTGTAACAGCCTAGAGTTGAGTAGACGTCACTGTCCATTAAATGATGCTTTAAGATTAAACACGTGTCCCACCACCCATCCTCAAATTCTTATACACCATTGACTTTCCCATTAAAAAGAAACAAGGATGGGAAGGGAAAGGTTTTTTTTTTATGTAAATGTAGAATAACACTGTTTTTCTAAATATCATCTATGGGGAAAATGTTCTAGGGAAAAAATGTCTTTCTTAGACACTGAGAAAGAATCTGCTAGATATGCTGTGTTGCTTATAGACCATAGTGAAGGTGAAACATTCTCTTAAAACACTTCAATATCCTTGGCTTTTGTATGTTTTTCATGATTTAAAAATCATCTTTTTAAAATCTATAGGCAAAGGAAAAGGCAGGGGACGAGGAAGATGTGAAGATGAAGAGGAATTAGGAAATTCTAGGCCATCTGCACCCAGCACGTTATTTGATTTCTTGGAATCGAAAATGGGGTCTTTAAACATGGAAGGTAGGTATAATTTAAAATAAAAACATTCAAAAGCACATGTTTTGGAAGATTATTCAAACAAGGTTATTTAAAAAAAAACCTGATTATATGTAACCATATTCCAGCAATTTTTGTGGATTTGTGTGGCCACCCTGCTATTGAATGATTGTTTCTGTACTTTGCTGTGTTGGTCACTGGGACTCTTGGTCTTTTGTGCTGTTCCAGCATGGTAAAGCCTTTTAAACTTTGCCCCATACTTCACAAAAATAGATTGAGGCCATTCCCTCAGCTTTTTCTTCTTCCTTCTTCATCTCACATCGCTTAGACATTTTCCTCAGTTATTTCCTTCTAACTCCTATGTTACATGAAGAGGTGGCCCTTCTCTTTGTCAAGACAATCCTCTCTACATGTCCCCTTGCTCTCATCCCCTACCATCCTCTCCAATATATTGCATCTACTTACTGCCTTCACCCTGTCTCTAATTCTCAATCTCTTTTTACAGATTCCTTTCCTTGTGCCTATGAGCATGTATGTGTATCCCTCATCCTTAACCTTCACTTGTTTCTACCATTCCTATTAGCTATCATCCTTATTTCTACTTTCTTTTAGCTAAACTTATTGAGAGACCCATCTGCATAGGTACTTCTACTCTTTTCACTTACTTCTAAACTCTGCAATTTGACTTCATACTTCATGATTCAACTGAAATTTTTCTCTTTAAAGTAATCAGTGATCTCTTAGTTATTGTTTTAAAGATCATTTCTCATTCTCATCCTTCTTTAATCTTTGACACTATTGATTTCTATTTTTTCCAGATGTTCTCTTCTTTCTAGGTTTTCATGACAATCTTCTCTCTTGTTTTTCTTACCTTACTGCCCCTTCTCTGTCTCCTTTGTTTTATCCTCATCCAGGTGACTCCCACTATCTGTAGATGTTCTTCAAGGCTCCAGAAGGACATTGGCAATATGGAGGTCATCTTCATAGAGATGATAACTGAATCCTTTGTTTAATGATCTCATCAGCTCCAAACGATTTAGTTATCATCTCTATGCAGATGATTTTCACATTGCCTGTGCTTCTCCTGTACTTCATACATTCCCAGCTATCTTTTGAACATCTCAAATGGTTATCCTGTAGGAATTTCAAATTCAGCATATATCCAAAGCAAAACTCATTAACTACCCCCTCCCCTGTTTTCCTCCCCAACACACCCCTTTTCTGAACTTTCTTATTGAAAAAATCATCACCATCCTCTTATTCATGCAGGCTCACAACCTCAGTGACATACTCAACTCCTCCTTTAAACTCACCCCACATATCCAGTTTGTTGCCACATCTTGTTTCTATCTTCACAACATCTCTCATATGTCCCCTGTACTTAGAGAGCAGCTGCCCTGGTATAGGCCCTCATCATCTTCTCACTGGTTGCCCTCCCAGCCTTAAATGTCTATTGCAGTCTGTCTTCCACTCAGCTGCCAAAGTGATTTTCACAAAGCCCAAATCTGTCCATGTCACAACCCCATCCCTCCCCACCTCACTACCCCTCCAATATCCAGTTGCTCCTTATTACCTCCAGGATCAAGTATAAAGTCATCTGTTTGGCATTTATGTTTAGCATTGTGTTGTTCCTGGCACATGATGTTCTCCCAACCCCATTAACTGTCTCTGTCCCGTGCCTGGAATTTTCTCCTTCTTCTTCCCCTCCTGGCATCTTTCAAGATTCAGCTCAAAATCTACCTTCTGCAGTAATCATTCGTTGGTTATTGTCTTATTGTCCTTCTCCCCTTTCCCCCACTTCTAATACCTTTCCTATGAGATTATCTTCCATTTACACTGTATATATCTTATATGTAGATATATTGGTTTTTCCATTGAGAATATAAACTCCTTGAAGGCAGGAGCAATGTTTTTGCCTTTCTTTGTCTCCCCAGCACTTAGCACAGTGTCTGGTACATAGTAAGTATTTAATAAATACTTGTTGTATGTATAAGTTTGTATATACCTATGCATGTGTATTAAGTCTTTGAGAATTCAAGGTCACCTTCACGACAAATTTTTTTCATTGCATAATATAGGATTCTGAAAATGTTATTATCAAGATGCTTTTCTTCATGAATGGATGTTATAAAAATATTTGTTTCAACCCCACCCAAAAGATGAATTTAGTAAGAAAAGAGGGAGATATTCCTTTCTTGTCATTTAAATAAGCTATTACCTAGACCTTGTTCAAATCACTCTTGTCTAGGGGTTCTTAACCTTTTTTGTGTTATGGTCCCCTCTGGCAATTTGGTAAAGCCTATGAACCCCTTCTCATAATATTTTTAAGTGCATAAAATAAAATACATAGGGTTACAAAAGACATAAATGACATTAAAATACAAATATTAAAATGTTAAAAAAACAACCAAATTCATAGTATAGTAATATATGTGCTTCTTAGTTTAAAACGTTCCCAGTGATTTTATTGGAAATTTTATTCTCTATGTGATACAAAGAAAATTCTTTTATACATTATTATATATATAATGTTCCTTAGCTCATCTCCTGGGGGGGCCAAGGATAGAATATGCCTAAACTGGGATCTCCTGTAGTCCCAGGTAGGACTTCTCAAGCTGAGTAGCAGGGTGACAAATTGTGGTTGTTTAGTTTTGACTCAGGGAAGAGCCAGATCATCAAGTTAGTTATTAAAGAATGTGGACTCTGTTACCAAGGATACAGGTTTCTGAGGTCATAGTGCAGAAAAAGGATGAAGCATTCAAATCAGAAGTGGAAGCTGGCACCAGAATTCAGTATTTAAGGAAATATTGTGGCCTTGAGAAAGTCAGGAGGGTGGAGTACTAGACTCTTTTCATTAAGAATGTGTGATCATTCAAGCAGAAGCTGGCTTACTGCACTTTCAACACTTGTCTTATCTCCAGAAACTAAAATCCTCTAGGATTTCTAAGCTTTTTAGAAGTTTCTTCTTCCTCTTCCCTTGAAGTCTCAGGGCTGCCTCTTTAGCTATAGCCAGGGGGCACTAAGTGCTTCTATACTCCTTTTTATTAACATATGAATAAGACAATACATTTACAATATCGGTGAATTAAAGTTTTTAAAGAACTTCAATTTTTAAAAGAGCTATCAATGGGAAGGTTGTTGCTTAGCTAGAATAAGAATACTAAACAGTGAGGTGGCCTTTGAGAAGGCAACATTGGACATCCAATAAATTTTGATTGTTTTGGGGCTTTTTTGGATTATTTTGATATTTTTATTATAATTGTTGAAACTCATAATTTGTAAAGATAGGTTGTTGCAAATGTAGCTAAATCATCTCTAATTTGCTTTACAAGGTAACGATGGGGACTTTGGCTTTTTGAGTTGAATGTCAATTGTTTTTGTAAGTAAAACAGTTCATGAGGTCACATGATCCAGTAGCAGGACTGATAACTATGTGAATTTTGAAGTAGTGATGAAGCTGAACCATATTTCAAGAAGTCTGCAACAACCATAATGTGATATGAAAATAACTGTGATTTTTGTTGGAGACAAAATCACAATTGTCGTTAAAACTGCTGTCCTTTGTTGCCTACTTTCGTAATTGAAAAAAATAATACATTTCATTTATAGGTTGGTGAAAACAAAAATGTAATTTTCTTCTCACCCAAGTTTATGTCTCTTCTGAAATCTATCCATAGACACCTTGAGAACTCCATAGATACTAAGTTAAGAATTCCTGTTCCTGGCATCTTTGGCTTCTCCCAAGATGATTATTTCCCTTAACTACTTAGGCTTACTTATGATCTGAAACTAAGGCCTAGTTGGAGAAGTGGCTTACCATACATAAGATCATTTTTTCTAATTTTTTGACTCCTTTCAGGGACATGTAATAGCTTAGTTCCATTATTAGTTCCATTGTTCCTCAGAGTGGGCTGGGATTTCAAAAGGGTGTGTCAATAGACCTTGGTTCTTTGGTTTTAGTAGGCAGGCATGAATTCTGACTGGATTGTTTCCACTCTCCTTATCCCTTTTTTGACTAGCTAATAATCTACTCATTCCCATGTGGTCAACTAATAAGCTGAAACCATAAAAATAATAGTCTGTTGAAATGATAAGACCACCTCATTGGTCCAGGTACACCAGTCTGTCAGGAAGGTGGAGGCTAGTAGGAAGTATAAATATGATTTCAGTATTTCATTTCATCCTTTTAATAAACCTTGTTGTTGTTCACTCATTTAAGTCATGTCAGACTGTTTGTGACCCCATTTGGGCTTTTCTTGGCAAAGATACTGAATGGTTTGTGATTTCCTTCTCCAGCTCATTTTATGGATGAGGAACTGAGACAAACAGGGTTAAGTAACTTGCCCAAGGTCACATAGCTTGTCAGTGTCTGAGGTCAGATTTGAAATCAGAAAGATGAATCTATTTGGCTTCAGGCTTGGCACTTTATCTACTGTGACACCTAGCTGCCCCCTTTTATTAAATCTTTGTCTAGATAAAAGGGAATATGATATACCTAACTAATTCCCAGGTCTATGGGTTTAGTTTTCCAGTGCCTTAATTGGAAGGTTGATTAGAGACAATCCTCTGATAATCCAAAAGAGAAAAAAAAATCCAATTTGTATTCAAGGCTCATCTCAAAGGTGGAGATTGGATCAGGCAGATCCACAGCTAATATAAACTAATACAGCTAATAGTGTCAATTAGTATGTACGTCCTCTCTGAGAAAGGAAGTGGCTTCCAGTCAGCCTACCATAAGGTAAAAAGGCGTCACTTTCCTCTCCTCCCTGCTCAGGCATTATTCCCAGTGGGGAATGAGTGGGATCTATATAGTTTGGCATGTGGGTATCTTTAGCTAATCATGTCCCTTGCTGTTAGAGGCCATTGCCACACTTTCATGACACCTTGGTCAGCTAGTCCTGTTTGAGATTTAAAGGAACAGAGACATATTTACCTCTAAATTGATTATAAAATTCTTAGTAATATGCAAACCACCTTAGGAAAACAACAAAAATCATACAAAGAAGTGTATGCTTTTGCTATATTTCCAACCTTAGGTCCTGTTCTTGGTGTGGCCCTTGGAAGTGGAGCTTGATTTTTAGAGAGCAGAGGATGGGGCATGCACTTTAGATTCTGTATGATTTTACAGAGAGGTACAAGACAAAGGGATTTCTTTTTTAGTAATTTATTTTAAACTTAAATACTAAAACAAATATACAGTAAGAGAAATAAAACGAACATTATAAGCTTAAATACTAAAACTTAAATGTACAATAAAAAAAATTGCCACGTGCACAGCAGAATATGAGAAGATTCAAAATATATAGGAATGAATTTCCATTTCAAGAAAGCCTGTATAATAAATACTGTGAATACTACTATATTACTACTACTATAATACTACAATATAAGCCTATATAATAAGTACTACTAATTGTGTTCCAAGATGTACATCCTTTCTTTGCTTCCTTGTAGGTTTTCTTTTGCTGTCTGCTGTGTACTTTTTATCTTGTTCTTTTTTTTCCCCTCCGTCCTTCCCTCCCCTAAACAGGCCACAGTGAAACACAGATATATTTTATACATACATACACACACACATTTATACATACATATACACACAAACATAGATATGTACACACATATACACATACATATATACACTTACATGCATATACTTAGATATCTATAGTCATACTCATATAGACACATACATTCATATGCATCTATGTAAGGCTATACTATACTTGTTTGCCCTCTGTTTCTCTGAGGGTGGATAATGTCTTCCTTCATAGGTCCAAGTCTTTTCATATTTTTCTAACTCACTCATCGATTCCTGTACCACAGCAGTATTCAACCTTACTTTGTCTGGTTATTGTAAATGGTCTAAAACAATATTGATTAGCATGGATGATATATAGTGTAGTTTCTTTTTTGATTAAATTTATTTTAGTTTTAGCTTTGTCTGAGATCATGAGTACTACCCTTGCTTTTTTTTTCCCTAATAAGTTCTACTCCTGATCTTCATTTTATGTTTGTATGTCAAAGAGATTTGTAAATGTACCCATCTAAGGTAAGCAGACCCCAAGATGCTTTTGAATATGTCAGTTGTGAATAGATCAGATAAGGATGAACACAGCCTCAGTAGAAGTCGTTTGATGTCAGTAGCTATACTCATTAATTGGTTATTCTAGTTATTTCTATCTGTATGCCTTCTCTCTTGGGTAGAAGACCCAGTCTAAGAAGCCTGCATTCATCATATAAGTAGAACAAGAGTCTATGTCCAGAAGAGATATACTCTATTGTGTTCAGAAAGTATATATTCATTGTATACAGCATTTTCAAACCATAACAAAATGAAGAAGTTTTAGGACACAGATGAATTTTTGCCAGTTTCACAAAGTACAGGTGCTTAAAAGAGTATGTATTACTTTAGTTGATTTGCTATACCAAATATAGACTTCAAAATAAGATTATACACACACACACACACACACATTTTTAACTTTCTCCTAAGTTTTGAGTCCTTTTCCTTCCCTGTTTCTCCAAATTTGCCCCAACCAAGATTTCTCTGATATTTGTTCTATTTCATAACCTCACTTCAGTTTCATTAGAAGTTTGCATGTTATTAAGGGACTATATCACATTAAAATGTTGGTTTTTGTTCAATTGTAGATTCTTCTTCTTATTTATTTCTCCTCTCCTCACTCTTCCTCCTCCTACCCCCATACCCAATTCATTCATTTAGTTCTTGCTTCTGCTCCAGTGGTAGCTACTTAGCTATTTTATAGAGTCCATGTAATACATATGGTCTCTGGAAATCACACTTCTTAGTCTTTAGTTTCTTCAGTTTTATTCCCACAAAAATCTCTGCCTCTGAACTTCCTTTCATTACCTTTCTTTTTTTAAATTTAAAAAAAGAGTTATTTATTTTTAGTTTACAACATTTGGTTCCACAAGCTTTTGAGTGTTAAATTTTCTCTTCCTCTCTTCCCTCCCCCCTAACCAAGACAGTGTGCACTCTGATATAGGCTCTACATATACTTTCATATTAAACATATTTTCACCTTAGTTAGGTTGTAAAGAATAATTATAACCATTGGAGTGAACCACAAGAAAGAAGAAACAAACCACAAAAGAGAGAGAGCAAATAATATGCCTTGTTCTGCATTCAGACTCGGTTAATTAGTTGTCTTTATGTCCTTGGAGGATCTGTCAAAATTAAATAAAGGATATAGAAATTCTGAATGTTCTTAGAGTGAGAGTTTTTGTTTTTGAAATGTTAAATTTGTATGTTTTTAAAACTTGGGCAGTATAGACATTTTTGGCCCTCAGTTCCTTCAGAAAAGAATGTGAAATCATTAGTGACAGCTGTCTTTGTTGCTCAGACTCATGAAGTTTCTGTCTTTTTCTGTTTTAACCTCTCATTTATTCTCTGACTGAGCGTATTGGGCCTAGTTTTTCTTTCCTTCCTTTCTCTTAGACTTCTTGAGAGGTGGAAGTATGTAGTGAACTTTTTTTTTTTTGGTAGGGGGGAAGGCAGGGCAATTGGGGTTAAGTGACTTGCCCAAAGTCATACAGCTAGTAAGTGTGTCAAGTGTCTGAGGTCAGATTTGGACTTAGGTCCTTCTGACTCCAGGGCTGCTGCTCTACTCACTGTGCCACCTAGCTGCCCCCTATAGTGAACTTTTAAGTGTGTAGTGAATAGAAAAGGTTTTCATACTGATTTGGTAAATGGAAATTATTGTAGTAGGGTGAAAGAAGTATTAATGAATGTCTAATTGCATGTCACTGCTGAACACTAAGCAACATAGATACTTTATTCGGGATGTGCCTGTAGAGAAACAAATCCAAAGAATAAGAGAAACAAAGTTTTATGTTTATTTTCTTTTGATAGTAAGCAACATTGATTAACCTTATGTGCAGAATAGTATGTTCAGTATAATGGGGAAAGGGAGAGGCAGAATCATAGACCTTGCCTTAAAGAAATTTACATCGCAGTTGACAGGATAGGGCATAGACATTAAAATGGCAGAAGAATGCATACTCAAACTCCCTTTTCCTATTAAGTGTAAACATGTCTGTGTCGTGTAAATAAAAGTAGGTGTTCAGTGGAATCTAGATCAGAATGTGGTGACAGGAGTCAGGTGACTTCTGACACAGAGCATGACCAATGTAAAAACTTTGTTAGAAGAACAGAACATCATTTCATTTAGTGGTTTGGAGGTTCGCTACACTCAGCAACCAAAATATAGATTGTTCTTTGATCTTTGGCTTGCCATTTTACAGTGTTATAGTTCCAAGGACTGAACTCCATGAAGAAGTAAATGCTTTATGATTCTAACCTTCTGTCTCCAAATAGTTACACTGACTTATGCTGACATATGAGTAAGATTTAAAAAAAAGCACAAAGAGCCAAACCTTAAAATGGATTTACACATAGGTATATTAAAATTACAAAACAGTCTCTTTCTTTCTCCTTGGCACATTGTCTATTGAAAGGGTAGCAGGTTAATCTGTGGCTCTCAGATACATTCTGCTTTTGTCATTCTTTTGCCCTTCTTTTGTTAGCCCCAGCAATGCTCTGTATTGACTGCATAGTTTGTTAGACCGGTTGTAATGAGGAGAAAACAGCTAACTGGTTCACAGTATCATAGGATCGTAGATTTAAAACTTATAGGGCTGTAAAGTCTATTTGATATCAATGCAATTTGCTCTTTCAGAGCTATGTTTTCGTGTAATCAGAATTTAGAAGCAGTGGAAATAATATGTACTTGCTTGTGTTCAGTCACACTTTATTTTGTCACTGTTGCAAGACTTTTATGCTTATTGCAGAGATCTTAGGCTCTGAAAATAACTTACTGAGTGGCACAGAAAAGTATGACTCCTTTTCCAGCAGAATTCTAGAAAGCATTTAAGTTCAGTCTACTATAATGTTTAATGTTAACTACCTTCTGACCAGCAAAGGGAATTCAGAAGTCTTCCATTCCATTTATCAAATACTAAATTATCATAAATTGTATTCTTATTTATAAAATATCTTGCCTTATTTGCAGTCTCTTATGCCATTGTTGATGTTAGAAGTGATTCTGAACCAGTCATATGATGGGGGCTGGGGTTGAAAATTTTGTTTCTTAAGTCTTATATTTGAAGGATAAACCATGCAAATAGAAAATTGTACCTTTGATTTTATTAAGTTTTTCAAAAGAGCTACTGAATCGTCAAATTTTATTTGAGTTAACCCAGCCCCGAATAGGTCATTTGGTGACCTCAGAATTTCTGGGCTAAGACAGACTTCCTGGAAAAAAAAATCTCTTGAAGATGAATTTCTTTATGGCAACTAAATGGTACACTGGATGGAGCACTTGAGGGAGACATGAGTTCAGATTTACCTTATATTTCTCAACTATAATATGGGGATAATAATAACATCTACTTCCCAGATTTGTTGTAAGAATTAAAAGAGATAATTTTTGTAAAGCATTAAGCACAATGCCTGATATGTAGTAGATATTTAGTAAATTAGTAGTTCCCTTTTCCTCTTCTCTTCCTTGACTAGTTGGAGCCTTGTACTACTAACCAATTTGGTTTCAGAACAAATAGTTTTATTCTATCAGAATTAATGGTATTTTATCAATTTATTTTTACAAGATTTTTTTTTAACATTTTAGTCAAAGCCAACTATTTTCATCTACTTTTCTTTAAGTCTTTAATATCTGGTTTTTACTACTCTTTTTCATATTTAACTTCAAATGTATTGCCATTTTCATCTGAATTTCTAAAACTAGAGCATGGACCACAAAATTAAACAATCTTGCAGTTGGAAGGGACTTCAGAAGCTTTGAACTCCCCTTTATGACATAACATATAAGTGTTTAGTCTTTGCCTGAAGACCTCTAGGGACAAGGAACCCGCTACTTTTTTGCAGCTGACGATTCCACTTTTGGATAGCTCTTATTCTTAGGAAGGTTTTCTTTACATTCTGGCCAAATATCTGTGTTTAAAACTTCTGTATATTGTCTTTGGTTCTTTCTTTGGGGGCCAAGAAGAACAAGCATTACCTCTCTTTAGCATGAAAGCCTTTCGGATATTTAATGAGAGCTGTCATGTCTCTGGCTAATTCTTCTTTTTTCTAGGTTAGTTACTCCTAGTTCTCTCAGTCACACACACCTTATTTGACATGAACTTAAGGCCTTTAATATTCTCACTGCCCCATTCTGGATGTTCTCCAGCTTTATTCTAAAATATGATGCCTAAAACTGAACACAGTATTCCAGATAAGAATTGGCCTTGAAAGAGAGCATCAGGACTAATTACCTCCCTAGTTTTAGACATTATGTTTCTTGTAATGCAGCCTCATATTAGACATTAGCTTCTTTGGCTAGTATTAGAGTATACTATTTGGCTAGTAAATGGTGTACTATTTACTCATTGAGGTTAGAATCTACTAAAACACCCAGGTCTTTTTTTTATAAGCCAATATCCAAGATGTACTTCTCCCTTCTTATACATAATATTTTGCATTTATTCTTGTTAGATTTAATCTTATTTGATTGAAGCCAACATTCTAGCCTGTGAAAATCCTTTTGTATGTTGACTTTTTCATCCAGCATGATAGCTATCTCTCCTAGCTTTATGTTATTTGCAAGTTTGATGAGCATGTTACTTATGTCTTTAAGTCATCAATGAAAATGTTCAGTCACATAGAGTGAAGGACAGATTTCTAGCATATTCAGCTGGATGCTAGAAGTTGACACCATAGCAATGATTTAATTTGTTTAGCCGCTCAACCACTTCCTTGTTTAAAGAAAAAAAAGGAAATGATATTAATTAGCATGAATTGTTCTTGATGAGGCCATACCATCTCTTTGTGATACTTTCTCTAGATAGTCATTAAACATTCTTCCTTTTAATAATATGTTCTAGAAGTTTTCTGGCAATCTAAAACCAAAGTTTTTATAGTATCCACTCTCTTTGAGAATCAAGAAACCATTTTACCCTTCCCAAGTCTTACAGCATCTCTTCCATTCCTCATGATGTTCCACAGATCTCAGCAGATGAATCTGCCATTTTTTTCAGTACCCAGGTATGCAGTTCTTCTTAGCCTGGTAACTTGAATTCTTCTAGGGCAACAGAATACTTTTTAAAAACCTTTCTACTTATCTTGGATTTCAACTCTCCATTTGTAATTTTCATTCTGTCTTCGAAATCCAGAAGTCATTTTCCTAGACCCAGAAGATAGGACTGAATTCATATTTCTGGTTTCCTTCCACCATCTTTTTTTATTGTTGTTCATTTGAGTGGCATCTATGTCCTTTCATTAAAGTTTCTCTTTTTCCCACTGACTTTTAAAATTGACTTTTTCAGTTGGCTATACACAACTCAGTTCTTTCTGAGTATAGATGCTTGTGATACAATTCTTACATGATGGTGTGATATGTTTGTATTCAGTTTCTATTATTTATTTTGATCCTGTTTTCTTTACTTTTAAATTTTTAAATTTATTTTTAATGTAAGTTAGTTGCGAGGTTCCTGTGTATCCACATCCTCTTTAGGCAATTTATCTTTTCTCCTCCACATCAAAATTGTCTAACTTTACAGCTGCAGAATTTCATCCCATTTCACCTATTGTTGAGTTCTCCTGTAGAATCATCTCTGGCTATTGCTTAACTTTTTTCTTTTAAAGCCTTTCACATTTGTTCTCCAAAAATCTAGGGTGTATGTCTCTGCTGGGCTTTCTTCTCTATCAGAAATTCTTAGAGTGTTCATATTTCTGCTAAGATAACCATCATTTCTGCTTTAGTCACCAGTTACTCCTTGTTGTCAAGAAACATGTCTAGATTAGCAGTTTCCCAGGTCTGTTCTTCTATTTGAAGCAGGCCATGAAATTAATATCTGCTCAATTTTTGGCAAAGCCACAGGTCCAGTAGATGTTTGGAAAATTAAACTCCCCTATCACTGTTCTGCATTTCCCATACTAATTTGGCTACATAATACTTGCGAGTTTTAAATATATTGATGGAACCAAAATTCTGTTCCAGGAACCCTGGGGAGTATGTATTCATCCATTCATTCATTTAAGTATCTATGTTGTACAAAAAAAAGCACTTCTAGATAGTATCAGAAATACCAAGATAAATAAGGTACAGTCTTTGCCCTTAAATCTGTCTCCATATTGCCCTTAAGTATAATCTCCATAGAGAGATAAAATGTATACAAATAACCAATTTAGAATAGAGAACTATGGGCATAAGAGGTATGAACAAAAAATATAAACGTTTATGTTAGGCAATGATGTTTGCCTGTCCAAGTCAGTGAAGGCTTCTTGAAGGAGGTGGTATGTAAGCTGAGCTTTGAAAAATGGACAGAATTTCAGCCTGTGGAAATGGGGCCAGGTGGCGAGATAAGAAGAAGGTGGACCAGGTTGAAAACAGGATCAGAGGGGAGTCAAACTGTTTATCATTATAGATTTATTCAGATATAGTTGCTGTATATAAATACCAGACTCTAAAACCAACATCTTTGGTTGGTTGGGTAGATTAACTTCTAAATAGGCAGGAAGTTGAGAGCATATTTGTTATATAGAACTTTTGATTTAATCATATTTTTGTATCTACAATAGCAAGTACATGTCACTGCATGGGCTTTTATCTGAAACATGACAAAGCATGTTATATAAATTAGGACGTCTTGTTCAAAGTAGGATTTAAGGTGAGTACATTAAACTTTTCTTGCACTGGTATTTGTCAGATAAATTCATTGAGTGAATGAATTTCTTAGACTATTTTAATATGTAATATTAAATCAAGTTATAAACATTATTAATAACATTTTTATAATTAGAATAGCAGCCAAAACTGTTAAGTTCTTAAACCAACACTTTCTAGTACTTTTTGTCCCCTGCTGGGGCTTTAATTTATAACTAAATCCCATAAAAAATACATGAAGATTCATTAAAGAACACTTAGGAGTGGTCTGCTAGATAGGAGAACCCGGAAATGGCAGAGTCGCAAAACCCTGAAGATAAAAGGGAATATGGTAGGAAAAGGCATGTCAAATCGGATGCTGCTGAAAAGTTGAAGGGTAAGTCTTGAGAAAAGGGTATCAGGTCTGTTTGTTTTTAACTTTGTTGACATTTTGGTTTTGAATTACAGACATTTATAGATTACTCCAACTCCATGAGAGGTTTTTGGTGACAAAGTAAAAAAATTAAGCTAAAGTAGCACTACATTGACCTTATCTAAAAGTGCCTGCAACATTTGCTATTAGTACCACTGCCTCTTCCACCACCCCCAATAAAACAAAAACCCCTTAAATTAATGGAAATCTATTTTTCTCCCAGCTCCATTAAAAAAAAAAAAGATTACCTGTGATAGATATGCAGAGTTAAATAAAACAAATTCTCTCATAAACTGTGTACAAAAATATATAATCTCATTCTGTATCCTAAATATATCACTTCTGTGTCAGAAGGTGGTCATTGGTCCTCAGGAATCATGCATAGTCATTGTATGGATTAGAGTTTTTATAGCTTCCAAAGATATTTATAATAATGATAATGATGGCTAACATTTATATAACACTTTAAAGTTTGCAAAGTATTTTACAAATAATATTTGACTTGATCCTCGCTACCACCCTGGGTGGTGTGTGCTATTATTATCTCATTTTACAGCTGAGAAAACTGAGGTAGATAGCAGTTAAAGTGATTTGCTCAGGGTTACAAAACTAGTAAGTATATTAGGCTGGTTTTGAACTCAATTCTTCCTGACTCCAGGTCTAACATTCTATCCACTGTGCCACCTAGTTGCCTACTCTTCACATCGTTACTTCTGGTTCTACTCATTTCTTTTTTTATCAGCATTATTCATTTTTAGAATATAATTATGAAATAATTTGTAATTATAATAATATAATAATTGTAATATGATGTAATATAAATTGTTATTCTTGTTCTGCTTATTTTACTCTGCATCAGTTCATATAAGTTTTTCCATATCTCCTCAAGATCATCTGTTTTCTCATTTCTTATAGAGGTATTCCATCATATTCATATACCACAACTTACTTTTTGGTTGATTGACTTTTCTTTGATTTCCAGGATGCTCTACCTATGGAATCTTTTCTTCTTTGTTTGATCTCTGTTTTGGCATAGTACTAGCAATTGTATAGCGGGATCGGACAAGGGGTTCATACTACTGGGTAGCTTTTTGTTATAATTCCATATTGTTTTCCTGAATGATTGTGTCCATTCACAAGTCCAGCAACAGGACAGCATATGACTGTTTCTCATAGCCCCTGTAACAGTTGTCATTTTCTTTTGTCATCTTTGTCAATCTGATAAATGTGAGATAGAATTTCAGTTGCTTTAGTTTGCATTTTTCTAATCAGTAATTAGATTTGGAGCTTTTTTTTTTTAATGTGATTTTTGATAGTTAGATTTGTTCCTTTGAATACTGCCTGGCTATCTACCAACACTTACTTTAAATTGCGTCTTATGGTGTTGAATACAGTTATTCAATATGTGTGATAGTTTTATTGGCATAATTTATAGGAAAATACTTACTTCTGTGCTTGATAAGCTTAGGTTCCAATGTGCTGATGGTTCTAATTAAAGGAAAATTTTAATTATTTGTTTTTCTGTGGTTTCGTGTGTAAAACTGAGACTGGGTCAGTTCTTATGCAAGTAATTAATAAATCTTGTCTAGTCAAATCCAAAAACAGTTTTACAATCTTGTGTGCCCCAGAACTCGTTGGCAGTCTATTTCAGCCTTTCTCATGATGATACTTTAAGATTCATAAAATAAAATTCGTAAGATTACAAAGAAAATAAGTTATTGAAAAAGGTATCAGAATATATTTTTTAAAACTCACCAAGTTCATGGACTTCAGCTTAAAAAATTTTGTTCTAGAGTGTGTGTGTGTGTGTGTGTGTGTAAGACATATTTGAAAATGGAGTTTTTTAAGGCTTCATTGCTTATGTATTGTAGTAAGAGTTTCTTCTGAAAGGAAAAACTCATTTGGATTTTCTTTCAGAGTTTAAAGTTAATTCTGTCCGGCTCAGGTATGCTCCTGAATAATATGCTCCTGAAATTCATTAGGAGGTTTTAATGGTATATTGCCATTGGCAACTACACAAAAGAAATGACAATTATTAACATTTTAAAAAGAATTTTGAATTTAAGACATGATTTTGTTCAAATGAAGATTTTCTTTCTTTTGGCTATCTGCTTATTTCCCTTATTCTAATACTTAATATCCTACTATATTAGAATTCAATTCTTTTGCTGTTTGGGACATATTTTAGATTGGGGTAGGTAGTATGCATGTATTAAAAACCACTTGAGTTGTGACAGATAGCAATTTCTGCATCAAACCTGAACATATTACAAAGAACAATTTCCATTAACACAGCAGTCACTCAGTTTGAGAGCCTGTTCTGCATTATTTATATTTTGCTTTATGTCAAGCTTATAGAACTGCATTCACAATCATCAGGTATTTTAACAGGCATTAATACTTAAATATGGCTAAATACTGTTTAGTTGGAGCCAAGAATGTTGTAAAGAGTATAAAAGTGTTGGATTTTAGGGGAGTTAGCTCAGTTCAAGGGAAACTAATACTGCAGGAAACCAAGGCATAGAAATTCAACCCAAGAATCAAGTCAGTTCTAGGAAAATGACTTTTGTTTCAGTACTGTGTTGACAGCAAGTGAAGATTTATATATTGGGTCCTAAAGCTAGTGTCATCCCCTTTCTACTTTAGGATATCTGATATTTCAAGGATTGTCAAATTTTACTTTCATGCAAAGGCTGTGAGATTTTATGTGAAGATTCAAGACTAAAGTTCAAGTATCATAGTGTTATGTTCTTATTTGATGAAAAGCTACCTGTACTGAAAAGGATATGCATTAGGTGCCTGTGCATTCAGTCTTCTGAGATTTCTTAGTAGTGTAGTATTATTTTCTTTGGACCTCTTCCTAGTTCTCTTTGGTTCTAGCAGGACACATAACACTTCTATCTATTCCTTTTGTAGATATTCTTATGTCTTTCTTATTTGAAAAATGATGATACTGTCTCATTTTCATTAATCAGGCTTTTAAAAATTAGAATTATATTTTACTGAAAATAGTAAGTTGAAGAAAGCAAGTAAACCTAATGTTTGTGGGAATTAACCTAATTTATGTTAAATACAGCAAAACAATACTAACAAATAATAGTCTAGTATTGTGTTTTTCTAAAAAAAATTTTAAATCAAAAACCTCTCAATGTAGAGTTTGCATTTTAGGAGAAAACTACTTCATAAGTTTAATTTGGGTAGTCCATTAATTAATTAATGAATATAATTGATCGTTGTATTTGTTTTTGAGTGCTTGCCCTTTTTAACTATGAAAGGGAAAATGGGTCCCATTTCATGGAAGAAAATTAGGCATAGGGAAAGTAAATAATTTATTGATAGTCACAGAGCCATGGTGGAGGGTCTAACATCTCCTAATTGATTGTTCTCTTTGGTGATAGTTTTTTCCTGAAACATATAGGCAGTTGTTTTTCAAGGACATAAAAGTTCTGAAATGCCTTTTCCAAGGATATGAAAGTGATATTATGGCATAGTGGGTGAAATGCTAGACTTAAAAGTCGTGAAGACTTTGGTTAAAATCTCAGCTCAGACACTTACTTATTAGTTATGTGACTAGCTAAGTCACTTAACTTCTCTTGGCCACAGTGCCTCTTCTGAAAAATGAGGGAGTTGAACTCATTCATTCCTAAAGTCCCTTCCAAGCTTTAAATCCATGATTCTGTGATGTGTGTTTAACTTTGAAAGACCAGATCCTGTGCAACATTTTCTCATCCTGTCATTATTGTTGTTGATAATTTTTTTCGTCATATTTTTATTGTTAATGTTTTACTGTTAGTTTCTTAATGTCTTTACTTCCATTAGCTCCACCCACTCATTTATGAATTCGTAAGTAACATAAACATTGGATGAATATTAAATTCAAGACATGCAGTCAATATTTCAAGTAGGTCCTTTCTTTTTATGTAATTTTAAATTTCGATTTGTTTTAACATTCATTTTATAAAAATGTTGAGTTCCAAATTGCCCCTTCTTTTTAGCCCCTCCTCCCACCCATTGAGAAGGCAAGCAATATGTTAATGATACTCACTATGCATGTGAAATCATGCAAAACATTTCTATATAAGCCATTTTGCAAAAAAAAAAAAAAGACAAAACTAAAGGGAAAAACAGTATGCTCAGTCTGCCCTCAGAATTCATGAGGTCTCTCTGGAGGTGAGTAGCATTTTTCGTTATGAGTCTTTTGGAATTGTCATGGATTATTGTATTCATCAATTACTTAAGTTTTCACAATTATCATTACAATATTGCTGTTACTGAGTACAATGTTCTCTTTCTGCTCACTTCACTTTGTAACGGTTCATATAATTTCTTATAGCAGAATAGTATTCCACCACAGTCTTATACCACAACTTGTTCAGCCATTTCCTAATTGTTAGGCATCCCCTCAATGTCCATTTATTTGCCACCTGTAACAACAATGCTGCTAGCAGCTGCTGTGGAAGTGTAAGACCAACAACACCAGCACACAAGAGGGCTGCTAGCACAAGTTCTTTGCTCTGCTTTTTTAAGGAAAGCAACTTTCAGGGGTTTACAGTCTCACTTTAATTAAACATACATATATCATTCACTTAGTTCGGGGGAAAAAGTCAATACTGTACTTCAGAGAAAACACAAATAGAAATTACAAGCAGAAATTATATAAACAGAACAAATAACACAAATCAGCAGACAGGGCTTCCATAGCAGTACATACATAATTACCAGAGAGAGAAGCACCAACATCTGGGTTTTCAGAGTGGGGCGGGCGGCGCTCCTTAACAGGTGCTCAGAGTCTGGTCTGGCCAAATCACAGGGCCACTCTTCCAATGAGTGAGCCCCAAAGCAAAATGCTAACTTCTGAGTAAGTATACTCTTCTTCAGGGTCAGAGGGCATCACAATTATGTGATTCAGATGTATGTGACTTAGACTTTCTTGTGACTTCAGCAGGTCATCAAAGGCTTTTGATTCAATCAAAGACTCAGTCAAAGGCACTTGCTTGCCTTAGTGCTGAGAAGCACTCCAAAAGAAAAAGCAGCAAAAAGTCCCACTTTGCTTGCCATTATACCACCACAAAAAAGCGTTGCTATATATGTTTTTGTACATATGGATCCTTTTTGAATTTTTTTTTTTATTTTTACCTCTTTGGGGAGATCTGGTAGTGGTATTGCTGGGTTAAAGGATATATACAGTTTTATAGCCCTTTGGGCACAGTTCCAGATTGTTCTCCAGAATGGTTAGAGCAGTTCACACAATTCCAGTGATGATGTATTAGTGTCCCTATTTTTCCACATCCATTCCAGCATTTGCCTTTTTTCAATCTGAAAGGTGTGAGGTTGTTCCCTCACTCAAAGCAAAGTCAACTGCAAGTCATGTCATCATTTTCCTGGAGTCATGGTCCTCTTCGAGAACAAAGGACAAACACAGCAACATGAAGATTGGCCCAACATAATTTACTCACACTCATGCCCTCTATTTATACTCTTTCTAGCTGGCCTAATAATGATAAAGTTCTTACTGTCATGTATCATGTATCGTGTAAAGTTCATGTATCATCTTTTCATATAGGAATATGAAGAGTTTACCCTTATCGAGTCTCTTACAATTTCTCTTTTATGTTTACCTTTTTATATTTCTCTTGAGTCTTGTATTTGAATGTCTGATCTTACTATTTAGCCTGGGAGTTTTCATTTTGGGGTCTATTTCAGTAAGTAATTAGTGGATTCTTTAAATTTCTATGGTGTTCTCTGGTTTTCCGTTATAATTCCTTGAAAAAATGATTTCTAGGTGCTTTTTTTTTCATGGCTTTTAGATAGTCCAATTATTCTTCAATGATCTCTCCTCGAAGTCAGTTATTTTTTCAGTGCAATAATTCACATTTTCTTCTGTTTTTTTCATTCTTTTTACTTTTTTATTGTTTCTTGAAGTCTCATGGAGTCAGTAGCTTCCATTTCCCCAATTCTAATGTTTAAGGAATTATTTTCTTCAGTGAGCTTTTATATCTCCTTTTCTATTTGGCCAGTTCTGCTTTTTAAGAAGTTCTTTAGTGAAGTTTTGTATCATATTTACCATTTGGCCATTCTGTTTTTTAAGGTGTTATTTTCTTTGTACTTCCTTCTTTTTTGTACCTCCTTTACCAGGCTGTTAATTCTCTTTTCCTAATTTTCTTGCATTGCTCATTTCATTTCCCAGTTTTTCCTCTACCACTCTGATTTTTACTATCATTTTTTTCCTCTTATAAAAAAGATGTCTTTCTTTAGCTCTTCCAGGACTTCTTGTTAGCCTTGAATCCAATCTGCAATTTTTTCTTTTGAGGCTTTGCTTGTAGCTCTTTTAACGTTATTGTCTACTGAATTTGTACCTTGAGCTTCTCTGTCACATTGAAGCTTTTTATGGTCAGGTTATTTTTGTTGTTTGCTTATCTTTCCAAGGTATTTCTTGACTTTGATCTTTATATTACAGTTAGGCTCTGCTTACTTGGGGATGAGTAGGCATGGGGGATGAGGCAGTGGGGTCACTGCCCAAGCTTCAGGCTTTTTTGTTTTGCTGTTTTCATGGCTAGTTCTGGAGGTCTGTGAATTCTCTCTGCATCCGGGGTGGTACGATCTTGGGAGAGGTCTGGTCTCAGCTCTCCTCATCTGGACTCTGATCCTTATCCAGATAGGAGCCCTGATCCCTTTCAATTAGAAACACTAGTGCTGCTTTCTACCCTGAACTGTGAACAGGAACTATGTAGTAGGTAATGGAGTTACCAGACAGTGCCCAGTCCTATGCCCAGTGCCAGTACAGGGATCCCCTGTAATTTATTTCTGATCAGTTACCTAACACCTTTAGCATCTCTGGGTCATGAATACTATCAAAACTGTCTCTGCCACAGTTACAGCCACCTCCAGGGCCCACAGCTGGCATTGTGACTGTACTGTGCTCTGTACCTGACCCCATCCCAGTATCACAGACTTCTCATTCTAACCTCCTAAGTTATTTTGGGCTGGAAAAACATCTCACCCTGACTTTTTCTTAGCTATGCTGCTCTATAATTTGACTTGACACATTAATTTAAAGTTTTTTGGAGAGGAATGTTGGGAGAGTTCTGTTTGAATGTTCCCTCTACTGTACCATCTTGGCTTCACGCCTTCCCTCCCCCCAAGCAATCACTTACCAAGAGTTACATCCCATTTACATAGCATTATTACTTTAAAAATGTATAGCAGTTAAAGTATCCCTTATGCAAAAACAAAGACATAAAAAGAAACCCAACAAATTAATATCTTTATTTAAAGTTATCTTGATTGTCTACCCTAATTAACAATAACATAGTGTTAGTGTTGTTGAATTCAGAATACTAGTAACATGATTTATAATACAAATTCTAAAACAGCTTTACATTGTAATAAACAATTTAATGAACTTGTATACTGATTTGAAACAAAAAGACCCCAGAATTTGAACATTAATTTTAAATTGTATATAGACTGATTTTCTAAACTATTTATTCTCCAAGTGTTTATTTCTTTTTTTGTGCATTATTTTTTTAATTTTTTAAATAAATTTTATTTAATATATTTAGTTTTCAGCATTGATTTTCACAGGAGTTTGAATTACAACTTTTCTCCCCATTTCTACCCTCCCCCCCCACTCCAAGATGGCATATATTCTGCTTGCCCTGTTCCCCAGTCTGCCCTCCCATCCCCTTTTCCCTTCCTTTCTTGTAGGGCAAGATAAATTTCTATGCCCCATTGCCTATGTATCTTATTTTCTTGTTGCCTGCAAAAACTTTTTTGTTTTTGTTTTTGAACATCTATTTTTTAAAACTTTGAGTTCCAAATTCTCTCCCCTCTTCCCTTCGCACCCACCCTCCCTAAGAAGTCAAGGAGTCACATGGGCCCACAGGGGGCCACAAGGGGCCATCAACATGGGCCACATGCGTATCATTATGTGTAACCCTTCCACAATACTCATGTTGTGAAAGACTAACTATATTTTGCTTCTTCCTAACCCTGACTCAATGCTCTCACACTACCTTGGGGTGTCCCGCTATGATACTCCTCATAGGTTTGTACTACTGGCAAACATTC
>CM053626.1:78883563-78935346 GCA_028646595.1 Phalanger gymnotis
ATGGCCTGAGACCAGTTCATGTTTTTCTTGTAGGCTTTTGTTGTAGGCTCTTTGACTTTGTTGACTTCTTCTGGCTGTATGTTTTGGTCTTCTTTGTCATCAAAGAAGGATTCCGGAGTCTGAGACTGAATCTGGGTGCGTTTTTGCTGCCTGGCCATGTTCCCAGCCAACTTACTTGACCCTTGAGTTTTTCAGTGGGGTATGACTGCTTGTAGAGTACAGAGTTCTATGTTCCTTGCTTGGGCGGATGCGCTGCCACAGCAGCACTCCTCCCTCCCCAAGAACTCCCAACTTGGATGGGACTTAGATCTTCAGCAGGCTCTTCACTCCTGCTCTGATCCACCTCTTAATTCCTCCCACCAGGTGGGCTTGGGGCCAGAAGCAACTGTGGCTGTAGTTCTATAGCTGCCCCAACTCCGCTGCCCCCAGGGCGGTGGCCAAACCGCAAACTCCTTTTTACACTCTGTCCCCAGCAACTTTTCCCACTAACCTTCTCTGTTGTCTTTGGTGTTTGTGGGTTGAGAAGTCTAGTAACTGCCACAGCTCACTGATTCAGGGTGCTAGGGCACGCTCCGCCGGGCTCCTGGTCTCTGCTCCGCTCCCAACTCTGTGTGCGAAAGACCTTACCCAGAGACCATCCAGGCTGTCCTGGGCTGGAGACCTGCTTCCGTCTGCTGTTTGTGTGTCCTGCAGCTCTAGAATTGGTTCAGAGCCGTTTTTTTTTATAGGTTTTTGGAGGGACTTGGTGGGGAGCTCATGGCAGTCCCTGCTTTCCAGCCACCATCTTGGCTCGGCCCCCCAATCGAAAACCTTTTAAAAGTGTTTTTGTTGTTATAGTTATGTAAAATTGGATTTGGTTGGTGTGGGAAGGGGAGTGTGCTGAAGAATTCCTAGTTAGTTCAATCGGAATTTTGTTATTACCCATTTCTGTGTGATTTGATTATTTAATTTCCTTATTTTTTTACATATTTGCATAGTTTAGCAATAAAATTATAAGTTTTATAAAGAAGTCAACAGAAATATGTAATGTTATTGAAAGTGTTGTTTTTATTTGGTCTAAAATTATATCAGTGAATTGTTTAAAGCTTTAGTTCTCAATCTAAGATTTTTAAAAATTTGAATTGTAAAGATGGTAGTACCAAACTCTTAGAATTTTCTGATTATTTACAATATTTACTGCTGTCAATGGCAATGAAATAAATCACTTATGATTGCCATCCAGTCATTGAGCCCATATTCAACTTGTGTTGACACTGAGACTTGCTGTAATATCTAGTTCTCTACATCTGTATTCCAACTCAGAGAATCTTATGAAATTAAAAAAATGTGGCATAATAGAATTATGTGTGAGACTGAGAGAGATGATTTCTCTCTGTTTCTTGCCTTCTCAGGACAGACAGCTCTATCGGTCATCTGGTTTGTTTTAGGAAAAGCCTTTTCAGCAAGGAACATGCTCATCAGTTCATAGACAATTTATTAGAAAGATCATAGCCCACAGTAATTTTTTTTTAAAAAAGAGAAAGGAGAAAACAAAATATGTTCAGTTTTATGATCATATAGCCTAGCCCAGTGTGTCTTAAACTGTGGGTTGTGACCCCATATGGGGTCGTGAAAAATTTGGCAGCAATTAATTAAAAATCCAAAGCATGATGAAGCTGAGGTGTTTCTGACAGCACTTACCTGTATCTAGACACTTCACTGCCGCCTTAGTTCTGAACACAAAATATGCGCACCTTGTACTATGCATGCCCTCAGGCTATTGAAAGCCAACAAATGCTGGTAAGGAGTGGAAAATGTTTAAGAAGTCCTGGTCTAGCCCACTCATGTTATGAAGAAATCTAGAAAGGTAAAGGTACCTGTCCAAGTTCCTTCAGTTATAAGTCACATAGCTGGAACTTGAACACAGGTTTCCTGGCTCTAAGTCCATTGCTCTTTCAGATGAATTGAACGAGTATCCATGAATTGCTTCCTGTGTGCCAGGCACTGTGCTAGAAAAATAAAAATAGCCTGTTCTCTTATGGAGCTTACTTGTATATGCTTGTCAGTACAAAACATATATCTCTATATAAAGTAATTTTAGAGGAGTGGGGAAACACTAATGATGATGGTAATCAGGCATGGCCTTATGTAGGAAGTGGCATCTGAGGGGAGCCTTGAGTAGAGCTAGGGTTCTAGTAGAGAATACTGAAGAGGAATAATATTGTAGGCGTTGGAAGTAGCCTGTCCAAAGGAAGCAGAGATGGAGAAGAAAATGTTGTGTATGGCGAAAAACAGCAAGTAGTTCAGGGTAGCTAGAATGATGGCTGCTAGAGGGGGGAGCAATGGGAATTAAGTCTGGAAATATATCAGAGCCATATTGTGAAGGACTTTAAATGCTTAAAGAGAAGAGTTTGTACTGTATCTTGTAGGCAGTAGTGGAGCCATTGAAGCTTTTTGAACAAGGGATTGCCAGGGGCAGACTGTACAATTAATCGACTGTGTTGAAGATGAATTGGAGAAGAGAACAACCAATTAAGACACTTTTCTAGCAGTCCAGGTGTGAGATAATGAAGTCCTAAAACAGAATGGTGGCTGTGTAAGCAGAGAGAAGAGAATAGTTTTGAGAGATTATGGAGGGTGAATCTACAATCTAATTCAGCAACTGGTTGGATATGAGAAATGAAAGAAAGGGAAGAGTTAAGGATAACTTTGAAGTTGTTAACCGAGATGACTGGAAAGATGGTGCCCTCAACAGAAATCAGGAAATCTTAAAGAATGATGGCTATAGGGTGAAAGATAATTCTGTTTGAGAATGCTGAATTTGAGATGCTTTTGGAACATCCATGTGGAGATGGTAAATAAGCATAGTATTACAGGCGGGAGCACAGGTGAGCAGTGAAAGCTAGGTAAACAGTTTTAGAAGTCCTCTACATAGAGATGATCTATGAACCTATGGGAAATGATGAGGTCACCAAGAGACTAAAGTATAGAGAGATAAGAGGTCCCTTGATAAAACCAGGGTTTAATCAGGGTGTCCTAAAAGTCTTAGTGCAATTTTAAACTTTAATAGCATACACATAAAGGGCAGGACATGAATTATGATCCATCAGTAGAAGTTGAGGTCAGATAGGATAACCACAGCATTTTTATCTGTGTAATGAAAACCCCCACGGAGTTCGTGGTCAGCAGTGTCAGATGATATAGAGAAATCAAAAAGGATAAGGACAGTAAAAAGGACCAGTGAATTTTTTAGTTGAGTGGTTGGATTGGAAGCTACATTGTAAATGGTTGAAATGTGAGTGGGAGGTGAGGAAGTAGCAGCAATGAATATAGATAATTTTTTTTCTAATAGTTTTGTCTTTAAAATGGAGATGTGTGGGATCATGTACTGGGAAGATAGTGTTAAGTGAGGGTTCTTTTTTAAAAGATGGAATGTAGTCATTAAAAAAGAAATAATCTATCGAGAGATTAAAGATTTTAAAGGAAAGGGGGATGATTAAAGGGACAAATTTTGCATGGGATGAAATTGAAAGATACAAGTAGAGGTGGGAGGTTGAGAAGGTTGATCTTGTTAAGAGGAAGGACCACCTCTTCCTTAGAAATGGCTACTATAGCTGTATCTAAAGCTCTACTGGGCCAAATTCACTTCCCTTAGTAAAAAGATTAAATTTATGTCCCAGAGAATAGAACCAGGACCATTGAATGGGTGGAAGTTAAGGGTTGTAGGTTTTTTGTTTTTGTTTTTTGTTCAACCTAAGAATATCTTTCCTAACAATTGAAGCTGTCTGAAAATGCAGTCAGTTGCTCATAATTAATGTGTTCCCCATCACGGGAGGTGTTAAGTGCCATATAGGAATGTTGTTATTTGCATAATTATCATTTAAGTACCTTGAAACTGCTAGATGAGAAGAAAGTCTATAAAAATATTAAATATTATTTTGTTCACAGAATCTTGGTATTTGAAGGGAGCTTAGAAGCTAATTGTCCCAGTGCATATGGTGCCAATATTCCGACTGTTGTTCATTAACATTTTATTAAATCATAGAAATGAGAGCTAGAAAAGGCCAGGTAGGTTGATTGGTTTACTCCCCTTCTGAAGGAGGATATTTCTCAAAGCAAATTTTTGATTGTTTTGTCTAACATGATTCTTTATGACTATAATGATGAGGCATCCTGAACTTCTTTACAGTGAATATTCCATAATCTAAACAAATAGGTCATACTCTTTTTGATGTAAATTTCTTTTCTTATGTCCATCCTATTGTTTTTCATCCTTATTCTTTTGACTTTTAAAAACTTTTCTTTGCAGATATTTTAGTTACCAGTATAATTTTTATGTCTGTGGTTTCTTGGCTCATTTGATTAGAGGACTGTGCTGAAACCATGGTCACTGTTTTACTGTCTCTGTGATAAATTAGTTTAACTTTGTACCAGCTACTGTTTGCCCCCATTCTTCCTATTGTGCAAATGCATGCAGTTGATCACAGAAGGTAAGCCAGTTGGTTTAGCAGAGCAAATTCACCACCATTATGGGAAAAGTATATCAAAGTATAATATACATTCAATTTAAGTTCACTTCTGCATTCATTAAATGGTAGATTACCTAGTAAAGCACTTTGTTGGGTACTGAGGAAGGATGAGTTTTAGATAAGAAACTTATAGGTTAGTAGAGACAGAAGTAGATTCACAAACAGATAACTATAATATAAAATACTACTTGATAAGTACTGTGGAGAGAACTCAATATGCAGAAAAGGAGCTAAATTCTTCTAAAAGATAGGTGTCTCCATTTTCTTGCCTCCCACTCTTCTTAACCTCTTATAATCCTTATCATTCCACTAAAACTCTTCTCTCCAAAATTACTAATGATTTCGTTGCCATATCCAGTGGTCTTTTCTCAATCCTCATTTTTCTTGACCTTCTTATATCACCAATGCAATACCCACAGTGGCTATGAATGTGCAGGCGTATTTCCAAGTTTGAATCAAAAGGTATAACAGACTGTCTTCATTGAAGACGAAACCAAGACATGTATTCAAACACCAGGAAGCCAAATCTGTCATAGTAATAAGGAAGTCCATGCACATTACCAATGCAGGGAGCACTGCCATCCCTAAACCTTCCCTCTGTCAGGCCTCCCCACAAACAAGCTCCCTTAGGTAGAATGCCCCTCTCTCATTCACGCTAGCTGCTCTGCCTCACTCTCTCACTTCCTTCTCTACTCTTTCAGCAAGCGCCTCCAACCACTGACTCAGGCTTCCGTGTGACTCAAGCAGGTCACATAGGCCTAGTAATGGACAGGAAAGATCTTTCATTTCCATTAACAAAACACCTCTCTGCAGGCTTTGACACTTTTGATTACTTTTTCTCCTCCTTGATACTCACTTGTTTCTAGGTTTTGGGATTACCAGACTTTCCTGGTTCTACTCCTAGTCATTTGACCAATCCTTCTCTGTCTCCATTGCTGGAGACATGCCCAGATTATGCCCTCTTAAAATAGATATCCCTCAGTGTTCAGTTCGGGGCCCTCTTCATTTCTCAGTCTATACTACTTCACTTGGGGATTTCATCTATTCTCATGGATTTAATTACCATTTCTATGCTGATGATTCTCAGATCTGCCTATCCCTGCCCCAGATTCTTTGTTGACCTTTAAATATTTATTAATTGATTATCTCATTTATGGAAGAAGATATTGAGAATGAAGCTGTGAAAGAAGTCTGACAACAAATTGTTGAAGATTTTCTCATAATTTTAAATGTATTTACTAGGTAATAGGGAGCCACCGAAGGTGAGCAGAGAAATTATGTAGCCAGATCTGTGTATAAGGAAGACAGCAGCAGTATAAAAAATGGACTTGAATGGGGAGAAAATGGAGATGGGAAGATCCCTAAAAAGTCATTATCAGTTGTCTTGGTAGGTGGTAATGAGAGCCTGTGGCATTAGAGTAATGGCAGCAGCAGTACAAAGGAGGGGACAGTTATAAGAAATGTTCTAGAGCTGAGTCTTTAGTTGCAATAGCAGCAACTAAACATAGCAGCTCATTTACTTAATACTGTTTTATTGCTCCCACATTATTCTTTTGGTTGAACTGCAATATATTTTTTAGTTGGGAAACTGCACCCCCCCCACTTAAGTAATTGTTTCATTGTTATTCTTCCTTTTCCATGCATTCCTTTGAAACTACTAAATTATTCTAATGTTAAGTTTCTTATACATACAAAAAAATTGTGTGTGGTGTGTGTGTGTGAGAGAGAGAGAAAGAGAGAGAATATTTTTAGCACTAACGTGATTAAATTAATATATAGAAATTTGGTGAGCTTCTGGTATATCCATAGATACAGATTGGCATCTTATAGTCTTAGAGCTGCCCAAGTCGCACAGCTTTTATGTGCAGCAGTTGCCACATTAACTCAAGTTTTCCTGATTCTAGGCTTGGCCCTCTATACACTACTTCATGCTGCCTTTCCCTCTCCCTATCTCCTACCCCAGTGCGTTTTTGGTTTATATCTTTCCCTTTCTGTATATATTCATAAGATAAACTTTTCCCAGAAAACTTACACGCTCAAGAATTGTGACTTGTAGTTTTCTTTCGTGTATATGTATATGTGTGTATATATACACATTTATATGTGTATGTACATACATACATATCTATGTATGTATGCATGGTTGTTATGTCTTGCAGTGTGATTGGTTTTCCACTAGATGGAACTCAGTACCCTTTGATCCTTTCAGTCATTCTGTTGCCTTGGAGAAATTTAGAAATCTCTATTTCTTTTTAACTTATCAACTCTTTATTAACAAATTATAGGAATTTGTAACTAGTTTTCAAGAAAGAAGATAACAAATATTTTTGGAGAACCATACTAAAGGTTAAGCCAGTAGACTTTTGTTAAGAGAAAGACTTCTTGTTTAGACTTACTTTACATATGCCCTCTGATGTTCCCTCAAATTTATTTTTAATAATTTTGGCATCTGCAGGTCAGATTTTTCAAACTGATATGGCAGATTTGATTCTGCCTTTTGAACTTGTAAGCTCTGCCTTAGAACTAACCTTTTCAGAATCCTCTGTTAGAGCTATTCATTAGCTAATTGGTACTTAAGCCATGGCAACTGAGTTATTCTTACTTCAGGTAATGAGATAGCAGATCCTGTTCTCTACTCTTCTCCCTTCTAGTGTTCTCTGTAGAAATAGAGACAAACTGTAAATAAGGCTTTTCCCTCCATCTTGTTTGCTCATCTCACTGATCTAACAGAGCTTGGTAATAAGAATGAGATATCTAGCTCAGCAAAATCATCCTGTCCTGATTTTCTGTCTCAGTGATGTTTTTCATTTTTTCCCTTACCTCTTTCAGTTCAAGGGAGCCTTAAAGCTAAAAGGAATATTGGTGGCTTTGAAACATTGTGATTTCTTATTGATCATACTAATATGGAACAACTCTACAATGAAAAACATGCAACATATTTTTAAATTAATACTAATGCAGTTTTTGTTACAAGGATAGAAAAAATTTATTTGGCATAACTTATATCCAGATTTAATTTCAGCATAAAGGGCTTACCTAAAATGGCAAAATACATAATCAGGCAATTTTCTCAGATTAAGGTAATTTGGCCAGTGACATCTTGTTAATGATCAGAAATTGCTCAGTTTGGGGGACTTAGTTATTGGAGCTTGTATTATATTTAATGCTTTATCCAATTATAAATTTCACAGTGTCAGAACCTGGTAAGTTTATGCTGAATTTGTATGTTTAGTAGTTTGTTTTAAAGATCAGTTATTTGAAATCTATAGGTAGTAATTATTTGAGCTATAGCCATACAGTATTTTTACATCATCGAGGGTATTCTCAAAAGACACAGTTATTATTCTAGAATCTCATTCTCTCTGATTTTCTTATTTGCATAGGTCCATTTCTCTTTCATCTTATCCTCTGTCAGTATAGATGGATGGATGTTATTGTGACGTATTCCCTGACTTGATTTTAGTTAAGTGGAACTGAGATCATCCCCTGAAAATTATGGGGATAAGGGCAGGGTTGGAGAATTGGAGAGAGTGGAAGATGTTTAGACTTAAAATTATGGGGGATATGATATGGACAAAAGATGAATAAAAAGGCTAGCAAATTAAATATTAAGGGCCCAGATTTACGTAGCATCAATTTGCTGTGAGCCCAGTGTGTTATTTAAAGCTTAAAAGGAGTTTAAAAAAATGTAGATGGAAGGGAGTCATTCCAGATTGGAGATTTTTGTCATAGCACTTCAGAGTTGGAATCATGTAGTCCATTGGTGTCAGACTCAAAGAGAAATGGATCCTTGCTGGCAGCATATTGACTTAGAAGACCACAAATTAACATTATGTATGTTGTATTGTATTTTTATTTATTTCATTGCATATTTCCCAAATTATATTTTAATCTAATTGGGTGCAAGGGGCTCAATTTGAGACCCATTTTGTCCCTCAACAAAAACTTCCCTCAGTAACATACCTGAGTGATCATCCAGTTTTGGCTTGGAAACCTCTAGCAAGGTTTACCTCCCGAGGCAGCCTTACTTACAGATAAAACAATATCATGGGAGGAAGGCTTGGAGCAGAGGTTAAGTAACCTTACCATTAGAAAGTGAAAGTCACTCCAAGAAATCTTATAGACCATTTTTATAATGGAAATAACATATGCTGCATAAAACAGTGTTTGCATTTTCCTTCTCGCACATAGGTATATAGAAGTGAGCAGCAGCAAAGTCTTCCTGTCACTTACTTCCTTAACAATCCTGAATTTTTTCATTGCTTTTGCTACTTTTTCAAGTCCCGGGGATTTTTCCGTTTAGTTTAGTTTTATTTTAAGACAGAACCAATTATAAGCATACCAAAGTGGCAAGGTCTTCCCTTTATAAAGAGCAAAATCCTTTAGGAGGCAGCATGGTATAGTGAAACTCATATATTTAAAAAAAAAACCCAACAAACCAGCTATTACCTATATGTTAATCTTCTTAGCACTCAACCCATTTTTCAATTGTACAACAGTTTTCTTGGCCAGAGTTGGACACTAAGTCTCTGTAATTAACAGTATAAAATGTGGCAATCATGCCTCTTACCTCCTTATAAAGTAAACATTTGCAATGATACTCTTGGTGTTTTCTCCTCTTCATTGTCCTAGATCTGAAATATAGTAGTCTACTTTGTTGTGATTCACTTAGCATATTTAGATATGCTTATATATTTGTTAACTCTATAATCATTTGAATGTCAATTTTCTTTTTAGTATAACTTAGAATATATAAGTTAAAATAAAAGATCTTATTTTCTGAACATAATATATTAACATGTCTAAAACTTTTTTTTTTTTTAAGTTTTACCGGGCAGAAATTGAAGCTCTTCATTCTTCTGGCATGACTGCTGTTGTTAAATTCAGTGATTATGGAAACTACGAAGAGGTGCTTTTAAGCAACATCAGGCCCATTCAAGCAGAGGCATGGGTACGTGATCACAAATTCTGTACAAAGACATAATCTACTTTGAAGAAAGTATATAGCTGTAAAAGATTAGCCATAAGTCATGCAGAAATTGAAGAGTACTTTGCTTAAACTGGTTACCTCTAAAAATAAGATCTTCATTTAATAAGTGCATTGAATAACAGTAAAAAATCAAATACTATGGAATTATTTTTCTTGTATAATAAAATTAAATTGTACTGTGCTTTGGAAATAAGTACCCTTATTTACGTGTTAGAGCCAAAAAATTATTTGTATGTGCAAAATGGGCTTTAATGCATACGTTCTTTCCCAATTTGTTACTTTAAATTTTATTAAATTATGCCCAGGAAGTGTCAAATTGAAAGCTCTGATTATACATGTTTATTATGTGCTGTTTCAGTTACATGTAAAAATTAGGGAAGAATGCTTTTAACTCTACTTATAAAAAAGTAACTGCTTTTATTACATGTATATGTATAGTAAACACACGTCTGTTTAATAATTATTTTATCAATTATATTGGCCAAATGTTATGCCAAAACTGTATTATATTTTTGAAGTCATGATTTAAAAACGATTGGCCTTGTGGAGTCCAACTTTATAAAGGCTTTATGTGGACTTTATAGAGATACAGTCTCAGCTACATTTGGGTAAAAAGATGAGTACATAGTAAAATTTGGCTTCTACCTAGCATTTATATAAAGATATATTGGAAATTATTCTTACAAAGTTCTGCTTATTGTTTCTTTATCTTCATTTTATATTAGATAATTAGAGGACTAACTTCTTGCTGATTATTTCCTTTACCTAAAAATCTCCAAACATGATAGGAAAATTTCAAGCATGTAAATTATCTTCTTGCTTAATGTAAAATCCATCATTTTCTTATGAGTTGCTCTCCAAATTTTTACTTTTACAAGGACCTTTTTATGTTGTCTCCACCCTCATCCAGGCAAAACCAAACACAATTAGGAACAATAAATAAAATATTTGAAGTAGTGTTCATCTTAGGGATTCTCATTTTTCTATTTCGCCTAGACAGAATCCAGTTTCTCAGGTCTCTGTTTCACAGATTTATAGTATTTCTGATAGCAATAACAACTCTCAGTGTTAGGTAGATCTTTTTCCTCAGTCTTCTTTGAACTTGTAGTTATTTCTTGAAAGACTGAAATGCTACTTTTCTAATTGATATTTGTTTGTTTTTCTGGGAGAAGCTTAAAACCATTTTTTTTCTTTCTAACATTTTTTACTCTTCTGTCTTCTAATTTGATTATTTGATTATTGCTCTATTCTCTTTCTCCATTTGCATCTCTTTTTCCATGTTTTACCTGCTTTTATTGGAGAAGATGATTGTTCATGCAGACAAAATTCCTTCAGGTTGTGTTCTTATTTGCCTTTCATTTTTCTTATTATGTCTATTAAGATTATTTTAGGAATTACAGTTAGGGATTCAAGTAGAGTTCTCATGCCACCTAGGTTGTTGTAAAGATTATTTTTTGGAGTGTCTTTGATCAAAGCTTTATTTTATTCTTCTTTCCCCAAGAAAAATCTAGTTTCAGACTCTTGCTTCTTCACTCTTTCCCCATTTTTATGTTGAGTGGCTATAGACAACCAACACAATTACACTTTTTCACTTTAGTTCTTCCATTTAGCACTATTTTGTACTGAAGTGAGAACATTGCTTCAGGAATGATTTCTGTCTCCCCCCCTTCACATTCATAGTCTTCATTACATTAAACTTGGTTCTAGGAATATACAAGTTCATTTGGTCATTTTATCTGTCAGGTACCTAGGTAGTGATTCTATTCAGAACCACTGCATTATTCTCCAAGTCTGTCTATTTATATATAATTTCATGTTCTGGACTATTGGTTTTTTTAGCCAATTCATTTTTTAGCATGTGCTGCATCACTGTCCAGTTCAGTATTCCAAGTGCATCTGAATGATGACAGTAATCTTCTGTAATACATGGATGAATTATTTTACAAAAGAATCAGTAGGACAAGAGAGTCATTAGAAGATCCAGTTATCTCCTCACCTGCTTGTGAATAATCAAATGACTGTCAAATTTGAAATGCTACAGTTTCTAAAAAATGTTGTAAACATGCAACATATTTGGGGATATTATTTATTATTACTGAGTCTAATATGTTTTTCCTCTGCCTTAAATTTTTTCATAGAAATCATTCTTGACATGTAGAAATCATCACCTTAACATTTCTTGGCTCTTCTTTCTTTTAAATAAATGGATGTTCATATTCATATTCATTCAGAAAATACCTAAAGAAACGTACTGGATAAGATTTTTAATGAATTTAAGCTATAGATTGTGTGGGATCCCATTAATCTCTTAAAGTTCTGTTTTGGCCATCTATCTGTATCTTCTTTCATGGCTTTCTGTCTGGTGAGTTGTAACAGATTGAAGCTTAAATCCGCCATATTTATCAGAAATACCAAATGATCAAAAGTAAAAAACTCACTGTGCCAATAACCAAGTAATTAAAAAAAAATCATATGAGATACATTTAAGGGCTGCTTGTTACAGGGAGATTATTAGAGGCCTTACACAAGTTTTTATTTACACTGCAGATTGTAGATATTTTTTCTACCTTTTTAGCTCTTGCACCACTTATGGGCCATTACAATTTTTATTGAAAAATTATACTGTATCTTTATTTAAGAGATTATATGTTTCTTTCTTGCACAAAGTTTTCAGAAATGTACCTCTCTGTTTTCCTAAATGTAGCAATGATCACTCAATGATGAATTTTGTATTTTACAGAAAAAGAAAACCCTACGTATAAACTTTGAAAGCCTTTATAGAAATAAGTTGCTTGTTTTGTCTCTTAAAGGTATAAGGGTACATTATCAAATGAAAAGCATGAAATATTAAGAGACTGAGAAAATTAATAGCCTGTTATGTGGAAAATTAAAATAAAATCAAGATAATACTTAAACTAAAGTGTTAATTTTTTCTCATAAAGTACAGGAATATGGTGTTTATAAATTTGTGCCTAAATGAAGTATTTATTTGTTATTACCATCTGGATACTTTTTTCATTTTCTTTTATTTCATAATCCTTCAATGATATGATATTACAGGTGGCTAGAAATCTTTTTTTTCTGATATTATCAAATAACTTCTTTCTATACGCAATTTTATTAAGCCAGATCTTAGTTTTATCAATAAGTTATATTTGATTCTTTGAAGGAACTAGATTTTTCCCTAATTCTTTCTTGTAGTCATGAGTTTGAAGTTTTGTATCTTTTGTGTAGTCTACTGCCTGTATCGTTTATCTTAATTTGTGGTCGAAATATTTTGCTCATCCTCAGGATGAAGGCTGTAATTATTTTTTTTTCTCACATTGGTTTCTGAGATTAGAAGACTTTCCCAAATGAAATAAAGGAAACAGTAAACATCCTTATCTATTATTTTTACAACATAAAAAACCTAGAATATGAACTTGTTTTTTTTTCCAGTGTATTAAAAAAAAATCAAGGGCAGAAAAACTGTTACTTGTGTTACCTGAAGGCATTCTCTGAATTGGTTCCTTTTAACTATAAAACTAATGCCAGGAAATCAGTAAAAAGATGCCAGAGGCAATTTGGAAGCACTATAAAATGTCCTGCCTCTGCTGTTCAGGCAGACCTTTTGTGTTTTCAGGTTGTTGTAGCTGCTAAAAGCGTTTATAATACCGAGAAGAATGTTGCCAAGGACTGTTCTTCTGAGCATGTTCATGACCCAGATTCAGGTGTGGAAGTTCCTTTTGTGTCCTAAGAAATATTCTGTTGAATGCTGTTTTCCTGTTTTATATTTGAGTTTTGTACATCTGCATTTTAGTATCAGAAAATATTAATAGTTCATATATCCAATAAGGAAAATCAGGATTGGAAAAAGGAAGAATGTCCCAAGACTGTGTGCAGTAGGCTAGAATCCTGCCTCCCCCTCTCCCCCATAAAATAAAATAAAATATAAATAAAATAAAATCTTCTGTATAAATAAAGAAAAGTGGCCAATTTGAAGAATTTGTGGGGTTTGGAATTTCACAGACAAAAGTAATTAACCAGAAGTTTATAATGATAATTTTATATGTATTTACAATTATTTAATTCTAGAACAGGAACATTTACATTTTTCCATAGTATGCCACATGGTCAGAAATCCCTCTGTGTATGGGTCTCATGAATTTCACTATAAAATTAAGTACATTGTATTTCATTTACAATTACTAATTTATCCAAGCTTGCTCTTAGGACACTTATTGGCAGTCAGTAACACAGCACTACTGGCAGGCAGGTGGTGATTATGATTGGCCTGCTAATTCGTATGTACTAGCTAATTACTTACAATTTTATTTTGCTAAAAATCTCAGGCGACCCATACCTTGTGATCAGGTGGGCTGCATTTGGCCCATGGACCAACCTTATTGTCGGACACTTGAATTTCTAGAATCCTTCTTAGGACAGAAGTTCTTAAGACTAAAATTTTAAGTAGCATCTCTGTTCTTAAGCATTTTTCCAGGTTTAAAACTCAGATGATTTGAGATGTTCTGTGTTTAAAGAAATAGTAAATGTTAGGAACTTCTTTAATGTCTTAAATATATAAAATATTTTAGAGAAGTAATATTAGATTTGCAGATTATCTATCAATATCTTTTGATTTTCCCATTCAAAGCCCTTTATTCCACATCTTAATGAATTAACAGTAAAATAAATTCCACTTTTCAATGGTATCAATGTGTGTTGAAGGTGATTTTGATTTTGATTTTCATCATAGGCTAATGTCCTTATTGAGATATTTAGTATCACATTAGTATCTTCCTTTATTTATCTTAAAAGCATTTTAAGATAATAAACTAGAAATGGAAAAATATTTAAATTGAAAGAAGAACATTAAGAAATATTCACAACAGTATTAAGAAATATTCACAACAAAATTACATCTATACTATTTAGTGACTTTGCATTTGAAAGGACCATTAAAATTATTGTATCAAATTTCATAGGTTTCTTTATAAACCATTTCAGAAAGATTTATCCAATTGTTTCAAACCAAAAGGTTTTGCAAATTGTAATAGCTAATGGAAAATTCATTCAAGGTTTTTTTTTCCTATTTTTCTCACTTTCTGAAGAGCTCCACATGTATCTAGATAAATTTTTAATTTAGTGGGTATATTTGATCCTAAATTTCTCTACTTAAAACATTTGATGTCAGTAAAATACTTAATATTTTCAACTACAAGTACTTGAAGAGAAGATTATTCTTGAATAGCTGAAATATTGCAGTGTTAAAGGAGCAAAGCTCTGGCCTAGTAGTACAGCCATTTAGGCTCCAGGCCTGGCTGTGCCACTGGCCAGACTGTATGCTTTGGGAAAGTCACTAATCACTCCTTGCCTCAGTGATCCTCTCTAAGGTGTTGTCTTCTAAAACTCCAGAATTCTATTATTCTTCAGAAGCATTGCACTGGAGTCGAAGGAGCTCTCAAAATGAGTCACCTAAGTGATGCTCTCCAACATTGACTATCCGTTATCTGAGCTCGATTTCCTCCTCTGTAAAATAGGAACAGTAGCACTTGCACTCTTTAAATCTTAGGCTTGTTGTGAAAAGCATGCTGTATTACTAGGGGAAGAGGGATGGTAGTGGCAGGAGGAGGAACTAATTACAAATATTAAATGTGTCTTCAAGTTCACAACAAAAAAGAACCAAACGAAGCTTTACTGTTCACATAAGATGTTTCTAGTCTTTTCCTTGGGGGAAAAAATTTATTGGATCTTGGCAAATATACATACATATACATACATACATATATATATATATATATATATATATATATACACACATACATGTATAGTCTGTTGATTCTTCAGTACTTCCCTTCACAAATGTCATATTAGGACTTAGGATTCTAGGGCATAATCTAAAAAAAGAAACCCACGGATTCCAGAACTACACAAGGTTTGCAAAGTGCTGTTGTAAAAAAGATATACTCTAATCAAGTAGCGAGTGTTGTGTATGGATAGAATGCTGGTCTTGGAGCCAAGAAAACCTAGGTTTAAGTCTTGCCTCTGATACACACTGGTCGTGTGACCCTTGGATTAACCTCTCAAAGCTCTTGGCAATTCTCAATTAATCACCAACTATTAAGTATCTACTGTGTGCCAATCAAATAGGCACAGTTGTACAAAGAATTAATGAAACTGCCTTCTTACAGTGAGCTTACATTCTAACAGGGTGACAAGTACATATTTTATATATATATATATAATATATATGTATACATGTAGCATAAATATAAGTTAATAAATACATGTGCTCACATAGTAGCTCAGTATAAAGTAAATCAGGAGGGAAGGCACTAATAGTTGGGGGAGAGCAGGAAAGGCTTCATGTTAAAAGTGGTACCTCAGATGGTACCTTGGGAGAGAGAGAAAAGGAAGGAGTATATTCCAGGTGTAGGGAATGGCCATTGCAAAGGCAAGAAGATGGGAGATGGATGGTGTGTTGTGAGTGAGGAGTAGTGAAAAGGCAAATTTGACTGGATGGCAGAGTGTAGAAGAGGAAGGGAACAAGTATTTATTAAGCACCAATTACGTTCCAGTTATTGTGCTGTGCATTTTATAATTATCTCATTTGATAACTATGGATGACGGAGTGCTAGAAGGGAGATGGGTTGGGACCATATTGTGTAGATGGGACCATTTTGTGTAGACCTTTAAAAGCTAAACAGAGGAGTTTACATTTTATTCTAGAAGAAGGACTAAGCCACTGAAGTTTATCGAATAGTAGAGTCACATGCACAAAAGAAAATTAGTTCAGCAGAAGTGTGTAGTATTTGCTAGAATGATTCAAGATTTAAGATAGAAAAATTAGGAGACTTGCAAAAATCTAGGTGAGAGAGAATGAGGGCATTAACTACAATGGTAGTTACATGAGTGGAGAAAGGGGTGGGAGTTGGAGGGAGAAACAGTCATTCAACAGACATTAAGCACGTACTATGTACTAAGCACTGGGGATACAAAGAATGGTAAAAGACAATGGGGGAGACAACATGCAAAATACCAATCTATAAACAAGATACATACAAGATAAATTGTAGATAACCTACAGAGAGAAGGCGCTAGCATTAAGAGAGATTGGGAAAGGCTTCCTGCGGAGAGTGATATTTTATCTGAGACTTGAAGGAAGCCAGGGGAGTTAAGATGAAGATGAAGAGGGAGAAAATGCCAGGCATGGAGGACAGCCAGTGAAAATTCTTAGAGTTGGGAGACAAAGTGTCTAATGTAAAGAAAAGCAGGGGAGCCATGTCACTGAATCACAAAGTATGGTGTATGTGTGTGTAGGGGAGGGAAGAGGTTAGATAAAGTGTGAGTAAGAAAACTAGAAAGATAGGGTGGGGACATAGATTATGGGAGATGTTGTAAAGGGGGAGAAACAACAAAATTGTGCCACCAATTTTATTAGGGATAATGAGGAGTCTGTGATGATGCCAAATTATGAACCTGAGACATTGGAAGAGGGAATGATTTAGAGGAAAAGAGGACGAATTCAATTTTAGACATTGAGTACAAAATGTCTCTAGCACATTCTGTTTGAAATATTTGATAGGCAACTGGTAATCCAATACTGAAACTTAGGGGAGAAACTGGTTCTGCATAGAGAGGATAGTTAAACCCATGGGAGCTGATGAGGTTACCAAGAGTGAGTGCAAAGGGAGAAGAGAAGGCTTAGGATAGAAACTTGGGGAATACCTACAGTTGTGGGGTATAATATCAGTGAGTAGCTAACAAAGGAAATTGAGAAACATTCAATTGCAGTAAGGAGTCAGTCAAGAGAGAATAATGTCACAAAAACTCAGAAGAGAGAATATTCAAGAATGCAAGATAGTCAGTTGTTTCAAAGGCAGCAGATAGTTTGAGAGGATCAGGACTCGTAAGACCCTAAGTTTCATAGAAGGTTCTAGGCTGCATTGGTAGCAGGAATTTCCTCATGTTGGAGTCACCCATATCCATGAAATCACAGGTTCACCGCCTTTCTGTATCCAATATATCAAAACATCCACTATGCAGAGAAACATTTAAAGTAATAACAATTCATATTCACACAATAAAGTTACAAGATACTTTATATGGTAGATAATTATCCCCATTTTATAGATGAAAGAACTGAAGCTCAGCTCAAAGGATTTGTCAAGATTGCACAGCTAGTAAGTAGCAAGCCAAGATTTAAACTCATTTTCTTTTGTTCTCAAGTTGAGTGGTCTTTTCATCATCGCTCCAAGTTCTTTCTCAAATAAAGAATTCAAACCTAGTGCCCAAAATTTACCTGCTTCTCATTTTAGCTGCACCATACACAATTTTATGGTAGTCCTCTAATTAGACTAAGGAAAAAAGGACTGCTTTAATCATTTAAATGAAATACATTTTTCTCAAATAATTTTTACAAAGTTTTGAAAAAAAAACATGGTTTAATTGTTTTAAATAGCATCTCACACAGTGTAGAACGGGAGTCAGGAAGACCCAAATTCAAATCTTTCCTCAGGCACTTAGCTATATGACCCTGGGCAATCATTTAACCTCACTCAGCCTTAGTTCTTCTGTCTTTAAAATGGCAGTAATTATAGCATCCATTTCACTGGGTTGTTAGGAGGACCAAATGAGATAATATATGTAAAATGCTTTGCAGACTTTAAAGCAGTAAATAAATGCTAGCTTCTCTTTGCTGTAATCCAAATACTGGGATTTTTTTGTACCTGTCATACCTTTCCAGTAGCTCTCCTATGGAATTCCTAATAGCAGAATTCCTTTTTCCATAGAATACGAACCAGAGAAATCTGCTGTTATTATACACTATGTAAATGCATTTTATACTCTATGTAAATGCATTGGAGAAAGGTTTTTCTGGATTATCTGGATTTTAAAATCCCTGGATTATGCTCAGTTGCAGTGGAAAGAATGATCAATAATGAAACCCCAAAGTAAGATGATTTCCCCCTTCATTTGTCAGAATGCCTATATGTGTTTTTTAAAAAATATTATTATTTATTTCATTAAACATTTCCCAATTACATTTAAAAACTTTAATATTCATTTCTTAAAATTTGAGTTCCAAATTCTTTCCCTCCCACCCTTCCAGAATGCTTATATATAGTACTTAAGACAGATAATCTTTTTAGAATCAAAGGACTTGGGTTCACCTCCTGGTCCTGTTAATAGCTGTGTGACCTTGGAGAAGTCATTTAACTTCTCTAGGCTTCAGATTTCTCATCTATAAAATGGAAGGTGTGATGAACTAGCTTAGCATCTCAAACTCAAATAGAAAAGGGATTCCCTTGGCTGCATATTGACTGAGAAAACCATAAATTAACATTATGTTGTATTGGGTTTTTATTTATTTTGTTAAACATTTCCTAATTACATTTTAATCTTGTTTGGGCAAGATTTTGACACCTCTGAACTAGATGGCCTCTAAGAGATCCCTTCTAGTTGTAAATCTGTGATCTGATGATATCGTATTGTATAATTATTGAATATTTCATTTTCTTGGGTTAACTTCCTTCTTCATTTGTTAGAATTCCAAGGTGTTGCCTAAGATGGATAATCTTTCTTTTTAAAGCTATATTTTATGTGACTTACTCATTTTTAGACCTCCAACTATAATCCATAGAATAGCTTAAGATGAATGATTCTGACATTTATGACATTTTAAGTATCAGGGTAAAAGCCTGATTTTCTGTAAAACCCAACAGATAGTTTCACAAATACAGAGTGAACTGTTTCTTGTTTAAATAAAATTGCTTTTAGTTAGGAGATTTACTTAAATAATGTGTGACTGTAGCACCAGATATATTATTATTCCTCTTCTAAATAAGGAAATAAAATTATGTTTCTCTTGATAAATAGCAACCCAATATATAGAATTCTGAGTTGATGGAACTGGAAAAGTAAGAAGTAAATTTGGTCCACTTAGATTGGCTTTCATTCAATTTTGATATTCCCCCTCAGAAAAATTTTAAGGTAATTCCTGGAAAATGGAGGTGGTAAAAAGCTATAGTTTCAAAGGTATGGAGTTTCCAAGAGAACACATTTCTTTTGACTTAAGTATATTCTGTCTTTCCAGGGATACCCATATTGTTAATTACTTGCTGCATTTGAATTTTCTTTTTTCACAAACTCTGCTAAACTTCATGAAATTTAAGACGTTTACATTATTTGAAAAATTTGTAGCTTAAGAACTCTGTATGTTTCTTCCTCCAAAATGCAGCAAATGCTTCTTTCCTCAAACTATATGAAGGTGGTAAAGTGAATAAGACTTATTTTCCCATAACTATGCCCATTGAACAAGACTAATTTAGAGTCCCAGTGTTCTTGAGTTTTCCGTAGTCCCGCTTAACTCTCAGGAGGCATCCTGTTTAACTGTTTTTTTTTTTTTTAATCTAATGCTGTCTTCATTTCTGATGGATTTCCTAGGTTTCAAATACAGTCTTAAAAAGGATGAAAAAATAAATGTTGCTCATTGTGCTGTAGACTTTAATCCCTTTTAGATGGAGCTCCCTCAGTGTACCTTTCCTCTTCTACAGGCAGTGATGGTGAATCTTGATGAGGTTAAGGGCTACAAATGGATTTTTGATACAATCTGACTACAGACCATAATGGGCCATCTGTTGTGCTTTCCCTCTTTTTAGTCTTGCATGTGTTTGTCTCCAGTCATTTCTAAATGCTGTTCCTTTTTCATCTTCTCAGTTATTATTTTTCCTCAGTTCCCTATTTCTAATTCATCATTTTATCTTTTTGGCCTTCTTCCTCTTGGTGTCTTCTTCCATTTCCTTTATTTATCTCCACCTCTGTTGACTTGTGGTATCTATTGGAGCATATGAATGTCCCTCTCCCACTCCCAGTCCCTCGAATCCTAATTCCCCTGGACTTCACTGGACCTCATACCACTTGTTCCAGCGTCATGTGCAGTAGGTTTCACCATCACTCCTCTAGGAAAAGAGTGAAGTTGAGCTGTCTCCTTGAGAGAAACACTCTGGTGTTATAGAGCTTCCAGTTCCATTAAAGGAGGGAACTACTGGCAAGAGCTTGACACCTTGGCCTGAAACAACTACCTTAGCTGCCTGTCATTGGGTGAGCTCCATCAAGAAGGGAAAGGAAGTACTGCAACAGTGAGTACATTTTATTTATTTTCTTTTTAAAGAAAAACATAAAAAGATTGTTTTTTTTAACATTGAAGTAGAGGCTTACATTATTAAGCATCTAGAGCATTTGATAAGGGAAAAGAGACATGATCTTGCCAGTTGTGGCATACAAGTCGCTGTTAGCATAGTCCAACTAATTACTTCCATGTTTTAGATTTTCCAAATGTAAAATGGAGCACTCGTTTCTGGCTTACATTGTTAAAGATTTTACAAGCCTCATATTAATGATATGAGGTCCTTAATGACACAGAATTCTATATGATTATTTTAACTTAAAGCATTTTTTAAAAAGCCAAACAGAAATTTGGCATGTAAAAAGCAAGATTCTTTCTTTTCCCTTCACAAAGAATTATTTGATCATTGTTTGACTTGATATCATTATCCTTTAAAATCATTCATGTTCCTGACTATTTTTTGTATACTTATAAATAATTATGGCATTAATAAAGATGTTTTACAAAAGGTAGTTCGGTGAATCACTGTATTTCATGTGTAATTCTCTCTCAATTCATTGGACTTTAATTTTTCTTTTAAACTTTGTATTCTCAAGCATTTTGAGTGTTGATACTATATAATGTGTATTGTTTTGAAACTTTAAGGAATGAGCATTTGCAAAATTTCTTATTGTAACAACTTATTTGTGCCTTTTCACACAATTTCTATATGAAAAGGCACAGCTATAATGAATTTTATTATATTCTTCTAAAGCAAATACAGTTTTTACTGTCAAAACAGTCTTTAATAAAGACTATCGGAACAAAAAAATCCTGAAAGTAAGTGAATTTTGCAGTACGTATAGCTATATGGTAGCTATATTTGTTGTATATCTAGCAACACAAGGAAGGGAAATCCTAAACGAACCAAAAGTTTTCCTCATTTTGGTATTCTTTTCTCCCTCCAGGCTAATAAAGATATAGTTATCCTTTAAGATTATTGACATTGACTTTTCAAAATGTTATTTAAGGACTTTTGAAATCTAATATTCAAGTTATAGTTATCCATTTTGATGGCATCATCATGGCTCCATTATCTTTTTATTTTACAATTACCAACTATTGATGTTATTACCAATCCATTGGGGATGTATATAACCTAAATATTTAAAAATTTGATTGACTAATCCCAGAGTTCAATGAGAGGTATAAAAAAATTCTTCCTAGTTGTTTCGGAGTCTGGTCAGATCAGAATCTTTGCCAGATCACCCAGTAAACTACTGGTAAATTTAGTGGAGTAGTTGAACTATTGAGTAGTTGAAGTGGTATATAGTCCATCTGGTCATTGTTATCTCATAAAAAAAAGTTGTTACAGTCAGGACTGTAGATGTTCTTACCAGTCATCCAGCCTAATGCTGATTAGATACTAAACATTATAGTTTAGTAATACAAATTCATTATTAGTTACACAAAAAGCTTTTTAAGCTAGTCTTGAAAATAGCCCTGGCGCACATGCCCTTAAAAGTAAAAGAATTTTTAAAAGTAGAAGATTGAATTAAAAGGCAACTAATAACAAGGTTTAGTAATTACCTGTATTTGGTTTAAACAAACAGGACTAAATAGAATTTGTTGGAAGCTCCAGAGTGCAGCAGATCTTCAGCTTGACATAAAAGGAGATAACCTAACAATTAGTTGTCAGGAAAAAGAAGAGAGTACGTCAGGAAGGAATTACTTTTCCTTCAAGAAGGGTTTCCAAAGTAGACTGACCTTTTGGGTATGTTGTAGAGGAGATTCCTATTAAGGTATAGGTAGACTAGGTGAACTGAGATTACTACCATTCTGAGATCCTGTGATTCTCATTAAGCAGACAAAAGAGATGAAAAATGATGGAGTTCTTGCCCTCATGGAATTTGTAATCTAATGGTAGAGTTTGGAGTCTCATAGGGATCATCAAAAGGAGTATGTGAGGAAGGACAGGTGTGACACCTTAAACTCAACCATCCATACTTAGCAGTATGATCTTGTCTATGTGATATCTTTCCCATAGTCTATTTTCAGGAAATCTGATGGTACCTCTAGGTCACGTCATCTGCTTGGGCAACAAGTAGTACGGAGCAGTAGTATCCAGTTTTTGTCTTTTAACTTCATAAATCTAAGATTCACAGTCCCTAGTGTGTTGTTTTTCCTGTTGTGATGACCACATTTTTGGTGCTGTTTAATGAATGCATCAGCTAAATGTTGTGAGCATTGAATATTTGAAAGCAATATGTTTCTTAGAAAATAGAAAAGAAGATACAATGGAACACATGTTCTAATGCTTTCAATTTCCTCCTGTGATCATTATCTCGTGTTAATTTGTTTGGAATTAAGAAAATGCAGTATCATTGTTAAATCTTATCTGAATGGCAACACCCTCCCCCCCAAAAAAAATAGACTACAAAGCATTCTCCTTTCCACTCCCCACCCCCACAAAAAGATAGCAAAACATAGTGATCATATTTTGGTAACTTACTGTTTGTTAAAGTTAAGCTATGTGCTTCAACCTTATCAAGGTAGTATCTATTTCATCCATGTGTTTAACCTGTTTTTTGCATCTAACATTGACTTTATTTACATATTGTAATCAACGTGTATTTTTTTGTTTTACTTTGCATCATTTAATATCATGGAATCATAGATTTAGAGTCAGAAGAGGCCATTTAGTCCAACTCACTCATTTTGCAGATGAGGGAGCCCAGAGATTGAGTATAACTTACCTATCCAAGGTTACACAGGTAGTGAGTGGTAGAGTCATGATTTGAACCCAGGTCGTCTGACTAGAGATCCAGTGCTTTTTCTTCTGTACCATACTGTTCATACAGGTCTCCCCATATTTCATGAATTCTATATGTTCTTACGTACATAGAGAGATAGATATATAGAATATACATCTACACGTGTATTCTATATATATATATGCATATATATATATACACACAGAGAGAGAGAGAGAATTCATATATATATATATATATATACGTATATATATGTGTGTGTGTGTATATATATATATATATATATATGTTCCATTTCCTTACAGTGCTGCTGTTGTTCTGCTGTTTCAATAGTGTTCTACTCTTTGTGACCTCATTTGGGGTTTTCTTGGCAAAGATACTGGAATGGTTTGCCATTTCCTTTGCCATTTCATTTTGCAGATGAGGAAACTGAGGCAAACAGGGGCAAGTGACTTGCCTAGAGTCAGGTAGCATTTGAGGCTGGATTTGAATTCAGTTTCTTCCTGACTCAGCCTCTATACACTGCACCACCTAGCTGCTCCGTTAACAGTGCTGTGACATTCCAGTTTCATTGTTTTTTTTATTATTAAATTTGCCTAATTAAAAAAACAACATTTAATTAGTGCTCACTCTTAAATCTCTTCATAGAATCAAGATTTTTAAAATTATCTTATTTTGTGTCTTTTCATTTTGAGACTTTAAGTAATTTTTTTACTCTTATGTCAAAGATGTGCCTCTTCCAAATAGATGTATTGATTCCCAAATTTTAAAAATTGATTGAATAGATGATCTTTTTAAACTCAAGATGATTTCTAAAAAGCCTTTGGCACAAATAAACTGATATTCCTGATTGGTATTTTGCTTGCCAAGATTACCAGTTGCATTAAAGTCAGAGTTAATGGTTACTTTGTACTCATTTCTACTGAAATAGTTCTCATAAATGTAAGATCCTTTCTAGACTACTATTGGGAAGCATTGGAGCTGATAATAAAGAAATTAGAACTATTAAAATATTGTTAATGTGCCAAGTTCACTTGAATTGTATCCCAGAATTCTTTAGACATCAGCAAGGGAAATAAAATAAAAAGTTCTTGTTGTATGCTTTTGGCAACTTATTAGGAATACAAATAATACAGAGTAGGAAATATGTATCATAATTCTTTCATTTGGGAAAAGAAACAGGAACTACTCAAGAAACCAGAGACTTCTAAGTCTAAATATCATTATAAAGAAGCTATTATTAATACTAAAGGACTAGATCAAAACTATTTAAAATACAACTTAGAAATGGATAAACTTTGCTTTTTTAAAAAAGGAACATATCTACATTTGCCCGTGAATTTTTTTTAAAGATTTAAATAAGATACTTTGAGGAATTCATTTTGCAAAAGTTGAATAGGTATAATTTATGTGAATTTGCTATTATGCAGTACAATGACTATAATTACAATGATGATGATAAGGGCTGAAAGATTCTGATTTAAGGGGCTTGAAAAAAGTGGTCAAAGAAGAGGTTAAAGGTGGATTTGGAGACTCAGTACATAGTTTTAGGATCATTTCTGTAATCCATCGTTGGATTTGTGACCAAGTTTTTTGAAGCATGCTCTGTAAAATAACTTGTGATTTTCAAAAAAAGTTTACTTTTTGAGATGAGAATTACTTTGTCTAATTCTTACTAGCAAAGTTCAGAAGAACATAATCCTCTTCACCCCTTCTGTTTGTTATACACAAAAAACCAAAACCATGCCCCTGTTACTCTGATTGTTTTGCCATGGATCCAATTCTAAGCAAGGCATAGAAGTCAAGAGTACATAATAAGTATTCTCATCAGCCGAATTTAGTTTTTCTTAGATAAGCAGAGGAGACAACGCCAACAATAGCTTGGAGAGAATCTTCTCCATCCACCAAATTAATACTCCTGTTCTCATCTCCTTTATGAACATAGGAGAAAAGATTTTAGAATTTAGGAGAAAAATTTAGGAGAAAAAATATTCTAATTAATTTCAGGGTGAGAATCACTGATAGTTACTCCCCATCTCCTTTTATTTTAACAGGGGTTTGTGGTTGTTCACCCAAATGCATTTCCAATAGGTAGAATTTCAGATGAATTGGAAAGATGTTTGAGCAGAGCATCCTCTGTTAGATCCTAGTACTTAGAACAAGTTTCTGGAAGGGTAGACAAGAAAGGGAACATTTGTGGCCTTTGAGATATGTAGGAAGATTTTGTGAAGTAAAAAGAAGTAAAAAATTAGGAAGCCTCTTTAGGAGAATTAGGAATCTTGGAGGAGGAGGTGGGTCAGCATTTATTAGGGTTCTACTACATGCCAGGAACTGTACTAAGTGCCTTGCCTTCAAGAAGTTCACAGTCTAATGGGGGAGACAAGCAAACAAAAATGTACATGTAAGCTATATATAGGATAAATAGAAATAATTCACAGGAGGAAGTCATTAGAAAGATGAAACTGTAGTTAAGGCTTGACAGAAGCCAGGAGAACAGAGGTAAAGAGCAAGAGCTTTTCATTCATGGCAGAAAATCAGAGAAAATTCTCAGAGCCCTGAACAGCAAGGAAGCCAGTGTCACAGGATCAAAAGGGGAAAGGGAGGGAGGGAGTAATGTTTAGATGCGGGTGATTATAAGACTAGAAAGGTAGAGAATGGGGGAGGTGGAGAATATGTGGCCCCATTCTCTCTCCTCTCCCCCTGAGCAAAGGCAGTAATCCAAAGGAGTGAGGAGTACTCTGTTTATTCCCTCATCCACCAGTTTGCTATGTGGAGTCCCTGGTCCAACCAACTCAGTTCCAATTTTCTATGTCTCTCAAAGAAAGGGAGAACAATTACAGAACAGACTAATCAAAACCCTGATGTCTGTACTCTCCCAGCTCCCGAAAGGGTGGTCTCTATCAGAGAAATAAAAAGACTCCCTAGGGCTATGTAGATCATGAGTTATTTAGAGGGTCTCAGCAGCATTCTGATCTGTTCAGTTCCCCTCCCCTCCTTCCAGTTGACAGTGAGATTGTTACTGTGTCAAAGCAGTAATAATTGCAATTATTTACATTTGTTGTTTGCCATGTATGCCTAATTTGCCATGCAGTTATATAACTATTACACACAATTTTAAATATTCCAGGTTGACTTTATATTTATTTCTACAATACTAAACTCTAAGTATATTTAGCCTTTCATAGTTTATTGTTCTTGTAGTATGATTGCACTTCAAAAAATTAGAATCATAGCATTAGAGGGAACAGTGACAATAATGATTAAGATTTCTGAGTGTGATTATCATCTTTAAAAGGTTAAAAAATGTATTGACAAATTAATAACATAAAAAATATAAGATCAATAAAAAAGAATATTTGTTGATTATGTGACTTTACATGACTTTGGTTTTTTGATAGCATACCTCATTCCTCAGTTCCCTCTAACCTGCCTGCTGTCCGACAAATAAAATACAAACTTCTCATTCTCAGAACTATGTCTTCCACATAGCGGCCTCCTATCTCCCTATTTTCATATGTCACAAAATTTCACAGTTGAAAGAGACTTCAGGTCATGTAGATCAATGAAGGTGTCCTTCTCCCCCCCCCCCCCAATCCCTAAATCTTTATGTTAATACAGCAAGTGGTCAGCTAGCTTCTACTTAAGGGCCTCCAGTTGGGGGAGATTTGCTACCTTTCTAGGCAACCCTATCATTTTTGAATCACTTTAACTATTAGTACAGTTTTCCTGACATGAATTCTAAACTTATATCTTTTCAACTTCTACTCATTGTTTCCAATTCTGCATTCTGGAGCCTAAGAATTTTTCTTCAAGTGCTTGAGGACAGTTATCAGGTTGATGAGCCTTCTCTTCTCCAGATTAAACATTCCTAATTTCCTCAGCCAGTCCTTATATGGCACATGCTTGAGTTCCGTCACCATTCCCATTTATCTCTACCATGTCAATGTTTTTTCTAAAATGTGGTGCCTAGAATTAAGCATAAGACTCCAGATGTTGTCTCACTACAGTAATCCTCACTTCCCCTTTTCATGGAAGGTATGACTCTTTTTATGCAACTCAAGAGCTCATCAGATTATTTGGCTTCTGTGGTAACAATATGATATGATCCTAGAAGGAATCAACTTCCTTCATTTTACATAAGAAGAAACTGAGACCTAGAGAGGTTAAAGTAGCTTCCCTTCCATCACACAGATAAAAGTGGCAGAGCCAAAATTCACACCCAAATCTTTTGTTTCTAAATCTAGCTCTCTTTACACAATACCAGTTTTTCCACAGTCCAGTTTTCTAGCGTATCAGGTTCATTTTAGATCCTGAGTTTGACACCTAGAGATTAGCTTCGTGCCGCCTAAAAATCTAATAAGAAGGTCATACAAGCCTTTGTCTTAATCATTGATAGAAATGTCAGAAAGCTCAATATAAAACAATGATTTGTAGAGTACTCTACTGAAGATCTTCCAGCTTGACATGAACCATTAATAACTCCCTTTTGATGCCAGCTGTTCGGTTGCTTCCAAATCCATCAAATTTTAGCATCATCTAGTCCATATCTCTGTATCTTTTAGAAAAGAACATCAAATTTATTTTATCAAACACTTTGCCAAAATCTAGGTATACCGTCTAGCATTTTTGTGACATACCAATTGAGTAATCTTGTCAAGAAAGGATTTAGTTTGGCATAATCTTTTTTTGCTAAAGCCATACTGGTTCTTTGTGGTTGCTGCTTCCTTTTCTAGCACTCTTTAAATAATACATTCTAGGGAATGTTCTTTGTAAACAATATGGCTTATTATAAGTATAAATTGGCTTCCTTATGATTCTAGTTGAGCTAATAACTTTCTATGGGTTATAAAATATTTACATCATAACCTAGATCTTTTAGAGGTATTGATTTTTTTAGAACTTTCACCACACTAATATTTTGATAGCACCTCTCCAGGCTATATGTCAGTATATCTTAATGTTTTAATACTTAATGTTTTAATAAATAAAATTGCTAACATTATGTTTTAAAAACATTTTCATTCTAAACTTAGTAACCACCACTTCAGTTTATAATTTCATTTTCCATTCAGTTTAAGAATTCCAATCAGATTCATATTCTACCTCCTTACCATTTCTTATACCCATTTCCTTTTCTTCATCCACATAGCTGCTGTCTTTGTTCAGGCACTCATTAACTGGCACCTAGTTTTACGCTGGCTCCTAATTGGTCTCCTTGCTTCCAGGCACTCTTCTTTTGAATCCCTACAGTGGCCAGATTGATATTTGTAAACACACAGGTCTGACGATGCCACTCTCTTATTAAACATGCCCATTGGCTCCCTATTTTCTTTAGAATAAAATATAAATTCCTCAGCCTGCCTTTTGGAATCCTCTGAAATATGGCTCCCACCTGCCAGTTTTATTTTCTTGTTACTCCCCATTCACAGTACTCTTTTCTGGTCAAACTTTGCCGTTCTCCACTTCCATACTTTTGCAGAAGTGGTCTCCTATGTCAGGAATGAATTCCCTCTCTCCTTATCTCCTCATCTTAAAATCCTCAGTGTACTTCAGTGCCCAACTCAGAAACCACCTCCTAAGGCCACTCCTTATCCCTTTTGTTCTTAGTACTTTCTCCCTCTTGAAATTATTTTGTTTAACTTTCTACTCACATATCTCTATGTATGTTTTATCTTCTTCATATGCAACGTAAAGTACTTGGGAATATTTTGTTTTTATCTTTGTATCCACATTACTTAGCACCTAGAGGTGTACACATAGGAGGTACTTAATAAATGTTGGCTGAATTGATTTGCTTCCATGTTGCTTTCTGATTTTTTTCTGTCTTTTACGTAGATGTGTTCAGTGTGTGTACTGGCCTGATTTTGCTTTCTTTACTCTCTTACTTCATATGTCTTTTAATGTTTGTGTTCTAAATATTCGTTATTTTAATTTTCCTAGAATATTCTGATTCGTATCCCTCCGTTGATGCCATAGCTCAATAACTTAAATATATTTATTTATATGCCATAACACCCTCCCAACCTCTACTTTTAGGGGGAGGTTAACTCAATAAGGGTGGTAGGAAAACTGAAGAGAAAAGCATGTGTTGTTTAGTCTTGGGGCCTAGGCACTGAATTTGTCTGCCCAATCAGAGAATATAGTCTTAATGGGGAAAAAAAATCAAACCACAATATCAACAAGCATTTTTATGTTACTTTACATTTGCGAAGTACTCTTATAATCATGTAGTTCGTTTAATGACTGATGGAGTGAATTGGTGGAAATACAAGAGAACTGGGTTGATTGGTGAGATATTCATGTTTGTGTCAGAGAATAAATTGAGATTACCAAAAACTCTTCAGTATTTCCCATATACAATTTGTATTGTACTTGGGAACTCACATTTGAATAATGCTTTTAAAAAGTACTTTCTTCTTGACAACTCTTTGAGGGGGGTGGTGCAATTACTATCATTTCCTTTTTCCATAAGAATGTACTTAGACTGAGAGAGGTAGAAGGACCTGACCAGGGACACACAGCTGGTGGACGATTTGATTTTAATCTCATCTCACTTGACTGCTTGTCTAGCATTCTTTCCACTTCAGCACATTGCTTTCAGTTATAATCCCTTTGAAAGTAGATACCTGTGTTGCTTTTCATCTTTGTATCCTAGGGGCCTGAAGATACCAAATTGATACATGAAGTACCTGCTTGTAGTTGGTATTTCATAGATACTTTTTGAAGGAACAAATGAGAGATTTTCAGATTATGTAACACATTCTTTTATCTGAATTATGTAGTGAACATTGTAGTACCCTTTGAAGTAGGTTCTTTTTTCTTACCTAAAATATGTAGTGTTCCTTTTGATGTTGATTTTATGAATAGTTGGGAGGGTCCTTTATATAAATACTGTTTATATAAGCTCTGTGACATTATTTTTATTATTTCATTCATAATTAGTCCAGTTCTTTCCTCCTACTTCCACAAGGACTAACAAAGCATTCTCCAAAACCTTATTGAGGCAAACTTCTTTCTTCAGTGAAACTCTGGTCAAAGCTCCTAATTGCTTGTAAATGTCCTTGAAAGCAGCTTTTTATGCTTCAGCAGATATACACTCTCACCTTCAAATCAGGAATGTGCAACCCAGAATACCCTACCAAATTAATTCAATTTCTTTTCCTCGTCTTTAAACAAAGCTATTTCCTCATTTCCTGCTCATCCATGCCTTTTTTTTATTCATTGCTACTTTTTGCAAATCATTGCATAGTGAAAAAAAGTTTCTATAGTAGGATTCTTAAAATGTAGCTTTAATACGGAGTTCTAAAAGAGTGTGGAAGAACATTTTGAATATTAAAATCTCTCTATCTCTTTTGAGTAAACTAGATTTTTCTCAAAAAATTAAAGAACCAAGTTCCTTCATGCTAATAATATTGTTTGCTATAGAGTTTTAAAACCTCACATCCTTTTTCTTTATGTATAACTATTAGCCTACAAGATCTTTTTGGTTCCTTTAGTTTGTAGCTGCTTTTAATAAATTGACAATTTATATTCTGTTTCTGATGGAAAAGCCTTTCAACTGTCCCCATTCTGAATATACCTGGTTTGACATTGCTGGGATTCTAGCAGAAGCTGAGGTTTTCGCATACTATTTCACCATATAAAGGAACTTCTCATTTTTTAACACTGTATCTTAGAAAGGCTGTCATGTCATCATTCGAAGATAGTAGAAAATGTGAATATCATATTCTCCAAGCAAAGGAGTACATCACTGATTGGGGTACCACAAAAAAACTTGTAATTCCCCATGATTTCTCACTGGGGACTGAACAGAAACCTGGGGTTATAGAAATTGACATAGCAATAATCATTGACCTCACAGTGTTTGTTCTGTCCCAGTGTATAGGACTTGAGGCAAAGAATACTCTTCACCAGATACAACAACAATAATATCTAATATTTATATATTGCTTACTATGCACCAGACTTAATATGCACCAGGCACTTTACAATTATTATCTTATTCGGTCCTCGCAACGATCCTGGAAGTTTCTCCCATTTTACAGATGAGGAAAATGAGGCAGATTTGGTCCCTTTAGTGACAAAAAGTTACTATAAACTCTAAAAATCCTTTTGTTTGGTTTCTAGAGTAATTTTTATTCCTCATTAATGGAATTGAGAAAGGATCTAAATAACTTAAAACTGATAATCAAATTAATTTTATTTTAGAATGATTTCATATCTAACCTGACTCGGTCCTCCTGTTCTTGCTCAGATACAGCAGGGTATTAGGAAAATGTATTATCTTTGAATACTAAGTACTACTATACACACAAAATCAGTCCACAAATATTTCTTCAATAATCATTTGTGACCCTTAGTTACAGACTATAAAATTTAAGCTAAAAAGAAAATCTTAAGAGTTTATCATTAAAATCAAAGACACTGCAAACAAAACTTAGAAATATAATTTAAAATGTGGTGTATTTAGTATTTATTCATGTCTTCTTTAGCGTAGTCACTGTTTTGACTTCAGGGATAGTATTTGAAAAAGGAGAAATTAAAAAGTCCATGTTTATGTGTATATATGTAGGGAGATTTGTAGTTATTCTTTCCTAAGAACCTAGGGAGGAGGATATAGTGGTCCAAGCCTGACTTAGACCAGTCTGTTATTACAGGTTTGAGATTGGAATGAAATTACACTTATAGAATATCTGACAGTCAACAGTGTACTAATCCATGTGAGAATGGTTAATATTTTCAGGTCAGCATAAGTACCGGAAATATGCCTGCAACTATGAGAAAGGGTGACATGTGCAACAACCTAGGACAAGTGCCCTTATTTTGAAACCCCTAAGATACTTTAACATATGTCTTAGTTCATTCAACTAATTTTAGCAGTTAGCTTTACACTCATAGTTTGCCATGCATTAAACTGGAAATTCACGAACCAAATAGAATAAGTATATTTTTCTCATGAATGCTTGTTATTACACTTGCATATTTATATGTTGTCTCACTGATGTCTTTTTATGACATTTGCTCAATTTTTAAAGGTAATTATTTGATTTAAGGGCAAGATATTCAAACAGGTTAATCATACAAATCAAGTCAGAATATTTTTAGCTTTCTGTTTTAGATATTTGATTTTCACTCTGACATAGCTAATAGAAATTCAGCTTTCATGCTAATAAAGACTATAGCTTTTGCTCAATAAAAAGTATTTTAAGTAATGTTCCACTGCTAATTTTTCTCCTCTTGTTGAACTCCCTATGTTTATTTCCCCTGTTATGAAAGAAAAATAACAAACCTATTGAAAAGTGATATTCTTAACTCAAGTGATACAGCTCACTTTGTACAAAAGCTCTACCAAAAAAATTTCACATTACTTCATGCTAAAAGGATTAGTATCGACTTAGAAAGTTAGAGTTACATGTAAATAAGATTTTAGACCAGATTTTTTTCCCTTTTGACTTGCATTATAATTGCAGAGATGTTATGTGTTCATTTCTAATTGATTCTTGGTTCCTTCATATTTGATTTTCCTATTCCTCCAGTCTCTCTGTCAAGAGAAATTAAAATATCATTTTTTTAGGACCAAAAGGGACCATAGAAAATAGTAGTTAATGATTTAAATAAACTCTCAAGTGTACTATAGGAACTTGCTACTTAAAAGAACTCTGTAGGAATCCTTTTTGTAAAATACAGTTTTTGTAGCTTAATCATCTTCTCATTTGTATTTTGTAAATGGAATTTTTCTTAAAGTAGAGCATATCCACAATGGGTTCTTCATTTTACTATCTGATTACAATACTCCTAGAGATTTTAAATGGAAAAATTTGATTAATTTTAATATTCTCTTTCACTTTATTGTTCTCAGAGCTTCAGATAAGTAAATTACAGATCCAATTATAATAAGACTTACACTTAATTTTAGGTGTATGAACCTTTAAGTTTAGCTGACGTTTGTATCTATGGGCTAGTGTAACATTTTGTTTTCTGGTAGATATAAAGTTATGTTCTTAAATAAAACAATGAACAGCACCTAAAATTGAGGAGTTCATTTTTTTAAATTTAAGAATAAAATAATAATAACAGCCGATATTTATGTGCCATTTTGTAGTTTATATTATCTTATTTGATTCTTAAAGTAATCCTATAATGTAGTACTTTAGTTATTATTGTTCCCATTTTAAGAAAAATAAAGCTCTGGAAGATTTTGACTTTAGTTTGCCCTTTCTACAAATAAGAAAACTCAGAGGGGTGATGTGATTTACTCAGAGTCCCACAGGAATTTGGAATCCAGCTCCTCTGACTATAAATCCAGTATTGTGTCTAAGTGACAGAGCAGACATTTGTTATCAGACCCACTTGTGTCCAAATCCAATGCTAGCTGTCTACCACATGCCCATACGGAGACTAATTTATCGCTCTGAAGTATTATCAGATACCTTATTTATGTTAACATTCCAAGCAATACGATTTAATTCATTAAGCAAAACTATTTAGTCAAATGAGGGCCAGTATTTATGTTAATGAGAACTTTTCCATACCCACCAGTTGGCTCTATCCATTATGTTTAAGAGCAGTGAGATGCTGATAGTGATCTTTTTCCTAATACTTTCAAGTTTTGACCATTCTAATAAATTGGAGCAGTAGGACAGTTAATCCCAAGCAGTAGATAATGCCAAAAATCTTTTTAATTTTGGTCTCGGAATGTGGGATCTTTTAAAAAATAGATTTTTGTCCCCAAAGTCTTGGTTTAGTTTTAAGCTTATCTTAGTCCAGTTTTAAGCTTTATTAGAACTATTATTTAAAAAGCTATTTGTTAGCTATTTTAAGTTATTGAAGCTTAAAACTGGACTGACTTTGGGGACATCCTTTATATCGCCCTAATTTTGTACTTAACCACGTGTGGCTTATGAGATAATATATGTAAAGTACTTTGCAAACCTTGTTATATATTGTTATTACGTTAAGTGAATTTGTATTTTCTGAATATATAGTAACTAATGGGGAGGATGGGGGGTACAGTCAGGATCATTAAAAATCTACAGTAGATGATTTATCTAGTAAACAATCCACATACAGTAATATTTCCAGTGAAATGTAAATTTGAAGGAATTGTTTTATTTAGAATTCTTAGAATAGAAAGAAATGATTGAAAGCTGAGAAGATAATAGTCCCACTAAGTTAGCTGCTTTGTATGTTTATGTAAATTACCAGTTATGTAAATTCTATAAAAATAAAAGATTGATGCCAAAAAAAAATCAGATCCACTTCAGGGAGAATTTTGCACAATACAAAAGACAAAGAGAAATTAGATCATTACTTTTTTGGGATATCGTAGAAAGGGTTCACCCTGTGTTTCATCCATTTCTCGGATTCTTTGATTCTGTAAGTAGCCTTAAGGTCTTTTAGCATAAAGTGCTAGAGAAAAACATTTCTCTAGTACTTTACGGATTATAAAATACATCATCTCATAAAATACATCAATACATTTAGATCCATCATATCATTTTACCCACAAAGTCCTTTTTTGTAAGATAATTCAAGTATTATTGTCTGAAATTTATAGTATCATAGGGTTTAGAGCTGGGAAGAACCATGAAGATCATCTAGAATCAGAAGGTCATCTGGTCTGGTGTGGTTGTTTTATAGAAAAGGACCGTGAGGTTCAGAAAACTCTAAACAACTTGCCTGAGATCACCCAGCTTGTAAATAGTAGAGATTGGACCCTGGTCTTGTAGGTCAGATCTTGTGCTTTTAATAATAATACCTAATATTTATATAATGCTTACTGTGTGCCAGGCACTGTGCTAAGTGCTTTACAAATACTATCTCATTTAATCCTCATAGCAACTCTAGGAGGTTAGGTGCTGTTATTATCTACATTTTACAGTCGAGGAAACTGAGACACACAGAGGTTAAGTGACTTGCCTAGGCGCACACAGTTATTAAGTGTCTGATGTTAGATTTGAATTCAGGTCTTCCTGACTCCGAGTCTGGCACTCTATGCACGGTACCACTTGGCAGCATTTAAAAGTTCAACACTTGTGAAAAAATATTTTTTATCCCCCATGTACAAAATCAGTGGTGCATGGCTGTGGAACGGTTCATGTGAAAAAGACGTGGGGGTTCTAAAAGGCTGAAAAATTAGTAATAAATTAACACCTAAGTACTATAGCAAGAAAAAAAATGAATGTGATTTTAAGCCACATAAAAAATTGAGAGGCATGAGAGGCAATTATGTTCTCCCCCGGTTAACTCACATCTGCAGTATTATCAGTTGTTCTGGGCAGAGGCCCAGGGTGGAGAACTTGTGGCCTCGAGCCCACATGTGGCCCTCTAGGTCCTCAAGTGCAGCCTTTTGACTGAATCCAAACTTGTTCTGTGAAGTTTGGATTCAGTCAACCAGGCCACACTTGAGGATCTAGAGAGCCACATGTGGCCTTGGTGCAAGTCTCATCTAGCTATAGGTAGAATTAGCTGGCTTCTGAATTTCCTTCTGCTTCAGTGATTCTATGATACTGTCACTTAAATTTATGGTTATTAGGATAGTGCCAAGGGCTCATACAATTTAGTTTAGTTAATTCATTAAGTTATGCTAAATCTTAAAGTATTTTTCTACTGGAAAAAAAGACTGTCCTTTGTTTTATAGTGTCCTGCTACAGAGATGAAAAGCAAGTTTTTGAGTGTATTTATTCTCAAGGAATTCTGTACTTGACTAACGGTCTTTCTTGTTAACCTGACCCCGAAGCCAGCTAATCCATCCTTTAACTAGATGAGACTCACATACTTTGGTATTTTAGTGTACATACTGATGTCCCTTCTAAAAGCCTGCTCATCAGCAACCTGAAGATTTGTTTAACCACGGTCACTGATACGGATGATCATAGCCTAAATCTTAACATAACTTTGTCATCTCCTTGATTTTTACCTCACAAAGCACCCTCTTTGATCAGAATTTTCCATCTTCTCATCTTTTTTCTGTCTCACTGTTTTTAAACCTATTCTTTATGCTTACCACAACTTCTGGTCTCTCCATCCTCCCCTGCTATCCTAATGTAACACCCCTGTAGGCTCGAGCTTTATTTCTGCCTTTCACAGCCTTGACCCTATACTTTACTACCTCAGTGACACGCCATGACTTGCTGGCCCCTGCCTTGTCATGGCAAAACTTTCTGAACCTTGGACGTCTGGCTTCTGGCCCCATCACTCGAGTGGATTTTCTTTTTCCAAGATTACCATCGATCTCTTAACAGCACAGTTCAGTGGCCTTTTCTCAGTTCTCATCTTCCTTGACACCTGTTTATCTATAGATTTTTATGCTGTTTACATTCTTTCCTTCCTCATCCTCTATGACACTGCTATCCTCTAGTTCTCCTACTTGTCTCTCCTTTCCTTCTTTATCTCTGTTGAATTATCTTCCATCTCCTATATTCCTGATTTGAATATCTACCAGTCCTTACTGTGGATCTTAGCCTGCCTTCCTTCCTCCCTCCCTTCTTTTCTCCCTCCCTCCCTTCCTTTCTCTCTTCAGCTAACTGAAATCTTGAAGTATGCGAGTCTCGTCTAGTTACAGCTTGGATGAGTTGATTTAGGGATTGGATTAGCAAGAAAGATTGTTAGTCAGGTGCAGAATTCCTTGAGAATAAATGCACACAAAGACTTTTCATTTCACTCATATGTACATGTATGCATATAGACGTCTATAGACAAATACAGTCTCTGTTTCCATTACTTCAACATGATTCTACTTCTCTCTTTTTTTCCTCCGGAACTCCATTCCTCATCTGCTGCCTGTAGGATGTGTGCTACTGGATGTCCTGTGGTAGTTAACTGATTTGGAGCTAGAAGTGACCGAGGAGATTATTGAATCCAACCCCCTCATTTTACAGATGAGGAGTCTGAAATATAGAGGTTAAGCTAATGACTTGCATAGGCTCACACAGGTAGTAAGAATATGAGGCACGATTCAAAAGCAGGTGTTCCTAATTCTAACTCCAGCTCTCCATCCACTGTACCACGCTGCCTCTCTAACCTTGCCTAATTCTATTGATGATACCAACCCATGCCCCTCCCCTCCAAGTGTGAGTCGTACATAAAAATACACAAGCTGTTTCCATGCTTCCCAGAATGCACATGCTCTTCACCTCTGCCTCTCAGAAACCTTTTCTGTCTTTCCAGGCTTAACTCCAGTGTCACCTCCACAGCAAAGCCTTTCCTAATTCCTCTTTTTCCCCTCTGGTGGTCCATACTTTCCCCCTCCTCGGTGTTCCTTGTACTACATTTCTTTGTATATATAACATCATAGGTCTATAACCTGTTTCTATCCCCCACCTTGCCCCCACCCCCAGTAGAAGGTAAACTCCTTGACAGCAGGAATTGTTTTGTTTTTGTCTTTGACAAAAACGTCTCCCTTTTCCCCCAGGGTCACACAACTAGCATGTGTCTATGGTGGACCTTTCAAATAGCAGACACAGTAAATTTTTGTTAAATTGAATTAAATTATTTATTACATGTGAAGCCTTTTTACTTGTATGTTTAAAGAACTATTATAATGCTCCTAAATTGTCTTAGCCTCAGGCTGATGAACTATAATGAGGAAATAATTGTTTAAGGAGTAAATAAACTCCCAAATAGAAACATTTTGCCTTTTTGTTTGACTCTCTTCCTCAAAATATCTTCCCACAATGCCTGAACTATTCGCTTCAGCAGATAGTCAGGAACACCTGCGTTCAAATCCACCTGCAGACACTTGCTAACTTTGTTACCCTGGGCAAATCACTTAACCGTTGTCTGCCTCGGTTTCCTCATGTATAAAATCGGGATTATAATAGCACCTACATCCCAGGGTTGTGAGGCTCAAACTTATCACAGTGCTTAGCACATAGTACACACTAATAAATGCTTGTCCTCTTTCCCTTGTTATATTACCTGAAACTGTGGTATGTATTTGGCTATCTCATTTAAAATTGCAAATGTCTCTAGAGGATTTAAGTAATCAGCCATCAATACCTTAATATAAATTAGTTCAGATTGCTTGGTCCTCTGTTTCTCTAGTTGAACTCAGCTAAGTGAAATGATATTTTTTTAAATTTTAAATTGGGGAAGTAGAGAGAGACTTAGAACTGTGTAGGAACAACTGGGTCAGGGGGAAGAGTTTGAGAAATGTAGCCATGGAAGTACAAAAGACCAAGGACTTATTTCAAAAACTACCTAGGTCTGCTTGGCCTTGCTCCAAGAAAAGGTGAAAAAAAAAATCTCTCCTCCCCTCCTCTCCCTGTCCCCTGCCCCCCCCCCCCGCCCCCCGCCCTAACCACTGAGTAAGACAGTAGAAAGAGCTGCAGGAGTCGTGTGTGTAGATTCCACGTTGCTACTTGCTATCTGTTTGTACCTTTGACCAAAATACGTTGCCTTTTAGGACCCAGCTTTACTCATCTGTAAAAGAAGAGATTATGGATTTTAACATCTAAGGTTCTTCCTGGATCTAAATATGTGTGATCCTCCATTTGTGTACTAGGGTAGAGGCTGTATGAAGGGACTAGATGGGAGAAATAATACTGGAGGCAGAATCAACAGGATTTTTCCACTGATTGTCCATGGAAGGTGAGCGAGAGGGAGATTATGAACTGGTGGTTCAGCAGAAAAGAGAAAATTTGGAGGAGGGATGGATTTGGAGGAAAAAAAAGTTAGTTCTGTTTTGGACGTAGTGAGAGGCTACAGGACAAGTAAGTACAGCTTTTCCACTTCTTACACATTATGTAGCTAGGTGGCACAGGGCAAAGTGTGCTGGAATCAGGAAAACTCAAGTTCATATCCTGCCTGAGATGCTTATTGGCTGTGTAAGCCTAGAAGATTCACCCTCTCCCAGCTTCACTTCCTCATCTGTAAAATGGGGATCATAATAATAACACCTACCTCCTAGAGTTGTTGTATTATCAACTTAGGTAACATATATAAAGTACTTTGCAAATCTTAAAGTACTATAGAAATGCTATTATTAGTAGTACATAGTTTATTGTAGTGCTTAGGTATGGACATCCAAGGTAATAGCTGTGGTTTGTCAGATGTATTTAATACATGATTTTGAACATATCTCATTTTTGGACAAGCACTTTGACCACACACCCCCCAACATTACTTATTTCGTGATTGTTTTAAGCAATGATTATTTAATTTTTAGATTATTATCAGATTATAAATTTTGACACTCATATGAACAGTAAACCAGTGAATCTCAGTATGTTGTTTTAAAGCATTTATTTGATATTTTGAAACCAGAGATTTAAAAAATTCTAATTAAGAAGCAAAACAATTAATATATATTATATGTATTTTACATATAGAGAAGGGAGAGGGAGGGAGAGGGAGAGAGAGAGAGAGGGAGGGAAAGAAGGCATATAACATTCTCATCATTTCTCTCCCTCTTAAGATCTCTACTATCAGCTTTTCGTGCCTATTGGGTACTATTATGCCTCCCCTATGAGATAGTAAGTGCCTTGAGGACAAGGACTGTCTTATTTAACCATGTATCTCCCCCATTGCCTGTCACATAATAGTTGTAAATGTTTGTTGAATGAAATAGTTGAATGAAATATTCTTAAAATATTAAAAATTGGGGTTGGACACGAAAGAGTTTTTTTTTTAAATGCATTTTAAGAATACTGGACTGGGAGTCAAAAGTGTTAGTCTAGTACCTGCAGCTGCTTGCATTCCATGACCTTGAGTCACATGTAATTACTGGGCCTTAGTTTCCTTCTATATAGAATGAGTAGATCAGACTAGATCATCTCTAAAGTAATTTACAATTTTAATATTCTCTTATTTCTCATAGTCTAGAATTTCAAAGGTAAAATATAAAAAAAATTCTGTCTGCACTTTGGACTACTTTTAATTTATTGCAAAACAGGAAGGAAGATGATTGAGAGGGATTATGAGCAAATGAAATTATATTCAAATATCAAACTTCTAAATATCCTAACATAAATTGTGTGTCATTTAATATGGCTTTAGCTCCAGTTCAGTGTAATGAGTCACGGCTTAAGGAGGATGTTGTTGGGGTAACTAGAGTTGCTCCATATCTGCTTAGGAAAGGCTGTGGAAGAAAGGAAAGAAGGAAAAAGAAGAAAAGAAAGGAGAATGGAGAAAGGAGAGAAAAAGATAAATTTTAGCTTTTGATTTTAATGGAAGTTAGAGAAATTATGTTCCTAGCTTACTCTTTAATTTTTAAAGATACAGTGAAATCATAATGGTGTGAAAGAATCTCATTTTTCCTATTGTAAAAGACTGTCAGTCACTGTTATCATTTGTTTCTATTAAGCCAATTAATTACCTCTGGTCACTATAGTCTATGAATCTTTTAGTCAAGAGGAGAACAGTTGGCTAAATAGATTTCACGGAAATGCAGAATTCTACCGCTGGCAGTGTCTATAGGATTGGCATTTCACAGAGTTTTAGATGCCCTCAGTAACACCCCTAGCTAATTCTGCAGTGCTGTATGTGTAAAAAATAATATTCCTTTCTGATGACTGAAATAATTACCTTATCTCCTGCAGTGCCAAATAGACATTTTTCTTTCCTCTGTATTAATATGCAAAGCTACAAATGTTTCCATTTCTCATAAAATTAAATAGCTCCTTTTCAAATTCAGCTATAATATTTGACTGTGACCATTTAAAGCAGCAACTAAAATGATGAGGAAAAAATCCTCTTCCCTTCCTTGAGCACCCTTCCTCTTTCATTTTCCACCACTAAAATTGCATTGCTAAAGTACAGAATTGATACCTGATGTATCTAAACATTTTGAGATTGACTATTAATAAAAAATCCCATAGAAAAGAGCTGATCTAGAGGTTCATTTCTAAAATGTGTTTATTGGATTGCACCAAATATGTTGTGTAAGATTCCTCTGTTCTGTTATTTTTTAGATAGCCCTAAGGCTTATTAGCTTTTTGGGCACTGTTTATCCTTTTTTTATGTATAAAGTGGGAAGAAGGATTAAGCTGTATAGCCTGACAACATTGGCATTTTAATATTTTTTTTGTATTTTTGGGGGGGGTGGGAGGGAAGTGGGGGAAGGCAGGGCAGTCGGGGTTAAGTGACTTGCCCAAGGTCACACAGCTAGTGTGTCAAATGTCTGAGGTCGGATTTGAACTCAGGTCCTCCTGACTCCTGGGCCAGTGCTCTACTCACTGCGTCACCTAGCTGCCCCAACATTGGCATTCTAATTCTTTTTTCTTCTAATTCTAATTCTAATTCTAGTTTTCTTAAAGTTCCCTGGGCAAAATCATATAACTTCTCAAGCCACTGTGTCCTCTGTGTAAAATTGCAATAATATCTTCAATTTTAGTGATTTTCTCTGAGACGGCTAATAATGAAGATTAGTAGGCATATGTTAGTATTTAATATAACTACTAAATAATAGAAAGATGCTATGATGGTATAATCAAACCTTTTTTAATACCATCATTAAAATTACTATAGTCATATTTGTAAAAATTTAAAGACAATAAGTCATCCGTTGGTATAGTTTCCTGTATTGTTAAATAGAATATAATGGGGAAAAGTATAGCAGAAAGTCCTTTAAAAAAGATAAATTCCTAAAATTATGCAACTCGCTATATTCTGAAAATACAATTGCAATTTAAATTCTGAACTTAGTAAAAGAGATTTTGTTCCTTTTGTAAACATAACCAAGAATCTTTTTTTTCTTTCTTTGAGAAGGTAATTTTATTACTACCTTGAACTTTAGAAAACTGAAATAGAAATGTGACAGAAACTGCTGTGACTTTGGACCTTTTGTTGCTTTTAGCTTATTTTTAAATATTATAATTAAATCTGCCCTTTCTATTACTTAATCTGCTTATCCTAATTTACCAGCTCTATTCCTTAAGCTGATAAATTACCTTCTCAATAGAAAAGAGAATGAAGAAGAAAAAAATAGGAAGGGCTTTCTTATTTTAGTAATCTCTCTCAAATATGACTTCCTTAACACAGAGACCTCATTCTCCTCCATTCAAGCCTCTTATTTTTTTCCTGTCTCCAGATATAATATTCTTAATTATATGGAATCAAATATCAAATGATTGCAGATAGTTGGTAGCAATGTTCTTTACCTTCTATAAATCCTATAAACAACTAGAAATTTTTATGAGCCACAATATGCCAGAAAAATTGACTAAAACTTTTAGTTTCCTGCATTTTAATTATGTACTCTCAATTTGAAGTAATGGACTAATGCCAATATTTTAGGATGAAAATATTACTTTTTAGAATTATGTTATAAATTTTGCTCTTATTCCCAAGGATTAGTTCTTAGATTTTAATTGTCCTTGCTTCCCCTTTCTCCCCCCACCCCCATGGCAGAAATTGGCAAATGTCAACCCAGGGCCATCTTGATAAGTAAGGTATATCTATGTATATGACTGATGAATCTCCAAGTTCTCTTGAATGTTTAAATCCATGCTGTTTGCATACAGGAAGAAGAAGAAGGTACCTATGACCAAACACTTGAGTTCCGAAGAGGGGGCGATGGCCAGCCCAGACGATCAACAAGGCCAACCCAGCAATTTTACCAGCCTCCTCGGGCTAGAAACTGAGTGTTCAGGTAAATATGACATAATGTAATGGCTTGCGTATAAGGAAAGATATTGTTCCTATTTAACCCATAGAATCTAGCTTTTGACAATGTGTAAGTAATAAGGCATGTGAAAAAACCATAAGTAGGATAGAAAGTTAAGTTAAAACCATAAGTAGGATAGAAACATTATATGGAATAATACGGTCCTTAACCTTTTTTTCCACCAAGCCTCGCATAGCTGTTAAGAAGGATAAAAGCAGACTGAGTAAAGTTTAATTTTTTTCTCTGCCTTTGCCCACCTCCTGTTGACACTTGCCAACAGGGGAATAGTCCAGAGTTGGACAGTGGGAAGCAAATGCAAGAAGAAGAAAAAGTAGGGAAAATCCATTGATCTGGATAATTGGGAATTGGCTTTACTCTTCACATAATTTCATGTTTGAAGGAAGGAAAATAGCTTCTCAGTATGACATTGGGAAGGGAATGAAGGTAACAAGATTGTTTATTGGACTATAATCCTGTGGCCTTCATTTTAAAGAATTTGGGAGAGAGAAGGGCTGCCTGAAAATCAGCATCATTAAAATAAATGGAAAAGACATAGGGGGAGGGGGCATGATGCATCTTGAAGTCATACCAGTCATTGTGGCAGTTCTTTTATTTTTAAATGTCTCCTTCCTCTACTATGTAAAATTCTGTCCCTAACCAATAATGTTAAGGGGGTGAAGTTACCTGTCACATTAGGAATAATAGTGATACCAACTATAATTTCTATCTCAATTCTCCATTGAAACATTTTTAGAAAATTCTATGTACAACCTTCCTGTGTTGTACTCTTTCTGTTCTTTTTGCTCCTCTTGTCATTCAGGATGTATTTTTCCTGAACTATCACCTTGTTTTGTCTTGTCATTCAAACTCTCTAAAATATAGTTAGGATCCATGTATGTTAGTCTTCTCTGAGGCTCTTCATAGTCTAGAAATTATATCTATGAACTCTTTAAGAGCAGAGACTCCCCTATCTTCCATTTGTTTTGTATTCTCCTTAGAACCTTGAAGAATTTACACAGAGTGGATGTAAAGTAAGTGTTGACTAACTAGCTTTTGAATGATCTCAGAAAGCTGAATCAGTACATTTAACACTTTTCACTTTTACTCTTGGCTTTTTTTTTTAATCTAACACACACTTCTTTGACATATTTAGGCTTTATTCCTTTCCTACTTCTAAAATAGATTGATAAAGCCTTAGAGTCAAGCATGGTATGAATCAGGACAACTAGAAATAAAAACAGACAAACTAATTAACTGAGGAGAAGTGGACCAATTAGCTGAGGTCAGTGACTGACTGCCCAAAGTATCACAAAGAGAACTTCCTTGACAGTGATGGCATTTTGCTTTTGTATGCCAAAAATTACCAAGTTAACCTTTAGGAAGCCCCAGTAAACTTGTACATTGATGCCTTGTCATGTATGTATGTGGTTCTGGCACTTAGTAGGTGCTTGGTAAACACTTATTAATTGATTGATTTTCAAAGGTTATGTCAGTGGCAGATTTTGCCAGGGTCCAAGGAATTGATTATACCTCTGACATTGCAAGAGAATCCTATAAAGTTTGGAGAGTCACATCATGAGAAAGTTCACCACCCAGCAGATGAATTTTTTTCATCTATAGTAACTCTTAAAGAAAGTCTGTTTGGACACTGATATTTGAATTGGTAGAGAGAACTTTCTCACTGGTGAAATCGTAGATCAGTTCAATCAACCAGGATTTATTTTTTAAATTCTTTTGGGGAGGGGGGGAGAAGGCAGGGCAGTTGGGGTTAAGTGACTTGCCCAAGGTCACACAGCTAATGTTTCCAGTGTCTAAGGCCAGATTTCAACTCAAGTCCTCTTGACTTTAGAGCCGGTGTTCTACTCACTGTGCCACCTAGCTGCCCCTTAACAAGGATTTATTGAACATAATATGTCAGGCACTGGTAAGTGCTGGGGATACAAAGAAAAACACTTCCAGCCCTCAAGAAACTTACATTCTCCTGGGGGAGACAACATGTGCATAAATAGGCATATACATGATACATAGAGTAGACACAAGCAGGGGTGTGCTGGCAAACGTTTAACAACTACCTTTCCAGAAAAAAAAAGTATGCCGGATACATACATATATGAGAATATGTGGATAAAGGACTAAACATATGTTACATAGAATTTAATAATATTACATGTTATTACATATCATAATAATTAAAGGCAGGTAAGTGGTTCAGTGGATAGAGCACTGGGCCTGGAGGCAGGAAGACCCCTGACTTCAAATCCAGCCTCAGACACTAGTTTTGTGACCCTGGGCAAACCACTTAAACTCTTTTGCCTTAATTTATTAGAGAAGAAAATAGCAAACCCATCCAGAATCTTTGCCCCATGGTCAGTACAGTCCAAGAAGTCACCACTAGTCAGACATGACTGAATGACTGAACAACAACAATATTTAAATATTGAATAATACATATTTAAATAATACATATACAAAATGGTGTGTGTGTGTGTGTGTGTGTGTGTATGTTCAGTCCTGTATCCACTAAATAACTTAAAAAGCAAGACCAAATTAGTATATGAGAAATCTGGTTACTAACTATAGGAAAAATGTAATTTTAACTTAACCCAGGGTACTTATAGTTGAATGACTTTTTCTTTTTTGTTTTTTTTTGTGAAAGCTATATGCAGTTTTTAAAATTTTAAATCTCTTAAATTTGTTGAAACAGACATTAAGATGATGCAGAAATCTTTCAGGTCTCTGGTTCCCCCAAGGCAAAGTACATCCATCTCTGTATATGGTAGTTTGTAAACTGTCTTGAACTTCCTTATGGAATTGCAATGTCATGAAGATTGCCTTTTCTGCCAGTATTCAAGTATGCACTGTACTTAGGATGCTTGCTGCCTTTTGGTTTATTGGCTTACACTGAAAATATGAAATATCAAGAGAATTTTTGATACCTGACATCAGATGAATTTTTTTTCTTGGCAACCAATGATGCTATCATTATAAACATCTTATTGCCAAAAACAGTTTGAATAAGAGAATAATCAAAACACATGTGCTTTGAGCTTGGTAATTAAAGCTCAGTTGGGGAAAATGTATTTATCAGTTATGGTATTTTCATTTTAATAGAAGAGAAAGCTTATAAAGACTCTTGAAGCAGCAAAAAAAAAAAATCCCCTTCAATATGCTGTCCTAGAATATGAAACTGTAACATCTCAAAATTCAGCTTTGTCAACATGCCTGAAAATATTACTTTTAATTTTCTGAAAGGGAGATTTTTCTGTCTTTTTTTCTTATCTAAAGGCTATCATTAGCTTTAAAATATGCTATACCTCTTACATTTTTCAACCAGTAGTTTTAATCTCAGTATGCTTTCAGTGTCTTCTTTGGCTGCATGTGACTCTAATCAAATTTTCGTTAGAGATAATGATGATAGAATAGGGAGAGTACTTTGTAGTCATCTCTTCGAAAAAAGTAAGACCACAGGATTTATACTTGGAAGATCAACTGTTTACACAACTTCCTTTTACAAATGAGAAAGCTGAGGCCCAGGGGAGGTGAAATTACTTACCCAGAGTTACACCAGTAGCAAATGGAAGGAAGGGAACAAGCATTTATTAAGAACTTACCATATGCTAGGCACTGTGCTAAGCACTTTACAGGTATTATCTCATTTGAGCCTCATAACAACCCAGGGAGATAGATGTTCTCAGTATCCTTATTTTCCAGCTGAGGAAACTGAAGCAAATAGAAGTTAAGTGCCTTGCCCGGGCTCACTCAACCAATGTCTAAAAACTGATTTGAACTCAGGTTGTCTTAATTCCAGGCTCAGAGCTATATACGCCACCTTGCTGCTTCTAAATGGTCGAATCAGAATTTGAACTCTCTTATTCTGACTTCAAATTCAGATCCTTTTTCCCTATATAATGTTACCTGTCTTATGCCATACTGCCACTAAGTCGATTCTATAGTCAATCTCTATCTATTTATAATTATTTGGTTCCATTGTTCCTCTTCATGGATGGATTGTTTCCAGCTATTATTATAAGTCATTCATTCTTCATTTTCCTTGGTGATCCTGTGCCCTTGCAGCAGGTGGAGAGAGTAAGCTTCCTCATGTTCTAAGTACTCTAAAGGCAAACAGCTATATTAAGTAACATTCCTAGATTTTACATAGGGAGTGCACAAATTACATCAGCTTCCATGTCCACACTGTAATTAGTCCGTTGTGCCCTTCAGCTCCTATATAAATTAACCTAAGGCAAATCACTGGTCTCAGTTTCCACATCTGCAAAATTAAGGACTAGATATCCTCTTTTTGTTGTTGTTCAGTAGTTTCAGTCGTGTATGACTCTTGGTGACTCCATTTGGGATTTTCTTGGCAAAGATATTGGAAGGTTTGCCATTTCCTTCTCCAGCTCATTTTACAGATGAAGAAACTGAGACAAGCAGAATTAAGTGATTTGTCCAAGGTTACATAGCTAGTAAGTTTCTGAAGTCAGATTTGAACACAAGTCTTCCCGATTCCAGGTCCTGTGCTCTATCTATTGCATCACCTAGCAGCCAGAGATATCCTCTAAGGTCCTTTCAGTATAATTTGTGGAATATTATTAGGTTAAAGTTTCCATACCAATGAATATTAGAATTAAACCCATGAGTGGTCGCTGTACTTCCAGCCTCGTTGAAATAGGGATATTCAGTTTCAAATAAAAAAAAAAAAGAAATTAGTAAATACCCATAGTATGCAGAAACTTTGAAATAAAAAATAGGGAAATGACTTCATCATTGCCCCCCAGTGAACTTGCATTTGAAACATATGTAGTAGTATTTAACCTTACTTGGATTTTTGGGGAAGACGTTTATCCAAACAGGGTAAAACATGGAAGCCTAGACAGCTAGAATATTTCATGCCCCAGTCACCCTGTCACCCAGCTAGCACCACTGCTGCTAGCTTTAGTTCTTGGCCATATGCATTGTCCTTAGTTGCCCCATGCTTTCACCTTTGCTGTCACAATGAACCTTTGTGGCAGCATTTTCCACAGAAGTGAAGATCATGTTCCCGAAAAGTGCACTGGTAGGTTTGGAAGCAACGTAGTGAAAGCTGAAAGTGAGTGAGAACACAATAGGAAGCAGGACCAGGCCATAGATCTTGGGAAGCAGGGTTAAGAAATAGGATGAGGGATGGAAATCAGGATTAGGCACTGAACTGTAAGCAAGCCAGAACTGAACCAGGTCAAGTGACCAACTTGGGCTCCACGAGAAGAAACAGCGTTCAAGGACCTTTAATTTCTGGGTAAGCCCAAAATGTTCCAGGTAACCTGGAGGTCTACTTGAAGACATATCAAATAGTTATAGTTCTGTTGAAGGAAGGAGACAATTATGAAAGTCTTCTAAGCTAGAAGAAACCTTAGAAATCATAATCCAGCCTCCTCCTTTTATGTATGCAGGAACCTATAGAGTTTGTTACTTGATCAAAATCACACAGATAGGAAAGTGACAGAACCGGCATACGAGAAGACTATTAATATGTTAACAAATTTGAGCAGTGCCACATTAGCCGTACCTCTTTTGAGAAATTTCCAGAATGGCTAGAGCTATTAACAGGAATGAGGTAGTGATAACTTTGGAAAGGTTTCATGAAGGTAAGTTTTCAGCTCAAATTTTAAGATAAAGTGAGACATGGTTGAGTAGAGAGAAATGTTAAAGCTTTTCTGGGAGGAGGGAAATAGGAGGCAAGCTTGAAGACAAATGAGAATAGAGTGTTTGGGAGGCACTGAGTAGTTTTACTTGTCTGGGATAGAGACTATGAACTGAAGTATAATGGGAAATGAAAAAATTAGAAAGGAACAAACAGTAATTAGTAGCCTCAGGCACATGATTAGGAGTTTGAATTCAATGCACAAGTAAACCTGCAGTTGGAAACTGCAGTAAGCCAGTGAGTAGGAAATTAATATGATCAGAATGATGTGAAGTAAGATGGCTGACTAGTCTGACTCTGTGAGATAGAGTAGAAGGGGATGAGGGGAAAGATTGGAGGCACAGAATCTAGCTAAAAGGCCAAAACAGAACTCCAGCTGAAAAAGTGCAGGATAGATTTTATGAAGAACAAAAAGGAAAGGCAAATTTGTGTAAAAAGAATTCAGTTCAACATGTTTATTTTTTTTATATTTTTAAAAATTAATTTTAAACTTACACTAAAATTTAAATACACAATAAGAAAAGAAAAAAAAACATTGCCATGTGCATAGCAGAACATAAAAGAAGATTCAAAATATAGAACAATAAATTTCCATTTCAAGAAAGCCTATATAATAAATACTACCTGTGATATTCAGAGCTGTCCATCTTTGCTTCATTGTAAGGCTTCTTTTGTTCTCTGTTGTGCACTTTTTACTTTGTTATTTTTTCCTCCTTTCTCTCTCCCCACCCCCCAAAGGCTACAGTTAGGCATGGTTATATTTATACACACACAGAGAGATATACACATATGCACACAAACGTGTATGTTTTATATTTATATATATATATGTATATATATACGTATATATGCATGTATATATAAAATACACACTTACACATATGTACATATGCATAGATATCTATAATCACACTTATACATAGACATATATACATATATATTCATGTAGCTTGTACTACTCTACTTGTTTATCCTCTGTTTCTCTGAGGGTGGATAACATTTTCCTTGATAAGTCCAAGTCTTTCTGTTTTTTTCTAAGTTCACCAACTCATCATTTCCTATACCACAGCAGTATTTCAACCTTATACTGACTAGTTATTTTAAACAGTCTAAAACAGTATTGATTAATGTGGCTGACATATAGTATATAATTTCCTTATTTTTCTCTTTTGAGCAAATCTATTTTAACTTTGTCTGAGATCATGATTACTACTTCTGTTTTTTTCCCTAATAAATTCTACTCCTGATCTTTGTTTTGTTTGTGTGTATCTCTTATTTCCTACCCCTCCTGACTTTTCTACTTTTCTTGTACCTGCTACCTTTCCTTTCTATTATTTAACCTCTCCTCCCCGTGTGTTGGTAAGCAAAATGGGCTCTTAGCACTTAGTTCACCCAAGTGCCCTTGAAGAGTTTGGCATTTGTTTCCTTTGAGTAATTCAATGTATTTCATTGACTCTTACTACTTGCTAAGCCCCAGGCCCAAACCCCTATTAGGTGCTAAGCCTATGTGGGTGTGAAGCTCCCAGGGTACCAAGGAGTGGTGCTAACTCAAGAGCCAATCATAGCAGCCTAAGTTCTGGTCATTCAGATGATGTTTGATGACATCTGAAGCCCTATAAGAAGAGAGGACAGGGCCATTTGTGCAGGGCTCTCACTTGTGCTGGTGTGCTGATGCAGAGACTCCAGGCAGCTGTAGCTAAGGGCCCTCCAGCTTGTAACCTGGATGCTAGGACTTTGTTAAACTCTGGTAACTGTGTATTGGGATTTGAATCAGACAAGGTCTGTCTGTTGATGTTTGTAATGTGTCTGTATTTGTTCTGAAGTTCAGGGTGCTGGCTTTTTCCCCTGAACTAAGTGAATGATATTTGTATGCTGAATTAAAGTAAGCTTGTCAACCCCTTCACGTAGCTTTCCTTAGTTAAGCAGATCAAAAGAACCTGTGCTTTTGCAGTGTGCTGGTAGCATTCTTGTTGTTGGGCTTTGGTTTTTATTACACCTCCACAACAGCAGCTAGCCAGATTGTGGAAACACCCCTCCAAAGATTCCCTACCTTATCTGCTCTCCTCCACCCTTTCCACTTATCTTGTTTCTGTCTGAATTTGGAAGACTTTTATAGCCTTCCAAATAGATGTTATTCCTTCTTTCCCTTTCTTGTTAATCTAGACAGCCTTCTATGACTCCCCCATCCTATTCCCTCACCCTCTTATTTCTTTATAAATTTAGAAGACTTTTATTCTCTTCTAAATGTGTATTTTGTTCTCTTTTTAATCTAGATCTAATGTGAGTAGGGTTCCCCCTAAAAAATCCCTCCTTTAGAGATCAATGAAAAGGGCATGCAAATGAAAAAGGTAGAAAAAGAACAAATTGAAAATCTTCAATTAAATACCAAATTAGAAATACTGAAAACCAGAGAGATTAATAAAATTGAAATTAAGAACACTATTGAACTAATAAACAAAACCAAGAGGTGGTTTTATGAAGAAACCAATAAAATCAATAAACCTTTGGTCAATTTGATTAAAAAAAGAAGAAAACCAAATTGCCAGTATCAAAAATGAAAAGGATGAGTTCACCTCTAATGAAGAGGAAATTAAAGTAATAATTAGGAATTATTTTGCCCAATTGTATGCCCATAAATGTGACAAGCTGAGGGAAATGGATGAATATTTACAAAAATACAGATTGTCCAGGTTAATAGAAGAGGAAGCAAAATAACTAAATGCCCCCATCTCAGAAAAAGAAATTGAGCAAGTCCTCAATGAACTCCTTAGGAAAAAAATCTCCAGGGCCAGATGGTTTTACATTGAATTCTATCAAACATTTAAAGAACAATCAATTCCCATACCTTATAGACTATTTGGGAAAATAGGCAAAGAAAGAGTCCTACCAAATTCTTTTTATGACACAAATATGGTACTAATACCTAAACCAGGAAGAGTTGAAACAGAGAAAGAAAATTATAGACCAATTTACCTAATGAATATTGATGCAAAAATTTTAAACAAAATATTAGCAAAAAAAATTGCAGCAATTTATCACGAGGATAATACATTTTGACCAGGTAGGATTTATTCTAGGAATGCAAGGCTGGTTCAATATTAGGAAAACTATCAGCATAATTGATCATGTCAACAGTGAA
>CM053626.1:78935846-78951134 GCA_028646595.1 Phalanger gymnotis
AGGCTCTTTGACTTTATTGACTTTTGCTGTATGTTTTGGTCTTCTTTGTCACTAAAGAAAGATTCCAAGGTCTGAGACTGAATCTGAGTGCATTTTCGCTGCCTGGCCACATTCCCAGCAAACTTACTTGACCCTTGAGTTTTTCAGCAGGGTATGACTGCTTGTAGTGTAAAGAGTACTTTGTTCTAAGTTTGAGGGGATGCGCTGTTGATTTCAGAGCAATTTCTATACAGCCAACTCTGCCACACCAGCACTCCTCGTTCCCCAAGAACCCCCAACCTGGACTGGACTTAGATCTTCAGCAGGCTCTGCAGTCCTGCTCTGATCTGCCACTTAATTCCTCCCACCAGGTGGGCCTGGGGCAGGAAGCAATTGCAACTGTAGTTCTGTAGCTGCCCCACCTCCACTGCCCCCAGGGGGGGTGCCTGAACCAGGAACTCTATCACTCTGTCCCCCTTAGCTTTTCCCACTAACCTTCTCTGTTGTCTTTGGTGTTTGTGGGTTGAGAAGTCTGGTAACTGCCACAGCTCACTGATTCAGGGCGCTAGGGCATGTTCCACCCAGGTCCTCATCTGGTTGGTCCTGCCGCCGCTGGCGTTGGGCTCCACTCCCTTCTGCTCTGTGGGCGATAGACCTCATCCAGTGACCATCCAGGCTGTCCTGGGCTGGATCCCTGCTTTCCTCTGCTATTTTGTGGGTTCTGTAGTTCTAGAATTTCTTTAGAGCCATTTTTATAGGTTTTTGGAGGGACCTGGCAGGGAGCTTACGCAAGTCCCTGCTTTCCAGCCGCCATCATGGCTCCACCCCTCTATTATAATTTCCATCTAGCAATTAGTTAATGTTGAATGTTATCTAGCTAATATGCAATTTCTACCTGGGGCTTAGGAAGATTCAGTATTCGTATTATACCAAAATACAAGGAAAATCCACTTCCTCAGATTATGTTCATATTTGCTCTAAGTTGCTGTCACAATCAAAGGGCAGATACTACATAGCATACACATTCTTTGCATCATGGTCCTCTTTGAGAACAAAGGACAAATGGCAGCAACTCTCTTTGTTTGAATAGCTTGTGTCTGAATTTTCAGCTGCCTGGCTGGCTTTTTATAGTTCTGTGGGATCTCATCTTAATTAGCCAGGTAGTACGTCTATTGGCATTTTTCCCTGATACATAACTCATCCCATGTCTTTTCCTATGATAGGCAGACTCCAACACATGTTATCACTGTTGTGCAGAATTCTTCTTTTAATGTTCTGAACTTCATTCTTTCCATTATAGTATAGGACCTTCTAAAACCAGCTCCTGCTTTTCCTTACTTTTGGGGACCTACATACTGATGAATTGGTCTTTGTAAACTACACTTTGTATTAAAACATTTACCCCGTAATCTATATGGGTACTTAATAGAAACAACTGGAATGAATGCAGAGAAATTTTGCATCTTCTGATATATTTTTTGTCCGTGATGCGATATTTGGTGACTGATTTCACTATTTTCTTCATCTCCCAGACATCTATATGTTCTTTGCTTTTCCAGCACTGTTCATCTTTAATCACGGTCCCCTCTTGCTGGGTCAATCACTTAGCAGCTGCTATAGTTTGACTTATGCTAATAAAACACAATTGTTTCCTCAAAACAAATGTAAGAAGGGTTTACCATCAGTCATAGCTCTGTTTTTCCAGTCAAGGTGCCAAAGCAACATTTCCAACGTAAGCACAAATAGTTTAGGGAAGATTGTACCCTCTGTCCAGTGCTTTTGTGAGTGATGATTCAACACAGTTTGCAAGTACTGTTCATCTCCTTGGTGATGTCAACATATGCTGGATTTACACCAGTATCATTCAGTGTTTTCAATGCTACCATTGTTTCCACCAAATTGAATGCTTTTCTGTAGTTCACAAATGCACAGCATGTGGGAGGACTCTGTATTCTTTATATATATATTTTTTGAAGTTACTGAGAACAGCATGTATATGATTGATGTTGAAAAACCATCATAAAAATCTACTTGCTCATGACTAATGGATTACTCTTAAGTTTTCCACGCAGAAGAACAAGGTTTGTATGAAGAGCTCAGGGGTTTGTTCTAAGAAAAAGACCTAATAATTCTCTGGAATCTGTGGTCTACACAACTTGTGTTACCTGCTTCAGTTAAAAATTTATATCTGCTTTTTTCAGGCTCCATTCTCAGCTTTGAAATTAAATTTTTTTTTTAAATTTTGTTGTCTTTATGTGGAAATCTAGGGGGCACAGTGGATAGAGTGCTGGGTCTGGAATGAGGAAGATTTTTCTTCCCGATTTCACATCTGGCCTCAGACACTAGTATATGACCCTTGGCAAGTCATTTCACTCTCCTTGCCTCAGTTTCCTCATTTGTAAAATGATCTGGAGAAAGAAATGGCAAACTACTCCATTATCTTTGCCAAGCAAACCCCAAAAGGGGGTCACAAAGAATCAGACATGACTGAAAAATGACTAAACAACAGTCTTTACTCATCCCTTTCATATTCTTCCCTCCTTTTTACTTCTGCTTTCATGTTTGCATCTTCTATTTTCTGGCCTTGCTGGTTTGCCTTTCTTATGTTGGCAAAGTTGTTTCACTTGATTTGTCAGCAGGTGAGATGAGCTTCCAAAAGTCTTCATGGGCTCTATCAGCTCCTTTGTCCTTAAACTAGAGATCTAATTCTAGTATTCCAGCTCTCACCTCTTCCTGGAACAGTTTTCTTAACATAGTTCTTTGTGCTCAATCATCCTTCGAAAGGTCAAGGACAGCTGTTACTCTCAGATGTTGCAGATGGTTTTTTTTTTTTCAATGAGAAATATATTTTTAAAAAATTCCTCACTAGGAATTAATTTTGTTTGCCTGTCCTACAATTAAGACTTTTGTGTGGCCACAGGAAATGTATCAATGATTTAAGGGCAGTTAATCCAGTTAAGCACATCTATGTCATTTTCAGTCTCTGCTCATCCCTCTTCCAAATTTGCGTAGGTGAGACTCTGACTCGACAGTCTTAACCCACTTGACAGTGTTGTGATCACCCTTCCTGAGAGTGTATATTGATCTCCCTTCTAAGGCCCCTCCTTGATAGTCGTGGGTTTTTGTCTCCCCCGTCTTGGGATTAGCTGTTGTTCCATACCGTCTGATGTACGTGATTGCCAGCATCTCGTGTCAGTATAGTTTTAGCATCAGTAATACCACTTGAGAGAAAGTTGCTATTTTTAATAAGGCACCCCACAGTCTTAGGAACAATGAAGTCAGCCCCACCTGTATAGGCATGATCCCCATAGACCTGAGGAAAACATGAACATTGATTTTTCACTCTGATATGAAATCTTTTGCTATTCATGTTTCATAGTCTGCCTTTATCTTGTTTCCTTTATTTTATTTACCCTACTATCAATGTGAGGAGCTTCCAGTGAGAAAACTTCCTCTTCCAATGCAGATTCGGCACCTTATTTACCGTGTATAGTCTCAGAGTCTCTTGGAGTCCTGAGGGTTAAAGTCACAGTCGTTATGTGTCAAAGATGGCCCTCAAATCCAGGGCTTTTTGATATTGAGACCAGCTATTCGCTATGCCACACTGCCTCTCTCTGCCTGGCTTTTAGATAAGAGCTCAAAAATGTAAAAAAGAAAATCAAATCAAGCAGTTATCAGGGAACAGAGTTGTGTTGTGTGAGATTGTTTTTTTTCCCCCTAAAACAAGAAAGAATGAAAAATATCAAGTCTTTTTCTATAATATAACTTTGGGGTTTTGAGTCTCTGGCAAAGACAGTAGATATCAGCATCCATTTGTTGACATGCTCACTTTTTAACAGTACTAAAAATATTTTGTTTGAAAATAATGTTTCATCTCCGGTCTCCAAGCCTTTGAAGTGGCTATCCCCATGTCCAGATTGTGCTTCCTCATCACTTAAAATCCCAGCTTGCTTCTCAGCTCAGCTCAGACACCACCTCCAGCATGATGCCTTTCCTGATCCCCATCAAGCCCTTTAGCTCCTAGTGCCTTCTCCCCCAAATCACCTTGTGTTTCTTTTGTATATACTTTTATGTATATGTATTGTCTCCTCCAATAGAATGTAAGCTCCTTGAGGACAGAGATAGTTTTATTTTAGTCATTGTCTCCCTGGAGCCCTGCAGAGTGCATTGCAAATAGTGGGTACTTAATAAATACTTATTGATTGATTGGGATTTTATAACAGATCATTCGAAGTTCTATGTCTTGGTGATTATTTGTATGACAAGAGACTTTTCACTTGACCTCCGTGTGGGTTTTTATCTCAGTTCTTGGCTATGGCCAATGACATATAACTCATACCTTCAACAGATATGAGCATTTAAATCAATCATGAAAGAATTGTGAAATCAAAGGTGCTTTTGTGCACTCAGGAAGGTGTTTTCCGAAGCTTTAACCAGCCTATCTAATTTTGACTTGTGTCTTACTGACAACACCAAGAAAATCCAAACCATTGGTTGGAAGCTGGCTGAATAAATAAATGAATTGTGTCAGGTCTGTGTGGATAGTCGTAATTTACTTTGTAGGAAATGTTTTATGTCAAAAAAATATTCCTAAGGATCTTTGAGCTGATCAGTTGAATGATATGAAGTATTTTCATTATTATCGTTTGTAAAGCCCTTAATTCTCAATGGAAGGAGAGGCTATTAGAATGATCACTATTATTTAAACTGTTAATGCCACTAACTTAGACTATGGTGTTCTGTTTTACATTATGGGGTTTTCAATTATCTTTATAACATCAAAACATTTCTTGCCATTTGATGAAGGTTGTATCTACATAGGTCTCAAATGGATATAAATATCTCCTGTTTTTCTGTTCCTTTGAATTTAATTGCACAGTTTTGTGATGTCAGCAAAATAAATTCCAGGAAAAGGGAGGTTAAAATTTCCACTTAATAGGTACTTATTTAGATTTCAAAAGATTCTAGATCTGGGAAAATACAGTTCAACAGTTTTGTCATCTTTTCATCATACTTTACCGATTCAAACATTACAAGGCATTTTTCAAACATGAAGTAATCTTGCTCTCTCTTTACATATCATATATAGCATGCCAGCTAAAATACATATAATAACATAAGTAAGAGCATTATTTGTTACGTTTTTGTTTTTGTCAGTATTCAGTTTTATGTGAATTAAATTGCACTGTGTATGTATTCCTAAAGTAGCTATTTAGAATTCATGTTATGTTGTTTTATGGCTTCAATGGATCTGTGTGCTCTACCAAAATGCATAGAGCAACACCATCATGCCTTCTCATCCCACATAATTCTCATCCATAACTTTTCATAAAGCCCAGTGAAGGAGAAGGGACAGGGTGTTTACCTTTCTTCATTTAGTAGGCACTTAGCACAGTACTTGGCGCACTTAATAAATGTTTGTTAACTGACTGGCTTTCAGTCTTCTTGAATTTTTTCTCTGGTTCTTTTAATTTCTTTCTGGTACTACTGGAGTGTTTAAACTTTTCATCGGCATGACTGGCCCCCTTCCTTTTCTGATCATACACTCTTAGCATATTTTTCAGCCTTATCAAATGCAAATTATTACTAGTAAAATGCCACAGCTTTCTTATACCCTCCATGGTTCCTTCAATTTCTCTTTGTTTTGTTTGTTTAGTCATCTCAGTCATGTCAAACTCTTTGTGACTCCATTTGGAATTTTCCTGGCAAAGATACTGGAATGCTTTGCCATTTCCTTCTCCAGTTCATTTTGTAGATGAGGAAACTGAGGCAAACAGGGTTAAGTAACTTGCCCAGACTTGCATAGCTAGTAAGTGTCAGAGGTCAGATTTAAACTCAGTTCTTCCTGACTCCAGGCCTGGCACTCTATTGCACCATTTTTCTGCTCCAATTTCTCTTTGAGTTATCTACTATTTTAATTCTTCTTATCTGTGGTGTTCCATGATTCATAGTCATATAGCATCATTGGGACAATGTTAATGTTAATGAAATGGGCTTTCATGGAAGCAAGGGGCTTACTGTCATTGAAAATACTGAGCAAGTTCTGAAATTTGAACTAGTCTAATCTTCTCAACTCTTAAGTCTAGCTTATTAACAATCTGAAGTATCTGTCCAAGTCACACTGTATTACTATCCCATTTGCATGTGCTATATATATTTTTCACCCACTTTGCTTTTCCAATGCAGGTGATTAAGTTGATCTCTCTCAGATAATCATGGAATTTACTGAGGAGGCCTTTTAAGCATTTTGCGGCTCAGTAAAATTAGCATTATGTCATCTGTAAACAGTATTTTAAGAACTTTATCATCAGGAAGGAATCCTTCTGTTTGAACTCTACATGGAGCATACTCAATGACACAGGAAAACACCGTACATGAATGGGTCTCCTGCTTTTATGCCTCTGTTAATATTGGCAGTCTGCACGCTGTTGAACTTATTTATTTCCATAATTGCAACTGTCATTGAATTTTGTATGAGTCTAGCACATATTTTTTTAAAAATCCTAATTGTGGAGCACTTTTTAAGGTGCATTGTTTTCCCAAGTCAAATAATAATAATCCACAGAAAATAGAGCTAATGGGATTTTATATTTTCTCTCTCTCTTAGTTGAGTAGATACAGAGATGGGATCTGCTCTGGAAAATCAGCTAGGCAAGCTTCTCTTCTCATGTTTTTATTGCAGATACTTTTTGTGAGCTTAGAGGTCATTTTCATACAGATACCAGATAGAAAAGAAAGCATATATATGAAATGGCAGTCACAAATATCTTCTCAATTCCCAATAGAATGTAAGCTCATCAAGGGCAGATACTTTTTTTTTGTCTTTGTATCCCTAGTACCTAGCATAGTGCCTTATATATAGTAGGGCACTTAATAAATGCTTATTTCATTCCATGAATTAACGTGTCTCTCTCTCTCTGTCTCTCTCTATCTCTCTCTGTGTGTCTCTGTCTCTCTCTCTTTGGTAAAAGCACTATCAGAAATCTATTTCATTCCATCCTTTTAAAATATACCCTACCCTTACCTCCTGCACAGAATTGATCCATGCTGACATTTGGTCAGATCCAGTTACTCTTTTCAACTTTATCACCTTAGGTATCACTGAAATTTCTTCACATAATATATTAGGTATCAAGGTGACAAAGGTCAAATGAGGAGAGTCTATTATTTCTGGCAAGAATAATTCACCATAGAAGTGTTGGTAGGCCAAGATTTTCTAGTTTTTATCTAAAATAGTCTCATGATGACCTGGCCTAGATGGATTTCATGCCAAGCTTTCTGTAGAGCTATTTTCCATTATGCTGCTTCCCCCCGCCCCTTATTTTGTGAGGTTATATTGCTCTCAATCTTCCATCATTCTAATAGATATGTATTATTAAAAAAATTTAACTGGTGCTATTCTTGGATGCCATGTTATCTGAGATTGTTTATAGGTTCTTTGAGCTTCTTGTCATGGTACCTATTATTTTATTACTCATACATTCCTAGGGAATGGTGATAGATCAATGACTACTGTCGTTCATTTGTTTTGAATTGATGACTTATTTAAATAGACCAGATTGATGATTCTGTAATCACATATAGATTCTTCTCATCTTTATCCTTTCTTCTAATTTATTATTTAAATTTGCTCCAAATTGTTAAGTGGGTATGATAAAAAAGAAAGATAAGGACCTTTCAGCACCTATGAGTTAAGTTATTTATTCATAATCATATCTATTACATGTAGAGCCAATTATATCTGAGTGTTTCAGGCACCTAAACATTCTATCATATTCCCTTATATCCCTACACGTTAAATGGGTATTTAAGAAATTATTCTTTCTATTTCACAAAGGAACAATGAATTTAGGTTACCTGCTATCTCTTGCTAATAAACGGCAGCATGACGGCATAATGGAAAAAAGGATTAGGTTTAAAGTCAGAAGATCTGAATTCAAGTCTAGATTTCAACATGAACTAGCCTTGTGATGATGGGAAAGTCATTTAATCTCCCACAGGTTACTTGTCTATACAATTACCTCACAACAAGACTGTAAGAAGGTACTTTGTAAACTTTCCAGTAACGTAAATTCTTCTTTATTGAAGAAACTGGTCTGGTCAGTTTCAAACCTAGCTCTACTAACATAATTTCTCTCTCCATGAATTAGCTCGATCAACTCAGGCTATGAAATTTGTAATTAACATTGGCTATAACCAAAATTTTCCATTAGAGGTTGCATGGAAGTCATCAGAAAGAGAATTAAGCCCACTTATTGACAGATAGATAACCACCTTGTGATCTGAGAGCTCCTGACCCACATTAACCCCCTGGCAGAAATTATAACCATTAAATTCAGCTTTGGGGTCACTGTGACCAAAAGGCCCCAATTAAATATGTTACCTATAAGGGAGAACCCATTAACCCATTAACACTTCAGCAGAGGCGCTGTTCAATAGCTTAATGGAGACTAGGGCCCTGAGGGAAATGAGAGACAGCAGTGATGTCCAGCACTATATAATTATTAACATTCAGAAGTTCTACAGTATAACTTCTAATATATGTCCAAAGGTACAGTTTGATAGTTGAGGAAATACAAAACCAATCATAGTAAGACTAGGTTACAGACACATACACACATTTATTAAGCACCTACTATGTATCAGGCACTATGCACATATACATATGCATACATAGTGATGTGTATATATGTACATATACACATATGTATTGTGTGTGCATAAATGGGCTCTTTTAAGGAAGCATTTGCTTACTGTATAGTTTTTAATATGGAAATACTGGAGGTGAATTTGTAATACATGTAATGGGTTTTTCTTTGTGCTTTTCAAAATAAATGCAAATAAATCACCTTTAGCTCCGCAATTTCTGTGAAGCTTAGATATAGCTTCCTGCATATGTATGTATGGACCACAATGATACATATTTTTTACTAAATGCACCAATCATTTGGCAAGTGAAAACAATTCTTTCAGTATTAAGCTTTCTAAAGGAAAATAAAGTTCTTTTAGTGGGCACAAAGTACAAATCTAATTTAATAGTAATGGGACAGAAGCTGCCATACTTTCTACCTACAAAGCAGTACCATATTATCCTTTTTAGAGAATTCATATTGTGGCAACATAAAACAATATTTCCAATTCCTTTTGAAATTATGACATTCAAAAATTCTCTCCTAAATAGTAAAATATTTGAATTATTAAAGGAACCATGATTTTGGTGAGTGAGTATTCTTTCTACTTTCTGCTACATATAGGTTTTGAAAGTAGTTGTGAATAAAAAATTCTGATCAGGGGCCAATCTAGGGGTGAGTTTCTTCAAAATTATCTGTGCTGGACCTCAGAGGATAGACATATAATCTATTTCTGGGCTTATATAACCTTTCCATGTTAGTAAAAATAAAACATGCTGAAGGTGATGAGATTGTGGAGGGCATTCAGGATTAAATTCGCAAAGTATATGAAGAAGGGGAAGATACCAAAGGAAGAGGGGGAAAATATTAAGATTTTATTAATAACAACAAAAGAAAAGGTGACCAAGAGAACATTACTAAGAACTTTCTTCTTTCCCACCTAATACAAAATCATTTACACATATATCAGGGATATCTTCATTGAGCAATATTCTACAATGTACTATACTTTGACCACCATGCAATTATATGAAAGAGGCAGAGAATACAAGATCCCACTATCCTTTGTTGGTTAGGAAAAGGATTTGATTTCATAAAGCAAAATTCTTTAAAGGTTCCTTTTTAACTAGATGTTTTCTATCCATACATCAAAATCATTCAAATTTCCTTGAAAGATAGTAACAGAAATAACCTTATCAGTGGTCCTATGATCATTAACAGTGGATGACAAAACATAGAAATATGTGCTCGTCAACAACATCTGATACTGTGAAGGAAGGAAGGATTTCCTGTGAATGGGGAGGTCCGCCTAATGGTCCTTTTGACAGATGATATTATATAGTTTTCATTGATCCCTGGAGTACTGTAGAACTTCCTGGATGAATCCATAATTAATCAAAAAGTTTGGCTTCACCATCCACAGAGGAAGATCGAGCAGATGAATGTACATGGCCAAAATTATGGCATTTATTTGAATACACAAGTTAGAGAACCACCCCTCTCTCTTTCTCTCTCTCCATATATATATATGTGTGTATATTATATATATGTATGTATGTATGTATATCTGGTGTATAGAATTAAATAGGAAGAAGCATGCTGGATTACTTTTGACCCTAAACTTCTCCTGGAAACAAAGGTCACAGTGTTTAATACTTATATTCCAATAGTCTTATTGTATACTTGTGACATGTGGAACTTTGAAAATGAATTTCACACAGAAGTCAGTCAGAGAGGCACATGGGGGTGTCAGTAGGCTGCAACATATAACTAATGAAGTACTTTGAGTAAGGAAGAGGAATAAAAGATGTTTAGGGAAATCTATGATAGGAAGAGATGATGGACTGGCCATGTGTGATCAGTGAAGCTTGACATGTGGATAACCTGAGTGCTCCATTGGTATCCTCCCAATCCCAAGAGATAGAGGAGTAAGGCACCCATCCATGTTGGTCAGATGCTTCAAGGGGAATATATAAGAGGACATGGATGAGTTGGTGGGTTGAGTTGGATGAGTTAGAGTGGGTAGGCATGGATGAGTTTTAATCTATATTATATTATATCTATATTATTGGAAGGGTCATCCAAACACAGATCTATTTGAATATAGCTTAATAAACCTTCAGGAGGTGCTTTGCAAGAGTAGAGAACTGAATATTACTTGTCTAAGACAATATGAATTACTAATTTACTTATCTCTAAATAGCAGAATCCTTTATACACCCTATAAGGATCCCTTAAGCACCTACTATGTGCCAGGTACTGTGCTAAGTACAAGAAATAAAGAAAAGGCAAAAGACAATCTCTGCCTTCAAGGCACTTACAATCTAATGAAGAAGACCATGAGCAAACAGACATATACAAACGAGCTACGTGCATGATAAATAGGAAATAACAGAGCAAAAGGCACTAGAATTAAGGGAGGTTGGGAGAGGCTACCTAAAGATTTTTAATTGGGACTTAAAGGAAGCCAAGAGAGACGGTAGGTGAAGGTGAGGAAGGGGAACATTTCAGACATGGAGAAGAGCCAGAGAAAATTCCCAGAGATGAAAGATGGAGTGTCTTATTCATGGAACAGAAAGGAGTCCCACATCACTGGATTGAAGAGTACATGACAGGGAGTAAGGCGTAAGAAAACTGGAAAGTTAGGAGGAAGTCAGGTTATGAAGGACTTTGAACACTAGAGGATTTTGTATTTGATCCTGGAGGAGATAGGGAGCCAGTGGAATTTATTGAGTAAGGTGAGAGTTGGGGGTGGACAACATAGTTGGACCTGTGCTTTGGGAAAATCGTTCTGGTAGACGAATGGAGGATGAATTGGAGTAAGGATGGACTTGAATCAGACAGATGCATTTGTGGACTATTGCAATAATCCAGGCATGAGATGATGGTGGCGTCAGAATGCTAGCAGTGTTAGAGAAGGAAGCATACTTGAAAGACATTGCAAAACTGAAATTGACAAGCTTTAGAAATAGCTTGGATATGGGAACTGAGAGATTGTGAAGAGTCAAGGATGAATACTAGGTTTTAAGTCTAAGCGACTGGAAAGATAGTATTGCCCTCTGTAGTAATAGGGAAGGTGTGAGGAATTGGAGGAGGGTTTAGAGGAAAAGATAATGAGTTTAGTTTTGGACATTTTGAGTTTAAGATGTCTACTGGGCATCCAGTTCAAGATGTCCGAAAAGGAATTGAAGTTGTAAGATTAGAGATCAGCAGAGATTGGGGCAGGATAGATAGATTTGAGAATTATCAGCATAGAGATGTTCTATCCGTGGGAGTTGATGAAGTAGCCAAGTGAAGTAGCATACAGGAAGAAGAAAAGAGGGTGTGGAACAGAACACTATGTGACAGTTATGATTAGAGGTCATGAGCTGGATGAAGATACAGCAAAGGAGACTGACGAATGCTAAGACAGGGAGGAGAATCAAGAGAGAGTGGTGTCCTGGAAACTTGGAGAAAGGAGAGTATCAAGGAGGAAAGCATGATCAATAATGTCAAAGGCTGCAGAGAGGTTGGGGAAAATGAGGATAGAGAAAAGGCCATTGGATTTGGCAATTAAGAAATCATCGATAATTTTGGAAAAAGTAGTTTCAGTGGAATGAAAAGGTTGAATGCCAAATTTTAAAGGGTTAAGAAAAGGAGAGAAAGTAGATTATAGATGGTCTTTCCAAAGAGTTTAGCCACAAAGACTGAAGAAATATAGAATGATACTTAGTAAGGATGGCATGATCAAGTGTGGCTTTTTTCAGGATGGGGGAGACATGGGCATGTTTGTAGGCAGTAGGGAATTAGCCAGTAGAGAGAGAGAGATGGAAAATAAGTGATAGAATGGGGATGACAGAAGGAACAATCTCTTGGAGAAGATGGGATGGAATGGGATCATTTGAGCAGTAAGAGTGGTTAGGCTTGGTAAGCAGTAAGACCCTCATCATGTGAGACAGGGGTGAAGGAGGCAATGGCACAAATTATATGAGTGAAATGGATTCATAGATCCATTCATTGGAGTATATTTGCTTCTGGGACCTTTAAGATCGAGTTTCAAATTCCCTATGTGGGTTCCCGTCAATCCAATGCCCCTATCCAGTCCTTATTCTCATACTGACTGGTGTTATATATAAAGCCTGAGGTTGAGATTTTGTTTGGAATGAAATGAAGCCCTTCTCAGCAATACTGTGTAATACTGGTGTCTCAAAGGCGCTAAACTCAGAAACCTCCAGAAGGCCTGAGCTGTTTTTCCTTGGGTAAGAAAGATGTGCATCACTCACGAACTTTAGAGAGGCTTGTCAGGCCTCTAGGCAGTAGAATTTGGCAATGACTCATTACTTTAGAGCAGAAGGATAAAACATTATAGACATCAATTGCCTATGATTCTGTTTTAGTGTCTTACTGAATGGCCCATTGTTCCCAAGAATCTGGGTATTCTTCCAGGTTGTTAAGCTCAAACTTTAAAGTAAAATCTCACCTCTGGCTCCCCCATATTTTCAGGACTATAACTATAAATTCTTAATTGAACAAGTATTAGACTTGACTCTATCTTCAAGAAAAGGGAGAAATGCCATTCTAAGCAATTTTTAGATCCTGCCAACCTCACTCTCCTCCTACCAAAACCCTTTGGGCATATAGTGAAGGTCCCTGACTGCACAGGTTTTACTGGCATGGACAGCAAGCAGTGCTTCAGGGTGATTTCCATTTGTCACTCACCCAGAGACTCCAGCTAACATAAAGAAAAGGAATGTCTGCTTGGAAAGTTCTCTAGCCCAGAGTCTCCCAGGGTTTCATGTTTGTCATCAACTGAATTCATCGTGTGTGGGAAGTTACTCAAGAGTCATGCTGTGACACACCATAGACAACTTATCCGTGATTTCCTACTCAGCTTGTTCCAAGGCTGCTTTATAAGGAAATGGAGAATCACCTGTACTCTTCCAGAATAGTCTCAATTTGCCAGTCACTTTTATATGAACTAGAGGGTGTTTCTCCAAGAGGCTAAATGTGACATGTTTTCTCTTTTTAGAAATTGAAGCTGTGAGTAGAGCACCAGCCCTGGAGTCAGGAGGACCTGAGTTCAAATCCAGCCTCAGACACTCGACACATGCACTAGCTGTGTGACCTTGGGCAAGTCACTTAACCCCAGTTGCCCTGTCAAAAAAACAAAAAAAGAAAAGAAAATGAGAGCCCTTCTAAATGGGAGTGTGGCCATTCAGAAATCTCACACAGGTATGCAATTGATAGGCCCCAACAGTTCAAATTAATGATGTTCAGTTTGTATAGCTAAGTCATATCATGTGTTATATTGAAATTTTGGCTTCAATTTTGTATCCTCCAATGATGAAAGCCAAAACTTTCCATGCAAATGTTGTGACATAAACCATTTTAATGAATTTCCTCAAATTTCCCAGAAGAATTAGGTTTTATCATGTCTCTGCTATTTAACACCTGTGTGACTTTGAACAAGTTTAACCTCTTGGGTCCATAGTTTCCTCATCTGTAAAGAAAGGGGGAACTAAGTAAATGTAGATATAGGAGATGACTTCAAAGGATCATAGAATGTAAGAACTGGAAAAGACTTCAGAGCACAAATTCCAAAGTACCTTGACAATAACATCATTGATAAGAGGTTATACAGTCTTTGTCTGACAACTTCTAATGAGGGCCAATTCGCTACCAGCTAAAGCCGACCACTGCACTGTTAGCAATAGAAAATCTTACCTTATATTAAGGCAATTGTGCGGTGCAGAGAACAGAACGTTGGATGTGAGTTCATATTCTGACTCAGACACTAGCTTTATGTCTGTGGGTAAGTCACAACTTCTGTCTGCCTCATTTTACTCATTTGGAAAATGGCAATAATAACAGCACGTCCATCCCAGGGTTATTGAGAGTCAAAAAATGAAGTAGTATTGGTAAAGGTCTTTGCAAATCTTAACACGCCACATAAATACTAGTAATGATAGAATCTTTAGCGACATTTAGTGACAACTACAGTCCAAGGGATTTCAGAGATAAGCATAAAGCTGAAATATTTGAGAGATGAGATTGATGGTAACTGAAATTTTTTAAAAGAAACACTTCAGCTGAAATCTTCAGTTTCAGCATTCATAGTTTTGCGTTTGCAATATCCCTGACCGTATGCCATTCAGACAGCTCCAAATGACATGAAAAACAAGAGATGACCGACAGTTGGTTGAAGCCTTTCAAGTAGGTGAGAGTGACCAGGAAAGCGGTTAGAGGGATCATGGGCAAATGCACCAATAAACAGTGGAAGTTTGTAAATGCCGTGGTGTTTATCTTAAACATATCAGATGCTTTATTAATGTCTGTGATATGAAATTGAATTGAACTGAATTAACAGAATCATTTAGGTCAAATTCAAGAAAACAATAGTGAAAGTTTAATACTGCCAAAGGAAAAAAGGAGAAGAGTGATTTCCAGACTTTTTTGATTGAGAACTCCATTAGTCAAAAATTTCTGGGCACACGACCACAATATATATATATGCATTTACTTATTTGTGAATTATATACCTGTACTGCTATAACTTATAATTAGTCACAGTCAACAAGTATCTATTAAGCACTTACAATGTGCTAGGCACTTTGCTAAGCTCTGTTGCTGTTTATCATTCTTGAAGAGAAATGATGTCAGGAGGGTAATGTCTTCGCTTGCAAGTGAATTGGATTGAAGC
>CM053626.1:78951634-78969223 GCA_028646595.1 Phalanger gymnotis
AAAACGAAAAGAACAAAAGTTTTTAAAAGAAAAATTAGCAAAATTTTGGGAAGCTCTCAATGCTTTTAGTCGCAATGACTTTCTTGTTTACTGTCTTTGCTTAACATTACCAATCCCTCAAATGAGAGTATATACACTGGGGTCAAGAATTATTGTTTTGTATGCTTTGTACAAACTTTTTTACTACTCAGTGTAATGAGAAAAGCCTGGTATTTGGAGTCAGATGATTTGGCTGTGTTAAAGTTATTGTCCTAACAAATCATGTGATTTTGTACAAGTTACAGAGTTGTAAAGGCCCTTAAAGACCACCTAATCTAACCAGTTCCTTTAGAGGGGGAACATTATCAAATGGTCATCCAACCTTCATTTAAATACTTCTAGTGAGAAGGAACGTACAGCCTTCCAAGGCAGCCCACCCTACGTTTGGACAGCTAAATCTGTCCTCTAGAACTTTTGCTCGTTACCCTCTGGGGTCAACCAGAACATATTTAAATGGGGGAGTGCTGGAGCTGGCTTGTGCCAATTTGTGAGAACTAATTGCTAAATTTTCAAGGTGAGCGTTTATACCTCAGAGATTGGCAAATGCTAAAAATTAGGGCTCGATTTATAATTTCATTGTTTAGATTAAAAAAAAATAGAGAAAATGTTAATAACGCAAATTAAACTTTAAAGGCCTGTTGCAAGTATGTTTTTTTTTTTCCAGGAGCCATTTGTTCAACATTCACCAGAACACCCCAGCATTTAATTCTCTTCCATATAGCCTTTCAAATATTTAGGACTATAAGATGATAGATTTAGAGCCAAAAGGACCTTAGACATCATTTTGTCCTACTCCCTCACTTTAAGGATAAGGAAACTGAGGCTGGGGGAAGTTAAAAGACTTGCTAGAGATCACAGGTCACAGGTGGTGAGCAGCCGAACCAGGATGAAGATGATTCTCTGAATCTAAATCCAGTGCTTTTAGAGGTTCACTATGGTGCGTTGATGACTGTTGTAATGCCTTCCTCGCTCTCCACTCCCACCCTCACCACTAAGGTTATATGGCGTATCTGTATTCCCCACTTCCTTAATGCTCTGGAGACAAGACAGGAAAGCAGAGAATCATCATGGAGAAGATCGGAGTGCTGATTTGGCCAAAGTGTTGTAGATCTGATTCTCCTCAATGGAGCTCAATCCTACATCACCACCACCACCACCACCACCACCATCATCATCATCATGCTCATCCTCATCCTCATCCTCATCATCCTCATCATCATCATCCTCATCCTCATCCTCATCCTCATCAACAATTACTGCTCTATTGTGTAGTTTGAGATCTTATTCCCATCTTTTTCCATTATTTCTCCCATCAATAAGGCATATTACATGAACAAAGAGATGGGTCGGCTTCAAAGTTAGTGTATTTCAAGAAGTCTCAGTTTCCTCAGCTGTAAAGTGGACATTCAAATAATTTTGTCCCCTATTGGCTGTAGGGAAAAGATGTATGTGAAAGTGCTTTATGGCCATAAAGTACCATGTAAATGTGAGTGGCTATTTCTACTTTTATTATGATGAGTGGTTTAAGTAAAAGACTTTAAAATTATATTCAAATACTATTATTCACATTATAAGCTCCCACTAATCATAGGAGTGACTAACTGATGAGATACTCTGACTAGTCACTACAATACAGCAGCCTATGATAAAAGACCACATTAATGAGCCTTATTGTGCTGAAATATATTCCTATGTTAGGCAGAAAGCAGTGATTTAGGAGACTTAAAAGTTCGCTGAACGTGATTGAAATGAAGTAACAAGTCATGATCTCCCAATGAAAAGATATATAATCTTTGGATAACAGAAAAAACCTAAAAATAAATAGAGGGACAGTTTTGACATAAGGTAAAAAGTCATTCATCTCTGTGACTTATGAGAGCAAGCGCAAAGTTAAGAATTTTGCCTACTTGGCTCCCATCAGACAATTAAATTCCTATTCTCCACTCCACCCACAATGCGATGTTTCACTGTCACATTTTCTATTTCTCCTTGCTGATATCAAGGAAGCTTTTGAACAAGTGTAATGTCCATTGTTTAAGTGTTCTATTGGGCTTGTTACTTAGGTTATGTCACTGAATCACAGAATTTGAGATTTGGGAGGGCAGCAGCCATCTAGTCCAAAGCATACACCAAAGAATCCCCGCTATCACTTTCCCAGCAAGTGGTCATCACACTTTTACTTTGAGTCCTCCAAGGAAGGAGAAACCATCGTTTTTCTAGATGGTCTGTTTTGGATCTTTCAAAGTTGTTTCCTTGACGGTTTTTGCCTATTGTTCCTACTTCCAACATCTGGGAATAAACAGAACCAGTCTCATCTTTATTCCAACCTTTTAGATATTTGAAGTCAGTTCTCAAATTTCCCCCTCTCCATACACCTCCTACCCTTCTCATATCTCTACATTGAATATTCCCAGTATCTCCCACTTATCCTCGTAAACCATGGCTATAAGGTCCTTCACCATCCTGGTTGCTCTCCCCTTGGACATTCTCCATAGGAGTGGATTACTTGGCTTTCTAGGAATTCTGAGTGCTTTCCTCTTGTTGGGAGATTCAACTCTAGGGAAGTACTATCAATGTAGAGGACTATATAGGTTCCTAAGGGAAGTGGGCTTCATCAGAGTGGTGCATTGCTTGACTCTAGCATCCCTAAGTTTTTGCCCCTTACTAAGGGACACCAGCCTGGGTATTACTATAAGTCTGGAGCAGTGTAGATCTCTGTAAAAGTGAGGATCGATAGAGAGGGAAAGAGTGTTGTCTTGACTATTTACAGGGGTGAATCCTTAACATTTTTGGTCAGGTTATGTGATACAGTCCTTTTTATTTTTTTGATTACTATATCCATTGCATCCACAGTGCCCCCTAACCCACTCCCAATTCCTGAAATGTACTTCATCTCTACTTATTAAAATACCTCCCTTTTTCTTCAAGGGTCAATTCTGGTGACATTTTCTCTAGGAAGCCTTCTCTGATATCCAAAGTTTTCCATGATTTGCCTTGTGTCTAATTTCTCATAGTACTTTGTCTCAAACTTTCTTTCGTACTTAAAATATTCTGCTTTGTAACATAATTATTTGCATGCTTGTCATATTGTCTCATGGTCTTCAAATTACCAAACAGTTGTGCTTATTTCACATGTCAGCAAAGTTAAGCTCAAGATTCTGCAAGCTAGGCCTTAGCAGTATGCAAACCAAAAATTACCAGAAGAACAGGCTGGTTTTCAAAGAGGCAGAGCAGCTATGGTTTTTCCGGTAGCAGTGAGAGTTGGGTAGTAAGGAAAGGTGAGCACCATAGAATCAATGCTTTCAAATTGTGATACTGGAGAGGACTTTTGAGAGTCCCTTGGAAAAGGAAATGGCAAACCACTCGAGTATCTTTACCAAGAAAACCCCAAAAGGGGTCACAAAGAGTCAGACGCGATTGAAAAATGACTGAATGACAACAGCACAAAATTCACTGTCAAATATTGAAATTGAAGCTTCAATACTTTGGCCATGTATTAAGAGGATGCGACCTCTTGGAAAAGACCCTGATGTTGGGAAAGATTGAAGGAAAAAAAAGACAGCAGAGGATGAGATGAATAGTGCTGTAGAAACAACAAACATGAGATTGGGCAGACTTTGGTTGATGGTGGAGGACAGTAGGGCCGGGAGTGCTAATGGTCCACAAGGTTATGGAGAGCTGGACTTGATTGAATGATTGAACAGCAATAATAGCAACATATTCTCCCTGTTGGATTGCAAACTCCTTGAGGACAGAATCTGTCTCTTCAGTTCAATTTAACATAGATTTATTATGTACCTACTAAGTCCAAGGCACTGTGCTTGTTGCTAGGCATCTGTGGACAAAAATGAAATAGTCCCTGTCTTTAAGACACGACCTAATGGTATTACCAGACCAGTAGGTGATACTAATGGCTCTGGAGGGAAGTAAGCAGCCGTATCAGAAGCAGGGAGGTATTCTGGACTGTTTCTCAGGCTATGTAACATATTCCCCTACTAAGTATGTTGCCTAAGCAAAAAAGTCAGGGTGCTGACTTTTTCCTCTGAATTAAATGAATGATATATGTATGTTTAATTAAAGTGAGATTGTAAACCCCTTAAAGTTGCTTTCCTTAGAAAAGCAGATCAAAGAATCTATGCTAGCAGCCCTCCTGTGTGCTGGTGTTATTGGCCCTACACCTCCGCAGCAGCTGCTAGCAGCTGTTCTTTCTATGTTCCTTCAATGATATATTAATCTGTTGTTCCTTCTCAAGGAAACTTCCTAGCTAAAAGGGCCCTTGAGTCACACTAAGGAGTTTTAAAAAGGAAATAACATAGCTTTCAAGAGATCTGTCTGAGAGGAAAGAGTGGAGAGTTACCCCCCTCCCCCATCTATTTTTTATATTTATCTTTTATTTTATTTTTTTCAATTACATGTAAGCAAAAATTTTTAACTTTTTTTTAAATTTTGAATTCCAAATTCTTTCCTTCTTTGGATCCTCTCCTCCCTCCTCCCAACCCTATCTTGAACTTAACATGTCAAGCTGGAAAGAATTGGTAACATAGGGGCAGCAAGCAAAAGGAAAAACGGAAAGGAGAGGTGACCTGGGTCAGAGATTTTCCTGATTTCCTTTGCACGTGATTTTCCAGTATCAATTGTTGCAATATACTCTTCTCAGTTTTAAACCTGTTTTCTGTATCTTATTTTTATCCCAAATGTAAAGAAGCTGAGCTTTTCTAAATATATTAAATTTAAATTACAGCAGAGAACTGAACTTCTGACCCAGTGTAAGAATTTTTTCTAACTAGGATGCTCTGAGCCATTGTAATTATAAAACTTCTCTGACATTTGGTGTAATCCTTTACTACTTTATATTTTCTATTAAGTCCATAAAATAGCAAAGGTCTATGTGGACTTGAAGGTCGTTACATTGTTCCTGGCTAAAAGAGAGCTGATTCTTGTAGTACAATATGGCAGATTCATTCCCCAGCCCCCAGTTCGAGAAGGGAATATTGGCAAGGTGGGAATAGTAGAGGCCTAGGTGATGAGCACTAGGTGACATTCAGCTCTGCTGCAGAGGAGCAGGGAGGAGGAGCAGAAAGGGTCAAGTACCTTTTGCCGTGCCACTTGCTAGAGTTGGCTGGAACCTTAGCGGTCACCTAGTCTAGCGCTGGCATGTGAGACAGGCAGGGGTGGGGATAGCTGACAGTTGTCTGAACTAGTCAAAGGAAGAAAGAACACACATATACAGAGTTGGGTACAGAAATACATTTCACTCAGGAAAACAGGAGGCAAAGGGAAGGAGAGGAATAAGACACAGGCTTGATTAAAGGAGGGAATAGTCCTAAGCCATGGAGGTAGCTGGGTGGCTTAGTGGATGGAATGCTGGGCTTAGAGTCCAGAAGACCTGAGTTCAAATCTTGCCTTAGGCACTTATTACCTGCGTGACCTTGGGCAAATCACTTAACCTCTATTTGCCTTAATCTACTGGAGAAGGAAATGACAAGCCGTTTCTGTATCTTTTCCAAGAAAACCCTACAGATAATTTTGGAGTGCTATTTATTATCTATGAGGTCATGAAAAGTTGGATTCAACTGAACAACAGCAATCATAAGCAAAATTAATTCTAACTAAGGATGTACAAAAATACTTATAGCAGATCTTTTTGTGATGGCAAGATACTGGAAACTGAGAGGGGATCCATCAACTGGGGAATGCCTGAACAAGTTATGGCATGTAAATGTGATGAAATACAAATATGCTATAAAAATGTTGAAGGGGATGGTTTCAGAAAAAATTGGGGAAGATTTGTATGAACTAATACAGAGTGAGATGAGTAGAACCAAGAGAATGGTTTATCCATTCACATCAGTATTATAAAGACAAAGAACTTTGAAAGACTCAGAAACTCTGATCAACTCAATTACCAACCATAACTCTGGAGAACCCAAGATGAAATATGCTAGGTGCCTCCTGATAGAGAGGTGGATCACTTAAAAGGAGACTGCAAAATTTGGGGGAGTGATATAGTTAATGCAGGAATTTATTTTGGTTGACTATGCATGTTTATAACACGGGTTTTGTTTTTCTTTATTTCTCAGTGGGGAGAGGTAGGAAAGTAGAAAAGGCTGATATTGACAAAAATTTTTTAATTAAAAATTAAATTAAATTTTAATTTAATTAAATTAAAATTTAATTTAATTAAATTAATTAAAATTCATCTGGTAAATATGAAGTCTAGCTTAATGTTAATAACAATAATAACTAACATTTATAGAGCACTTTAAAGTTTGCAAAGTGATTTACATTTTACATTTTTATCATTTGATCCTTACTTTATTATTATCTTTATTTCATAGATGAGGAAATTGAGGTTGACAGGAGTTAAGTGACTTGGCCAGGGTCATGCAGCTAATACATTTTTGAATTTAGATTTGCACTTAAGTCTTCTTGACTCTAGGTCTAGTGCTTTAGTCACTGTGCCACCTGACTGCCTCTTGTCTCCAAAGTAGGTGCTGAGGTCCCCTGGGTGGTCCAGGCCAAGTAGGAGGTTCTGGCTTTATTCCAAAAGAACTGTGACTTGGCCCCAACGGATACATGATCAATCAGTTTCAGGCAGGGGCTGATCAGTAGTACCAAAAGCTAAAGAAAGATCAAACAATGTGAAGAGTAAGAAAACCCATTCAAATGAACCATTAGAAGGTCATCGATTGCTTTTTAGAAAGCAGTTTTATTAGAAAGGGGCTGATGGAAGACAAAATACAAGGAACTGAGGATTGAATGGGTAGAGAGGCAGTGGATGCCAATCAATCTCTTTAGAAGTTTGGTAGTGAGAGGGAGGAAAGTGATGGAATGGAATTTCCAAGGCAATCCAAACTATATTTTGGGGCCAGTGAAATATCAAAATTTTCTGCAAAAATCAACTTTGTGATCCTCAAACAAAATGAGAATTCTTGAGGGGCGGGCACAAGGAGCTCACCAGAAAATGGGAGCTGGGGTTGGAAGAGCAGGGAGAAGAGGAGAAATGTATGTTTATAGGTTTTAAGAAGGATCTTTGGTAGTAAAAGTTTTGTGGATCAATAAAAATTTAATGTGGAGTAGTGGTTTGAGAATATTGCTCCAGGGAATAGCAAGGTCTTGGGAGAGGTATATTTTTAGGGTTTGCGCAGAAGAGGTATATGTGCATGTTTGTAAGCCAAGAAGAAGATGCCAGTGGAAAGGAGAACATTAAAAGATCCAAAGAGAGAAGGGATGATTGATGGAGCAAAGTTCAGCATGAGGCCAAAAGCAGACAGAAAAAGGCACAGGTTGGAGGTGGGCATCCCAGTTGATAACACTGCCCCTTTCCATAGATCATAGATAAAAGAAGTGAGCCAGCACTCTGAACTTGGCAAAACTGCCAGAAAAACAGTTGACTCCCCATTGCTTCCTTTTATTTGAACCCCAATCACTTGGCTTATTATCTGTGTGTGACATTCAGCCCTGCGGCTCATATTTAGGGGAAGTTTGGTGTAGTGGTTAGAATGCTAGATTTGGTATTAGGGCCTTGTTAAGAGCAAGGGTCTGGAAGTGGCAGTAGAGTGTTGCAGGGTGTGCTTATTCTTTTATCCTAGCCCTCTCAGGAGCAGAACGAGTGGAGAAAGAAAGCACCTTCATTAGGAGGGTTTGGCACTATCACCCTCATGTAAAAAGTTGTAGTTCATTCAAGAAGGTGGGAGAACTCAAAGAAAAGTTCAATGACAGAAGAATTCAATTAGGATTGGATAATGGAATTTCTTCCTAAGGATGCAGAGAGAGATGCTGGAAGATTTTACCGTTTATCCTACACTTAGCCTCGTTCCTAAGAAAACGCTTCTAATTCTCTTTTGTTACTATAACCAGTAGGTGGCGGTGGTGCTCAAGGTTGGTAATATAGATGGAAAACAAAAATTAAAGGAGGAGGAACTTCCTTCTCACACCCCCTTTGACATGATGTCTTATTTGCTTTTTTCCATCCCCTTCCTTAGCAGCCCAGAAAGTGTGAGCAACAAGTCTGTCTTCTCTTGATACACAATTCTACTCTACCCTTCATTCCAAAGCATTTGAAATGTCATTGAAAGGATAATTGGGGGGAAGGCGCTAAAGGAACTTTGCCTTTCTACCACCTATCTGCTTACACTTGACCCAGCAGTATTGGAAAATTAGTCCTGAGTCCTGTGGTTAATGTCTTTTGCTGTTTTAGGAGCATATTGTTTGGTTTCATTCAATTGTTTCAATCATGTCTTATGTTTTGTTGACCTCATTTGGGGTTTTCTTGGTAAAGATACTGGAGTGGTTTGCCATTTCCTTCCTCAGCTCATTTTACAGATAAGGAAACTGAGGCAAATAGGATTAAGTGACTTGCCCAGGGTCACACAGCTAGCAGTGTCTGAGGTTGGATTTGAACTCAGGTTTTCCTGATTCCAGGCCCACGGCTCTCTCCACTGCACCACCTAGCAGTCAAGCAGCATATTAGAGTTGTTAATAAAATCAAAACCATAAGATTCATTCATAATTACAGTTCAGAGCCCCCACCTTAGCTATTTTAGACTGAAGTCGAAACCTGCTCTGCTTAGTACTGCATACTAAAAGCCATTCACTAGCTTCTTCCGTCATACTCCCTTTGTACCCAATCAATAATAGACATGAATTAAGGAGCAGCTATGACTGTTCGTGGTCTTATATGAAATGAGCAAAGAATTAGAAATGGCTTAAATAAACAGAGAAACTTGGAGACACATTTGTCATTTGCAGGGAGGGAGGGGAGAAGTCTAACTCATCTTTTTGCAGATCTTAAGGAGCGACAATAGCAAGCTTGAGTCCTTTCAGTCACATCCATTGGTTTGGTTTTGAAATCAAACAAAGGCCGAGGTTTCTAGAGTCAAGGGTGCAATACATAGACCACTCTTTGAACTCGTGTCATGAAACATTGCTTGGGTCTTCTCTTTCTCTGACCTCTACTGCATACTGCTTCAGTACTTATTCTCTGAATCTGAAAGTGAATTGTGAAGCTACCTGCCTCATGTCAGAGATTGCTGTGTCCAGATACATTCCTGCAAGAGTCCTTTGCCAGGGAGAAGAACAAACAATGTTGCCTACAATTGGACTACAATTCTCAGAATTCACGTGTTTCAGATTTTACTGATGAGGAAGGCCATTGAACCCGCTTTACAGATACAAAAATTGAAACTTACCAGGGCTAGGAGGTGATGGAAATAAGAGAAAGGGCGGCTATTGAAAAATAACGCCTGACAAAGAAAAGCATTTGTCTCTTAGAGCAGTGGTGTCAAAGTCAGGTGGAAATAAGTTGCTAAACCGTATATAAAAGATCCCTGTGGGCTGCATATTGACTTAGTTTTAAAATGCAATATTATCTATGTTTTATTTTATTTTTATTTATTTTATTTCACATTTATGTTTTAATCTTGTTCCAGACTCTCTCAGGAATATGCTGGGCCAAGTACTTGACACTTCTATCTTACAGTTCAGGAAGTGATGTATGGAGTATATGGGGGTGTTCAGAGAGGACCAGCATCTTTGATATGAGGGCTTTCTGAGCCCTTTTCAGAGCTACTCATCCGCCTTTGGTGTCTGCCTGCCATTTAACTCTCATCTGTAGCTCCAAGAAGCTATGCCATGGACAGTGGCCACAACCCAGTACACTGCCTTGGCAGATGGGCTAAACCATGGGGGTAGTTTATGGGCCTCAAACCCAATCGTGAGTTAGGGAGATGTCTACCCCAAGCATGTAAAGACTTCCCCTAGTGGAATGGGCAGATGAGAACAATTTGTTCTAGTACCTATGAGATCAGCAAAAACTTGGTCAGACATTAAAGACACACATTTTATGTTCACTGTGTCTTGAGCCATCACCAGTCTTGACTTTTGTCTTGCCCTTAGACTTCAGTGACTCTGGAAGAGAGAGTGAAACTGGTGACCTTGAGCAACTCTGCCTCACTTAAATCCAATTCATACAGGAGTTAAGTCGTCACACCCATGATGTCCTTGGTCCTCTTCAAAAATGAAGAATAAATAAAATATCGAGAAGTAAAGTTAGTTCAGTTTCAGGAGCCATATAGTTTTTTCAGGGCTTCTTCAGGGCTTTCCTACTATTTCCTGAAGAGCCGCTTTCCAAATTCATGAAATTTCTGCCAGCTGATTGGTGGAATGGGGAGGGCTTTCAGCTTCATTATATTTGCTGGTGGGAATTCCTTAGGGCTGCAAAGAGGGGGGCAGAGTGACAAAAATGAAGTGGTTTTTCACTCCTATCAGGAGTCCCTTCAAACTGCAGAGAAGAGGATGTGATGTCATAGTGATAGAGAAAGAAAGCAAAGAATTAGAAATTATTTACTAAGAAACATTGATCTATTGGTCGCAGAGCCCTGTCATAGAAGATGCCTCGTTACTGAAATTGACCTCAGTCTGGGAGGAGGTGGGAAGATTTCTACAGAGTTTGAATGGGCAATTAATTGTAGAGACTTGGAGGAGGCGGGTGAGAAATAATTCCCAAGGTGACAGGAGGCAAAAAAGGGCTTTGTCTATCTAGATGTTTATTCTTGGAAGCCAATGATAAATCTGGCCTGACATTGCTATTGAGCTAACTGAAACTGTACAAGGACTATAAAAAACCGTGATAGTAGAAACTAACAAAACGCTTTTTAAAGGAAATTAAACAAGTCTTAAGAAGAAGAAAAAATAAAGTGATAGATGAGTTATTAGAGGGAATAGACCTGGGCACATTATCTCGATCTCCTGTCTAAAACCCTCCCAGACTCTCGGCCATTTTAATCTCTCCTCACTTACAAATTACTTTAACATTTCTAAGGGACACAGATGTGTCTTAAATTGATAAGTGGAGTGTCAAGCATCACTTCCAGTAACAGGAAAAGAGTCTACCATCCTTAATTTTTAACATTTAATTGATTTCAGTGGAGGGATAGTCAAATGTATATTATTTCTTAATTTGACACTTTCCATTTAAAGGGTCTTATTTTATGTGTCAGAGTAGCAGGTGTGAAATTAGTTATCAAGAAGGGTGACTATTCCACATTCTTTTTGACCTTATGGCTGGGGGGAATTTAATTGTAACCTCATAAAAAAGATAGGAATTTTGACCACTGGGGAAGATGATTACATGGTCATTGACAATGTGAACTAGAAAGACTGCATTAGCCTTTTAATTATAATGAATCAGAAAGAAATGTTCAAGGTTGGAAGGGAGGCTCTTGGTCTGGGATAATGACAGGTACTTAATGCAAATGGTTATCAACACTGTCAGAATGAGGGAATCAGAGTTTCTCTGGGCCAGTGGAGGATTCAGCCAGGAGGGAAAATTGTTAGAGGGATAAAATTAGCTATCTTGCTTAAGCAAACTTGTCTGTTTACTATTTCCCACACTACTCGTTCCTCGGCCTTTCCCCATCCTTGGTAGGAACAGTGTCTCTGTTGTTTGCTCCTCTTCTGATTTCTTAAGCCTATTATTATTGTACATAATTTCTTCAAGTGCCATAGGAAAATAAGGGGTAGATGAGAGCAGCACATGATAACTCTATCTCTAAACCGGTACTGGTAAACCTAAACCATTTATTTACAGTCACCTAAGAAGATGGATAAATGAGAAGGCAGATTGATTATGTGCAAAGCACTATGTTAAGTGCTAGGGATACAAACACAAAAACCAAAATGATCCCTTCCCTCAAAGAACTTACATTGTCATGGAGGAGACCAGGCACATATTCTGCCTTTATTAAGCTATGTTGCCATTCACTCTTGGTATTTCCAGGACCCACTGCAGAAGGAAGGAATGCAATAGGCTCTGGTTTTCTAGCATATCTCCTCTCTAACAACTCTAAGAGGAAGCCATTAAGGATAAAGCACATTCATCTCAAACTACCTGCAAAATCTGCTCTCACCAGAGAAAGGAGTGAGATCTGTCTCTTTCTGAGAAGTTCCCTAGAAGGTAAATGGGCTGCTCTCAGTTAAATCTGCTCTCACCAGAAAAAGGAAAGAAATATGTCTCCTTCTGGGAAGTTCCCTAGAAGGTAAGTGTACTGCTGCCACTAGGCACACTGGGCCAGTTGATGTTCACTGCTGTTCCCCTTCTAAATGGAGCAAAACCCTAGGATAGCCAGCTTAGTAAGACTATGGAGACAGGAAGTAGGGCGATGGGGCAAAGGGTGACTTCTCTTGTACCTACAACACCCCCTCTCTCCAAAACACCTAGTATAATGCTAGACACACAATAAAAGCTCAGTAAATATTTGGAGAAGGAATGAATGAACACAGGATAATGAATTGGCATGAAATAATAACAGAAACATTAGAGATAAAGGGGATTTGCCAGCAATTATACACCTCAATTTACCTCTTTAAAAACAAGGTTTTGAAAAGTTGTAAATGCATTTCCCCCTCCCCCCCCCAAGTTTTCTTTTCAAAGAGGCAACTAGGTGGCATAGTGGATAGGGCTAGAGAACTGGACTTCTCACATCTGATTGATTTCCCACACATCTTGTAGTCCCGGGACATTGGCTTCCCTGTTTTCCCTCGGGGAAAAAAAACCAACAAAAACAAAAACACCTCAACTCTGCATTTTCCTTGCCCTTCCCCATGTCAGTGATGCTTTCCCATATCATCTCTCTCTCCTGGTTTCCTTCAAGTCCCAGCTAAAATCCCATCTTCTCTAAGAAGCATTTTTCAATTCCCCTTAATGTTAGGGCTTTCCTCTCTTGATTATCCAATTAATCCTGGATGTACCTTATTTGTACATAGTTGTTTGCATGTTGTTTTCCTCATTAGACTTTGAGCTCTTTGAGAGCAGGCGCTGCTTTTTATCTTTCTCTATATCCTCAGTGCCTGGCATATAACTGACGCTTAGTAAATCCTTGCTAACTCACTGACATGAGTTGAACAAAAGACAATTATTAATTTATATTTTTACAACTTCCCAGGTTGTAGAAAAATATGGATCTAGATTTTCCTAGGCAAATGTGTTTAGCAGTCTTTTTAGTGAAGAGAAGGTATAAGCAATCTGGGAGCTAGTATGAGAGGTGAAGAACTGGGCATTTATTTTCTCTATTGCTTCTTTTTCCTGGCCATCTTGAAAAGGAAGCCAAAAAAACACCCTAGGGAAAGATCTGAGGGAGTGACTAGAAAGGAAGTACAGAGTGAGTAGCTGGGAAATAGTGAGCCTCGTCATGTGGAGGCTAGAGAGGGGGAATGATCTAACTTTCTCCTCTCAGCCCAGCTCAATACCATTACAGCTGCAGTCCATGTGTTCATCACTTGCTTTGGAACCTGCACATGCCCAAAGGGCCCTCTTTTGGAATCTTATCACAGGAAGGAGAATAAAGGAAAAGGGCGAAAAACAAACCAGCTGACTGTGAGAAGCATCTTGGTTTTACCCATGCTTTTACCTTTAAAATCCCCATGTTTTTGCCTATACATATATACATATACTTATATGTATATATAACGTATTTGTATGTAGTCATATATTCATATGTGTATATACATATATTCATATATATCTAGCTATAGACATACATACGCACGCACACATGCACACAGATCCACACACACACACATATATGTGTGTATGTGTATATATGTATATATATATATATATAGGTATATATGTGGTGCAGGGGATAGAGTGCTGGATTTGGAGTCAGGAACACCCATCTTTCTGAGTTCAAATCTGGCCTTAGACACTTACTACCTGTGTGACCCTGGGCAAGTTACCTAACCCTTTTTGCCTTAGTTTCCTCATCTACAAAATGAGCTGAAGAAGGAAACGGCAAACTACTCCAGTATCTTTGCCAAGAAAACCCCAAATGAGGTCATGAAGAGTTGGATATGACTGAAAATAACACCAACAGAAAAAATAGATGTATATGTGTGTGTATCTATGCATGTACACACACACATATACATATATACACACAAACATATTAATATACTTTCTATGTATATATGTGCACATATATACATGTATATATATATACACACACACACATACGTGTGTGTGTGTGTGTGTGTGTGTGTGTGTGTGTGTGTTGGGGGGGAAGTTGAATCTTTTTCTTGCCCAGCCAATAAGTGCAGTGGTCTCTCAAGGACCTGATCCCAATACCAAATGGCATGGAAGCTTTAACCTGCCCCATTTTTCTGACTTGGGCTGGGTCATTCCTCCTTAGACAACACAGTGGCCATTCACTCACAGGGCTCACCATTTTAGTGTTGAATTTAGCATAGACACCTGATCAACTTTGGCCCTAGAGCAGTCTTGAACACCTGTACTCAAGTGATCCAGTGAAGGGAAAGAGAATATAATGTCACAGTACCTCTGTCTATAGGTGTATGCTGTAGCACCTGTCTACTATATGCGAGCAGTGAAAAGCTAGCATTGCCCGACAGGGAGGTCTGATCTAGTTGAATCCTGTTACAAGTCTCACTCTGGTATCTTTCTCTGTACTACCATAGCCCACTCTGGCATCCCTCCTGCACAGCCAAATGACGGTTTTGTCTTATGTGCATTTGTCTCCCTTCCATCAACATCCCAAATGAATAAGGCAAAAATATGTTCCCTGTCCCTTCACCTCATGCTGAAAGCAATTTGAGGGAACCTCTCCTTTAGAGGTATTCTTCCTTGGGTTGCTGTTTTAAATCACAGGATCTTACAGTTGAAAGAGACTTCAGACCCTATAGTGAACCTATATGTGAACAGAAATCGCTCTACATTGCGTGGTCTTCTTAGTCTTTGTTTATATATCCCCGGTGAGGGAGGAACCCACTGTCTCTCATAGCAATCTGTTCCACTTTTTGAGAATTCTGAATATAAGGCAAATTTTCATTCAAGTCTACATTTGCCCTTTTTGTAACTTCTACCCATTACTCCTAGTCCTGCTGTCTGGGATCAAGGAAAGCAATGTTTTTCCATGTACCTTTAAAGATGTAGAGGAAGTTAGCATGTCACTGGAAGTGTCCTCTTTTCCCAGCTAAAAATCTCTAGTTCCTTCAGCTAATGATCATACAGGATGAATTTAAGGCCTTTCAGCATCTTTTTTAGCTTCTTCTGGACACTGAAGTATATCAAAGTTTTCCTACGTTGTGCTCCACAGAACTAACCACAATTCTCCACCTATGCTCTGACCAGGGCAGAGTACCATGAGACTTTCACCTCAATTCTAAATACTAGGCTTCTTATAATGCAGTCTCACACTGCATTCATTTTCTTGACCGCTGTATCATATTAGTTATTCATATTGAATATTAGACCATCTTCACTCATAGATCTATTCAGATGGACTGTGGTCTCTCTCATTTATGACTTTTAAAGCTTATTATTTGAACCCAAGGGTAAGACTTTACATTTATAGCTATTTCATTTCATCTTATTAGATTCACCCCAATATTCTAATTGGTTAAGATCATTTCGAATCCTGATTCTGTTATTATTTGTTAGTTATCCTGTTTGGCTTTTGTCTCATTTTCAAATTATATAAGCTTACCATTTGTGCTAGTAGCCCAGTAGTAGTAGCCCAGCTCTTCAACCAATTCCAAATCCACCGAACTATAAAGTTACCTTGCTCTCATTCCTCCATATTTTACAAAAAAACGACATATGAAAGACTTTAATTTTGTGTTGCTAAGATCTCAGTATATCAATAGCTTTCCTTCAATTTACTAGTCTAGTAATCCAATCAAAAAAGGAAATGAGGTTAATCTGGCATGACATGCTCCTGACGAAGTCATGCTGGCTTTTGTGATTGCCACTTCCTTTTCTCTATGTTCACTAACCATTTTTTAGTAATATGTTCTAGAGATAAAAGGTTAAATGGCTTGCCTAGTATCACGGAGCTAGTGTCAAAGGTGAATTTGAGCCCAGCTTTTCCTGATTCCATTTCCACTTTATTCAGTACCTCACTCTCTTTTCTTTGATAATATATCCTTGAAGTTTGATAGGAATTCAAATAAAACTCAATGCTATATAATTTGAAGACTCTAATCTCTCGTTCTTTATTGAAAATCTGGGTGACTGCCTTTCCCAATTCTTTGTTACTTCTCTCAATCACTAAAAATCTTTCAAATAAGTATCCTTGGATACAGCTCATCAGGACAAGATGACTCGAACTTACTTACCAAAGATGGCCAGGTGTTCATTTACTGCCTTCCTACTTTTATTGGGTATCGACTCACTATCAATCATCTGAATTTTTTAGTAGCATAAACAGAAGGAAAATAAGAGCTGAGCAGGTCTGCAGGTATTTAAGATGCAGTGGGGGAAGGTGTGGCCATAAATTAGAAAGGTACAGGGGACTCTTATTGCTAGAATTCTAGGGACCAAAGGACCAGAAACACTCAAATGTAACCAGGACACTAAATGTGGCCAAAGGCTTCTGACACCTGGACTCTAGTGATATTGACATTGTTGTCAGCCATAGAGCATTTGTTGCTATCTCCATTCATAAATAGTGGTAGTGTATTTTAGTGACTCTAGTCTTGTAGAAAGGAGACCTAGATGACTATCTTGCCCTTCCTCCTTTAACCCAGCCTCTCAACTTCCCACCTAGAAATGAACATCCTGAATAAGAAATGATGAATTTTATTTAAAAAATAGTTAGCCAGTCTCAATGAGATAATTGAACTAACTGGTTGATTGTCCTTTTCCTCTACCAAGGCTCCCAGGATTTTTTTTTAATCTCTTTCTTCCCAAAGAAACCTTTCTCAGAAAAGGATTTAATAAATTATTCACACTAAGATGTGCAAATGACTGAGAAGACTTACAGTGTAACCCCTAGCAGGAATATCTGCTTTTTAATGGAGGAGCAAAAGCTCTAATATAGTTTCACTGTGAAATTTCAACTATCCACAAGCGGATTGGGGAAAATATTTTTCAACAGGATAGCATACCCTGTGTACCCAAGATTATGTCGCATAGATGGCTACCTACTCATGTAGTTGAGGGTGTAATTAGAAAAGCAGAGTGTCAGGAATTGTAAGAATCTTAAAGATCTCACATATTCAATTCTCTCCCCCCCACCCCAGTATGAATCCTCTGTACTACATTCCTAGTTGGTGATTATCTAGCCTTTGATTGAACACTTTCAGGGACAGAGAATTCATTATTTTACAAAGCAGCTCATTTCATTTTTAGACAGATCTAGTTGTTAGGAAGTTTTTCCTTATGTTGAGCAGAAATATCACTGTAACTTGTCAGGCAGTGAGTCAATAAACATCTATTAAGCATATATGTATGTAGCACTGTGCTAAGTGCCGGGGATATAAACGTCAGGGGCTAAACACAGATCCCTTAATGTGGAGACACTGCACCTTTATGTTTTCCTACCACGTGGTTAGGAGTAGCATTCTTTGATTGGTTGCATACCAGGAATTGACTGCTTAAAACAGGCCAGACTGGGTTAGTCTATTTCCTTACTGCCTTTTCCTGCTATGTCAAGAGAGTTGACCCACAGCCTGGGGACTATGAGCTGAACCCAAAAGGGTGAAACTTTCTCTTTTGCCCAGCTGAGAAATAGGCCCAGGCTGGGTGGGGGG
>CM053626.1:78975216-78985474 GCA_028646595.1 Phalanger gymnotis
CTGAGTGGGTAGAGCACTGGTCCTGGAGTCAGGAAGACCTGAGTTTGAATCTAGCTTAGTTTGAATCTAGGGAAATTTACTAGCTGTGTGACTCTGGGTAAGTCACTTAACCTCTGTTTGCCTTAATTCACTGGAGAAGAAAATGGCAAACTACTCCAGTATTTCTGCCAAAAAAACCCAATTGACAACATTGGCAGACTATAGTCCATGGGATCATGAAGAGTTGGACATGACCAAATAGCAACAACAATAAACAACATTCTATAGCTGGGAGGTCAAAAATCTTCTTTACAAGTACAAAATATGCAACACGATAATTTGTGTGGAAAAAGACCTGGGGCTTTAGTGAACTTCAAGTTCAATATAGAATAACACCCAAAAGCTAATATTGTCTTGGGTTCCACTAAGAGAGAAGCATAGCATCTAATACTAGGAAAATGGTGATCCCTTTTCCCTCTGTTATGGCCTGACTACATCTGAAACTTGCATTTGGGAACCACATTTTAGGAAGGATACTTGTAAGTTGGGTAGTATCTAGAAGACAATGATCAGAATGGTAATAGACCTCAAAGTAAGGCCTTACTGGACTCAGTCGAAGGAACTGGAAGGAAGGAAGGAAGGAAGGAAGGAAGGAAGGAAGGAAGGAAGGAAGGAAGGAAGGAAGGAAGGAAGCATTTATTATACTATGGGCCAGCCACTCTTTATAAATGTTATTTCATTTGATCCTCACAACAGCCTTGAGAGGTAGGTTCTATTATTAATCTCAGTTTACCATTGAGAAAACTGAGGCAAACAGAGTTTAAGTGGCTTCCCCAAAGTCACACAATAACTGAGGCTGGAGTAGGACTTAGGCCAATCATATTCCAGACACAGTGGCTGTCCACTACAGCACCGAAATGCCTCCCACTGGGATATTTAGCCTGGATAAGATAAAACTGGGGGGACATGAAAACTGTCTTAGGGTATCTGAAGTTCTGTCATGTGGAAAAGGACTAAGACTTTATTTGGCGTCAGTTGTCTGAAGAAACAATAGGTTGCTGGGTGGCAGATTCAGGACTGATTTAAGGAAATATTTCATGAAATTATTGCAGTCCAAAAGAGTAATGGGATATCTTGGGGTTGTTGTTCAAGCAAAACCTGTGAGCACTGAGTTAGGTGGGAGAAGCAAACAAAAAAATTAGGATCTGGAGCTGAGAAATCAAGTGCGGGGGAGCCACTTACAATGGGGTTCGAAAGATAGGTTCTGGTAATTGCCCCAGTAGCACTCACTGCCCCAGTTCCCAGTTCCGCTCTTCTGTGGCCCCTCTTACATTTGAATGCTTTCAATCAGTGTGTTGCCATTCTTATCTGATGAATGTGAGTTTCAATCACTTCTCTTCTAGGGGAGACTGAGCAAGTCATTCAACCCCTCTCTGCCTCTGGTTTCCTATCAAATATGAAATATATGATGCTTGTGAAAGCTTGCAGTGTGAGTGTGTGTGTGTGTGCATGTGCGTGTGCGTATGTGTGTGTGTGTGTGTGTGTGTGTGTGTGTGTGTGTGTGTGTGAAAAAGAGAGAGATGTTGTTGGTGTGTTTATCCTTTGTTCTGGAAGAGGACCATGATGTCAGGGAAATGACTTTGATTTGAGTGATGGAGGGCTGTGCGGGGTTATCAGCCTCACTTTCTCCTCCACAGCCCTCTGGGTCCAGTGGCCTGACATTCACCAGGATGACTGGAGATGGCCCCAGATGCACTGGGAGACCCTGGCCCTTTCAGGCTAAGGTCTTTTCAGGTTCTCAAGTTGAGTGAGGTAATGCCCATTCAGCAAATAGGCATCTTTAAGAAGTGAGCCAAAGGATGGCTCCTTTAACGAGAAAAAAAGAAAAAAAAACACCAAGCTGGGAGGGGAAGACCCCCTAGGGTTGCTGTTCCAAAGAGAAACAGCCACCATTGACATTCACTGTAAGGTAAGAGGGCCCAAAATACAGCCATCGAGTGGAGACTTGAAGAAGGAGAAGAGACACACAAAGAGATAGAATCAGAAATGGAACAACGAGAGCATGTCATCCTCTAGTATTTACCTATCCAATCATAAGTATGACAAGCAGCATGGTGTCAGAAGGCCTGGGTTCAAGTCCTGCCTTTGACGCATTCTTATTGTATGACCATGATCCAATCACTTAATATCTTAGTGCTCCAACCAGTGCTCTAAGACTAAATGAGACAGTTGTTGATGGAGAGAGCCAAAGGGAATTTCCACAATTAGAATTAATGATGTCAATGAAAAGTTTTAGATCTTTGGCCACCCTCACCTCTCCTGAAAAAGGGAAAAAAACCCATGAAATATGTCAGGGATTTTAGAAATATCTGATAAGAATGGAAAATACATAATCATAAACTACTATATAACTATATATTGGGCAGATAGGTGGCTCAGTGGTTAGAATACTGGCTTTGGAGTCAGGAAGACTTAAATTCTAATCCTGCCTCAGATTCTAACTGGCTGAATGACTCGAACAAGTCAATCTTTCTCAGCTTTGGTTTTCTCATCTGTAAAGTCCGGGCAAAAAAAGCAACTATTACAATGAATGACCCTTGAGGGCAGGGACCTTTGTTTGAAAGTTTTGTTCCACCAGTCTTTGATTGCTGCATTGTAGAAAGCTCTCTAAGCAGTTATGGTTTCTTGGCAGTGCACATCTATATAGTGCTTTGTAATTGGTAAAGCATTTCTCTCAGAACATCCTTGGGAAAATAGTAGTCAAAGTATTATCCAAATTTTCCACAAGACACTGAGATTCAGAGAGGTTGAGTCAAACACAGACTCCTTGAAGGCAAGTGCTGTTCGATTTTTGCCTTTGAGAGTCTACACCTGACACACTGTATTGCACCTAGAAAGCTATGTATATATATAAATATAGAATTGATTGATATATAATAAATTAATAATAATAAATTATAAATAGCAATATGATAAATTAATATATATTAATATATATGTGTGTTGAACTGAGTTGGGTGGAAGCAGTTTATTCCAGATTATGTGGTAGGGTTTGAACCCAGATTCTGACCCCAAGTCCATTGCATTCTCCACACTATATGCCTATCCCCTACTTTGTTTAAGGCTATACTTCTTGATACAAATGAATGAATAAATGGATGAAAAAGCATTTATTAAGTGCTTACTATACGTCAAGCATTGTGCTAAGATTGAGGACAAATAAAAAATGAAGACATTCCCTTCCCTAAAGAATCTTACATTTTAATAGGGAGACACTTCTCTTATAGAAAAATGGCAGCCAGAGAAGAGTATCTGGGTTTAGAAAATTACAGTGATGGTGAGTGAAGCCATAGGAAAATAGACTGACATATTCTAACCAGAACCAATGCCACGTGATGCCTAGGCAAAGGTTTCATTTTGCTTCTGTTTACATTAGTATGGGGTACTTTTGTATCAGAAGTCTGTCTGGAAAGCAGGTGGCCTTAAGTAAACAGTATTAGGAAGGGTGAAATGCAAAGCCCTTTGAAGTTTTAGCAAAGGCAATTGAATCTCCTTTATAAAGAACCAAAAGGCTATACATTTCCCATCTAGACAATGCATTTTTACTGAGATCCATTTTTTAAATTAGGATTGTAACTGAGTTTCAAATAGAAGAGGCTTTTGAAGAGCCAAATTCTATCCTTATAGTTGTATGTTTGGTGAAAAAAGAGCCCAGGTGGGTAGAGTTTCAAGGGGAAAATTAGAAAAGGCAAAGGTTTTGTGTGAGATCACTTTTCCCATGTGCTATGAGAAGATAGGGTGAAGGAGCATGTTGCAGGAGAAGTGAGTTATATTTCTTGGAGATTCATGGCAGCTCATTTTAAGCTGATGAGGAATAGAATGTCACATGTCTTTTAAAGTATGTGTAGGCATGTGATAGGAGCATTTTCAAAATAAAATAATCGTAGTACCTTAAGAGGAAACAGGGCCCAATGGATAGAGGGCTTGTCTTGGAGTAGGGATAAATTGGGTTCAAGTCCTGCCTCTGACAAATACTAACTGTGTGACTTTGATCAAGTCATTTAACTTCAGTGCCCTAAGGCAACTCTCTAAGCCTATAAATTACTGAATAATTGCTGAACTTCCATGGGCTGCTAGAGTTTCCCAACAAGGAACTCTTTACTCTGATAAAAAATCAAAGGTCCAGGCAATAATGATCATACTTGCAACATCAATAAAATTACCTTACACTTGATTTTTAAATTTAAATTTTAAAAAATATATAAATATATATGTACATATAAATATACATATACGTATACATGTAAATATATATAAATAAAAATTTAAAATAAAATAAAAATAAAAAATAAAAAAGAAAAATTATTTTATTCAATTATATTTTGTTCAAGTTTAATTTTATCTTATTTTCAGATCCAAATTCTCCCTTTCTTCCCACTCCTCCCCTACTTGTTGAGAAGGCAAGAAATATGAAACCCATTACACATATGAAGTCATGAAAAACAGATTTACTTTATATTTGTTTAACACTTCAGTTTTTATAACCCTTTAGCTTACATTATCTCTTTTGATCCTAAGGTGAGTATGATTATCTCTATTTTGCAAATAAGGAAATTGAGGCTCACAGACATTAAATAACTTGTTCAAAGTCTTACAGCCTTGAGAAGTAGAATCAAGCTTAAAACTCAATGCTTTTTTTCTTTTTAGTTCAAGTTATATATGACCACTAAGAATAGAACTGGCTATCGCTGACATTAAGTAGCAAATCTATACAATATATTGTTGGTTAAAAGGAAATAATACAATGAGCAGATCTGTTTCAAATATTATTCAGCATTAGCTGGCTAAAATTTTCTTCCCTAGTATATAATTTTTTCAAATGACAGTGGCTAATGATATTAACTACTATTTGAAACTTAGCTATAAATATTAATAAAATAAATGTGCCACGAATGAATATAGTTTGTTGTACAGTAAATGATTTCTGCCCACAGATTATAAGGTAGTATGTTAAGGCACATGCATTTGAAATGTATAAATGAAATAGTCTATTTTTGCCCTGATTTTTTGTTCACACTGTTTTTGAAGCACTCCTCAGTTCCTGCCACTGTAGTTATATATTTTAAAATGTTCTTCAAGGATCACGTGCTGACAAACCATTTTCTATTAGATTGCCCACAAATCAAATGCTTCAGGAAAAGCAAATATCACTAATATTGAAATCAAAGTCTTGTGTATGGAGGGTAAAAGATAAATGACTGAGGAAATAAGGATTTAAGCTTCCAAGCATATCAGTTTATTAAACAATGCATGCCAGTTGCATAACAAATCAGGACCAGACCTAATCTAAACCCCTCACATGAGGGAATTGAATTTCTCAATGTGGGAACAGAGTACCCTAAACCAACCCCATTAGAAATGGAGATTTGTGTTGTTTCATATCTGCCTTATGATGGCTCAGTGGTGTGGTCTGATCTCCTCTTGAATTTGTTTGGGAATGATTCAGCCAGTCTTGCTTTTTATATCATCCTGCTCAATCCCATGATTGCATAGTAGTTTAGGAATACAGAGGGAACATTAGCAAATATATTTTTAAAAAATTCTACTTTAAAGTGCTAAAGACTGATTGTAAAATGGCATTTCTATTTGGAGCAGGCCTCTACCTTTCCATAATGACTATCACTAGATAATCTGCATACTCTCCCCAAATAGGAGAAATTTTCCTAGAAAAGATAATGTGAATGATATAAATGCAAACTAAAAAAAAATCCCATAATGTCTATAATCATTTGTTGCAAATATAGTTGTATATAGAACAACGTTCTTGATTGCTCCCTTTATTTTAATGAATTTTAAACAAAGCTAAAAGAATGAAAAGTAATAGACCCAGATCAGATCTTGAAACCATTAACATTGTTATCATGTATCATAAATTATGTGCTACACAGATGAGCCAAATTGTGAAGCACAGCCCAGAAAGGGAGAAGTGATAAAAATCCGTTGAAAAACCATCCATTCCTATTTCATTCAAATAGGGAAAAATTGTAGCAAATGCTTTTAGTGATAGAGTAGGAGACAAGTGTCCAACCGTTAAAAATTAATATGTATGGGACATATGTTTCTGCTTTATTTAACTGCACAAAATAACAACAGTTATTCTATCTACAGCCTCTCAAATCTGCATGCCCAACTAGAAAGATCAAAGGCTTGATTTTAGATAAGGTCTTCAGCACACTTCCACCTCAATGGAAGTCTCTGTGTTTACGCAGTGTGAAAGTATGCTTGAAAGAGGGAGTGATTCATTGTTTAGAGAATATACTAAACTCTATTATTGCTTGCCCCCTCCCCACCCCAGCCCAGCCTTGTTAGAAATATGTGTAATATCTCATAAGATCAGCTAGATCTGGGGACCTTAATTGGGCAAATTTTTTGAAGGATAACTGGGCATTTTGGAACCTGTAATTTACCCTCAGCTCCCTTAGCCTGGGAGAAGATGGAAAAAACATGCTACAGGATTTGGGATTGGGGTATGAGAGCTAGTATTCTCCAGAACTTGAGCAGAAGAGGGGCTTAAGCTGGGAGCAGAGTACTGCTGGAAGTTAAGTGGGAACCACAGACACTAGAAACAGGGCAGAGGTTGTTTAATGGAGCAACTGACCTCTCCCTGGGGGTATACAGGGTTATTGGTAGGCTTCTCTCATTGATGATTTCTTTTAGGGTTAGGAGATGCATAGTGGATTCTTTCTATTTTCTCTTTGCCTTTGGTTCAAAAATCTGGGCAGTTTTCCATTAGGATTTCCTGAAATGAGATATCTAGGCTTCCTTTTATTGGTCTTGACTTTCAGGTAGTCCAGTGATTCTTAATTTATCTCACACAGACCTGTTTCATAGGTTACTTGTTTTTGAAATAAGATACCTTATATTTTCTTTGATTTTTTTTCATTCCTTTCACTTTGTTTTAATACTTCTTGTGTCTCATGGAGTCATTAATTTGTTTGGTACATTCTAATTTTCAAAGTTTCTTACTTAGATAAAGTTTTATACCTCATAACAGAGAACAACTAGCATTTATATGGTGCCTTAAGGTTTGCAAAGTACTTTACAAATATGAATTCATTTTATCTTCAAAGCATCCTTGGGAGATAGGTGCCATTATATGCCCATTTTACAGATGATAAAACTGAGGCAGAAAGCAATTAAGTGACTTGCCCAGTGTTACACAGCTAATAAGTGTCTGAGGCTAAATTTGAACCCAGGTCTTCTTAATTCCAGGTCTAGCTCTCTATTTACTGAATTATCTGGCTGCTTAGTACCATCCATACTAAGATCTTTAATCTACCTCCAAGGCTTTTATTCAGAGTATTCATTTCTTTTCCACTGTATAAATGAGAGAGAATAATGTATCTGAAAGAATTTCCCAAGACAAGCTGAGAAAGGTAGCTGATGAGATTGTGAGTGTTGGACAGTACCGATTGATACAACAGCAATGCTTTCCATGACACTGTTCTCTCCTGTCTTTACTTCTACCTATCTTCTGACCATCTCTCTTAATTTCCTTTGATGAGGCTGAATCATCATCCTTCTCCAATTACCTAAGTATGATTGTCCCTTTAAGCTCTGTTCTGGACTTTTTTCTTATTTCTCTTAATGATCTCTATGGGACATTCAAGTTATATTTCTCTTGATGATCTCTATGGGACATTCAAGTTATAGTTATGTTTATTTGCATCTGTTGGTTATAGCTGATGGTGGATGGATATGAGAGCCCTTTCGGGGCTGATTAGACCAAACAAGATAACATATGTGAAGTGCTTTGCAAACCTGAAAGCACTTTATAATGCTGTCATATCATCATCATTACTCTTCCTCCTCCTCCTCCTCCCTCCTCTTCCTCACTACTATTACTCCTTCTCCTCCTACTAGTGAATAATACTACTGAGGATGTTTGCTTCTGATGGTCCAGAGCACCTTCCTTTTGGCAGTGGCCAAAAGCTTCGTGTCTGATACTCTGGAAGGATGGTCCTTAAATTTGTAAGGCTGGTTATAGTTGTTGTGGTCAAGTAAAGCTGCATTGGCATGCTTAAGGTTTGGCCCACGACTGAGTCCTGAAATGCTCTTTGAAAAAAAAAGAACAAGGTGATGAGAATAGGTTGTGTTACTTTAGTGGTTTTTCTCATCTTGGCAGCAGCATGGACTCAGCTATTTATTGGGTCAATTCTAGCTCTGCTATCTATGTTTGCATTAAAAGGTTAATTGTCTTACACCTACACATTTCTGGTCTTGATTCTCTGAGAAAGAAAAGCAATGGTAATGAAAACAGCATTTTCCTTCTAATGTCTTTTGCAGTACTGAGTGCATGGGTTTTTCTTTAAACACCAATTGCCGATTCTGATTGGAGTGAATATTGTCATTCTGGCAGGGAGTGGTGTCTGTTTGTGATAACTGCTTTTTTGAAACCCTTGAACATATTGGTCAGTTTCTTTGTTTACTTTGGGCTGGTAGATAGTAATTCCTTACCTTCAAAGGGCAGCCTTTAATGAGCACCCTGTGGCTGTTTGACGTTATCCACCTACAGGCTTTGGCAGTGGAAGGAATCATCTATTTTCATTTGTGGAAGTATTTGTACCTAGTCCTTTTTTAAAAATAACTCTCTCTTTGGAACACAGAAAACCCAATTTTGTAGCAATGTTCTTTGTGTTCCCATTTGTACACATCCTAATAGCTAGAATGGAAATATTCTTGGAATCGTAATCGTTTTTCACCCTACAGGTATTTGGGAAGGGGCTTTGTGCCTTTGTTCATGGTATCTCATAAAACTGCTTTTATAAGCAATATTCCTCTGAGGTACCCCAAATGAATTCATATCTGCATAAGGAACTTAGAAATGATAGGGCTTTGTAGAGAAGATGAAGGTAGAAAAAAATATTCCCTAAAGCAAGTGCTAATAGAATAAAATTTAGTCTCTGTTCTAGGTATATCCAAATGGCAGCTACGAATTGAACCAATCTATCTAGCCCTTCTAATGCACACTGATAAAGCACAGGTTCTGAGATCCTGACTTGGTTTCAGTGAATTTAGATGTCCCATCAGTTTTCTGACACCTTTCCCCTGCACCCACTAAATATGCAGAATAGTGTTTTAGAAGAGGAATGTATTTTTTTTCTTCAGGTTTCATAATGTGAGATATGTATGAATTTTGTTCCAGTGAAGTTCTTTATAGGGCACATGAAAATGTAAATTTACTCATCAAGTTTGCTCAATATCATGGACAATATAGTAGCTCTTCCATCAAGCTCTTCTATACCTCCAACATTCCCATCCTTCTTCAGTTTGCCTTGGTTTCTAATTTATATGTTATATCCCAAATGTTGTCTGTTCGGTTTAGTGGCAACGTTTTAGTTAATTTATTAGGACAGTGGGCTGATGTCAGTGGAGGAGGTCTTGCACGTTCCTACCAAGTTGAAGGCCTTTGTTATTATCTTTCTCCTCCAGAGTCTACAGGTGCCATATTTGAAGACCCTGTCCATGTGGTTGTTTATGTCATCTTTATGCTGGGATCTTGTGCATTTTTCTCTAAGGCAAGTAGAGGTGTCCGGCTCTTCAGCCAAATATGTAGCTAAATAGCTTAAAGAACAGCAAATGGTGATGAGAGGTCACCAAGACACCTCTGTGGTTCATGAACTTAATAGGCATATCCCCACAGAAGCTGCCTTTGGTGGTTTGTGCATTGGTGCCCTCTCAGTATTAGCCAACTTCCTGGGGGCTATTGGTTCAAGCATTGAAATTCTGCTCGCAGTCACAATTATTTATCAGTAATTTGAAATATTTGTTAAGGAGCAGGCTGAAGTTGAAAGAGTTGGTGCTTTGTTTTTCTAACTGTTCAAATATTTCATTATTCATGTGGAAGGGAAAATATTTTGACACATCATTTTGGACAGATCATGCTGTGGTTTCTCCCTCCCCCCTCTTGTTTTAAAGTGCTAACTGCCTTATTTCTTTAATGGGTGATGAGCTAGGCCTGTGAGCAGCATTAGTATCAGCTGCCTTAAAAGTAAAGTTTACATTATTTGTTCAAAATATAGCTATCTTATCTGTCTAGTGTTCCCTACAATGCTGCAAACCAGTTTATCTACCTTGCTGTTTCAAACCACTGTGGTGAAATGTATCAGTTTGATATTGGCAGACGCTTTTGCATACAACATGCAAGAATAGTAAATATTTCCCCGACATGTGTTTTCAAATAAATGCAGTTCAAATTGCCACTTTCCAGTAAAAAAAA
>CM053626.1:78985974-78999285 GCA_028646595.1 Phalanger gymnotis
ATATATATATACATATATATACACATACATACATACATACACACTCACATATACATATATATACATAAACATATATATGTACATATATATATATGCATATTCCCTTCAGCTACTCTAATACTGAGGTCTCATGAATCGTGCACATCATCTTTCCATGTAGGAATGTAAACAAAACAGTTCAACTTTAGTAAGTACCTTGTGATTTCTCTTTCTTGTTTAACTTTTCATGCTTCTCTTGATTCTTGTGTTTGAAAGTCAAATTTTCTATTCAGCTCTGGTCTTTTCACTTTCTTAACATAATTCCAAATGACTTTCCAGAATTTGGCCACCAATTTGTATCTCTTTCTGCAGTGTGCTAACCTGCCTGTCCTTCTATAATACCTCCAACATTAACCATTCTTATCTCCAAAATTAACTTTTTATTTATTATGTTTTAATTTTATTTATGATGTTTATCATTTACATGTTTATATATGCATATGTTGACTCATTTTTTAGAATTTTAACTACTTCAAGGCAGGCATTATTTCTGATCTTGTATCCATAGCCTCTAGTGTAGTGCGTGGCACATAGTAGGTGCTGTTAGATGCTTGTTAATTGTTTGGTTATTTGGCCTGAGCTTCATGGGGGAAAATGTGCCAGTCCTATGTACTAATGTTGATGGCATCGACTCCTATAACTTCCTCAGATAATGGAAATGAGACCAATTTATCCTGAAATTAAGCTGAAAGGTGTGGCTTATTTTAAGGCCATGGAAGTTACAGAGCTGGTTTCAAATGGAAGTGTGGTGCATAGAACCCAACACTTGATAAAGAGAGCAGGAAAGAGTACTGGAAAAAAGTTTTGATCAATTCCTCAATTGAATTCTCCCTCCTTTAAACTTTCTTTTCTTTCACTTTCCATTTAATTCTTTCTGCAGGAGAATTTTTTTTTTTCTTTTTCTGGCTGCTCAAGTAAAATGGTAAGAAACTTTTAGAAAAGAAAAAAAAAAGATTCTCCAGAAAGACCTAATGAAATTGATCTACTGTTGGGAAAAAGAAAGCATGATTGGCCCATTTTTATGCATGCCCCTTTGCTTTGAACTATGTATATATGTATATATATGTACGAACATACACATATGAATAAATACATGATTATCTTCAAAAAGTATATTGGTACAAGATGTATCTGTGAGGTAATTCAGAGTGAAAGATAGAATATCAGAGAATTCTTGGAACAGAGCAGAATAATCTTTTTTTTTTTATAATGGTTGCAAACTCTAGCAACCTAAGGATATGGTATAATGTGATACAATATAACTTTGGGAAATTTCATCAGCTATTTGATATCAAGTGATCTTATTTTCTCTTTAAGTCATTGCATTAGACTTTGACATCGAAATAGAAATAGTATGTTGAATCACATATTTCTTCTTCCTTTAATATTAGACATTTCAAAATATTTTCCAATTATTATCATATCACATCTCCATGAAGCGGATTGGGATTGTTATCTTCATAAAATGCTTTGGTTTCAGCCAGTAAAATATCTGATGAACTAAAAGGTTAAATGACTTCAGTATGACCATAGATTCAATTACTGTCAGAAAGGGGATAGAAATTCTGATTTTCCAGATCCCAATATTATACTTGTTCCCTGGATGTGAATGCTTTTCAGTCTGTATTTTTGTCAGAGGAGTTAAAACACAGCAAGTAACATCACACTAAGAGGCAGGAGACCAAGGTTACAATTTCTCTTCTATCACCCAATCTGCCACTTAAGTATAAAGTCTTATACTTAAATTTAAAAACATCAACTTCACAAGTACAAGATAGGAGAGTTATGGCTAGACAGTAGTTTACTTGAAAAGGATCTGAGATGAGACCGCAGCGTAATGTGTCATCTGGAACCAAAAACTGATGCAATGTTGGGCTGTATTAAGAAAGCGATAGTACATAAAACTAAGGAGTCAATAAGATGGCTAGGTGATGCACTGGTTTTCATTTATTTTTTTTGGATGGGGGAAGGCAGGGCAATTAGGATTAAGTGATTTGCCCAAGGTCACATAGCTAGCAAGTGAGTCCAGTGTCTGAGACAGAATTTGAACTCAGGTCCTCCTGACGCCAGGGCTGGTGCTCTACTCACAGTGCCACCTAGCTGCCCCCTAGGTGGTGCATTGGATAGAGCTCTGGGCCTGGAGTTAGGAAATTCAAGTCTGGCATCAGACACTTACTAGCACTGTGACTCTGGACATGTCAATTAATCTCTTTATGCATCAGTTTTCTCAACAGTAAAATGGGGGCATAATAACACCTAACAAGGCTGCTGTAAAGATCAATTGACAATATCTGTAAAATGCTTATCACAATGCTTGCCATATAGACAGAGCTTCATAAATGCTTATTTCCCTTCCCCCTATATTCTGCCTTGGTCAGACCATATCTCTGAAGTATTATGTTGAGATTTGAGCACCATTTTTTAAGGAAAAAAAGCCATTGATAAGTCAAGGAGCGAGCAACAAGATGAGGGTAGCAAGGATGGTGAAATTATGTTTCGTGAGGGTCAGGTTGAAGGAAACTGCTTTGTTTAGCTTGGATAAGAGAAGACTTAGGGAGGACATGATAATTGCCTTCAAAAATTTGAAGGGCTGTCCTGTGGAAGAAAGGCTAGGTCTGACCCAGAGGATGGAACAAGGAGAAGGGGTAGAAGTTGCAAAGAGGCAAATTTAGCTTGATATAAGGAAAAGTGTCCTAACAATTAGACCTGTCCCGGTGTGGAATGGATTGCCTCAGGCAGTCTTTAGACAAAGGCTGGACGATCTTTCCTTGGGTATGATGTGGAGGGGATTCTTGTTAAGTTACAAGTTGGACTAAGGGATCTCTGATTCTTTGACTTATTAGTTGTTCAAATTTGGGTAAATCGTTCAACTTTTCTGGGCCTCAGATCCCTCATCTGTAAAATGGGAACAATGATACCTTAGCTAATAAATCAAGGAGCGAGACCATTTCCTCCCTAACACCTGTGATTCCAGGTTTCATCAATTTGTGCCAATGCAAAGGCTGCAGAGCCAGGTGCCTTCCAGAGTGCTTTGTAGACCTTAAGAAACTGCAATTAATTTGAGCTATTGCTACTACTGTAGAGAGGGATTGATCAGGATAACCCTGATCAAATGTGTCCTTCCAAAATACTTGATGCCTCCTGATAAGACAGGCAGTGAGAATATTGAACAGCTAAAACTTTGTCCCTTTTGGACTTTGAATGGTTGAGTCTATACCTAAGACCCTGAGGGATCTAGTCATTGATTTTAAAGTCTTTGAAACTGAGAGTGATCTATTTGTATCTTGCAAAGGGACAGAAGACTTTGGTGGGCCAGTGTAAGAGAAGTGTAAAGAAGTGAGAAGATGTGAAAAAAATTCTTAATAATATGATGGAATTATAGGATGGTGAGCTATTGACTGGCTGAATGCCCAGCCATTATCCTGCTGTCCTTGAAGGCAGTAAACAAACATTAAGAAGGGAGACATTTTTGGGCAGTTGAGGAGACAGCCTGCTGTAGAGGAAGAATCTAGCTTCTGAGAGGAAATCACTTTTTGTCTTTTTCCTTCTATGTCTTCAGAGTGCTGCAGAAAGAAGGGAGGGAATTTTTCTTCTCACGTCTTCTCTACTCTAATGGAAATAGCATCTTGATGTAGAACAAATTACTCAACAGCAGATGTTCTAACCAGAGGATATCAGGTGTAAAGAATCCAGTTATGGAGTCTAGTCGAATTGTAGAGAGGCCCAGGAATCCTAGCAAAGTGGCCTGCCCAGCAGATTCACTGCATCCAAGGAGAACAGGATAAAGATACCCAGAGGAGAGAAAAGATATTGAGATCCTGCAGTACCGTAGCTGTGAGTTGCATTGGCCACAGGTATTCCCTGTGCATATGGTTCTCTATTAATATACTGTGTTTATGTGTTGTTTGTTTCTATTGATGGTGTATATATTTGAGGTAGAATACCAGGTTTGTGGGGCAAACATTTTGTTATTACTGTAAATGTTTTACCATTTCAGCAAATCAATCAATCAATAAACATTTAAGTCCCTGCTCTCAAGGGGCTCACAGTTTAATTGGGGAGACAAAAAGCAAACATACAAACAAGCTAAATGGAATAAATAGGAGTAATTAAGAGAGAGAAGGCACTAGAATTAAGAGGAATTGGGAAAAGCTTTCTGGAAAAGATGGGATTTTAGTTGGAACTTCAAAGAAGTCAGGGAAGCCAGGAGGCAGAGATGAGGAGGGCAAGCATTACAGGTATGGAGGAAAGCCAGAAAAAATGTCTCGAGCGAAGAGATAGTGTGTATTTGATCCTGGAGGACATAGGGAATCACTGAAGTTTACTGAGTAGGGTGTGTGTGTGTGTGTGTGTGTGTGTGAAAGAGAGAGAGAGAGACAGAGAGACATATACAGAGAGAGAGAGAGAGAGAGAGAGAGAGAGAGAGAGAGAGAGAGAGAGAGATGGATATGGATGGATGGTTGGACCTATGCTTTAGGAAAATTACTTTGGTGGCTGAGTGGAGGATGAGTTGGGGTGAGGAGAGACTTGAGGCAGGAAGAACCACCAGCAGGCTATTGTAACAGTCTAGGCATGAGGAGATGAGGGCCTGCGCCAGAGTGGTGGCAGTGTCATAGGTGAGAAGATGTGGCAAAGGTGAAATTGATCAGCCTTGGCAACAGATTGGATATGGGAGGAAAAGAGATAATGGGGAGTTGATGATACCTAGGTTGCCAGACTGAAGGACTGGGTAGTTGCTACCCTCTACAGTAATAGGGAAGGTAGGCGAGAGGGAGAACTTAAGGGAAAACATAATGAGTTTAGTTTTGGGTGAGCTGAGTTTAAATCCATTCTGAGATGTCTGAAAGGTTGTTGGAGATGCAAGATTGGAGGTTAGCAGAGAGGCTTGGGCAGGATAGATAGATTTGAAAATCATCAGCATAGAGATAATAATTAAATCTATGGAAGCTGATGAGATCACCAAGTAAATTAGTATAGGAGGTGAAGAGAAGAGGACCCAGGACAGAACCCTGAAGGATACCTATGGTTACAGGGTATGATCTGGATGAGGATCTAGCAAAGGAGATTAAGAAGGAGTGATCAGATACGTAGGAGGAGAACCAGAAGAAAGTCATGTCCCAAAAATCTAAAGAGAAGAGAGTATTAAGGTGGAGTGGGTGATTAACAGTGTCAAAAGCCTTTGCTTTAAATGATTGTGGTAAGTGGATAGTTTATAGGTGCATGCACTGGTGGGGCTCATGAGCTATTGTTGTAGGAGTGCAAACCCAAAGAGTACCTTGAATCTGGGGTATCTGAGATTCTGTCCCCAGTGGAACCAACTCATGAGTGCATGTTTTGGTAGGGGGTACTCAAGAAGAGGTGGGATATTATTACTGTTTTGGAGAAATGAAGTTACTTACATATCAAATATCACATTGCTTTAACAATTATCTTTCTGAGTATGGCCAAGTTGTATTGTACTTTTACATATAAGAAATACCAAGGGCAAACCAGTGAATAGTCTTAAGACTTGATTCCAGGTCCCCTGGCTTCCAGTCTATTGACCTATCTGCTATGCTATTTCTGCAGTACCTCAATATTTCGAAAGAATTTTGATCTTACCATTACAGATGAAAACCTTCCTATGTCCTTATTAAATTTTTTTAATGGGTTGCCGTGGCCAAAAGAAAAAAAAATCATTACCTGGTGGTCAATCTTTCTGATGATGAGTATCTCAACATTTAGCTAGCTTGGTCTTTGGATAGCAATCTGTCACTAGACTCACACTTGAAACCTTTCCAGCTTTGTAGGATCTATCAGAGCTTGTGATATATAAAAGCCCAAGGTCACCTTCACACCACAATGAGTCATTGGCTAAAGTACAGTTTCTTTTAATTCCTTACTTTATAGTATTTCTTTGGAGTTGGCTAGTTTCAGTATGATGAATTCAATGAGTTGGTTAGCCAATAAGTATTTATTAAGTGCTTACTGTGCTGGCCACTGGGGATACAAAGAATGGCAAAATTCGGTCTCTACTCTCAAGGAGCTCACATTCTAATTCAACTTAATAAGTATTATGCTAAATGGTTATATTTTTCTTATATCTAATATTTTATTATTTGTCATTTTTTTCACTCCACTCATATAATTTCCTTGGTTTGGAGGACTCCTAGCGAGGATGCCCCCTCCCTTGATGCTGATTGGCAACTGTTCTTCAGTTTATAATATTAAAGAGTTATCTTGGGTACTGAAATACTAAATGACGTGTCCAGTGTCACACTGACATGAGACTTGAACTCAGGTCTTCTTGATTCTGGGTCCAGCTCAATTATGCCAAAGTAATTATGGCATCACCACTATAGGAATAAAAGCATTTAAGCACCCTAACCTTTAATAAGGATAAATGTAAAGTCCAATACTAGGATTAAATAAAATTCACATTAGAACTGTGAAATGGGTTTGACAAGTGTTGGAGAGTGGGCCTAATACCAGCACCTTGTTCAGGTTTGATTTAGGAACAAAATGAGACACTTGTAAGTCATTGTATAGTTAACAACAGTACAAATGAAACTTTGCTCTAAAAGAGCATCCTTCAAGTCAGCAAGTATTTATTAAGTGATTATTTTGTGCCAGATGCTGTGCTAATATTTGGAATACAGATGCAAGAAGAAAGACGGTTCCTGCCCTCGGTGAGCTTACCTTCTAATGGGAAAGGCAACATATAAAAAGGGAACTAAAAGGGGGGATTAAAATAACCTAACAGTGGCATGGAAGAAAAAGTCTAGAGGATCAGGAATGGAGTCTGAGTAAGAACGAAGACGTTAGACGTTACTGGTCTCAGTGTTTTTCTTAAATGGAAGGTCTGTTAAACCCATCGTGCACCTCTTCCTTTTCCTCTTGGAAACTCCCAATTTTGGCGCTTTGGGTGCTGTGGTATTTCATAATTCATAACTACTTATAATCAATGGAAGAATATTGATGCTACAAGGTGGAATTTTATTTCCAGGATGAGCTTCTGATTATTTAAAGGCCTTTGTAGTTTGCTCAATGGACCATAGCATGTATGCTTTCTTCTTATTCACTTGTGAGCCTTGATATTTTTTCTCCTATGTCTGTCCACTCATACATCCATTCTCCTAGTTCAGGTGCTCAATGCTTCTTACCTTCTATTCGATTTTTCCACTCCCCCATCTTCTACATAGCTGCTAAAGTGATTTTTCCAAAGTGTATTTCTGATCATGCTGTCCTCTCTAACCCTCTTCCTTAATAAATTGCATTGGCTCCATATTACCTCAAAGTCCTTTGGTATTTACAATACATTACAACTTTTGATAGCCCATCATATCTTTCCACTTTGCTTATACTCTATTCTCCTTTATGTACTCTGTGATCTGTGCATACTGTCCTTGCTTGCTACTCTTTGCTTGTGAGAGATACTCTATCTCTGATTTCTGAGCCTTTGAATGGATTAATTCCTATGCTTAGACTGCTCTCTCTCTTTACCTCCACCTCTTAAAATCCCTGCCTTCCTTCAGGACTCAACTTAAATGTCACTTTCTATAGGAGGCATTCCAACCATCCTAGCACCTAGAGACTTTCTAAGGTTACTTTCAATTGAATCTGCATGAGGAATTGTGTGTGTGTGTGTGTGTGTGTGTGTGTGTGTGTGTGTGTGTGTATGTGTTATCCCCCATTAGAATGGGAGTGGCTGAAGGTAGGGCCTCCTTTTTTGCCTTTCTTGTATCTCTAGTATTTAGCACAGTACTTGGCGATTAATAAATGTTTATTAACTGATTCGTCCAAGATAAGGATATATGTGTATGCTGATGCACTAGTTAATTGGTCCATTCAACTACTTATCATAGTTTGAAAAATAAACATTCTTCATCCACTTGATTTTTTCTCTAATGATTGTTAAGCTAGAGGGCCTTTCAGCCAGAGGGTGGAGAGGGATGTAGAGACAGAAATAGGGGCTGATAAACCATTATTGTAATCACTGAAGAATCTTACTAAATCTTCCATGCATCCCTGTTCCATTTACTCACGATTGATGTATTCAAAGATGCCTGGGGTCTTAATGCTTTTGTCAGAACTCCTATTCCCTTTGTCTTCCCAAGTTTAAATAAAGTATATAAATAGACCAGGATGGAACTGTTTTAAATGTGCCTCATATCTTCTTGAAGTTTTTCTTGGAAAGGAAGAAGCTGATATATCTTCAGAGAATAATCTGTGGATCCATAGATATTATCAGGTGAGTACTCACCTCTCAAGGAAGAAGAGACAGGTTTTTATTGGTGACTCTATGCTAAGATGACTTCATAGAGGTAGCTATTATTAACCTAATACAAAAAATAATAATGATAGCTAATGTTTAAATAGCATTTTACGTTTTACAAAACACTTTTCTTATGTTATTCATTTGATCCTTGAAACAGCCCTAGGTGCTAATATTATTTCCATTTTACAGTTAAGGAAATTGAGGCAGACATTAAGTGACTTGCTATAACAGCAACCCTAATGACACACCCAGGATGGCTGCTAGCAGAGGCTCTTTAATCTGCTTTTAAAGGAAAGCAACTTTAAAAGGGTCAACAGTTTTCTTTAATTATATTCACTAGTTCAAGGGAAAAGTCAGCCCCCTGAATGTCAGAGAAAATATAAGCACAGGAAATACAAGCGGAGAAATTAGACCAACAGATGGGGCTCTGACTGCCTGAATCAAAGCAATATTACTATACAGTTTACATACAACACTGGATTGAAAGAGCCTTTACATCTGAGCAGCTGTGGAGTCCGAACATATGGCTACTCAGAATCTGGACAAGGAAATCACAAGGTCCTTCTCATAAGTGAACCTCCAAAGCAAAGTACCAACTCAGAGTATATATATATACATATACTTTTCAGAGCCAGAAGGCATCACAACTCTAATGACTCAGTGCCTAATCAACTTGGTACCAAAAGGTGTGAAAGCCTTCCAGGAACAAGCCTCCCCTAAGCAAGCTTCCCTTAATGGGCTCCATGTGAGGCCTATTAATGGGTGGGGAAGGTCTTCATATCCCATTAACGTTACACTTGCCCAGAGTCATACAGCTAGGTATTTGAGGGAGGATTTGAATCCAAGTTGTACTGACTCAAAGTATATCAATCTATATTGTATCTTATATCTAAGATATGATTGATGTCTTCCTGGATACCATAGCCAAGATTTGTCAAACTGGATGAAAACTACCCACTTCTGGTGGTTCACAATATATTTCCCAAAGGACCCTAGATCAAAGATTATGTAGATCAAAGATTGTGTAGTCTTGGGCAATAAACTGTAAATCCTAGGTGGCTCTCCTTTCACTGTTATCTGTAGAAGGCAAGGGATTCAGAAGAGAAAGGCAGTTGTAAGAAGTAAATATCTGGTCAAGAGGATGATGCTTGAGAATAGGACTTTAATTTCTGGACTACGTCTGAGAATATTGAGTGAGAGGATGCTGGACAAGATGAATCACAACTAACAATAGTTAGTAAGAATGGTTTTGTCTTGTCCTGAATCCATGAAAAAAAAGAATGAAAAAGCATCTATTAAGTACTTACTGTGTGCCAAGAACCATTCTAATTTCTGGAGAAACAAACAAAAAAGTTAGACACTCTCAGCTCCCAAAGACCTCAAATTCTATTTGGGGGACACAATATATATATGGACAAGTTTAGATGCAAGACTGCTTGGAAGGGCTGGTGATTTGGAGGGTTTAGCAAAAGAGAAGATGGCAAGTACCATGTGGCCTTAGAAAACACAGCAGATGGTAAGATGCTATGGTCTGCTACCTTATCAGGAGGATTATAGTTGATTCCTGTTTGCTTATTGAAGGGAAAAGACTGGCATGTCTGCTACACAGCATAGGGTAAGGGAAGTTAGAAGGGCCCAGGCAAATGATTGATATAAAGAGGGAGTGGGACCAGGTGCTTTAGGCTCCCTCCTTTGAGGGCCTAAGGACCATAAAGTCTTTCCATCTGACTTAGCTGATGAAACCCATTCATTGTATTCCTCTATTAGAATACTAGCTCCATGAGATCAGACTCTTACTTTTCTATTTGTAGCCTCAGCATAGTACTTTATACATAAGTACTGAACAAATTCTTTTTCTTTCATTTATTCACTCATTTGCACATTCATTTGTTCATAGTAAGAGAACACTTTCCTGCCCTTAAGGAATTTAGATCATCTGGCCCTCATAAGCTATATTCAAGTATACTGAAAGTATTGGAAAATGTGATTTCTGATCCAGTAACAGTGGTCTTTGAAAGACTGTGTAGAATGGAAGAAGTATTGTGGGATTGGAGGTGGACAAAAGGTTTTTATTATTTTCAAAAGAGAGAAAAGAGTGAAGTCTGAAAACTATGGGCTGATAAGCTTGACTTCATTTCCTGGCAAAATTCTGGAATATAGAAACAATTTTTAAAATATTTAATTTATTCATTTTCAGTTTTCAACATTCACTTCCATAAGTTTTTTAAATTTCTCCCCTTCCCTCCTCCCTCCCTCCTCAAGATGGTATGCAATCCAATATAGGTTCTACATGTACATTCCTTTAAAGACATTTTCACATTAGTCATGTTGCATAGAAGAACTATAATGAATGGGAGAAGCCATGAGAAAGACAACAAAACAAATCACAACAAAAGAGAAAAGAATCTACTTCGCTCTGCATTCTGACTCCATAGTTCTTTCTCTGGATGTGGATGGCATTTTCTATCCTGAGTCCTTTGGAAAAGTTTTAGGTCCTTGCATTATTGAGAAGGGCTAAGTCTATCAAAAACAATCCTTATATACGGTGGCTGTTACTATATACGATGTTCTCCTGGTTCTGCTCACTTCACTCAGCATCACTTCATATAGGTCTTTCCAGGTTTTTCTGTAGTCTACCTGCTCATCATTTCTTATAGCACAATAATATTCCATTATATTCATATACCACACCTTGTTCAGCCATTACCCAGTTGATGGGCATTCCCTTGATTTCCCATTCTTGGCCACCACAAAAAGAGCTGTTATAAATATTTTTGTACCTGTGGGTCCTTTTCCCATTTTTATGATCTCTTTGGGATACAGCCCTAGGAGAGATATTGCTGGGTCAAAGGGTATGCACATTTTTATGGCCCCTTTTGGCATAGGATAGAATCACTTTTGATGGCTTGTGAACATATAGAAAAGGAAATGTTCATCACAAAGAGTTAGGATGGTTTCATCAAGAGGGGATCATACCTGATGAATTGAATTTCCTTCTTTTAAAAATTGGAGTTAATAGACTGGTAAAACATGGGAATCCTATAGATATCGCTAAGCATTTTATAAAGTCTATTTTGCTATCCTTGTGGAAAACATGGAGGCATATGAACCAGGTAATAGTACAATGAGGTGGCTTCAAAACTGTTTAAAATGTGACTCAGAGGTCACTTGATGTCAGCTTGGCATGAAGTCCCTAGAAGAGTGAGTGCTCCAATGATGTATGCTTGGCCGTTTAGCATTTCTATCAATGAATGACTTCGAAAAAGGTAAAGATGCTGTGCATATCATATTTGCATGTCAGGGCATCAAAAAAGATCTTGGCAATTAATTAGAATTAATTCTAATAAAATGCAATTGAGTGAGGATAAATGTAAAGTTTTAGATTTGGCTTAAAAAATCAATGTCTATTAAAAGCTATGGGAATCATGGCTAGACAAAACTCTGGAAAAAAATGTTTTAGTACTAAGACTGCAAACTCGATGTTAGTATTGGAATTTTATAGACAAAAGAACTAAAGCGCATGTGGGTATGAGGCTTTGGTACTGTCTACAGGCCTTCAGTACCTTTGGTTTACTAGTCCTGAGTTTTATTTTCTCACTTTTTTGCCATCTTTTCCTAAGGACACCATTTCATTAAAGTCACTAAATATTAAAGTATATATATTTTCATTTGGAGGCCATTAGTGAGTTCTTCATAGACTTTCCTGTATTAATCCAGGTTTTGTCCTTTGACAGTGAACCAAAAGATGATACCCTCTCCCTCCTTTTTCTCATGTTTTTTGTATCAAACTCCTTGGATGGTACAAAGTCTGTGTGAGCCTCAAGTCTTTAGGGGTCCTGAACCACAAGTTACCTTCAATTTAGAGTGTTTTAAATCCATTCCACTTCAACTGTAAAGTGAGCTTGCTCATAAACCACACTCTTTTCCTATTATCTATTCTCCTTTTCTTCTTCTTTTGGGAGTGGTGGAATGAGAAGGCTGTACAGATGGTGGAAAACCCATTCCATTTTCTTCCCTTTTCCTAACAGTTCATTTCTCACTTATTACTAGAGGGAACTCCTCAATTTTATAGCCGGCGTAATTAATATAAAACGTTGCTGTTTGCCAGAGCAATGATGGTTGTTACTTCTGGATCACAATCAATGTGGCTTATTTTTAAAATGCCTGCTCATTAAAGATATTGTGCTAAAGCTGCTCAGCGGGGGCTGATTTATACTTTTTTTTTTCCAAATGAACAACTTTAGTAAAGGTCTCACATTTATATAATGTGTTGAAAAGTTTTTCTCACAACAACATTGTGAGCTAAATTATGCAAGTGTTAATGTCCCCATTTTACAGGTGAGGAAAAAAGGCTCAGAGACATCACATAAATAGCAAATGTCTATGGGGGTGTTAATCTCGACTCTTGACTTTGGACATAACACTTTTTTTACACTCTTCTGAAGCTCATAGATTGAACCACAATAGGTCTCTGCCCAAGCTCCACTTAATTGCTGTATTTTGGGCCCTCCTGCCTTAGAGCGAATGTCAATGGTAACTGTTTCCCTTTGGAACAGCAACCCTGAGAGTCTTCCCCTCACAGCTTGATTTTTTTTAAATGTTTTTTTTTCTAATTAAAGGGGGCATCCCTTGACTCACTTCTTAAAGAGGCCTATTCACTGAATGCGCATTACCTCACTCTAAGTGACTACATGAAAAGGCCTTAGCCTAAAAGGGCCAGGGTCTCCCATTGCATCCTGGGTCATCTCTAGTCAGCCTGATGAATGTCTGGCCACTGGACTCAGATGGCTGTGGAGGAGAAAGTGAGTCTGGTGACCTTGCACAGCCCTCTCTCACCCCAATCAAAGTTAACTGCAAGTCGTGTCATCATTTCCCTGGTGTCATGGTCCTCTTTGAAAATGAAGGACAAACACAAACTGTGAGTAGACCGAGCTGCCTGAAATGGGACCCACGTAATTGGTAACTTAGCTTGTCCTCTCCCTCCCCCTCTGCCTCCCCTCCCCCTCCCCCTCCCT
>CM053626.1:79015380-79055480 GCA_028646595.1 Phalanger gymnotis
AAGTATGTTACTATTAACTTCATCACTGGAGGTACTTTCCTGAAATATATTTGTAACCAACCAAAATTAGTCCCATTTAACATTCTCTCAGCCAGTGTCTTCTCTACTTGCAGCATAGGATCTGGCAAGTCTTTGGGAAGTCAGTAAAAGGAAAAGCTATAAACATCTGTGGCTTTTGTCTTCTCATCCTGTGGGTGTTATGTATTAAAAAATTTAACATGGCAAACTATGTGACATTGCAGTATTTTATGAATCGTATTGATTTTGGTGTATTTGTTTTGATTTGTATGAGAAGGTTCTGTGTTCTTGCCTAGGTGTTGTCCTGTGAGATCTGAGACAGAGAGAGGCTTAGAACCACAAGACTCAAGTAGTTAACCTTATTTGGGACTAGTTCTTATCACTCGTTGTCTCCTCCAGCAATTGGCTAATTCCCAATTAGTTTCCCATTGTCTTCCCACTACCCACAGACAGATACAAACTAGCAAAAGCTGGAGGGAGCTGTCTTTTCCGAAGAACACAAAAATGGAAACTATGTCCCTTGTTCCGGTTCTGAAACGTCTGACCCAGGAGACACACAAAATCTTGCAAGATACCTGTTAAGCAATACCAGACACCTAAGGAGAAAGTCTAAAAGAGTACCAGTGATCAGAAGACAGATTTGATCTCATGTCTTCTCGATTCTACACCCAGCACTCTATGTATACTGTGCTGTCTAGCTACCTCTACGTGAAGATATTCTATGTCAAGTGGCGCTAGTCTAACAATAATCATGATGATGATAATAGATGATAGATCATAATGATAGCTAGCATTTATATAGTGCTTTCTGTGCACTAGACACTGCACTAAGTGCTTTACAATTACGATCTTGTTTCATTCTCACAAAGACCCTGGTACATAGGTGCTATTATCTCCATTTTACAAGTGAAGAAAATGAGGCAAACAGAGATTAAATGACTGTCTCAGGGTCACACAACAAATAAATATCCAAGACCAGATTTGAACTCACATCTTCTTGACTCCATGCTTCGTATTCTACCCACTGTGCCATCTTGTTGCTCCCAAACGATTCAGAGATTTATAAAGCTGAATCAAATATGTCCTTGGGGGCTGATAATGTAGGATTCCCACAAGCTTTTTTCTTTATTCTTGTCCTCTTTCACTTAATTCAACCAACATGTATGAAGCACCTACTATGTTTGAGACATTGCTCTTGGCAATGAAGGAAATAAACAGATAAATAAAACATGGTCTCTTACCTCAAGGAGACCATCATCTCCAACCATTTGCTGAATACTCTGTCTGGATATGCTATCAGAACTTCAAGATTAACATTTACCAATCCTATCCTCTGTTTTTCTATTCTAATCTCCCTCTCTTCCTAATTTCTCCATTTGATATTAATGGTACCATCATCAGTCACCTAGACTCATAGACTCAGAGTGGACTGAACTTTCACTTTTTCTTACAGACTCAATCAATTACCAACTCAATTACCAATCAGATCTGCCTCTGTAGTATCTATAATATCTCTCACAATTAACCTCCCTATTTGTTCCCATTGATATCACCCTAGTTCAGGCCCTCATTTCCTGGTGCTTGGATTATTAAATTAATTTTTAAATTGTATTCTTCATCTCCATTTTATTTCTTCTCTATTTGCCATTTAGAGCACTTCCATAGTAATCTCTTTACCTCTGATCATGTCACTCTCCTGCTCAAAAGCCTGTCAAGGCTCCCTGTTGCCTACCTAATAAAATCCAAGTTCCTGAACTAACTTTCATATTTCTTCACTGTCTTCTCAGTTTACCTTTATAGTTTTCTATTATTCCCTTGGATTTCCCCTTTATTCTGACTTCATCCTCTATACTTTATTCACCATTCCCCAGACTTTACCTACCCTCTCTTTCTTACTTCTCTGCTCTTTGTCCATGTCATCCTTTCTTTCTGAAATGTACTATCTCTAAAGCTCTGCCTATTAAAATCTTTCCCTCGAGCTCTATAAACTCATAAAATAGGAAGGTGATATGAAATCTCCCCTGATCTTCTCCAGGACTCCTAAGACTTTGTTTGGAGCTTTCTTGTGCATTCATCATACTCTAATTCATGTTATAGTTATTTGTCCTTGAGGACAGAGACCAGTCCCTCTTAAGGCGCCTTATTCACAGAAAGTGCTTAATAAATTTTGTTGAATTGTTGAAGACCAAGTTCTTTATTTCTGTTGAAAACATCTTTTTAATACAGTGCTCTACACACACTGAACACTTGATCAATGTTGACTGTTCTGAGAGAAGAAACTCAAATATATTAACTCATGAGCACAACAGTAATTTTAAAAAATATTCATGCCTCTTCTAAGTAGCTCAATCATTTCCTGGTATACCTTCCTCTCCTCCATTAAATCCTCTTTTGTAACAAATTAAAATACCCACAAAATGACCCACAAAATAACTGTAACTATGTCTGAGAGCATATGCAAAATTCTGCTCCTATAGCCCCCCACTTCTCCATGGAGAGAAGGCAAATGGTTCATTAATTGTTTTCTGGGACCAAGATTAGTTACTGCAATTAATCTGAGTTTGGCTGCCTTTTAATGTTTTCTTTCATATTATTATAGTCATTGTGAATATTGTTCTCCAGTTTCGTTTACTCTGCCCTTTAGCAGTTCTTACAAGTCTTCCCATATGTTTCTACATCCCTCATATTCATTGTTTCTTATAGCACAATTAAATTCCATTACATTCATATACTACAATTTGTTCAGTCATTCCTGAATTGATGGGCGGCCACTTTATTTCCAACTTTGTTTGCTACTATAAAAAGTGCCACCATGAATATTTTAGTTGAATGTAGAAGCTTTCTTTCATAAAGATTTTAAAAAAGAAATAATTTCTCACCTATCCCACGAAAAAGTATAGCAATGCAAAGTCGGATATATAATGTATGTATTTCTTGTTTCTATATCAGAAATCCATCTATTAATCCTATAGCTCTTTGTTAGGTCCAGTACAAAATATTGAACAAATGCCGCATGATTCCTATCAGGAAACTGCAGTCCACAATTATTGATGATACACAACAGTCGCACGTACTTAGGCAACCTGATCATTTTTTTGGGAAGTGCAAAAGTTCAATTGGCAACAATTAAAGGACTTGGTCAATGGGAAATAAGTAGAAAGACTTTGCAAATCTTTTAGTATATTAAATCTCATTCATGGCAATTTCTTGGATAATTACACACTAAGCAATATAAGCTCACTGATGCTTAAAAGCTATGTAGTTACAATTCACATCCTTTGTTGTTGTTCCCCACACCTGCCTTAGTATGTCTCATTTGTTCTTAACTCCTAGTATAGACTCTACTATTCAATTCATTGCTGTTCCAAGTGGACAATAAGACGTCCAAAGCTTCTGACCTTCCTATGTTTATAAAGTCTTCCACTGGTGAAGAATTGGAGGAAGAGAGAGAATTTCTCTCTTCCGGTAATCCAAGTGATTACTTCTCAGAGGCTTGGCTGGAGCTGTTCTTGGCTTGCTGTTTTATTCAGGCCTCACAAAGAATGACTGATTGTCTTCAACCAACCCCCAATATACATCCTATGTATTCCATCCAAAGACAAAGCATTTCACTCCTTATAAATTGGTTAAGGATTTTTTTTGAACTTGGTTTCTTCCTTTGTGGAGGAATTCTAGGAATCATTCACACTAATTTTAAAAATCAATCAAAAAGGTATCCACATCTGATAATAAGCATCTTATTAGTTGCACATCTTATTAATTACATTAATTGGGGATGGGCAGGAATGACTGATTCAATCAAGGAGTCTAGCAATTGGGGCAGACCCTTTAATCTTCACCTGAAAAGTCCAGCGATCGGGGTGGTCCTCCAATCCTGTAGGATCCTGTAGAATATCTCAAAAAAAGTTATTCTAATTTTCTTTCTCCTGCCTCTGTGCATTTGCAGAGGTCATTTCCTTGCCTGCAATGCACCACCTCTATAGCTCTGTCTTTGAGACTCCTCAGCTCAGCTTCTAATTTGTCTGTGAAACTTTCTGTGAAACCCCATCCTTTTGCTGAGCATTTTCCTCAGATGCTTTGTCTGGATACCTCCTTTGGTCTCATAATCTGCTTTGAATTGTATTTCTCTGTGTTCGTGCTGTATTCCCCCAAGTATTATGAAGGCTCCCTGAGGTCACGAATTATGTTTCTGTTATATACTTAGTAAGTTCTTAATTAATATTTGTCAATTAGAATTTATTGAAGAATTGTCCTCTGGTATATTAGGAATCTCAGAGGAAGATAGTCTGTTTGGAAGTCTTTGAAAAGGCAACTCTGATTTGCTGGTTTCACCACATTATGCTTTATAAAGGGGATAAAATAAAACCTTTGAGGAAGGTAAAAAAAGCTGATCCTCCATTCATGTGTGACGTAGGAGTTTTCTTGTTATAAAAAGTAGTCTGAGCAAGGTGGTTGTTGGGCAAAGTTGTCATATAATGGAAAACCCAGTGATACAATGCAGAAACCCAAATCCAAAGCTGTTGCTTTATGTGTTCCTTAGCTAAGCTAGCAGACTATGAATTTTTTTGGATGATAACAATAGCTTGTGTCAACACTTATTCATATAACTGTATACAATGATTTCCCAGGTGTGCCACATTTTTTTCCGCCCCGTGCATTTTAAGGAGTGTTCCCACTAAAATAGTGACAGCCCCTTCTGGATTGAATGGAGCTGGTTTTATTTAGATCATGTAGCTTTATCTATAGATGCTAAGAAAAACCTACCAAATCATGTTTGCATGACCAGAAGTCTTCTATCTACATTTGTTTGCCCTAAAGACTCTTTGGTTCCATTTCCTTGGCAGGAAAAAGAAAAAAAATATCCACTCAAACTTGCATAATTAATCAAGTGCTGTGTACAACCTATATTCTACCAGGGTGTTCCTAAAGTCTGGACACATTGGCAAAAATGCATATTTTCAAGAAATGAAATGAATGAAATATTCAACAACATTTTATTCAATTAGAATATTAACAAATAACATCTTCAATTCATTTGTGATGCAAAGGTTGATGTGCTTTGCAAGATCCACATGAACTTGATGCAATAACTCCACATTGCCATCAATTGCCTATGTGTCCAGACTTTAGGAATAGCCTGTTTTTCATTTTGTGGTGGTGGTAACTTTTAGAACTTGTCAAATTCAAGATTATTTGAATAGGTAGACCAGTTGTCATATAAATGTTAAAATCAGTATTATCAATGGTTATAATTAAGATTCACTTCTCTAACCAGGTTAAAGCTACATTGTCCTATAGGTGGTAGCTTCCTTTAATCATAAACAGATCAGCTACCTGAGAGGAAATGAGGACCCTCATAAGTGGAAAGCCTTGCAAAACTGAACTAATATAGTGGTGATGGGAGATGTCAGAGAAGGCATCATGGAGGAAATGATTCCCCCAATCAATGGGATTTTGAAGAGAGAAGAAAAGGTCTGTTATAGCTACTATAGGTAATGTAATGAGAAACATATAAGAGATGAATAAAAGTGAAAAGCGGTGAGAGTGCCAATGAGGTTTGAGCATAAATTTGTAGTTGAGACAGTCACCATACTTTTGTGTCCTCCTTTATCAGCATTCTATCGCTTGAGAGCAGACATGAAAGTCAAATAAAGGAAGTTAGAAGTATGGAAACAGCATAAGTTCAAGGGAGGTAAGGATTTTAAGAGGGAAGGAGAGTGAAGCATTGAAATTAATCAACCAACAAGAAATTGAACAGAGATGTGGGAAGCAGGTAGACTGCATTATGAGCAGCTGTCCCCATGGTGAGATGCCATTTAGATTGGGGCATAGAAGGAAAAGAAAATATGCTTACTGTTAATGGATTATATAGTTGACCACAGCACTTTTATCTTTGGATAGTTATGACTACCAGTGAATCTGATCTAAATAGTTCTCTTGGGCAAAGAAAGGATGTGGCCACATTATGTGGTTGTCCTTGTGAGCTTTCCTTTATATAAGCATTCCTCTATGTGCTCTCTTAATGCTCTGAACCATGGTAGTTTGTGGTCTATGTGCACTCTGCTTGTGTTATCCTTCTGTAAGAAGGATATGTATGCTATATTTGGGTTGGTACCTTCTCCAAAGTTAATAATAAAACTAGCTTGCATTTACATGGCACTTCAAAATTTGCAAAGCACTTTACAGGTGTTGTCTCATTTGATACTCATAACTATTTGTTGAGATAGATGCTATTACACATAGGGAAACTGAGTCTCATAAAGGTTAAAGAGTGAATTAAAGCAGCTTGATGAGGTTTGGGAGCCAATTGTTAAATTTTCATTGTAAACATTTACACCTCAGAAATGAGCAAATCCTACAAATTAGGGTTTGATTTATTGTTTTGTTGGTTGTCTGGATACAAGAAAGTGATGGAGAAAATATGAATAATACACATTAAACTTCAAAATGTGTTGTGTGTATGTTTTTACCTTTTTATAAGAAAGTCAGTTGTTAAACATTTACCAGCAAACTCCTGGTTAAGTGACTTGCACTGCCTCACACAATTAGTGTCTGAGGCAAGATTTGAACTTAGTTCTGCACCCCATGTCCAATACTTTATCCACTTTGCCACCTAGCTGCCAGTGTTACCAGTGAATTTCTCAGAAAAGTGATTCTGTAATTAGAAGACTATTCATGTTCAGCCCCAGCTACATTTTTTGTACAACGATCACTTTGAGATTCTATCCTCTCACCTTAAGTGTGTGAGAGAGCTGCAAACACAACAGGAAATCATACAGGAAAACTTGATGGAAGTATTGGAATTAGAGGGGAAAGCACAGTTACACTAGAACTCTGTTGGTTTTATTGACTGACATGTTACACTGCTGATTTGTTTTGATTTTCAAGTCCATGCCCCTAAGTGCTTTACTTTCATCCCCTGCCTCACAACCCCAAGACACTCTTTAAGTTTTAAGGAATGTTATATGCATTCCTAAAGTATGTATCATAATACATGTACCAATTTTCAAACACATGGGTCATTCTAGTCAGGGAAAATGAACAATATTCTATGTAGATAGACATGCTATGTGATTTTTCTAGGATTTTTTTGCTATTATGAAATTGTTATATCTTGTTATTTTATCTAGATATTTTCCCTATAGACTCTTTGCTTAAAGCATAGTTCCAAATAGTAGCATTTCTGTATAAAAAGGCATAATTGAGTTTTTATATTTTGTTATGTGATACCACGGTGGCTTCAAAGAAAATTTGGAAGATAAAAATTCTGCTAAAGACAGTTTTTGTTCCAGGGAAATTATATTTAGTTTTGCAGGCTAAGTTGTCCTTGGGTATGAGCCATTTTCATTACTTTTTGGTATATCATATTATGGAATTTTCTTTAATCTCATATTGATTAGTAATCTTGGGCAGTTCATCATGGCATCCCTTTGGAAGTGAGCTACTTCTCACTTTCTAAGTATCCACTTGCAAAACTTTTTCTTTGAATTGGAAGCTCTGGGGCTTGATAACTACATTTCTGGAGTAATTAAATCTTGTGTTCACTTCTGCTAATGGATTATAGATTCTATCAATCTAAACAGTTCCCTCTAATTTCAGTGCAGCTAAGAAATTTTCTTGTGTGATTTACTGAAATAGAGTGTTATGTTATTATTATTATTTTTAATGGAAGGACGATGATTCTTAGATTATTCTGCTGAACTCTGTCTTCCAGTACTGGTTTGTAGGAACCTCACTTGTCCTTGTAATTTTGCTGCCTTTTGACTTTTCTCCAATATTTCACTCTTTATTTCTTCCTTTCATTCTTTCATGAAGATTTTCAATCACCTTTGGCATTGTCATCATTTCTCCATTCTATTTTCTGTGATTCTAGCTAGAGTTATTGCAGAATTATTCCCTCCACATGGAGATTTTTTTTCCCTTGCATTTTTAACTCATAATATTTCTTCATGGAAGGTTAATTTTGATTGCTTATTTCTTTACTGCCCTGTGGGGTTTTCCTCCTGAGGATATCTTTACTTTATCTTCTTTTGTATGTATTGATCTTTTGGGAGGCAGCATAGTATGTTGGCAAGAGATCTGTGGAATGAGCACCAGGTTTGGAGTCAGAAGATCTGCATTTGAATTTAGCTCTGCTTCTCATTGTCTGCATAATTTTGGGTAAGTCACTTAATTTTTTTCTGGGCCTCAGGTTTCTCATGTAAAGTGAAGGATTATGAATTTAGGACTTCAAGGGAGCTTAAGGGTCATTTAGTCTAATTCATTTATTTTACTGATGAGAAAATTGAGGCTTGTATAGCTTAAGTTATTTGCCTAAGGTCACACAGGTAAAACAGTAGAACCAGGATTGCAACTTAGGTCCTCTCATGCCAAATCCAGCATAAATCCATCACTCTTTTCCACTATATCATATTGCTTCTCTGGGAATGTACCTAAGTCTATGATTGTTTATTTGACTCATTTCTTATTATTCTGAGATGATAAAAGAGAGTTGAGATTGGATATGATATTTCACTTTATCATCTTGCTTTTGGACTCTCTAATGTTATTATCTTTAATTCTGCCAATTTAATGGTTTTAGGAGGGTATCTCAGAGAGGTTTTAATTTGAATTTTCATGAAGACTTACATGATGTGAAGCAAAGTGAAGTGAGCCGAACAAGGAGAATATTGTGCAAACTAACAGCAATGTTGTCTGATGATCAACTAGGAATGACAACAACAATTCTCAGCAACACAAAGATCTAAGACAATTCCAAAAGACTTATGATGAAAAATGCTCTCTACCTCCAGAGGAAGAGCTGATGCAGTCCGAACGCAGATCGAAGCATGCATTTTTAAAACTTTTTTTGTCATCTTTTTTGGTCTATTTTTTTAACAACATGACCAATATGGAAATATGTTTTGCATGACTACATGTATATAATCTATATCAAAATTCTTGCCATCTCAGTGAGGACAGTAGGGAAGGAGAGAATTTCAAGCTCAAAATTAAAAAAAAAGGGTGTTAATTATTTTTCACATTTAGTAGGAAAAATATTAAAGACTGGGAAAACTGAATTTTTCTGATTTTAAAGGTTTTTTTTTCAAGGAGGTGCAATTTATTTTTTTGAACCTAAGGGGAGGACTTTACATATGTTCCTTTTAGATTTCATCTTATTAGATTTGACCTATCTAGGCTGTCAAGATCTTTTGGTATTTGGATGGTCACTTAGAATGTTATCAGTCGCCCCCAACTTTGAGTGATCTACAAATTCAAAAAGCATTCTATCCATGTCTTTATTGGTGCTATTGTTTAAAAATATTGAATATCACATGTTCTAGGCTAGATCCTTGGGGCACTCCACTAGAAACTTCCCTCTAAGTTACTATTAAAGCACTAATGCCACTGCTTTTTTTTTCCCACATAAACATTACTACATTATTGCTTGGTCTACATCTCTTAATTTTATCTACAGACAATATATAAGATACTTTAAGAAATGCATTGCTGCCTGTCATGAAACTGTACCTTGTTTTATTGCATGTCTTGTAACTATAGGTCCCTTTCTGGACTCCCAAGTATGCTCTCCTCCAAAAAGAACTAGAAGAGGTTAAAAAATAAGTGATATGAGACAAAATCCCTTTACCAGTTTGTCATCACTGTTCTTCATTTTTTGATCTACATACTGTGTATACGTGTGTATGGTGCTGATGGAGATGGGGTGGGGATGAGGCCAGCACCCGCACACACATACTAATGCCCTCGGCTCAGGGCTTAACGTACAGCTGGGACTTTTCACTTGCTCAAAGCTAAGCAATTCATTTATTCACTCTTTTTCTTTCATACTACATGCTGAATCTCCTTCTTCACTCAATCATATTCTGCCAACTTCCTCCAAGCTCCATTTTTCATTCTACCAGACACATTAAATCCCTCTCATATTGAACTATTGTGTGAGTGATCACTCACTGACACAATTGTTCTCTTTCTCTATGACTCTGCTCTGCCTGTAAATACTAGTTCATCTGCCAATGACCATTCTTTTTCATACCTAGACCATTTTCTAATAGCCATCTTGTGACAAGAGACAGTTTTGAGGTTGCTTCTTGCTGCTATTAGCCAGGCTGGAGGAATAACCAACCAACTGCAGACTTGGGTGTGTGGCTGTTCTTTTTAGGCATACTCAGTACCTGAAAATGACATTTCACTGATTGATGAGCCAAGTAATTGTATCAAAAGAGGAAATGAGGTTAATATGGAATGGTTTGGCTCTTAGTGAATACTTTTTCCTTTTCTAAATGCTCACAAAGCATTATGTTAATGATGCATTTTAATGTTTGGCACTAGTTTTAAAGGCAGAGCATTTGCCTATCTTTTTTTGCCATACCTATCAATCACTTAATCAAAAAATATTTATTAAGTGCCTGCTAAGTGTCAGGAATTATGCTAAGGACAGAGAATACAAAGACAAAAATGAAACAGTCCATGCTCTTGAGGAACTTATATTCTATCAAGGGAGACAATCATACATGTACGTAGATGTGAATTCTACCTATGTAAGTTCTGTGTCTGTCTAAATGAGGTGGATGGGGAAGCCTTAGGAGATATTTTAGTATTCTTGGTCATCCCTCTCCAAGAGAGACTTTGATTCCTTACTAGAAGGTATCTGGAGAAGGAGATATAAGGCTGGCCAATCTGCTTTCCTGTGTGTGTGTGTGTGTGTGTGTGTGTGTGTGTGTGTGTGTGTGTGTGTGTGTGTCTGTTGTGTGTTGGGGGGGTTACTTGATTACAATTTTATTTATTGCTCCCCCCCTCACAAATTATTGTAGGAAATAATGTGTCTTTGGTTTAAGCTGCTTTTGTGTTCATTATCCCTAAAAGAGGAAGGAATACAGCGCATATTGAAAGGCTTGAATCCTTCCCACCAAATGTTTACTGCACAAAAGAATATTACATAGAGTGAATAGCAAATAAATATGCTTATCCAAGTGTATAGCAAACAGAAATCAGACATACCAGGCAATAAAAAGAGTGAATGAGCCTTATCATTAGGAGTGAGGTCTCTAAGCTTAATCAAGAGAGTCTCCCGTTTCACCCAAGGGGAAATTCCCTGAAGTCCCTAGGGAAGGCCAGCTAGAAATCGGGGATATATTGAGGTACCAGTGCCTTTAAATAGCTACTACTGCCCAATTGTCTCTCTATCTCTCTGTCTGTCTCTCTGTCTGTCTTTGTCTCTGTCTCTCTCTGTCTCTGTCTGTCTGTCTCTCTATCTTTCACCATTTGGTCAGCGCAATGACAACCAGCATGTGGACCAAGAATGAAACATGTCACTTACTCCTGACAGTGAGGTGATGAATGCAAGGTACAGAATGAGATATATTTTCAGATACGGGAATTGTGTGCTTGGGAATTCATACATATCTGATTCATAGGTTTTAATTTTCTTTCTTTCAAATTTGGCAGAAGATATTTTGGGGGAGAGATCACAATAGGTTTATCAAAATTATAAAAAAAGAAGAAAAATGGGTCATTGAAACATTTTAAAATGCACAGAAGAGAACAGAAGGAAGGTCAGTAGTAAACATAAACAAGGAGGATAGCTTTGAGAATAACATATTGAATTTGTTGTATGCTTGGAAGGACAAGCAATCTGCCTGTGGTGCAGATTTTCAGTAGAATGTGCAGTGCTTAGTTATTATTCTGCTTTGTATATGGAAGTACTCATTTGGCATTAAGTTTCAAAGTAAGTAAAATAATACACAATTTTTTTTTAAAGGAACAGAGACAGAGATTGGTAGAGATTTACGCACACTCCATTCTAGCTCAGGAACTCCTGAGTTATCATTTCATCTAGATGTGCAGCTAACTAGAAGACTCTTGTCATCATACAGCATCAACTCCTCAATCACATGTGACTGGAAAGGGACTTCAAAGGTTCCAAATGTTGGATTAGAACCAGGCAGGGATAGAGGCTCTGTATAATCCACCAGCAAGAGTAAATCCAAATATATTCCCCCTGTAACAACTGTCTCCATAAATTAGATTATAATTTTCCTGAAACTAGAAAAAAGTCTTCCATTTCTTCTGTGACTCCTGACCAAAGTAACTTCTGTATACATTGATTTTCTCTCCAACTCTTTGGGGATAATTTTATACTATTGAGATTGCTACAATACTGTAGCAGAGCAAATCACAAGAAGGAAGATCTGCATGAAGAGGACTTTGCTTCATTTCCTGTTCCTATGTGTCAATTTGTTTAGACATTTACACTCCACCCTTATATAGTCACTTCTGGGGCATAGATTTATAGCTGGAAAGGACCTTGAGGCCATCTAATCCGACTTTAATTGTTTTACAAATGGGGCATCTGTTGGAGGTGACAACTTGCTCAACATCACAAAGGTAGTAAGCATCAGAAGGGAGATTTGAACCCAAGTATTTTGACTTCGACTCAAATGTTCTTTTTTTTGTCTTTAAATGCTAATTTATTTTTTTCCCACAATTACAAGTCAAGAAAAATTTTAGCCTTCATTTTTACAAGAGTTTGAGGTCCAAATTTCTCCCTCCTCTTTTCTGAAAACAGTGGGCAGTTTGATATAGTTTATACATATGCTATCGTGTAAAACATATTTCCATATTCAACATGGCTGTCGAAGAAGAAACAGATTAAAGGTTAAAAACAAAACCACAAGGAAGAAAAAAGTAAGTGAAAAATATGCCTTGATTTGCATTTAGAGTCCATCGGTTCTTCATCTGGATATAATAAGGATGGTATTTTCCTTCATGAGTCCTTTGTACTTGTCTTGGATTATTGTGTTGCTGAGCAAAACTGAGTCATTCACAATCGATCTTCACAAAATGTTGCTGATACTGTGTATAATGTATTCCTGGTTCTGCTCATTTCACTTTGCATTAGTTTGTACAAGTCTTTTCAGGTTTTCCTTTACTCTGTGCGTGTCTCTCTGCTTCAGGTGTGGTTCTTATAAGCAACTTATTGCAGGATACTGGTTTTTGATCCGCTCTGCTATCCACTTCTGTTTTATGGGAGAGTTCATCCCATTCATATTTACTATTATGGTTATGGTGTATTTCCCTCCATCCTCTTCTCTCTCCTTTCACCCTTTCCCACATCACCAGTGTTTTACTTCTCTCTACCACCTCCCCTTGCCATCCCTTCTGTCTCTCCCCTCCCACATAATATCCTCCCCTCCTACTTCCCTGTGGGTAAGATAGATTTCTATATTCATCTGATTATGTATATTATTTCCACTTTAAGCCAAGACCGATGAGAGTAAGGTTCAAGCAATGCCCATTCCCCCATATTCCCCTCTACTGTATTAGGTATTTCTTGCCTCTTCCTGTGAGATAATTTACCCCATTCTATCTCTCCCTTCCTTTTGTACCCATTTTACTCCTCTTTCTCATCCCTTATTTTTTTAATGTCATTCCCTCAAATATACCTTATACTCATACCTTCTGTCTATGTCTATTCCTTCTATTTGTACTGTTAGTGATACAATTTTTAAGAGTTACAAGTATCATCTTCCCCTGTAGGGACATAAACAGTTTAATTCTATTGAATCCCCTGTTTTCTTTTCCCTTTTTACTTGTTTATGCTTCTCTTGGGTCTTGATATTGGAGGTCAAATTTTTGGTTTAGTTCTGTTATACTTATGAAGGTTTAAAATCCTTCTATTTCTTTGAATGACCATTTTTTCCCCTTGATGTATTATGCTTAATTTTGTCTAGGATTGTTGGTTGTTGTTCTGGCTCCTTTGCCCTCTGTAATATCATATTCCATGACCTCTGATCCTTTAGTGTTGCAGTTGCATAGTCTTATGTGATCCTAATTGTGACTTCCCAATATTTGAATTGTTTCTTTCTGGCCACTTGTACTATTTTTTCCTTGATCTGACGGTTCTGAAATCTGGCTATAATGTTCCTTGGGGTTCTTATTTTGGGATCTCATTCCTGAGGTGAACAGCGGATTCTTTCAGTGCCTATTTTGTCCTGTCATTCCAGGATATCAAGGCAGTTTTCCTTGATAATTTCTTGAAAGATGCTGTCCTGGTCCTCCTTTTGATTATGGCTCTCAGGTAATCCAATGATTCTGATATTGTTTCTCCTAGATCTATTTTCCAGGTCAGTTGTTTTCTCCCATGAAGTATTTTACATTTTCTTCCATTTTTTCATTCTTTTGAATTTGTTTGATTGATTCACAATGTCCCATTGAGTTGTTAGCTTCCACTTGCCCAAATCTAACTTTTAAGATATTGTTTTCCTCAATTAGTTTTTGTACTTTCTTTTCCATTTGACCAATTGTACTCTTTAAGGAATTGTTTTCTTCAGTGGATTTTTGTATCTCCTTTTCCATTTGCCCAACTCTTCTTTTTAATCAGTTTTCTAAGCTGTTTTTTTTTTATAATTCTCTTGCATCATTCTCATTACTTTTCCCCATTTTTCTTCTACCTCTCTTATATGATTTTTAAGCTCCTTTTTGAGCTCTTCCATGAGTTCTTTCTGGGCTTGAGATGACTTCTTATTTTTCTTTGAGGTTTTGCTCATAGGTGTTTTGACATTGTTGTCCTTATCTGAGTTTGTGTCTTGGCTTTTCCTGTCACCATAATAACTTTTTATGGTCAGATTCTATTTCTGTTGTTTTCTGCTTATTCCCATAAAAATTTGAACTCTATTCTCAGGGTAGAAGGGGCACTGTCTCTTGCTTCTTGTGCTAGTGGCTGCAAGCCCTGGCTGTTTACCTGGTGCTGTGCTGATTTTTCTCTGAGGCCCACAGAGGACCCTTGTGTCTGGTGCTGTGCTGTGGGGGTAGGGGATTGGTTGGTGCTGCTGGAGGCCATAGGGGTCTGACAGCTTACCTGGTGTTGAGCTAGGGTCTAAGTGGTAGTGTCTGGTGTGTGCTGCTTGCCTGGGGCTGCATACACAGGGCTCCTGGTGTTGATATTTGCCTGCTCCACTGGACTGGGGCTCAGAATCTCCCACTGGTTTGCTAAGTATTTAAAGCATTTTAAGTATTTAACAATTGGCTCTCCAAAAACATGAGACACAATTTAAAGTTTAATCGGCATTATTAACATTTTCACCAACACTTTCTTAAGTCTAGGTAAACAACAAAATAAGAAATCAAGTTCTAATTTGTACAGTTTTCAAATTTTCGAAGTGGAAATGCTCACACTGAAAATTTCACAATAAGTATTTTTAATTTAATATTTTTTTCCAATTACACGTAAAAACAATTTTAATGTTTTTTTTTCAAATTTTGAGTTCCAAATTCTCTCCCTCCCTTCTGTTCCCCCCTCATTGTGAAGGCAACCAATTTGACATAGGTTATACGTGTATATTCATGCAAAACACATCTCCATGTAAGTCATGCTGTGAAAGAAAACACAAACAAAAAGTTAACCAAGAGAAATAAAGAAAGTAAAGAAAAATATCTTTGATCTGCATCCAGGCTCCACTAAGTCTTTCTCTGGAGATAGCCAGTGCCTTTCATCATAAGTCCTTCAGAACACAATAGGCATTCTTGAAATATGAGTAGCTCTAGCACACCTCTGCTCTTCCTCTAGAGGGGGCAGGTATTATAAACCCTTTGGCCAATATTGTTTGATTGATTGTTGCTTGATGTATGCCAGGTTTCCTAGAAGTATTACTTTAAGGTAGTATTTTGCCAAAGGTGGTCTGGGAATCCCCAAGGTACTTTCAGAGGGTCTGAGGCCACATCTCTTTTCATAATAATAATAAGATGTTTTAATTTCTAATATTGTAAATATTGATATAACATACATAAACAGAAAAAAATTTAGGGGGTCCTCAATTTTTTAAGAATATAAAGGAGACCTGAGACCAAAAAATTTGAAGGCTGTTGCTTTAGGATAACTGACTTGAGTCCCTTTCCTTTTTTTCTCCCCTCAGCTTTACAGCTACTCTTTAACTCAAAAACCCCCTCAGCTTTACAGCTACTCTTTAACTCAAAAAAACTTTCCAAGTAGACTGTGTGTATATATATATATATATATATATATATATATATTACAAAAATGGGGGTCATCATGTAGGTAACCACTAGATTTAATTATGGGAAAGAAAGTCTGTAACATCAACATAAGGTGAAAGATCCATCTTTGTTTAGCATAAAAGTGTTATCTCTCCTATCTGTAAAATGTGAAGTGCTAGCAATCACTGGCTATGTACTATCTCCTTGGAGAGGGCAGTCAGTGCTTTGATGTTCCTTTCTGAACAAGGAAGACTGGCAATCCTAAGTATATTGGAGGCGGTCCAAGTCTTTCTAGTCTCTTCACCTAATTGTTTGACAGTGTCATACTGATGAGATAGACTACATAGCAGAATAATGTTACATGATAGGCTAATGGCAATAACCCATTATATTGCTTTAAAGTTTGCCAAGTATATTATCTCATTTGAGCATGGAAACAATACTGTGGGGGTTGGACTTCAAGAATGATTATCTCCATTGTATGGATTAGGAAACTGGGGCTTAGAGAGATTAAGTAATTGTCCCATGGTCACTCACTAAGTAAGCATCTAAGGTAGAATCTGAACGAAGCTCTTCTTGGACTCCAAGTCTAAAACACTATCTAACAGCTCAACTTGCTAATGGCTTTCTCCATCTCTTTCCTTTTTCTTTATGTTTAGATCCCTTTCACTATCTGTGAATCTTCCACCGTACACCAAGGGGTATTTTAGAAGTCGAATGGAATCCCATACATTGGGATTCTGGTGAGGAGGAATAAAGATAAAGAATTGGTAATGGCATGGAAGCTCTCTTTTCTCTGTTGCCTGTTTCTAGTCCTTATCATTGAAGACTTCTGGTGACTAGCATAATATCTAGTGAGACCATGAATAAACTAGCTAATATCTTGTTGCCTTCTATCTATTTAATGGGGAAGATCAGAGGCAGATTAATCCAGAATACGAGCCTCAGGATTGGAATGCTTAGAAGAGTGATCAAATTAAAGAAACATTTCCACAATGAACCCAGCTGGGATTCTGTTTGTTACTAATCTTATCTAGTTTAACAATAAGAATAGAACTGTTTCCCACTAACTCCAGCAGTCAAACATTCCACCAAATACCAGAGGGCATTGAGGGAAAACCCCAAGCACTAGGTGACATTCAGAGAACTGTGCCCACCTGTGGGTGGTATTGCTCAATAGTGTGGTCAGTGTGGATTTACCCAGTCAGATTCTAGGAGTGAATTCCCATTCATCAGGGAAACTCTGCCTTTCTCCTTCATATTTTTCTAATGGCCTCCAAACACAGGAGCACGGCAGAAAGGAAATATCAATTAAAGCTTGTTTTGACTGGATAGGGTTTCTTTATTTATGATCAAAGAAACTAAAGAAAAGGAATAAAGCCAAATATGTATTAGCACAACAGTATGTGGGCTCCATGCTAATAGCTTTTTCCACATTTAGACATCTGCCTGTCTATGGACTGTGATATAAAAAGTTTGAGACATACTGTTTCTGGCTGATCATTTCATTAATCATTGCTAGCTGATAATTAATAAAAGGGTCAGTGACACGCTCTAATACCAAAGATCCCTCATGGAACACACTCAGTGCTTATGTGCCCTTGGAGGAGTGGGTGTTCCTGAGGGTGGCAATCAACTTTGATTGGATAACAATTAATGAGAGAATAAATAATATAATGAGAGGTGGACTTATTCTAATGAAGGGCTGGGGGATGTGACTTTGATTAAGTCATTTACTTCTAAGTCACCTCCAGCCTTGGGCAATCTAAACAAAGGATTTATCCCCACCCAAAGCTGAGTAGAACATAGTGGGCTTCTCCACTTGGGTGGGGAACGAAGAAGACAGAGGAGAAAGTGAATCCAATCTTTTTATCAGTAATGTTCTTCAGATGCTCCCATGGTCTAGTACAGAATAAGGATCTACCAATGCAAAAAAAAAAAAACAAAAAAACCCCACAAAACCTGGATCTCCCCAATAATCGGTTATTAAATAATTATGTCTTAAGACATTCCTCAAGATCAGAAGTGCTCACTCATTGTTCAAATGCCTAGACTCAGTTTCCCTGACATCTTCTACCCTGAGGAGTGAGCAAATATTCCTCAATTCTGTTGCAATCACGGCCTCCAGTGATTGGGGACGGTCTTTGGCTCTTCCTACAGGACAGCTGCGCGCTCTCTGGACCCACATCTGGTAGCTTTCCTTCCCTTCTGGCTGCTCTTCTTGGTCATACTTTCAGGTTTTTCCTTTCTCACTGCTCCGGCCGGAGTCATAGCCCCACTATCACACTATCATCATGGTACTATCTATAGGACTGGAAAGAGATGCTATACATTCCAGTGTCACTAATTTTTCCTGTCCTTTTCCAAAGGTTTTCATATTAGCAACCTTTATATCATTTCTGGTCCCAGGCTGAGTTCTGGCTCTTTTTTCTGGTCTCAGTTTTATGGGAAGTGGTAACCCAAATTACAGGAGTGAACCTCATTCTGTTGTACACAGATCTAGTCCCTATTACGCATAAATCAAGGCAAGATTTCCCTAGCTTGGCCTTAAAGGCTCTAAAACATCAGTGGTCATGTTATAGGAATGGATGTGGAGTAGTACAAGCTCATCTTCCACTCTCCTCAATATCAAGGAACTCATCAACTATCCGATAAATCAGTGAGCATTTATTCAACTTGCACTGTGTAGCAAGCCCTGGTGATTCAAAGACGTGTTTTGGCTACTCTGCTCTCCTTTCTTTTCATCAATCACTCTCTTTTGTGCTGACATCACTAAATGGTAGAAGGAGTCGTAACCTTTGGTAAATTAAAGTTCCAGGGTAGAAGCAAGTAGGAGAGGGGCTGGGGAAGGTGAAATTCACAGTGTAACTCTAGCTAGGCTAGAAGTCAGTGAGAATTAGTAAAATTGGAGAAGAAATATGTGCCCTTCCTTTTGGATAGGACAGATTATTGGAGCTTAGAGCTTTTTAATGAAGAATACCTAAACATATTTTTTTTTTCTGGTAGGGGACCTAAGGACTTAAGGGTGCTTAAGTTCCTGGGCCATGTATCCAAATGGCCTATATGGATATTTTCCTAATGTTGGAAAGATTTAATCCAGTGTCATCTATTTTAGTCTTCACAATTATATCAACAAATGGACAGATTTTTGTGTTGGAACTAAAATACTTTGTGAGGTTGAAATTTTTAGGGGATCTCACATTTCCCCTAAATAATACATGTGGATTTTATAAATGTGAACCTTAGTTTTGAAGGAGAAATCTATGCTTATGTAATGTGTTGGGGGTGCAATCTACCTGGTCACTATATAACCAACATTTGATAGATCCTGGGGTTTGCAAAGCTAGAAATGGAAGCATAGGTCATAGGATCTTAAGGTTAGAGTTGGGAGAAATCTTAGAAGTCATCCACTCCAAGTTTTTCATGTTGTAGATGAAAAAACTGATGTTAAGTGATTTGGCTAAGATTGCATACGTAGAAAGTGGTAGTCAAGATGCTGTCTCTAAACCCGTTGCTCTTTTCACTGGACTATGCTACCTTCTAGCTCTGTTGGAGAAATGAGTGGGTGGGTGAGAATTCAGAAAAGAGAATAAATAGAATTAACCATGAGACCTTAGAAGACTTTCTGGTACAGATTTTTTTTTCCCAAGAAACAGTTTGGGCTTTTATATTCAGCCCTCTGCCTCTGAAATATTATTTATTGCATGAATTTTATTTAAGTTAATAAAATTCCATGATCTCAATATTATGAAATCATTTACAATTTAAAATCTAGATAATCAGGACAACAAAAGGACGTGGAATAGAAGTTAGTTTATGGTGGTGATTAACTTAGACATCTCCTTCCTGATAGTGTGAAAGCATTCACAAGCAAAGTAGTTGCAAGCTAGAAAATTTGGCAAATTACATTAAATGAGATAAGTATCAGAACAAAAGATTTGTTATGAATCCCATAAAATCACATTGACCTTTTAGCTAATTGTGGTGGTTTAATTAAAGTTATTTTAAGCTTTAGCTAATTATACTTAATTAAGGGAATTATAGAGTTAACCAAGGAAATTTGAATGAATCTTAATGAAACCATGTTTGGTCTCTGAGGTTCAAAAAGGTTCACACCAATCAAAAAAATGTCTCCTATAGTCTGCATCTAGAAGGCGAAAGTAACATAAGTTCTGCCCATGGTTATGAAACAGTGAAAAAAAGCTAGAAACATGATATTCTTGAGAATTTTACTAGATTTTCACATAAATTATGATATCATGTAGGATTGTATTATTTTCTCTGTCTTTTAAAGCAGGTATGCTCTTATGAAGATATAAGCATTAAAGGACTAATAGAGATGTCTTTGCTTATATTTTGGAAGTCTAAATAATCTTTTCCTCTGTAAGCATTATTCAAATTTGCCAGATGCTTCAGGGACTCTGAATTTGGAATGGCTTTTGCATGGCCTACTTAGTGGTGCAATTTAAACTGAAATATTTAGGTTTCACATTGTTGTCATTCATTGTTTTTCTGCTCTTGATTTTTTAAGACCATTGGACAAAGGAGCAAACAGATCATCTCTCTTATAAATTAGCAGGCATCAAACAGTTTTTCAGATGCCTTATTGAATACATAGCCCAAAGAAAGGACCATTTCATTGAATTCTGAGGGAGAATCCCTATTGGTGAGGTCTACACCTTGGACCTTGAACTACCCTCCATTTACACAATGAATTGTCCAAATGATGAAAATAAATCACAGTGGAGAACTGTGTGGTCTCTGTGGATAAACAATATTTGTTTTCACAGATCCAAAATATATGCTACCATCTTTATTTAGGGTGAAAAAGATGGTGTAAACGTCTGGGATTTTTCTTTGCCATTTCTTATTTTGTTTCAGCATTAATTAATAATTTACTCATTATATCTCAAGGTTCCATAAAAAAGCTTTTAACTGGGGAAGGAATAAACATGTATATAGTGTCTACTATGTGCTAGACCCTATGCTAAGCACTTTACAAATATTATCTCATTCGATCTTCATAAAACAACCTTGTGAGATGCTATTATTAGTCTCATTTTACATTTGAAGAAATTGAGGCAGATAGACATTAATCGACTCACTCAGTATCACATTTCTAGTTAAGTATCTGAGGTCAGATTTGAACTCAAGACTTTCTGACTACAGAGCCAGCACTCTATCTACTGGTCACTTAGCTGCCCACTAACTTGTCTTGTGCATAGAAGTTGGAGGGGGAGGGTATGCCTCATGTTCTTTTCAAAGTTCCCCAGAGTTGGTTCACAGACTAAAAGAAGCTAAGAACCACTGATGAGTGGGGAGAAATGTAGTCACTGCAATGGTTTTTCAAACTCTCAGGAAATGAGTAAATCTGGACCTTGAGTACCCTATTCCCAAACACCAAACACCACAAACACATAACTATTGTGAGGAGAACAGAGTTTTGACCTGGATTTATGACATACACAAAATGTATTTCCTCCATAAGGTGGCTCATTTCTTCCAGGCATGGCCACTATTCCAAGCCATTATTGTGCCCCACCTTACAGTTTTCTTGCCAGCCTGGGCTGCTATATAGTGTAAATAAGCCAGGTTTACCACCCTCAGGTTTCAGTCATTATAGTGTCTCCTACCTATTTGTATTTCATCTGGTAGAAAAAAGTCCCAGTTACACCTCTGACCATTGGGCAGAATTTGTAAGGCAGTGGTAGGGAGGTTATTTGTGCATGGGGGTCACTGAAAGGCTGGCCAATGCATTGAATGAACAAAGGAGTAAAAAATGAGAGATTAGCTGCCTCGAATGAATAAATTGCCTGTTCTTGTACTTACTTAAAAAAAAGGAAACTTTTTTTTCTTAAAAAAGGACTTCTTCCAAATGCTACGGAAAGCACTAATTTAAAGCCTGTTTTGACATTTTTATTGTGTGACCTGACTTTCCTGTTACTCAGCGGAAGACCTTTAAATAATCCTCGTTCACATGTGACTCTGCTTCTCATGCACTTATGAAGATCAGGAAAAAAAGAGAGAACTCACCTATGATACCTGCTGTAGGAGGCAGGGAAAAAGCAGAGAGAGGTGAAGACAGAAAGATTCCAGTCAGTGCTATTGACACTGATTGGCTGGTGGATTGAAGACCAGGGCCCCCCAAGAATTCCTTTGAAGAATTAAATGGCTTCCTCACTCAGTCTGTTTCATCTCTCAGGCAGTTCACATCACCTAGAATGATTCAAACAGCCTTAGATTTGAATTGGAGGTGATCAGAGACGTAGTCTTCTTTGTGCAGTTCTCAGTTGGAATTCTCTGTATTTCTTGATTTAACTCCAGGTTGGTCCTTTGGTCCTAGTATGATCCTTCAGTCACAGTACAATTCTGCCCAAACATGGAAAATCCTGTTGGACTGCAACATGAGATGATTATCATAGGATTTTGGGAGTTGTACTTGGGGTTGGTCATACTTTATGAATCTCTTTTGAAAACTTTATTCCAAATTTAGTAACTATCAAAAAAATCCCCAAAGAACAAAAATTAATGAAACTGTAAACTGGAGTATTTATACTTTGTTAAAATGGTTTAACTTTATCAAGAGAGTAACAAGGAAGCCTTGTTTTTTTGCCTTATCTCTTCCTGAACTCTGCTTTTTCTGATTTTTGCGGTGTTGTTTTTATTACTATTTACAGCTTTGTAATCCTCATGAATTTTGTTCTCCTTTCTTTATTCTTCAGCCACTTCATACATCCTTCATATGACACAATTTCAAATTGCTTTATATAATATGATTTGTTTTTGCCATTTCATAATCATTGAACTTATGAGTTATTGAAATGTTTTGCTATTATAAATAATACATCTCTTAATATTTTTGGTTTGAGATGTGTTTTTTTCTTTTAGTATCAAACTTAAGGTATATTCCTAGTAGAAGGATCACTGGGTTTAAAGATAAGGACAGTTTGGTAGCTTTTATTATACATTATCATATTATTTCCAAAAATTTACATCACTTCATATCTTCATCAGAAATATAATAGTGTACCCATTTCTTCACAACTGAACAAAACTGAATTTTATCATTTAAAGCTTTTCCCCCAATCGTCTTGCTATAGGGTGATGGCTCATTGTTTTAGTTTTCATTGCTCTCTCTCTCTCTCTCTATGTCAGTCCTCATACTTTTCTAGGTTACCTCTAGCATAAAATGCAGAATCCTTAGCCTGATATCTAAAGCCATGGCTCCCACCTGTCTTTCCAGTCCTATTTCTTGTTTCTCCCCTTCTCGCATTCTCAGATACAACCTTCTATCTTCTAGCTATTTGCTTTGGGCATGAGTGGCCTTTCACGTTTGGAATGCCCTGTTCTCTTATGTCTGTCTCCCTAGCTTTCTTCAAACCACAGCATATGTTCTCCCCACTCTGCCCCTACTGTTATTCTTATTCCCTCATTTATTAGTGCTCTCTCCCTCTTGAAATTACTTTGAATCTATCTTGTCTGCATGTTGTATCTTTCCAGTAGAAGTTACACTCCTTCATAGGATCTTTGACTCCCCAGTACCAAGCACAGAACAGGCACTTAATCTATGTTTGAATAGAATTTAATTGAATTACTAGTGTGGGCATCTCCCAAGGTTTTGTTCTGGGTCTTTTTCTCTTATAGGATCATAGGCTTATAGATTTAGAGCTAGAAAGGGACCTTAGGGACCATATTGCCTAATTCAATTTACAGAAGAGCAACTGAGGCCCAGAGATGTTAAATGATTTGTGTAAGATCACATAGGTAATAATTAAACAAACTCGGGTCACCTTACGCCAGATCCATCTCTCCTCCCATTGTGCTTTACTACACTGTTTCTCATCCATCTAAACTTGGTAGCTAGGAGGCACAGTAGATAGAACACTGGGTTTGGAGTATTGAAGATCTGAGCTTAAATCTGGCCTCAGACTCATACTAACTTGTCTGACCCAAGGCAGGTCACTTGACCACTTTCTGCCTCAGTTTCCTCAACTTTAAAATGGGAATAATAGCACCTACTTCGCATGGTTGTTATGGGGATCAAATAAGATAATATTTGTAAAATTCTTAGCATGGTGCCTAAGAAACAGTAGGTGCTTAATAAGTGCTTATTCCCTTCTGTCCCCTCTATACTCTTTCTTCATCTATTTCCATGTATTTAATTATTATATTTACAGAAATAACTTGAAAATCAATGTATCTAGTTATAATAATAATGATGATGATCTTAATCGATCCTTGTTGACTGATAATATAACTTCTCAAGTCTGGCCCTATGCTTTAACTACCTATTTTTTTTTTCTAGTTAAGTGTCCTGTCAACATGTCAAACTAAACAAGTATAAAGCATAGCTCATTATTCTTCCCAAGGTCTTACCTTCATTAAATTTTCCTATCCTACTTAAAAATCTTCAAAGGTTTCTTGTTGTCTTTAGGATATAAAGCAAACTCCTTAGTCAAGCATTTAAAGTTCTCTGCAATCTGGCTCCAACCTACCTTTTCAGGCTCATTGAATCTTATTTACCCTTCTTATACTTTAATTCTAGCCAAGCTGTTTTTTGAAAAGGAAACTCCATCCTTTCTCATGTTTTCCCACAAGCCATCTCCTATGTCTGGAATATACCCCCTCCTTTCCTTTGCACCTCAGAATCCTTATCTTCCTTCTGGGCTCAGTTCGCATTACCCTTCTTTAAAGAGGCATTCCGATCCCTAGTTATTAATGCTCTTTCCCTCCTTAAATCACCTTGTATATTTGCCTCTGTACATATCATAAGAAGGGAGATTTTAAGTGAGGTCTTTGACCTAGGTGGACTATTTATCACTTAGCTGTTTGATCAACCTTGTAATTCAAGGCATTACTGATAATATTAATTTCTACTATAAAAGTAAGACTCAGCAATCAGCCAAACTCCTGCCTGAATGCCTTTGGATCTGTATGTCATCTATTGTATACTAAATCTGCCAATCGCTTAGGGAGACTTTTTTCTTAACAAGAAACATTTATAGTAAATATAGTTCATTGTATTTTTTTTGCTTGTACAATCAAATGCTCAAGTGGATCCCTGTTTATATCTATTAGAATTTTTCCCCAAACTAAACAGCCAGTAATTCAATATTGGATGTCCATTTTGCATAATTCTTGTTTATGTTCTGTGACAAGAGAATAAGAGGTTAGGTCTGCCTAACATGTGTGGGATGTTTTTTGATTACTCTTGATTTGTGAGGAAATAGTGGAGCCTCAGTCTATCTAGCACTCATTATTTGCTTTTGATATATGATAACCCATTTTCTTTTTCATTTATATATTTTCTTGATAATATCCTATACCCTAGTTCTTCTTAGTTCCTTATTTGTTGTATATTGTAGTCTACTCACACCTACCATATATTTCTTTATTGCTTTCAGCATGGTAATCATTTTCAATTCTTTAATTCTTCAATTTAGTTTTATTCTTTGCAGTATGCTGTGACTCATAGCCATCCAATAGCAAGGGTAGAATTTTAGTATTAAAAAGATGGGCCTTTGTTTCTGAGAAAAATTTTGGAATCTTTAAAGGAGTTTTGAGTTTAGGAGAAGGCTAACTAATCTGCTTTCTTCCCCCTGTTTAATTCCTGGCTCAACTCGTTGTCCATTTGTTCTGCCTGTATTGCCTCATATATATGTGTGAATGTGTACGTGTACAGACACACATGTGTCTATACCAGCATTATGCTGGTAAATGTTTAACAACCAGCTCTCCAAAAGTACACAACAATTTTAAGTTTAATTTGCATTATTAATGTTTTCTGTATCACTTTCTCAAGTCTAGACAATCAACAAAACAGAATATAAAACCCTGATTTGTAGCATTTGCCAGTTTCTGAGGTATAAGTGCTCATACTGAAAATTTAGCAAAAAATTAACAATCAGAGCTGTTTTGAGGTGGTTCTAGCATGTCCCTGTCTATATATCTATAACATCTGCCTATATTTACATCTCTATCTATATATGTCTATGTATATATTTATATTTACTTCTATATCTATCTATCTAGAAAGAGAGACAGACTAAGACCATGAGATATGGAGAGATAATTTTCCCATGATAAAAATAGCTTCTGACAAATTCATTTGCATGGTGATTGTCAGCATTTACACTAGAAAGGCTGCCTAACCTAAGGTTAACCATCACCTTCCAAAGTTACCGAATGTATGTCATTCATAGGTTAACGATGAGAAATTATCCAGGAAATGCTTCCTAGCTGATAACAGTCTCCTGGGACTAAGGCTGTTGAGAAAGTGTATGATGACCAAGCTGACCCAAAAAATCAGTCATTATTTCAGAAAAGATGTCTTCCTTTATCTACTTGTACCCAAGGAACCCCTGACAACCTTTGTGGTACCTGTACTAGTTGTTAATCTAAGATCTGGTTAGCTGAACTATGGCCTTCAATACAAACCAATGGGATATATGTGAATTGTGTAATGGGTTTTGCTTTCACTTTTTAGTTGTTTGAAGATGCTATTTACCACATCTATTTAGAGAGCATTTGCCCCTAAATGTTGGGGAATGGGCAAGAAAGGTTGTTCATTTCTCTCGCCCTTGAACATTCTTCATAACTCTCTGTGCCTGTTTGTCTTTGGTTTCTCTTCAAAGTTTTCTGTTCTCCAGGTTAAATATCCTCAATTCCTTCAGCCATTATTCTTGAAAGTATACATCACTGGTGTGGGGATATACTCATACACACAAACACACATATACATATATACTCACTAATGAAGTATAATTATGAGAAAATGACATGAATTTATTAAATGTATAAGTGTGTATAATATACTATATCTTTAAAAATACAAGCTTTACAAAGTTTCCAATATCATCAGAATCAAAAGGAAATTTTAAAGCCCTGTAATTGCATATTGTACTGCCCTGTATAGTAGGCCAAGAAAACCATACACATAAAACCCTCTTGAAGTTTACAGTCTGAGGTACACTAATAAGGGTATATATGGTCAGGACACACAGGCAGAATAATAAAAACATTAATTCCTGATATGTTGTATTTAATGAATGGTTGAATGAATGAAAGAGCGAATTGCATAGTCTCTTCCCTCAAGGAGTTTATAATCAAGGACGGGCAATGAGATTCACAGAAATGTTATTAATGTGAAACAATGGACAGGATTCTGAATTCTAATGAGAACTATGAGTACTATATAACATGAAATTAAGTACCTTTTGTCGTAGGAAGACAAAGGTAAATAAATTAGATGGGCTGGAAATTGAGAGTAGCTGAGAGAATGGCAAGGTAAAGAGAGTAGAAAATATAATATACATTTATGCAGTCCTTTAAGGTTTGCATCATTTTTGAGTGAGGAAAGTGAGCCTCAGATTTTTTTTTATTTTCGCCATGTATTTTTACATTTTTACTGTGTATATAGAGTTAATAAAGGTCAGAGGCAAGACTAAAACCCAAGTTGTGTGGAAGATCAGTACTCTCTTTACTACACATCAAGTTCTGCTACAAAGCTCTCTCTCTCTCTCTCTCTCTCTCTCTCTCTCTCTCTCTCTCTCTCTCTCTCTGTAATCAAATCTCAGAATTGAAGACCTTCAGGCAGGAAATAATCCTCTTTCCAGTCAACATAATTGTAATATTCCATTCTTAAGTCCTGAATACACATCAGCAAATACTCTGTGAGCTCAATCTAATAATATAGCTAGTGCAGGACTGGATTTGGCAGACCCAGAGCAGGTTATTCCATCATAGGTTCAAAAGACTTTGTTGTAAGATTGTTTTACCTAACACACTGGCTGCTGTCATGTGCCCTTCAGTTTAATTCAACAAACATTTATTAATTACCTAGTATTGTAAGCGCTGATGAGTTAGCTTCCAGATATCTTTTTGTCTTTCTAGTGTGTAATTAGATTTTCTGCTGAGACGCCAGACTATTTACCTACTTAAATAATTCTGTGGCGATATTACCCTGAGAAATGAATTGTATTCATTCTCTTCTTCCCCTCGAGGAACCAGGGTAGCTTGGCACTGAGAAACATTATCAATCAACTCTGGCTCTCCCTTTTTTTTTCATATGTGAGCCTCTGAGTCCCTTGATTGGTTCTCAAAAGGCATCTCTTCCTGTCAGTGTCCGATACAGTGAATCGGAATGGCAAGACAGCCAGAGTGGCTGAAATGGAAAACATCCAGCTTCTGCCCAAGAACCAGCAGGGGTTTGGGAGTCTTTTGAAGAGAACTCAAGAGAGGTATTTCTTTTCAATGTGTGACTCTCTCTGTATACTGAACATACTGATAGAAGGTGAAAAGGGAATTTGGATCTAGCTGGTAGAATGATGGGACAGGTGTGATAGCATATAAGACACTAGATAGATGGATTGGGATAAAACATGATCTTTGGCTCACTCTACTCCATAGCACCAGAAAGCTGTTTGTTTGAATTTAACTTAGCATAACTGTCATTCTTCTCTTGGCAAAGTTCAAGGGTCAGGTTCTTAAAGTTCATAAAGGAAGGGCAGGAAAAAGACAGAGCTCTATCCCAATTTCATTTAACAGGAGAAAATGAAATCACTGGAATATGGATATAGGATCACAATCTTCATTTCCACTAAATGGGTGCCTCTTTTTTTTTTTTTTTTAAGGAATAGGGGATTAGGTCCTCAGATAAAATAGGATGTTCGAGACCTGGACGACATCAGACATCCCATGAGGTGCTGGACTAGAGGGAGCCTGCAGGTACGCCACGGTCCAGTCCAGAATCCCGTAGGACCTGAAAACAATCTAGTCTATAGAGTATGGAGGGGAGACTTCCCAAAGGTAGAGATAGTAGCATGCCTAAGTGACTGCATTCCATATGACAAAGTTTTATGGATATAATTCCTTGGGAGAAAAAATTTTGGGTATTTATTTTGTATGAATCTGGAGCTAAATTCATTTCACTTTAGCAAACATTTATTAAGTGACTTTTAAGAAATTGTTAATTCAGTAACTATTGAGCCATTATTATAGCTATTATTAAATAACTACTAAGTGACTGCAAGACACTATGGTAGGCCCTGGGGACACAATAGTAGTTATGACATAGATCCTACCCTCAGGGAGCTTCTGTTCTTGAGAATCAGTTAGTAAAAGAATGTATAGAGTGTTGGCCTTAGAGTAAGGGAGTTCAAATCCTGTCTCAGGCACTTACAGTAGAACCTTGGTTTACAAATTTAATTCATTCCGAGATTCTGTTCGTCATTTGATTTGTTTGTATTGCAAAGCAAATTTTCCCATAGGAAATAATGTAAAGTCAGATGATTGGTACCACATCCCCGAAAATATTCATATGAAACTATTTATAATTTTTTTTGTTCCTAATGTACCTGAAATGCAATAGCAATGATTACTGCACAATATAAACTGAAAATAAAACAAATTAGCCTGCACTTTACCTTTGAGAAGAGTCGTAGTGAGGGAGATGAGAGGGAGGCAGAGGAGGAAGGGTTATTGTTTGGAAGGAGAATCTCCTTCCATAAGAACATTGGGAGATTCAACGGTGGGAGTATTCCCTCTTATGCTACTTTCTTTGCTAAAACACAACTGCCTTCATTTATTTTTCATTTTTTAGAAACACTTCCATGTTTTGACTCACCGATTTGTTTTTCTTTACGTTTGCTTCTGACTAGGAATCTGTCTAACACACTTTTTGATGAATGTCACAGAAATGTGACATTGAATTATCATTAAAAAATATTCGTGGCTCTCATTGCTACAGCCTTATTTGGGTGACATTTTTCAACAAAATTTTGCACTTTCCCCCACACCCGATAAAACTCCCTAATCTCACTTGATGTAAGGGATTCCTCCAACCTCTCAACCTCCTCCTTAGATGAGGCCAATTAGGTGGTATAAGGACCTGAGTAAGGTTCCTTTGAAATAGGAAAGCAAAAAAACAGAAACAAAAAAAAAAACAAAAAAAAATAACCCATTGCCCTAGTTGAGCGTCATCCTTTCTCAAGCAGTTCAAGTCCAAACATGATGTTTGTACTTCGAATTTTGCAAAAATTTTTTCCTCGTCCAGCAGAGCATATGTAAACCAGGTTACTCATAAACTGAGCTTCCACTATATTAGTAATGTGACTATATAGAAATCACGTAAGCCCTCTCAGCATCAGTTTTCTCATTTGGAAAATGAAGATGACAATAACACTTACCTGAGAGGATTGTCATGGAGTCAAACAAAATAGCATCTATAAATTTCTTTGCAAACCTTAGAGCACTATATAAATGCTAACAATTATTACCATGATCCTTTACAAGTGCAAGTACAGATACAAATATGAAGAGTTGTGGTATAAAGGTGAGTTAAATGTAAAGAAAAAAGCCAACGCATAGTGTTGGGAGAAATTTCAAGAAGTAGAATTTCTTATTTTCAGCTAGGTGAGAGCGAGTCAGAGAAAGCTTCATGGAGGACTTGGTACCCAAGTAGGGTTTTAAAGGAAAGAAAGGATGATTAGGGGCAAAAAAGAACCTATATGTACTAAAATATTTATAGCAGCTCTCTTTGTTGTAGCAAAGAACTGGAAATTGAGGGAATGCTCATCAGTTGGAGAATGGCTGAACAAGTGGTGGCATATGATTGTGATGGAATATACTGTACTGTAAGAAATGACGAGCTCATTGACTTTAGAAGACAACAGATAGATTTGCATTACTTAATGAAGAGTGAAATGAGCAGAACAAAGGAAATATTGCATGTAGTAACAGCAACATTGTTTTAAGAGCAACATTGAGCAACTAAGTCATTTTGACAATTATAAATATCCAAATGAACTACAAAGGACATGTGAAGGAAGACGTTATTTGCATCCAAAGAAATATGTCTAGAATGATTTTACATATGTATTATAAACATATACACATATATATTATATACATACATATTCGTGTCTAATGGTAGCCATCTCTAGGGAAGAGGAAGAGAAAAAAGGAAAAAAATTACATGATAATTTTATTTTTTAAAAGGAATAGCAAGTTGTACATAATAAATTTGCAGTTTCATGAGCAATAATCTTTTTAAAAAATTCTACTATGTTATGGACATGCTCTTTATTTCATAATTTAAAAATAAAATGAATGAGATTTTTTAAAATGTAAAAAAAAAATAAAAGAAAGAAGGAATTTGGATAGATAGTTAAGTTATATGAGAAGTTTATTTCTGGAATGAGAAAACGCATGGAAATGGGAGAGGGCAAGACAAGAATGGCAAAAGAAAGGTAGATTCTGCTTTTTGAAATGTCCATTAGATAAACAACAATGATGTCCACTACCTAAGATACCTCCTTAGTTTCCAGGTCTTTGCTACTAGAAAAGAGCTGCTGTAAATATATTTGTACACATGGGAACTTTCCTTCTTTCTTTGATCTCTTTCAGGTATTGTTGGGTCAAAGGATATTCTCAGTTTAGTAACTTTTTGGGAATAGTTCCAAATTTCTTTCCAGATTGGTTGGACCAATTCACAAATTCACCAAGAGGTAAGGAAAGGGAACGGAACAAGCATTTATTAAGTGCCTATTATGTACCAGGGATGGTTTACAATTATTTCTTTTGATTGTCACAACAACCAGGTGAGGAAGTTGATAGGAAGTTGATCATCCTTCAACTGCTGCAGTTAAAAACACTGAAGCAGAGAAAACTGAAATGATTTCCCTGGCCAGGGGCACATGGCTAATAAGACTGGAATTTTAAAACTCCTGTCTTCCTGACCCCGAGCTTAGCACTCTATACACCGTTCCACTTAGCTGCATTAACATGCAATATTAATGCGTCTGTTTTCCTGCTGTCTGTCCATCCAACATTTGTAATTTTTCTTTGTCAACTTTGCCAATCTGATGGATGTGAGAAAGAAATTTAGAGTTGTTTTAATTTGCATTTCTCAAATTGTTAGTGATTTGGATTTCTTCCTTACTTGTATTTCTTCCTTAGAAAATTACTTTTTATATCCATTTGTCGTTTGGGTAATGGCTCTCATTCTTATGAATTTGAAATGGTTCCTTAAAAGTCTTGGAAATGAGACACTGATCAGAGAACTTGCTACAAAGATTTCCCCCCATTTACCTGTTTCTCTTTTAATTTTGGCTGTGTTGATTTTTATTTGTGCCAAAACTTTTACATTTTATGTAATCAAAACTGCTTATTTTATCTTCTGTGGCCCTCTTTATCGCTTGTTTGGTCATGACTTCTGCCCCATCCATAGATCTGAAAGGTAATTTCTTCTTTGTTTCTCTAACTTGTTTATGATTTTACCCTTTATGTCTCAGTCATGTGTTCGTTTGGATACTATCTTATTCTGTGGTACCACTGCCGGTTATTAAGTGCCTACTATGTGCCAGGTACTGTGTTCAATGCCTGGGGGTACAAAGACAAAAAATGAGTTTGTCTGTTAAGTAGAATCATGTGAAATAAGGCTGAGAACATAGTTGGATCTTTAGTGTGTGTGGGTGCATGTGTGCATGTGTGTGTATGTGTGTGCTTGAATGATGAGCTGACTCTCCAAGTTTTTTGCAACTCTTAAGATTTTATATTACTTTGTGTTTTGAACTATCACCCTGCCCCCTGTGCAATCTTCCATCCCATTACAAATCAGGTGACAATAACACCATTATAAGTCAAAGAAGGAGAAACTAAAATTCTTTGAGGGAACAATGAATAGCTAGAAACAAGGATATAGGGTCCTTCTATCATTATCCACCATTATTTGGCACCTTGCAGTTCTCAGTGGATAGAGCGCTGGGCCTGGAATCTGTAAGTCTCATCTTCCTAAGTTCAGATGTGGCCTCAGACACTTACTAGCTGTATGACCCTATACAAGTTACTTAACCTTTTTTTGCCTTGGCTTTCTCATTTGTAAAATGAGCTAGAGAAGGAAATAGCAAACAGCTCTAGTATTTTTGCCAAGAAGACTCCAAATGGGGTCACGAAGAGTTGGACATGACTGGAAAACGACTGAACTGAACAATTCTCAAAATTTTTTGAGTCAATCAGTTCCTCAGTTTTTGTTTTTAACATTTTCTTAGATACCTTGTTCTATTTTAAGATAAAAAGTTGCATTAGTTAGACATCAATCAGACACCGTGAACAGGCGGTAAACATTGAGAGGCAGTGTGATATAATGGCTAGTGTGCTGTAGTCTGTTAGGTAGACCTCAGCTCATAGACTTGCCATTTACTAGGTGTACAATATTATGCAAGTCCCTTAATCTTAGTATACTTATCAGGAAAAAGAAGAATGATGATAGCACCTTCCTCACAGGGCTGTTGTGAGAGTCAAATGAGACATCATGTAAAGTGCTATCCAAACTTTTAGCCTTATCTAAATGCCAGCTATTATTTCCCTCCAGGGTAGGAAATATGTCTTTTAAAGTAGAGCTCTACTTATGGTTCTTTTTGTTTGTTTGTTTCTTGAGACCATATGCAGACACTAAATCTACAGCCGTAATCATACCCCCGATAGTTTTAGCAGGAGGAAGAATTATGAAAATGATGCCATATCACAATTACTGTAGAAGCTATCATCTAATTTTTATCTACAGGTATTTGTACTGGTTAGGACTTATGATTTCATTGGCATGGGGAACTCCTGGTGAGAAAACTTCATCCATCTATTGCATATATACAACTGTTCCGCAATTTACAGTCTCAGAGAGTAGCTTGGGGTACTGAGAGGTTAAATCACTTGTAAGGTAAACAGCCAGTATTTGCTGGAGGTAGGTCTTGAACCTTTGGTAATGCAGGTCTTCTATCTTCTAAGGCCATGTTGTCTCTGAGAGGCTGTGATATGGGCTAGGATATGACATGGGCAAGAAAGTCAGTCACTGGCTCTCCCGAAGAGAAAAAATTTGGGGGTGCAGTTAATGTACTTCATTTTGTGCTTTGCTGCGACAACCATCGTGTTTACATGTCTCTTTGTGACAACGATCATAGTACAGAAATTTTCTCTAGCTAAGATCCTCTTGCTCTCAGTATCCAGTTGGAGAATGTACCTGCCCCTGAAGAATTTGGGCAAAAAAGAAAAACCTAAGTTTGTTCTCAGCAAGTGTAGCTTCTGAAACTATTCCCAAGAGTTTGAGGTCACTGTCGATGGGCCAAGGGTGCAGATTCTATAACTTCAGGGTCACTCCAACTTTCCTCTGGGCTGAGAACATTACTTAGCCTCCATGGGGGAATCCCTCCCAGTGTTAGCAAGCCTGTGATGTAGGACCAACTGCTATCCTGGCCACTTTGCTCAACATTTCAATCCTCTGGGAAATCTGGCTGCTAGTCCTTGAAATCCAAGTGACAGCTGCAGATGGCTTCCCACATGTTTAACAAGGACAGTCGTTTGTTTTCACAATGTCTTCTTTTCCTTTGGTGAGTCTAGATGGCTTCAGGGAGTAGTTGTTGGCAGCAGGGGCCTAGGGCTGCTGTTTTCTCAGGTGTAGTCCTGGCAAACAAATGTGAAGGCAACCAGAGCAAGCCTCGATGGCTAATTAGGATCTGCAAGGTTCTCAGCAGCACAAAGGTAGAAAAAACAGCACTGTCAGATTCTTAATAAGGAAGGTGGTAACACTGCTGTGGTCTGGTGGCACTGAGAGAAATTAGTGTTGAGAGAAATGTCAGTGCCTACTGTTCACTGGGGAATTTTCTTTTTACCCATCAGTAAGTCAAGCAATTTTAAGTTTTATAAGGAGCCAAGTCCAGGACCTTAAGGACACCAGTAAAGATTTCCTTTACGTACAAGTTGAGTCTGAGATTACCAAATTAGTCTGAAGAAATGAAGGAAAGGAAGTGACAGAAGCTCTATTTCCATAAATATTGTAAATATTCCAGCAAAGGGAGATGATACAAATACTGGGGGATTTGTGAAAGAAGACTAGGAAAGGAAGGACCATGTGGAACTAAAGGTGGTCTTTGAGCCTTGACCTTGGAGTCAGGAGAGCTGAGTTTGAATTCTGGTTCTGCTCTCAGAGCTTCAGCTTCCTGTTCTGTAAATGGGGATAATAATGCTTCAGTACCTACTTCATAGGGATGTGGTGAAGAAAGAGCTTTGTAAACCCTGAAAGGCAAACAATTTTTCTTATTTTCCCTCCAAGTGATTATTGGGGCAATTAGGTGGCACAATGGATAGAGTGCTAAAACTGGAGTCAGGGAGATTCATCATCATTAGTTCAAATCAAGCCTCAGCCACTTATTAGCTGTGTGACTTTGGGCAAGTCACTTAATCCTGTTTGCCTGTTTCCTATCTGTAAAATGAGCTGGAGAAGGAAATGGCAAACCACTCCAGTATCTTTGCCAAGAAAATCCCAAATGGGGTCACAAAGAGTCGAACATAATTGAAAAATGAGTCAACAACAACAAAAAAATGATTATTGTGTTTATATGCATATATAAAGGCCTAGGAAAAATTATGGAGTCTTTGAAGATTGTCTTCCAGTGTCTAGAGATCCTACTGCTCTATTTTCTGTCTTTCCCCCCTAAAACTAAAGCTTACATTTAGGAAAGATCTGAATCATTCATTGATTCTAAAGTATAATGACTTTTAAGGCTGAAAGCTACCTCCTCTTGCGGATAGTTGCATATTTGCATTTCAAGCCAGCAAAGTACGCATCTCTAGTTGTCTCTTTTAAGGCAGCTCTGAACTGGGTGATGAAAATTGTTGCTGTTGTTTCTGTGAAGGGGAGGTTCCTAATGCCCAGAAATTACAATGGGTGGCTGCTCAGTTCATCCAGCTCAAAAATGGGCTCTGTGCTTGTGTTCATAACTGAAAGAATGAAGGTAGAGGAGAAGGACATATCAAAAAAAATTTTAATGGGTGACAGTTCAAAGTGGAACACTAATTTGGAGAAGTACTGTGCATACAGAAGAACAAATCCAAAGGAGAAAGAAGTTACAGTGAGCCGCTGATTGACACCCAACCAACAGAGAAAATTATTGAGGTTTAGAAAGGCTACCCTCAGATGAAGGTGACTTGCCAGGGTATGTAATTGTCTGCCTATTTTCAAGACTAACTTACAATTTACCACAGGAGAATTCCAAAAACATACAATGGCTTCAATTTGAAAGCTTTCAAGGTAGTGATTTTCAAACATTTGTCTCTGGAATCTTTATCGTGTTTCTGACAAGAAGTTAGCTTGTAGTGATTATCCTCACTTAGGGATGGATAAATTGAGATGAAGGTTGTATCTATAACTTCCTGAAGCCTCAGTTTTCTCATATGCAGAATGGAAGATAATAATAATAATGTTGCTTCTCACCCCCCCCTCAACCCCCCATTCCATGACAGAGTTCTGAGACTCAAGCTTGTAACCTTCCTTCTCCCGCCTGAACAGAGGCAGAGCTTAGCTGGGTGGCAGGGAGAGGAGGAAAGCTGCGAATAAGTTAATGGGTTAAAAAGACATTGTAAATCTTAAAGTACTCTATATTAACATCAGCCATCATCATCATCATATCATCATCATCATCGTCATTATTTCTAGGCCAAAAAATCTGATCATCTGGTCCACAGTCTTCTGAGCCTCAATATCAGTGCTTGCATATCTTGGCCCATGGCTCAATCATGGAGGGAAGCTGTAGTAACCAGTCTGAACTTTTCAGATTTAATGAGGTGTAACCATGGCAAATATAACTGTCATGACATGGTTAAGTGGTCTTTGTTGTTGGAACAAGTCATAAAATCCAGATCTCTTTAACTTCAGCCTTGAGTTTTGTTTACTAGATTATATTACAACGCTGATTATTTAATTATTCAGTATTAGCCAATCTAATCCAACAAACATTTATTAAGTGCCAACTACATGCCAGTGCTCTGCCATGTGCTGAGGATTTAAAAACAAAATGAAAAATAATCAACCCAAAGTGGGCAAGTTTTACCCTAATCAAAGGATAGCTTTATTACTTTTGGCCATAAGGGAGAGAACATTTGACACTGAGAGGGGTGCTCAGAAGATATTTCTCAACCAACTTCTGAAGACTAAACATGTTTTTTACTCATCAAAGGAAAAAAATCAACTGAGGGTCATGAACAAGATTAATGGGAATATAACAGAGTTGGATGATTAAGGGAAGTCTAGAAAACAGAACGTATCATGGAAGTATACAAAGTAGAATCAATGAAGCTCAATGGGGGAGCAAAAGACTGAATTTTGGAATTGGTTTTCTTCCCTAGGAGGATGTAAATCTGTGGAAGAGAGTACCCATTTATATGTGGGTAATTCCATTATTCCATTTCCCCTGTTTTTTATTTTGCTCTTCTTTGTCAATGAAATATTGTATTATTTAATTTAAGGTTTCTTCCTGGTTTGCTGGTAGAGATTACAGTGGATGGGAGCCCAAGCTCGGTATTAGCCAATCTAATCCAACAAAGATTTATTAAGTGCCAAGTACATGCTAGTGCTCTGCCGTGTGCTGGGGATATAAAAACGAAATGAAAAATAATCTCTACCCTTGAAGAGCTTACATTCAACAGTGGGCTGGATTTGGGAGTAAGATGTGTAAAGCTATAAATACAGTGATGATAATTTTAGGAGGAGGGAGAGAATTAGAATAACCAAGGGGATCAGCAAACTGGAGGGAAGGTAGGAATTCCAGTAAGTGGAGCTGAGGGGATGGGAGCTAGCCCATGAAAAGGCATGAAGGCAAGAAATGGAGGCCTGCATTCAGAGAACAACATGCATCAGTCATTTTGACTGGAAAATAGAATGTGTGAAAGGGATCAATGTGCAATAAATGTGAAAGGCAGACTGGAGCCAAATGAGTTTGTGTTTTATCTTAAAGGCATTAGGAAGCAAAGGACTAACACGGTTAAACTTGTGTTTTAGGAAACTAATTTTGGAAGTTACGAGGAGGATTGATTGGCATGGAAAGAGACCAGGAACACAGAGATCAGTTGGAAGCTAATAATTCAATCGACAAGTGATGATGACCTGAACTAGTTTGCTGGCTGTGTGAGTAAAAACAAAGGGACAGATTGAGAGACATGTTTTAGAGACAGAAATGACAAGCCACGGTAACTTTTTGGATGTTGATGGTGAGAAATAAGGAAGTCCTTATTCTAAAGAGACATATAAGTGTTTCAGAAGTTGACTGGGATATCTATTGCAAGATGGAATCCTAGATCCTTGAAATGTTTAATTACATTGGAGACAACAAGAGCACAGAACTGAGAATGAGATAACTTGGGCTCGGCAATGCCTTTTACTACATATTAGCCCCTGGACAAGTCATTGAAAATCTCTGGGCTTCAATTTTCTCATCTATAACATAAGTCAGTTGGTCTTAGAGATTCTTTTCCATCTTGATAATACTAAATTGGTGAAACATCTCTCTCATTAGACCCTTTGTTCCTACTTGTAGAACCATGACCTTAGTTCATGCCCTTATCACCTCTTACTACTTTGCCTTCTAGATCCTAAATGGTGCCATCTGCCATTTCCATCTGCCATGAAATTGGACCCTGATATATATACAAATATATATATATATATACACATATGTATATATACACACACATATACATATATATATTTATATAATCTTTTTCTGTGTTTATCACTATCTCTACTTGTCTTTCCCTTCTATGATGAGAAACTGTCATGCTTTTCTCACAAATAGGTATAATATGTAAAATCATTCTATACATATTTTTATTTATTAGTTCTTTCTTTGGATGCAGACGGTGTCTTCCTTTATATGTCCTTTGTAGTTAATTTGGATGTTTATAATAATCAAATGGCATTCTCCCAAAGTTGTTATTACAATGATGTTGCTGTCACTGTGTACAGTGTTCTCTTGGTTCTGCTCATTTCACTCTATTGTTTCATGCAAGCCTTGTCACGCTTTTCTGAGATCATCAAGTTCGTTGTTGATCACTTTCTTCTGATGAATATTCTCTTATGTTGGCTACTGTGACACTTCTTCCTGGTTCTCTTCGTACCTTCCTCACTGCTCCTTCTCAGTCTCCTCTGCTAGAGCGTCATCTAGGTTGTGTGACCTAACTAGTTGTTCCTCATGGCTCTGCCAGTCTGACTTCCCTTCTTTCTCTCTCTCAATGTCTTCATCTGTATGCTTAGGAATTGCAGCTATGTACATCCAGTCCCAATATCAGTCATCAAGCCTTTATTAAATGCTTACTTCATGTCAGGTATTTAAAAATACTTCATCATTGTTGGGCTGATTGGATAAAAAGTACTGACTATGTGCCAAATACTACACTAAGCTCTGGGGCTACAAACAGAAAAGCATAACAATCCTTTCTTTCATGGAACTCAATCTAATAGAGAGACTGGAGGGTTGGAGGGGAAAAAAAGCATTTATATAGTGCTTACTCTGTGCCAAGCATTGTGTTAAGTGCTTTATAAAGATAATCTCATTTGATCTTCACAATAATCTTGTGAAGTAAGTATTGTAGAGTATGGCTGATTAACTATAGAATCAAGATTAGAGAGGGAGGGAAGTAAAGTCAGAGAGGAACTAATGACCTGAGAAAGTACTGAGGGGTAGAGGGACTAAGGATCTCAAGGAGGGTGAAGAATGGTTGGGGGGGGGCAGAGCCAAGATGGCGGCTGGAAAGCAGGGACTGGTGTGAGCTCCCCGCCAAGTCCCTCCAAAAACCTATAAAAAACAGCTCTGAACCAATTCTAGAGCTGCAGGACACACAAAATAGCAGAGGGAAGCAGGGCTCCAGCCCAGGACAGCCAGGATGGTCTCTGGGTAAGATCTATCCCGCATGGAGCTGGGAGCAGAGGGGATGGGAGCTGAGCAGAGCAGAGCCCAGCATGAGCAGCGCAGACCAACCAGAGCAGGAGCCAGGAGGAGCATGCCCTAGCACCCTGAATCAGTGAGCTGCAGCAGTTACCAGACTTCTCAACCCATGAACACCAAAGACAACAGAGAAGGTTAGTGGGAAAAGCTGCTGGGGACAGGGTGATAAGAGTTTTGTGGTTCAGCCACCACCCTGGGGGCAGCGGAGGCAGCTACAGAACTACAGCTGCAGTTGCTTCTGGCCCTAGGCCCACCTGGTGGGAGGAATTAAGTGGCAGATCAGAGCAGGAGTGCAGAGCCTGCTGAAGATCTAAGTCCAGT